>OX375870.1:85362710-85962710 GCA_947359475.1 Heligmosomoides polygyrus bakeri
CCATACATCCGTCTGCGCTGCCAGCGACCGGTCGCCTCTACCCTTGCTCCGACCGCCTTTCGACTACTACCGACGCCTAGTCGTCTTCGTCCATTTTCTGTATTTCTGCTCATCTCCGGTCCATCCTGCGTGCCGTGCGTCCACTCCTTGTGGCCGGGAGTGAAATTCGTCTGGATTCAGTCGTGAAACTTGGTGCCACCCCTCCCGGTACGGTGCTGTTTATTCGTTGTGCTGCCGTGAATCGATAGGTCACAGAGTCCGTATCGGCCGGTCGTTCACCCAGCATTCACTCGTCATGCTTTCGTCTCCTCGGTCCTCTTCAGTTCCAGCAAAACGCGCTCGTGTCTGCCACTCTCCGTCATCAGCCCAGGGCGCTAATTCGGCGATGGATCGCCTCTGCATGGTCTCTGCTAAGGACGTGCCGTCGTATGTCCAGATCATGATCGACGCACTAGCCGAAACGAGGAAGGAACTATTGGAAACCAGGAAGGAGCTCGCCGAAATGAGTCGACGAAATGATGCGATACTGGAGGAGAACAAGAAACTCAGGGAAGAGAACTCATTACTCAAATTGAGAATTGAGGAGTTGCTGTCTATTAGTAAAAATCCTGTCTCGCCACCTTCCAACATCTCTCCTCCTGTTACTTCACATAATGCTCTCGACAATGACTCTCTCATCAGTGATCCCGACTTTAAACGCAGCATCGTTGTAAAAGGAGTTCCTGAATCTCGTTCTCGTAGTGCTTATGATAATATCAACCATGATTGGGACTGCGTGATGTCATTGCTTGACTTTCTCGATATAGCTTGTTTTCCCAAAACCCTCTACCGCATGGGCCGCCCGAAGGCGAATGCCCCTAGGTTGCTTAAAGTAGTTTTACCATCAAGCCAATTCCAAAGGCTGATACTCAAACGTAAATCTCAGTTGAGGTTTTTCCCCCAGAAAGGGGTCTATGTTCGTCCTTCCTTGCCTCCTGGTGAGAGGAACTTCAATCATGAAAAGCCATTGATGAATAACAGTGCTATGTCTACTCAGACCGCCGTCACTCGTACTGTTGTTGATGAAGGCCGTGTTCAAAGCCAAAGTCCGCTGTTGCCCTCGGGAAACTAGGTGGTTGTAACCGGCGATTTCGCAAACCAAACGTTAGATCAATATGTTATCTGGCTAACATACGGTCTATGTCAAAAAACATAAATGGCCTACTATTTTTGCTGAACAATTCCAATGTCTCTGTGCTTGCTCTAACCGAAACTTGGCTCCAACCCGCTGTTGATACAAGCTCTCTTCTGGGTGACTGGTGCAAAGAGTACGACGTGTTTAGGTGTGATCGTAATTTGAAGAAAGGCGGTGGAGTTGCCATTTTGGCTAGAAGGACTCTTTGCCCACGTGAAATTTTTATGGAATCGGTAACTATGGGCTATGAACTTTTATGTATCGACACAGCAATGGAAGGTGTTACAGTTCGCTGGGTAGTAGTTTATCGCACGCCTGCTTGTCTTGCCACCTCTTCTGATCAGTTGTGGAAGGCGTTGGGGGACCTACTGTCTTGCAACCACCCATGTATAATATGTGGTGATTTCAATTTGCCCGACATTAAATGGAACGAGACCACACTTACTAGGTGTGATGATCACTCTTCTTCAGCACCAAAGAAGTTTCTTGAGTTATGTTGCCACTACGGCCTAAAACAATTGGTTAAAGGGCCAACATTAGGTGATAACATCTTAGACTTAGTTCTTACTAATGCTGATCAATTAATTTTCAATGTCGCAAGTGAATGTCCTATTGGCAATAGCGACCACGGGTCAGTGAAATTCGAAACAGTTCTTAACCTGCCGACAGAACAAACGGTTATTTACAAAAGGAATTTTAAACTTGCCGACTACGATGGGATTCGAGCATATCTGAGCAATGTCGACTGGTTTGGGTCTCTATCAATGGCAGATAGTATCAGCGACAAATATGAACTTTTTCTGGCCATCTTACAGCATAGTATTGAACTTTTTGTACCCTATGTTGGAGTTCCACTCGGAAAAACAAGGCTACCCGGCTACCTAGTATCCTTGCACAAGAGGAAGTCACTCGCATGGGCTGCTGCAAATGCAAATGATGACAGCGAACGGTCCGAGCACTGGGCCAAGTTTAGAGAGATTAATAAAAAATTCGAAGATAAGCTAAGAAAGTATAACGCCTCCATCGAAAAGAAGGTGGTAGAAAGCGGGAATAAAAGAGAATTTTTTAAATATCTAAGCGGTAGGATACAATTCAAATCGAGACTAGGAGTCCTTAGTGGACCTGGAAGTTACATAGCAAGAGGTGACCAGGAAAAAGCCGAGCTATTAGCCGACACATTTGAGCAAGTTTTTTCTATCCCAAAGGATGAATGTTGTCTCCAAAGACAACAGAGCTTTCCGGTTATGAATGATTCCTTCTGGTGTAGAAGAGAAGACATCCTTGAATTACTTTCCAAATGGCCAAAGTCATCATCTCTTACACCTGATCATATCCCGTTGTCATTCTTTCAAGCCGTTGCGGAAGTGATAGCAACACCCCTCGAATTCATCTTTAACCTTAGTTTTATGCATGCCAAAGTGCCGCGAAGATGGAAAATGTCATATGTTACCCCGTTGCCAAAGAAACCGCCATACGACTGTCCAAAAAACTTTCGGCCAGTGAGCATAACTTCTATCCTGGCCAGACTGTTTGAGAAGCTTTTGAAGAAAAAGATCGTCAACCATCTAAGCGATAACTGCATAATCTCAACAAACCAACACGGTTTCCAGAAAGGAAGGTCAACTATCACTGCCATGCTGCAATGTCTCAATGACTGGACTTCCTCTGTAGATAAAGGTAACGCTGTAGATGTAGTGTATTTTGACTTCGCAAAAGCATTCGACCGTGTCAGTCATAAACTACTTCTAAGCAGAATGTATGAGGTTGGGATTCACCCAAGGATCATAGCCTGGATTGCAGACTTCATTGATGATCGAACCTTTCAGGTAAGGGTTAATTCTTGCTATTCGCGTCCAAGATCAGTACTTTCTGGGGTGCCCCAAGGATGCGTGCTGTCACCGGTATTGTTTAACATTTTCACTTACGATCTCCCTAAATTAGCATGCGAGACGGGAGCGAAATGCTGTGCATTTGCTGATGACTTAAAGCTGTACCATGTCGTATCTGACTCGACTTCTCGGGAGGCACTCCAAAATGGGATAGACGCGGTAGCTTCGTGGTCTGGAAGATGGGGATTGCCTCTGTCTGAAGAGAAATCCCATGTTCTGCATTTAGGACCACGAAATGCTCGTTTTTCTTACAATATCGGAGGCGTAACAGTTAGTTCAGCAACCAGCGTCAGAGATCTTGGGTTTATAGTGAGCGAGGATCTGAGTTTTGATAGCCACTGTGAATATATTGCCACCAAAGCAACCCGATTGATATATAACATCTTCAGAGCTCTATCGACTCGCAAACATGAAGTACTTTTGCAAGCGTATAAAACTTACGTCCGCCCAGTCCTGGAATATGGTACGGTGGTATTCTGTCCCTTCAAGAAAAAATCGATTTCGAAGTTAGAAAGCGTTCAAAACAGTTTTACGAGGAAACTGATGATTAGATCTCTAGGGTTTTCATATGACCTTATCCCAGATGGTGCGACGAGAAATATCAATTTTGGACTCCAATCCTTAGCCAAGAGAAGAGTGAGGAATGACCTTTTAATGTTATATAAAATCATATACTGCCCGACAGAATGTAAAGTCAACGAGTTATTTAACTTAAAACCATCACGCACGCGAGGGGGAGCTTGGAAAGTATTTCTACCAAAGGCCAAGAGAAACGTAAGAAAATTTTTTTTCGTAAACAGAGCAGGCACAGAATTTGGTAAATTCAGCAGGAAGCAGCAGGTTGCATTATGCTTTCGCACATTCAAGAAGCAGGTAGATAACTATCTGAAAGATTAAATAACAAATAATTGATATCAGTTCCAGTCTTACAGCCACCTATTTGCCCATTTTTTGTCGTTTTTTTGTTGTTATTTTCGATTTTGGTATTACTTCGAATACCTTTTGAGTTGATGTGTTGTGTTATGTGTTCGCTACTCAGGCATTTTTTTTTCTACATGGTCACCCATGTAATAAACATACATACAACGTATAAAGTCAGTAAAAGGCTAACCTTTATGAGTGGACAAATGAGCCACTGACACCCTAGCTGAACGGAAGATGGGTGAATGACATAGAGCCCTTGGGACCACATGCCTTAGGGACCTAACGGGTCATGACCCAGAGGTCAAAACCCACACAGGGCGACGTAAGGCGCCAGCTCCTGGGTCACAGCCAAGCACTCGTCCTTCCTATTGATTTGGGGGGACCTCGCCGCAATGTACAGCGCCTCGAGAGTTCGGCGCGCCGAAATCTCATCTTCACGCGCAAGGATCTTGACCTCCACCCCAAAACAGCTGTTCGCATGCCGCCGCACCCGGTGCTCGCCCAGGGGAGTTGAGACGTGGGACCTGCGCAACCCATCCAAGTGTTCCTTGACCCTTACACACAAGGGTCTACCTGTTTCCCCCACATACTCTTCCCTGCATTCCAAGCATGTAATGAGGTATACTACCCCAGACATAAGGCAGTCTCCCTCCCTTCCGAAAGGGCAAATAACGCACGATGGTGTTGTGCACAGTCGGTCGTACAGACGATTTCGGACCAGCTGCCCTTTCAGATTTGTAGGAGGTACTGCTATGATTCTTACTTCGTCTTGCAGGTCTGCTTTTTGAATGCAGCCACGTATTGCTGCAGTCAATTGGTCCGAAATGAAAGGGACGCAGAATGTCACTTTCGACCGGTCGTCCTGTTGGCTTCTTACGATGGCTGATAGCCGGTACCTCCCACTAGCCCCGCCAGTAGGAGTGTATCCGTTTTGTATTGCAATGCTGCGAGCCAAATCCATCGAGCAGGACCTTTCAGCGCCTTCAGACGAGACCGCGCGAGCAGTGTGGAACATGTTTTGGACGACTGCCTTTTTCATGCTGGTTGGGTGAGCCGAAGTGCAATGAACAATGATGTTCCTATTTGTCGGCTTGCGGTACCACCTGGTCCTGTATATCCCATCGGATAGATAAACCTGCACATTGGAAATGTTATAGCGCCTTTAAAAAGAGATCGCGCCATGCGCCCATTTGGCTCGGCGCGATTTTACTTCGAATGAGAGTGCAAACGCTGCTTACCTAAAACAGCGATGTGAAGATATGTGCACTTTTACAGTTTTCTGGTGTTCTTGTAGTGCCGTTTACATCTGTATTACTCAACGCAGACAGAATTTTCGCTATCAAACAAATGAAAATCGCGACGAGCTAGTAGAATTCATAACCCGTGTCTCCATTTAGTGCACTTAATAATTGCTCTCTTTCTGTGCTTAGACACAAAGTTAGGGTTGTTGAGGTGCCTCCGGCTAACCTCAAGGCGCAACTGGTGAGGAACCGTCTTTATGACTGCGCTTGTGAAACGCCCTCCTGCGTGGTCTGCCCATTCGGCAGGGAAGGCGACTGTAGGGTTTCAGGAACAGTATACCTCATAACTTGCATTGAATGCAAGGAGGAATACGTTGGTGAGACGGGCAGACCACTTTGGGTAAGGGTGAAGGAGCATGTGGATGGGCTCAACAGGTGCAAAGTCGCCACACCCTTGGGGGAGCACAGGCTGCGAAGTCATAGTGGCGCAGTGGTTGGAGTGGCGGTGACGATCCTGGCTCGCGAGGTCGACATCGCAGCGCGCAAGGCCTTGGAGGCGCTGTGGATTGCGTTCAAGAACCCCGCAATCAATAGGAAGGAGGAACGGGTGACCATAACCCAGGAGTTGGCTCCATTTGCCGACCTCTGTGGGCTTGACCCCGGGGGGCGCCAGCCGGAAGGTCGCTGAGGGGCTGACCCGAAGGGAGGACCTCATTCACCCACATTTATCTCCATCTGAAGGGTGACTCCACAGCCTTCGGCTGTTTACATAAGGTCAGTTGGGCTGTCTCCCTCGTGGTTCGTTTCTTTCTCCCATTAGCTTTTGAGATGGCTGAAACTTGAAATGACTCTTGGACGGGTAATTTCTCTAACTCCCCTTGTCTTTTCCAGGCTCTGAAGAAGGCGGTTACGCCGAAACGTAAGCCGAATAAACGTTCGATATCAATCTTGGCACGACAGCTCGACGACTACCTGCCATACTGTTCAAAGTTAGTTCATTTTTTTACAAAGTATAATTTTTATAGTTCCAAGCGGTGCATTTATTTGTTGGAGCAGATAACTTCAAAAATTTCGAAGAAAGCCATGCTAAATTTTCCTTGAACAATTTCTTAACCCTCTTGAAGAGTCTCTATTTTATCTTGGGAAAACTCATTTTTATTTGAAAAATGTTCATTTCAAAGGTGTCATGCTCGCCTAGATAAGTGTT
Organism: Heligmosomoides polygyrus bakeri; assembly: GCA_947359475.1. Classification (NCBI taxonomy): domain Eukaryota; kingdom Metazoa; phylum Nematoda; class Chromadorea; order Rhabditida; family Heligmosomidae; genus Heligmosomoides; species Heligmosomoides polygyrus. The sequence goes on from OX375870.1 coordinate 85,369,146, forward strand.
CAATTTGTTTTGAAAAGTGTCCAATTTGACGTGAAAATTGGACATATTGTATGTAATTTGGCAGAAAGAATCTGTCGCAGATCAGTAGACATCTTAGTTTTTTCCCACGGTAGTGTACTGACAGATAGTATAATATAAATGTAATAATACCTAATCAGCATTTACACTGCCATTCACTGCTTTTTAAGTACATGGCCCGACCTCTTTTTTAATGCGCTAAATGATTGTTCCTTATTGTGCTTTAAAAAAACTTGTTTACATTTTTGTCTAAAAACTAAAATTCTATAAATTATTACACTCATTCGGGCTGCTGAATTAAAAAATCTCAAAAACTTTTCTTTGAACAAAAAATATTCTAACCAAGTTGATGGGTCTATAGTTTAACTAGTAAGAAGCTCGTTTCAATTTTGAGGACGTTCACTTCGATTTCAGAAGAATCAAGCTTCTTTGAAAGAGTGTCCAGATTGACATGAAAATGGTATATGAACATAATTTATGCCCTTGCGTTCCGATGAGTATATCTAGAGCAGACTTTGCCCACAAGCGGCGGCATTAGTCATCTACTCGATTTTAATCGTACGAGTCTGTGAGATGATTTTCTCTTGTTGAGTGTGGGTTATTGTATTAAATTTTCAATGTAATCCTCTTTTTTCTCCTTTAATGGACTCATTTAAATAGCAGATTTAGAAGGCTAATTACACGGGACGGATTCAAGCGCAAACTACATGGAAACTTATCGTTAGAAGTTTTGCATGTTTACTTCCTTCTGTTGCGCTATGATTCAATATGGTTCTTACCATTGGTGCCTACTTCTGGAATAGAGTTCTCAGGGCCTGTAAACGCTGAAGTAGCATCTACGATTGTCGGTTTGTGTCGCTTTCATAAAGAAGGTAGTTTCGTGATCCTTGGGTTCCTTCTTTGATTGTTCCTATTACAAGCACTTCACTCGCTAGCTTGGAAGCAAACTTTAGCAGTATCTGATATATCCTGTGGGGTGGTGATGGGGAGGGGGGGGGGGGGGGAAGAATTCACCCTGCCTGTTCGGCTGCGAAATTCAATGCATTCTGGTTAATTCCCGTTATAGTGCCTAGTGTCGCCTGTGGTACAGGTTTCTGATGACGTGCAAGAGAGCACGGACCTGGGCAAAGGAGTGAACTCCCGGCCGAATGTGTGCACTGAGATCTAGCTCGGAAACTATTACCTGTATACACCTGTCTTCCCGTTAATCGTAGAGTATCGTAGAGTTGCTCGGGAGTGCAGAAGCAACGTCTCCATTCGTCATTGTTGCGTGCAAGAGTGTTCCACTTCGTTATCCTCGCTCGAAGTGCATGAAGATCGTTATATCTTCTGCACACAGTTTTCACAAACGTGGTGTGCTTAGAAGGCCGTAAACGCAGTGCATTTTATGGTTCACGAACAAGATGCCTTTACGGCACGACTTTTTTAAAAGAAAGCTGATGTTCTATTTACGTTCTTTTAAAGACTTCTAAAAAATATTCTGTTATCACCTGTATCACCTGTCGTCCCGTTGATCATCGACTTGCTCGAGCGGGCGCCAGCAGCGTCTCCATTCGTCCCTGTCGCGTGCCAGAGTGGTTCAATGGATCGTCCTCGCTCGAGGGACCGAACAGCGTCATATCGGTCGTTCAGAGCTTTCACGAAGAAGTCCGACCCGCTCGTTGATGGGTGTCCTGATGTTCTCTTGACATCCCGCGGAATCCTGTCGGTTACGACACTCGTCCAGCGGATGTGTGGGAAGCGCATTACGAGGTCGGCCCACCTATTTTTCGATGACATGGCCTGTGTGACAGCGTCTTTGTTCTTCGAACGTCGACGAAGCTCCGAAATCCGTAGGCCTTCTCTCGCTTGCGTGAATCGTCGTCACTCCGAGCAGCATCCTCTCGACTCCTCACTGCGTGATGCTGATGATGTACTTATGCCCAGGCATGCACTTCATCTTCTTCTAATTCCACGACGCCCTTCTACTTATTAAAAGCCCCTGAAACCGTTCCCTCCCAGCTCCGGCACTACGTCGTTGAACGGCCGGAAAGTACAGAAATTCGCTACTCCTGATCCAACAGCAGACAAACCCAAAAAGGGAAGTATGTTCTGAACTTCATTTTTTGTGGTAGCTTAAGCTGTGTGCTTCAGTCTCTTTTCTAGCGGTTTCCTAGCAGAAACGTGAATTTGGTGAGCTCCCATCTGGCATCGCGTCGAGTATAAAAGGTTCTCCGCAATTACACCACGCGCACAGATGTGGCGTAGTATAAAGTTCTGGAATCGCTATTTGCATAGCGATTCTTCATCCATTGGCGCCGTCCGGTTTGTGAAGCTCTCATGTCACCCTGACTGGATTTCTGCGTAGAACTACCTGCTGTGCTTTACGATGTGATAAAAGTTGGCTTTCAAAAGAGCTTGTGGACTATGGCTAAGGATTTTCTCAAGCCGTTGGTTATTTAGCGTTCAGACAAAGGCCAGTCTTCTCGTATACTTTGCTAGAATTTACTTTTTAAGATTCAATATAGAGGATGTGCCATTGACAAGTGTCATTCTTTGAATAGCTCGTTTGTAAAAAATTATCGCGTTCTGCAATCTGTTGCGACGTACGACATTTTCGAGAAATATCGATCCTTTTTTCTGATAGTGCTTCTACTCCAGATAGGATCGAGCTTTTAAAACAGAATATATAGGGCGTTAGAGTCTATCCTAGTAGAGGGGGGCACCCCACTCCAACTCTTTGACAACGGCGGCAAAACTGAAAGCGAACTAGTTTACAAAGAGAGTACCATGAACTGGTCTACGAGAGGAGTTTTCTTCGCAATTTCCGGGCCTGGAACTGGCCACACTGTTTACATTTGTTTCGCTTTTCTAGCGGTACACCCCTCCGACTAGGATAGATCCGAGCGTTAAATTCTAGCGGCGTATCCGAGCCTTACACATGTTTGGAGGGGTCACACCATCATCTGGCTCCCAGATGGACCGTCCTTGTTGGGAGTATCTCAATTGGTCTTAACTATGGGAGCCATACTTCGGCATAGGGTTGTTTTTTCGATAATCTACAAAGATTCGTAGGGATTCCAATGTGACTTTATCATTTGTGTCTCGCCACTATTCAAGTTTGACGTTCAGGAGTAGGTCCTAAATGCATGGAAACGTCAAGCAGTGAAAGAAAACATGACCAGGAAAGGGTGTCACAAGGAGAGCCTCTAAACCTGCGGTGAGCTTTCTTGCGATGCAATATTTACAGGACGTAGGGTCCCACGCGGAGAGGGGGATCCAAAACCGTAGTTAATTATTTCGGAATGCTCTTCTGTTGTCGAAAAAGGCTTGTGAAAACGTGAGCGGGAAGTTTATGATGCCCCGCTGCTACCCCACCGAATGTGGTCGGTTGGCGCAGTGTATAGCGATGTTGCCTCTCGGGCGCATTGAGTTGGTTTTATGGTTCAGTCCCGGTGTCGCCAGGGTTTTTGCACTTTAGCAGGAGTCAATTTGTACACGAATAATACTTTTAATAAGTAAATATAGACTTTTGTGGTTTTATTTGAGTTACTTCTCAATGGATCGCATTTACACTCTGTCATATCAGCAGCGATACCGTGGTCGCACACAAACACACTTCATGGTGTAGATCATGGAATTGGTTTGATTCCGGTAAATACTTAACACTAAAATGTCTCACTCGAATTTGCTGCACAAATGAAAGCACAAAAGGACTATATTTACTTACTAAAAGCTCTAATCATGTACAAATTGACTCCTGTTATCGCGCAGGCACATATTAGTTGCGACCCTATGTGTGCGAAGGCTATGGCGATACCAGGAACCGAACCATAAAACCCACTCGGTGCGCCCAAGAGGCGACACCGTTACCCACTGCGCTAACCGACCACATTCTGTGCGCGACAGCAGGGTGTGATGCACTTCGCGCTCACGTTTTCACCTTTTTTCGACCACAGAAGAGCTTTCCGAAAAAATAACTATGGTTTTGGGCTCCTCACACGGGACCCTACATCCTGCAAAAGCTCACCGCAAGTTTGAAGACTCTCCTTGTCAGGTGTGTGTCTGAACTGCGGAAATCACCTCTGCGAGAATCTCCACCCGTTCAATTAGTGAAAAAAGTTTCATTTTTGCAAAGTCCTTGAGCCTACTGTGTTAGGGGGCTGATGGTTTACTATGAAATCGCTCAGTCTGACTATGCAGCGTCGATTACGCGAAAAAAAGCAAAAACACGCTGCTTCATAGTCGCGGGGGGGGGGTCAGGCGTTCGTTTACTTGCCTTGTAGTATTTTTCCATTTTTTTCTGCATATTCGATGTTTTCCTTGTGCGATTGTGCAATTCCGTAGGAAACTATCGAGGCCTCTAACTCGGTAGGTTCAGTGACTTTTCAGAAGTGGAGCGTACTTTTCTACTATTTGAAAGGTGAAGACTCTCGCAGTGGTGCTCATTTTTCGTTGAGACATACACCTGAGACCTTTCCCTGGTGAGAATGGCCTTTCTTGGAAAGCGTCCGCTCGTTCCCGTCATGGCATGGTGCAGAGCGATGACACCGTCTTCATCATCGGACCAAGCACACGTTAATTTCCGCAGTGAGCAATGTAATGTGCTGCAGAAACAGCTTTCAACGTTGAATTTTGCTGACTTGGTGCCCACACTGCATTCATAGTTCCATTTCGACGAGTCACACTCTCTCACCTTGCAGGAACGGCACCGAGCAAGCCCTCGTTACTTCTTCGTACTCATTTGTCTCGAGTGTTCGTCAATTTGAATGTGCTGCGTAATGATTAGTCCTAATGCGTGTTCGCTCATCCCTGCATTTGTAGGCAACGCCAGTTGCTTGGTGCTCGCTGTGTATTCGGTTGCCGATGAGGATTTGTTGCCATGACTAGCATTATAAAGAACCAAATTATCAAGCACCTATCCAAGTAAGTGTTTTTCTTTCATTGCTGAATTTTTACTTATTGTTTTGTTTCTGTTTTATCTCATTGGTATGAATGCAAATCGCCAAGAGGCGATGGTACCCTATGTGCAGATTATCACAGCATGGGAGTAATGAGTGCGGGTCGACTCCTCAGTTATGGTGATAAGTAGTTTCGTTCTTTCGGATTCACATTTTAGCAAGGGTCTAATTTCTCTAAAATCTCCGCTCAGGGACCACCTTGTGAGAAAAAAAAACCGTCCAAATCCCCATATCTTTTTTAAATCAGGATATTGTGCTATTATTTTACGAGCACGCACTTCTGTGCTTTGGGTATCGTTGAATTCGTGGGCGTCTATTTTCTTAGTGTTTGACTTATATCACTACTACGAGGTTCATTAGACACTTGGTTCTGGAGAGGGGCGGAGTTTCGTCAAGGAAAAAAAGATAAGGGATGACGTAAATCAATCCTTTTTGGGATGAGCCAAGCATTCCACTTCTACGGGATGTGGTGAAGGCAGTTTGAGTTCGTATTTGGCCTACACAATGACTTGGGGTGGAAAGTCAATGGTCAACCCTTCCAGACGAATTTGGTACCAAATAACCGATCCCGTAAGGATGGAAGGCTTAATTAGCCTAGGCGGGAAAGAAGAAAAAAACGTATTTTCCGACGAGTACACGATTTCATACTGCGGTTTATTCGCTTCGGCCTGACCTGCACATCTCGTATTTAATTCGCCTCCTCTATCCCTAAGTGATATCATTGATTAGATATGATGATTTCAAGTCCATTTGATTGAAGTCAACATCACTCAAACCTATATTCGGGAGAACAATGGGATGGCAAATACAATAAAGAATATTCGAGGTATATCTTTGAGCTTCGAAAAGTTTATCACCACTCAAGTGTTAATAATGAATTGATAAATTATGGAAGGAAATGCTTCTAAGCACTCCGAAGAAACTTCTGGTGAGCATGTTGAAGGTTACAAAAGTGCTGAATAGCGTGGAAGAGAGGCAGCACTGAACAACCCAATGAGTGTTGGTTTCGTGCTTCAACATCGTTATCGGGTTATCAAGCTTGGTGTTGGTCTGAAGAAGCGCCTGAAAATGCTTGAGTCTTATTTTTCTTTGTCCGACATTGCTAGGAGCTTCGCCTTCTAATAAAGTTGAGCGACAATGTGCATCGGAATTTTGTTGCAGAAATTTTGGCACTATTGTACTTTCACAACTCCAAGGGTCCAGGAGAGGTCGAAAAAAATTTTTTCGCCCAAACTTCGGCTAGGTGGGTTATTTGGGGTGCTGATCACGAATTTGAGGTCCGTTTTCCAAATTACGGCCGATTACGGTAGGTACAGGTAGGTACGGGTGACTAAGGCTGCCAAGGTCATCATCACCGATTTCGCCCAAACTTCGTCTAGGGGGTTATTAGGGATGCTGATCACGAATATGACATCCGTTTTTCGTTTTGCGCTGGAGTACGGTAGATTGAGGGTAATAACCCCCTAGCCGAAGTTTGGGCGAAATCGGTGATCATGACCTTGGCAGCCTTAGTCACCCACACCTACCGTAACTTACCGTACTCCAGCGTAAAACGAGGAACGGATCTCAGATTCGTGATCAGCACTCCAAATAACCCCCTAGACGAAGTTTGGGCGAAAATTTTTTTCGACTTCTCCTCGACCCGTGGAGTTGTGAAGGTACAACAGTGCCGAAATTTTTTCTACGAATTACGTTTTAGACCATGCTTTATCTTTCGGTTACAGAATCGTTTACCGTTTATTCTTACAACCTTCCACGGTATAGTCGGGACTCGCCGTATTCGGATTTTAGTCACGGAATTCGTGGTTGCTGAGTAATTAGTGTGCAAATTATCCTGTGGTATCCTTTTGCGATTGAATGAGATGTAGAACGAGCAACTTCATTAAATACGACAAACATTTCCTGACACTGAGAAGAGCTGCACTATAATGGACTCCTTTTGCAGATTTGCGAGAAACTTAAAGCCGGAGCAGATTTCGCTGGAAGTGCTGAAAGGGAAAAGCAAACTTCAATTCATCGAAATCAACGAGGAAGTGCTGACGGACGTTTTGGTGCGTTTGCCTAGTGTTTGCTTTGGCTCATTTCCTAGTAACGGTAGTTAAGAAAAAGTGCTTGGTCACGCAATCATTCTGGCTTTCCTACCTCCCTATGTCTCTGTCGTGTTTAATATTTATATTTTTCTGTGTAGTCACTTTCCATGAGCTAGAAGCTAGTCCTTTCTCTGTGGAAAGGAATTGTTATCATGCCGTTGATTGTTGCGCAAACGATGCTTCAGAATAGTAACCCAAATTTAGCGGTTATAGTCGCGCTGTTACGATATGATACTATTCAGGAACTTCCGCCATGGCTGAAAATAAAGCGAGCTACGTGTACGGGAGTTACTGTGAATGTACCGTGGACGAAGCTGAAAAGCGCTCCAGTCCAGATAGTGAGTCAATTGCTACAAATTATCAACTCCGCAGGGTGTTCAGGAAATCAGGATCCTAGATGGCAGGTTGTGCATTCAGTCAATGCATGTCAGTTTGAAAGCCCAGATCAGTCCCCAAATGAAAAGATTCCATTGTGGAGGCTTGTTAAATAGCTCTTAAAAATAAATCAATAAATAACTCAAGAACTCGGACTCAATGCTTTACTGAATTGCAGCATTTGGGGTAGCCTAACAAGTGTCTAGGAAACCTTATAGCATTCGCCATCAGTTGTGGTGTTACGGTCAATTTACGACTACATAAATCTCTTGATTTTTACCTAAACAGCGAGGGGTACTGTGCAACACGATCTTGCGTTACTTCCGTCATCCACAAACTTGTCTAATTAGAAGGAATATTAAGCTATTCAAGCGTGCGTCATACTTTATTTCTCTTCTAGTAAACGCCATTTAGTTCATCGATGAAATCAATGTCGAGGTTGTTCTTAACAATGAGCCACGTTCCAAACCATCCGACCGTTCTTTAAGGTAAATGATATTCATTAAGATTCTCCGAGTGTCGTATCTTCAGCAAATCAAGTCTTTTCCAGCGTTCTTGGTGAAAACACGTCATATGGTTTTGCGGACAAGGTAGTGGAAGGTATGTCGTTGTATATAAACACTGTTGAAATCGTGTTCGACTCTGATGCATTTGGAGGATCTTTCATGGTGAGTTCCAAGGTTTTCTTCTTTATCTCCTAGAATCTTAATTTCCTGCGATTGACTTATAAAGTGTGAAATAATTTAAGCTCTCGAGATTATCGGTGGAGAGCAGAACTCCGGGATGGCAAAACGCTACGGACTTGAGGTTGACACGTGTCAGCTGTCCTGCTCTTAGTCGTGTATTAATATTCAAACAGGCATGTTTCTTTCTGGCGTTTATTTTGTTTGTTTCTTTTTATTCCAAAATACCCTTTTATAAAAGTTTAATGAAGATGAAAATGTAAATATTGTCGCGCTGTTAACCAGTGGAATATCTTCCTACCCACCTCTCAATGAGAAATGGGATGACTTGCAGTGTTTTTCGGAGTCTACTGGAGATGGAAAACCCCTTCATAAATGTGGACTACGAACTTCAAGTCTTAAAAATAAGATTGAAATATCATCAACTTTTTCGCGTAGTGGATTTTCTACATATGATATACCACCTCATCTGAACGGTGTACGTAGCAGTGCTGGTTATCGGGTACCCCACGAGACCCTGATCTTCACTAAGAAACGCACGATGAGAAGGTGTGCTGTGATTTTTACCACAATTTTCTACACTTGCTGTTTACTGTGTTGAACATATTCCATCCAAAGTCGTCTCTTAGGTATGTAGGTATGAACAGAATTTGAAGAGGATGTGGATGTTTGTGTAGAAAAACTTGTTTGTCTACGTGCTCTGGAAACATCTGCAAGCGGTAGGGAGATCTAATAGGATTTTTGGCCGCGACTGATTGTAGACTTGTTGTGCCAAAAGAATTTGATTTGCATTGTTACACCCAATTTCGTTCCAGATTTCTTGGCAGCTCCTCCGCATTGAAGCCTCGGCAAAAACGGATAAGAATGAGAAACGTTGTACAATAAATGCTCCTCTTAGACTTATCACAAGTGGAGGTAAAATACGAGTAGCTCTGAAGAAGAGCTCCATAGGTGGGAAAAGCTTTTTTGTTTCTATTCACCTTTGCTATGTTGACTACTGCAAAAACTATTCCGTGTTACACTTCAACCATGTTAATCTCCAACCGTTGTTATTCCGTGTTAATTCCAGATGGATCGGTGATTAACGCTCAAATTCATACGCTTCTTGAAGATATTTTATGGGTCGCAACACTACCTCAACTGCGTTCTGCTATCACATTTTATTCGTATATTATGAGCTTGGTCAGGCAGACTCAAAAAGTCTACACTCCAGTATGTTTTAATAATTTAGCGTGGAAAAAATTAGCACTTGTTTACTTCCGCTGTTAAGCCGTGGAATTTATGTAAGCTTAAGCTCAGCTCGTAGTGGCGCAATAGGAAGAAGCGCCTGCTAGCGCGTGTACACAATTCCAGGTTCCTATTTCGGATCTCCCATTCAGGCCAACCAAGCCTTCCATCCCTCCGGGCGATAAATTGGTACCAGGTTGTCTGGTGACGATAAAGCTCTGACCTGTCTATCGACTGACCACTGTAGCTCATTCATATTGCATTTATACATCCCGTAGAAATGGAATGCATGACGCGCCCCAAAGGGGATTGATTATCGCCGTCCTTCATCCCACTATCCATGAGTAGAGGATGTGAATGTTCTGCAAATGCGCTACGGAATCGACCGTGTGGGTTTGGTTCACCAAACAATTGGGTCTATTCAGCAAAGGGCTCGCATGGTGCAGTCGGAGGGGGTGCCACGCGATTCACCGGTGCTCCCGAATCGATTCATGTCTGGGTTCCGTCCATCTTACCAAGCTTTGCATCCGGAGTCGGTGAATTGGTACCAGGCTGGCCACCACAAATTCTCGCTTCCGGGGGTCTTGTAAGAGTCGAATGCGTGGCGCAGTCCCATGAAAGGCTTTATTAACGCGACCTTCGGTTTTTAATCTGCAGAATTCTGAACTGAAGGGTGATATGTCGGAGATGATAGTATAACGATAGTATATAGTACTGTATTGTATCGCCCTGTACTAAGTTATCTACGATGCGTGGTAGCGCGGTCGGAGGGAGTGCCCCGATTGTCGCGTCCATCCGACTCAAAGTTCTTGGTTTGATTTTTCTCGGTTAACCAAGCTTTCCATCCCTCCCGAGTCGGTGATTGGTACCAAACATGTCGGAGAGGATAAAGCGCTGACTCATTGATCGGCTGGCCACCGCAGGTTATTGTCTAGGTCAAATACCCGTTCTAATCACCTCCACGACATCCCATTGAGGAAGAATGCGTGATGCATCCCAAGCGGAGTTGATTAACGCCGTTCTTTAGCCTTTGTCTTTTACAAAGTTATCTAGGGCTTGGAACAAAAAAAAAAGGATAGCGGGAGAGCGCTTTTATGTGGCTGTAAAACCCACCATTCTGATTGTACAAATGCGTTTGTTCTGGCTTGCGAAGCCGAGTAAATTTTCTCAAATCTTGTTTTTGGATCATTGTTTAACGACGATGGATTGTTGCTTGAGACGTGAGTACAGGATTTGGCCTTTAGGTTAACCTTCCAACAAAGTCCGCCGAACTATTGGTTCCAAATGGTGAAACCGTCTCGATATCAAATACGTTCCGAGCATTTGACTTCGATCAAACGTCGTACCACTTGCATATTAAGAAGGTTGATCTCCATCTCTGTGATGATGCTCACCTGAATAACAGTGAGTTCAAAGGATCTCATCCATATTTTTCCTTTAAACTCATTGGCTTACAATTCTAGCCTATCCGCCTGGATGGGACATTGAAAGTGGAGCGATGCAAGTAACTCTTTACCGTGTCTTGATTGACGTGTACCCTAGCACATTGGCTACATCAGATAGGTAGACAATACTTATTGATTTGCTGTTCTCTGATATCGTTTTAGTGTTTCTCACTTTTAGGGTGAAATGGCCTCGTTATACAGCGCCAAATGATATCACACAATGGATTGAATCAAGACTTGCGGAGCAGTTCAGACAGTTTTGTGCTGACACTGGTGAGTTGGCTATAGAAAATGTTTGTTTGTTCTTTTGATGAACAAGATTTGGAAAGCTCCCCTTCAGAACAGCTATGTTAGTGGAAAATAACTTAGACTTTCTTCATCAAGAAATCAGCTTTGAGAATGAGTTTTATCAGGTTTTCTGGTACTTTTCCATTCCTTCCTTATGCCTCCATTTCAGACGATGCTGGGAGAACTCGACTGATTCGTTGTTGGCCTCAACTCATATCGTTCATAGTCGTCATTCGTATCTATGACCTTGTGATCCAGTGCGTATCAGACCTGAACTCGAAGAGGGAGAGCCTTCAAAATGTGTTCGCAAGTGATCGGTACGTATTGCTACCTTTTATTTCTGATTTTCTTAATCACGGCAGAATTCCTTTTAAGGGTTTGCAAAGCTAGCATCGCTGAAGTATCAACGTAAAGCTAAGGTTAAGGTGAAGCGAAGAAATTGGGTAGGGGACATTTTCGGACTGATAGCGCTTTCTCATACTAAACCGGAGGTATTTATATCTTGTTAGACAGTTGGCCTTGTGCAATGAAATTCGCATCTATAAACTCTATTTTAGTCAGATGTCTTAGGCGACTAACTTAGGTGTGTGGAAGAGCAGTCAGAAGAGGCGTAGGCTGTCGCGTGCACATGTTTCTAGGTCCTTGATTCGGATTTTCCTTCCCACCCCAATAAAACCTTCCATCCGTCTGCCGTCTGGGGTCGGAGAACCGGTGAATGACTTGCCTGGGAAGGCAAAACACTGACGTTTCTATCGGCTGACAACCGTAAGTCATCGTAAAGGCCAAGCACGCATTCAAATTGCCTCCACGACATGCCGTAGAAGTAGCATATGTGGGGCCTCCCAAAAGAAATTGGTTAACGCTGTCTTTTATCCTTTATCACTCTCTTCTCGCTGTTCGTCAAATTGCTTGAACGGGCGCCCGTTTCATCTACGTTGGCTCGTGTCGTGTGCCAGTGTGGCACAGTAAGTCATCGATCGAGAGATACGAAATCGGCATCGCTCGAGGACACATTTTCATTCTGACCATCCATGCTGTCTCCAAGATCCGGCGAAGCTGCTACATTTCTTTAGGCCTTAATCCCCATCATTTGGAACATAGCATCAGATAACTTAGTTTTTTTTTGCTGGATGATGCAAAAAACCAAACTTTTCCGCTGCGATGTTTGAAGTGATGGAGATTGAGGCCCACTAACACGGTGGGGGTCGTCCTGGTATTCTATAGATATTCCTTAGAATGCAGTTGGTTACGGTCAGCTTCAGCGGAGGTCAGCGAAACACATCAAGTGGGTTTTTTTTGCCCAGCGAGTTTTCGATGACGTGGTCCATCGCGTCGACGAAGCTCGGAACTCTGGATGCCTTCTCTCATTTGCGTGAATCACGTCACTCCTAGCATCGTCTTTTTGATCCCTGTTCATGCAGATTTCGTAGAACATAGATCTCTGAGTGTACATCCTTCAAGCTCTTGAATGTCCTGCTCCATACGCCTCTCGTTTCTCGCGATTATTTGTTGTATAATATTCCTCGAACTGGCGGTGTAGCGCAGTCGGAGGAGGCGCGACTGTCGCCTGCACCCGATACCAGGTTCTTGGTTCGGATTTCCCGCCCAGGCCAACCAAACTTTCCATCCCTCCGGGGTCGGTAAATTGGTACCAGACTTGTCTGGGAAGGATAAAGCGCTGACTTGTTCATCGGCTGGCCACCGCAAGTCATTGTATGGCCAAATACGCATTCAGCTCGCCTCCACGACATCCCGTAGAAGTAGAATGCGCTGGCGCATCCCAGAAGGGATTGAGTAACGTCGACCTTTATCCTTATCCTTATAATATTCCTCGAGTATCACAGGCACTCGAGAGAGACCACAATGTAGAGCTCTGGGGACGCTGTGGAGTGCAGAGAGTGCTAATGATACACCTTTTCTACGGGTAGTAATTACGTGTCGTTTTGTAGCTGTAATAACCTGTTCTCGTGGTCCTAATTGCTGTCAGAGAAACGACTATGCGTGAAACGAGGTGAAGGCAACGAAAGGAACACTGTCTCATTTTCTATGAAAATTTTGAGCTTGTTCATGCTGCAATCAATATTTCAAGTACTCACAGGCATAGCATACCTTAGCGTACTTATCATTAAATGACAATTTATTTGTATTTTTCCACTGTGAACAGTAGATATAACTGGACTTAACAGTAGATATTGATTTTGAAAATCACTCCATTTACTTACTCCAATTTCAGCCAGTTACGGTCCATACCGAATGACCAGTACATATTCCATTTCGAATTTGCCAACTTCATGCATCCTATGTCAACTACACTTCCAGGTTCGGTGTTGTCTTTTTTTACATACCTTGTCTTCTTTGAAAGGTGAATTAGAAGAATTTCAATGTTCACATTATTAATGCCGGAACACAGTACTTCCCACGTGGCTTTGTGCCTCCAAAATGTTTGGTCTTCTTTTCTTCTTCATGTGAGCACGCCGTGATCAGTTACAGAAAATAAGCCAGTGCCAGCTGGGTGCAGTAATGTGCGTGTCGCCATTATAGGTTCACCTTAAGGACTGGGCAATAGCAAACTTTTCTTAGATGATTCAAAGGATTTTTTATAGTTCTTAGCCGTTTCAAAGAATTTTTCATAGTTGACATGTGGTACAGTTCCGTACGCAGGTTTAAAAAGCACCGACTCTTGCGTTCGCCTCTAACTGTGGTTGTAGTTCGACTCCCGTCCAGGCCAACCACGTCTTCCACCCCACAGCGGTTATTGGATTGACACCCGACTTCCCTGTTAAAGAGAAACAGTTGGTTGTTTATCGGTTTCTCCACGGCATTTCTTTGTATAGATTAAATACACCTTAACATTGCCTCCATGAGGTTCCATAGAAGTAGAACGCGTGGCGCATGCCACATCGGATTTAATTTTTACAGATCTTCACCCTTTTAGCCTTTATTGTTTAATAAATCTGAACCCCTTTGCTCCAGGTCTGTGTTGGGAAGACATAGAGTAACTGGTATTAGGGTGTGGCGACAAGTCTTCACCTTTAAAGTGTCATGCATTCTATCTTTAGGGATATTTTGGGGGTAATTTTAATGCATATTTGGGCTATACAATGACTTGTGCTTGCCAGACGATGAAGAATTCAGCGCTCTATTCTTCCCAGACAAGTCCAGTACCAATTTTCCGACCCCGGTGGGATGGAAGGCTTGGTCGGCCAGGGCGGGAAATCCGAATCAGGAACCTGGTCTCAAGTGCAAGCGACAGCCGGTCACCTCGTCCGACTGCGCTACCTACACGCACCCTTTGTTCGGTATAGGTTATGAAATGTTTTTTCTTTAGATTGTTGGTTAACTTGAACCTTATTGCGCATGACGCATACCAAAAGATTTAACACCATTTCGTGTTTGTGGTTTTTCTAAAAGTAAACACATGTTTTTTCCTTAATTTTTCTTTTTTTATATCTTCACTAACGGTGCGGATAGATGTCGGAGTAGTGCCAACCTTGTTTAGCTCCGGCGCCTGCAAGCTTCATGCAGTTAGGACCGTTTTCTATTCTGTTCGACAAGAGAACGTTGAGATGGTGTTTGTATGTAATCCACAATATTACGACCGTCCTGGTGAGTCGTACACTTTTACACGCTTTTGTCTTGTGTTCATTCTTATCAACAAGTGCTTGACTCTACAGGAAGAGTCCGCTGGCTTTGAAATGGAGCCTCTGCCCCATTCGGACTTGCGTATAGATCTCTTAATGCCTAAGGTAACAACTGCAATAGCGTAGATCTCATCTGTAGTGAATCATTTCATTTGCGTTCAGGTTATAATACCGTTGCCGACGCCAAAACGGGATAATCATTGGTTTCCTCTTCGTCTGCTGATTTCGTTCTCTATGCTGTCCTTGTCTAATACTCTTTCATCTCGAAACCTCCTAAAGCCATTTGAAATGCTCAAAGAGAAGACGGTTGCCTACGTGAAACAACTGGACCTTCTCGGAGGAGGACCAACATTTGTTAGTGATTTGATTCAGCTGCTCAATTTGAGGAATCCTTGTGGAGGTGAGCATCACTCAGTGCAGCAGTGTCTTCACGTTATGAAAACTTCTCCGATTATAGTAAACGAACTGCTGTGGCTACACACCTCACCTGGATGGGTTGATACTGACCATGGATCTGGCACGAAGTCACTGCCCGTTGTATCTGATGTGCGTCACGCTATTGCTTTTCGCAGAGAGTTATTCTCCATGTTTAGTTTTTAGGTCAGTTTCTCAGGAGCTGTTTTGCTGAGACCCGAGCAAATCAACGTCTACGTTGAACCGGTTACAGAGGTTCACGCCTTCGTGGATCACTTCCAGTACATCCAAGTACGTATTCCAGTGATTGTTGTTATCTAGTTGTCCGAAAAACTGAAATGGTATCACTGGATTGTTCCGGCGGCTGTCAATTTATATCTGGGCCGAAATCATCAGCACATAGTCAATGCATCTCATCGCCAAGCATCTCATTAGTAAAAAGAATTGATTAAATTGTAGTATTAGATATTAAGCAAAGTTCCCCCGCCACTCACTTTGGCGTTCCGCCAATTTTTTGAAAAGTGTTCTGGAACCTTCTCTCAATAGCGCTTATATAGGCTGACCTATAACCTACATTTGTCACTATTGTCGTCATACTCCGTTACGACTCTGGCAGAGAAAATCGTTGTCGTTGCACGCAAGTTCGGCTGGTTCTGTTTTACCGATTCAAAAAGCAGAGCAGTGCAAGAGTCGCGGTGGATGACATATGTGGAACGATAGGTCGTATCACGGCCTCCTACGACTCAGCGAAAGTATGGTTCGGAAGTTCAAGAACGGAGGCTTTTGCTTGGAGGACAACATCTGTCTGGAAGGCCAGTTACAGTGAATTAGGAGCTCCTGGAGTGGTTCAGGATGATCCCTGGTGTCACACCTGGCAGAGGAACTCGGGTGCAGTCACACCATAGCTCAACACCTGCGTGTGGCACTGGCAAGACATGTAGGTATGGCGCATGGATACCGCATGAACTTAGCGGCCACCAGCTGCAGGTGTGCCAGGGTGCGTGCATGAACTTCTTTTTTTTTGACTCGAGAACCTGGGTACTGACAACAAAAAGTGGATAGTTGTTGCAAAGGAGACCCAGAAAATGCTCCAGCCTTTCGGATGGCATGTTCTGGCCCACCTTCCGTATTCACAGGACCTTGCTCTAACGGATTACCATCTGTTTCCTTCGTTGTCGAACCATTTGCTGGAGAAACAATTTATTATTTATTTATCAGACATGAGCATAGTCATGCATTACATAAGTAATGACACATAAACAAATACTAGGTCACATATACTTACAGCAAACATAAAACTAAACACAGCACGATTAACATAGCTTTTTACGTACCATTAAGGACTTGAACAAACTCACAGACATGTGTATGTATGATATTCTCATCCTCACCTAATAATAAGTTCAATTCCTTAAAATTTTTATAAGTGAGGAAGTTTGGTTTCGCCTGCGATTTTGGAACAGGAAAGTAAAGCCTTAGGTTCCCTCTCCTATTCGTGGTCAGTGGTGCACCAAAAATGTCATGTTATCTATTGGATTTTTATTTGTAAGAATCTTAAAGATCATGGTCATATCGACCATCTTCTTCGATTATGGAGGCAAGGTAATTAAGCAGTTTGGCCCTGTCTGGATCTCTAGATATGTTGCCATAGTTGGTTCCAAAGCATCTTATTATTTGACGACAGGGAGTCACTTGAAAAATGCCTCACTGAGTTTTTTTCGTCATACCTGAGAAATGGCAATGTGTTGTAGATATTAATGGTGCATATAATTGTTAGTTGTTGTATGTATGGAACGAGAGAAAAACATTTGAAAAAATTGCACAAGTAGCGGGATACTTTCCTTACGACCTAATAGTATAGTGTGTGATGTGTAGTAGGCACGTTTAGTAGAAATTTACCGACACCAAAGAGATGGGAGACTCAGTTGGCTTGTCAAGTGAACTTCTTTCCGATTGCGTCACCTATTCCTATGTGAGGTAAAGCGCCACCAAAAATGTTCATTTTTTAAACACCTACTACTGTCTAAAAACTAAAAAAAAAACTGTCCAAAAAGCTAGCTCCCAAGATGGCCGGTTTCAAAAACGTTGAACTTAGAGATTCCTGCTACTTTTCATTATCGTTGTTTCACTGAGCTTCTTATTTACATATCTTTATTTTTAAGAGAGAAGCTCGAAATAGCGAAAGATTTATTGACAACGTTTCGGACCTTAAGAAGGGCTTCGGGCCTGAAACATCAATAAATATTTGGCTATTTCGGGCTTCACTCTTAAGAAGAAGGATTCCTTCTACTGTCCTTCATGATCGATCTTATATGATTTTAAAATCCTCTATGTAATGCTCAGTGGGCGCGTGTAGCGCAGTCTGAGGAGGCGCCGACTGTCGCCTGCATCCGATACCAGGTTCCTGGTTCGAATTTCCCGCCCAGGTCAACCAAGCCTTCCATCCCCCAGGGTCGGTGAATTGGTACCAGACTTGTCTGGGAAGGATAAAGCGCTGACTTGTTCATCGGCTGGCCACTGTAAGTCTTTGTATGGCCAAGTACGCATTCAGATCGCCTCCACGACATGCCGGAGAAGTAGAATGCGTGGCGCATCCCAAAAGGGATTGAGTAACGCCATCCTTTATCGTTTTATCCTTTGTGTAATGCTCAACACCACGCTATTTGTTATTTGTGCCAAAAATCGCTGTACAACGAACAGCAAAACATGCGGATATGAAAAATGATAAATCCTCTCAGGAACCAGATAACGGTTATTCCACTCATTCCCGATTCCAGCGCTTGTATACTTCAGAGGGTTCTTACTTTGTGGGTTGTTAAACTTTGATAAGAAGGTTATCGTCACATGAACGGTATGCAATATTATTGAGACGCTGTGGTGTTTGCGCGGTTTTCGTATATTCTTAGCAAGCGATCACTGCTCAGAAGTTCGCTGTTACCGAATGTAAATGAATTTTTACAGCTCACGAAACTGTCGGACTCGTTGTCAAACTTCCTGGAAGTGTTAGCGGCTGACCAGAAGCATTTTCTCTCACAGAGGAAGAACGCACTTTCAACAGTAGCCTTTTTCGTTGCCATAAAACAGGTCCGTCTTTGTATTCGCCAACAAGGCCAACTTAATGCCGCCTTCACTAAGCGATTTCGTTGTCAGGTTCGAGCGATGGTGCTGCTGACGATGGGAGCGATGCCGTCGCCGTATGATAGTTCGACATTGGTCTCAAACACGTTAGCAGAATGTTTATCAGGTAGAACACACATGAAATGAGTATTGTTGAGGATGTGGAACGTGATTTCCGGAAGTCACGTCGAAACACATCGACTACTGAAAGTTCAACACGTAATGAGATCTCCTCTTTGTTAGGAGAGACATGTGGAGAAACCATAATAATAATTCAAACGATGGCGAAAGATCAGTGCTTCGCTTCTCGGTCATTGTGCACTACTTCGGCTTCTTCGTCCTGAAAAATGGAAGCGTTGCATTGATTCCAGTGATTGCTACCTTTTATCTAGGCTATGGTAGTACTGACCTGGCTGAATTCCTCTTCTGGTATCGTGTTTTTTCTCTTTGGAGTGGTGTGCAACCATGGTGGCATGTTGGCGAGCATCTTCTGACGTTCTCGAATCTGTGCGGGCACGTGACGGATCTTCTTGGTGGTCGTCTCCATTTCCTCTTCCTAATATTAGATATCTTATATTTTTGTACAGTTTTCATGTCAATCTGATCACTTTTCAGATCAAGCTGGATACAGTTCATGCCAAAATGGATACTTTTCGAACTAGACTGATCAATTTTTGGCATTAGTCGTTAGTTTGGCCTACATGTGGTGGCGGGAGCTATCCAAATCATGTCCTAACCATGGGCGTGCCAGTGTACGCTCGGTGTCCTGATTGGCAGGTATGTGTTGGGTAGGTGCCCTGATTGGTTGTGGTTGATTGGCACGTTCCCACCTCCCCATGTAGGCCACATTAGGTACTAGTACCGTATAAATAAAATTTTGACTTGAAACAGCTATCCTAGATACTGTGCTATATGCGGTGTCAAATAATGGTTGCAATGTTTGAATGTTCATAAATAAGGGCACTTTTTAGGTTTTGTTTTAAAGCGTGGAGAAGCCAAAAAAATCAGAATTTTTAAAAAATTTTCTTTTATAGATTGCGCTTCTCGCTCGTTTATTAAGTCGTGCACGGCCAGAACGTTGCGATAGAGTGGATCTATGCGTTAGAAAATCTCGTGCTTTCTTACGACAGTTTATGCTGAGCCTTAAATTTTTACCCACCTTCACCTAAAGAACGTTTACAGAATATCAATCAAATGAAAATTGCGACTTATTGGATGACTATATGGCGCAACCTCCTAATATGCCATCAGAATTTTTATTTCTGGACTTAAAAAAAAACTAAATTTAAAGGCACGCCCGTAGCTAGAAGAATAGGGACTTAATTTTCATGAAAGGATTGGAGTCTTTTTTCACATTCTGATATCCACCTTTCTAAAAGAAGTTTTTTTTTTCAATTTTAGTAGCCTACATTTTGATTAAAGATATGTAGAATAGATTAGAGCATCTATTTTTGATTTAAGAGGCGTCCACTTTGACATGTAAACGGTTACAGTGGTGCGTGCCATTGTGAATAGAAGGCTATCACAAACCTCCTCTTCGGCGCCTTCCTCTTCGTCCTCCTGTCCCTCTTGCTCATCTTCGTCCTCCTCTTCCTCCTCCTCTTCCTCGTCGCCCTTTACTTTCTGTCGAATAGGTTCCGACGTCTAGAAATACAAAAAATGTATAATACTCGAGGTGAACTGTTTGAACCCTAGGGCTAAAACACTTACCGTGACCAAGTATCTTGGCTTCATCGCTGAATTCATTTGGTGTCTTAAGAAAGGTGAGCCAGCTGCCGGTCGATGTGATAGTCGCCAGAAACGGTCCATGTTGACCTGAATACAAATGAGGGATAGCTGGCAAATTCATGGCGTAACGGTCCTAGTTTTGTTCACCTTTCTCTTGGGGGCTTTCATTGTCGTTGTTGCTTCCTCAGTGGTAGTGGTTGTGGTAGGCTCCTCAGTGGTGATTTCGACGGTACGGCTCAGTTCCCGCTCGTCTGCCTCTGTAAACGCATCATTTACCTTCGGCCCGGACCTAGTCTGCGCATGTTGACATACCTTCCTCCTCCTCGTCTTCTTTTGATGCTCCTTGCTCCTCTTTCTCGCCGTCCTCGTCTTCATCCTCAGCTGTGCTGCTCTCCTCCGTCGTTGCTCTGGCAGTCGAGGTGGTTGTTGTAGGCACTGGGGTGGTTGTCACTGGCTTCCTGTTGCAGCACGGTGGTAAAACTGGGCGTGCTATTGCCTGAATTGCCACGGATATGCAGTCACGATTGGGAAGGGTACTTCGTTCGGGTTGACTAACCTTCGGGCACACGTTCTCAGGGTCTTCGCGCCAGTTTGTTTTGCAGATTCGGTTCTCCTCCGTCGTAAGGTTGATTGCCTGTTGACCGTTCATGACGTGGAAGCCGTCTTGCAGACAGACCATTGGGTTCTCTGAAGCATACAGGGTGAACGCCGACTTTTTTTCGTGTATTTTATGCGAGGTTTGTTCTTCAGAAATCGGGCGACGTGGCGTTAACGAAAGTACCAACATCGATTGTCTACATCGTTTAATCGATATTGATCGTTATCACAGCGCCGCACTGCGAATAATGGGAATAATAGGGTTTGCTCAAGGGGTCGTTGGAAGCTGTATCGCGGTGTGGTGCGATGTATTAGGCTTTGGTTAGGGGGTTTTAATACGCACGCGACGCTCAACGCACAGTAATTATAAGCTTAAAAATCGATTCATCGCGTCGCGCGCACACTAGACGATCCCTTAGTAACCTTCCATATTGATTGGGCAAACGGGCGAATCAATGTGGGTGAGCTAATCGCGATATTGCGGCGCGGCGGGCTCCAATGCGGTCTCTAAAGTCTGTGCGTCTTACGAACCTTGAAGCCGCACAGTGAGATGGTCTGATCCCTGGATAGCTCCTTGTTGCAGTGATTGGATCCTGTTGTTGGCGAGGTCGATGGTGTGAAGGTTTGCAAGGTGATTGAATGAGAGCGGCTAAAAGTTGACTATTCAATGTACTTACTTGAATCTACTGTTCATCACGGAATGATGCTGTCTAGTTTACCTGAATCTCTTTGATATTGTTGTTGGCGAGTGATAATTGTCGCAGGAAGAGAGCTCCTTGGAATGTGGATGGTGAAATGGAGGTGAGACAGTTATTAGGCAACCAGAGCAGCAGCAGTGGAATGCTAGTGAACGCTCCAGTGGCGATTGACTGAAAATGGATGTAATTTATTTAACTTTAGCTTGGCTGGGGAACAGTTATTGATTCAGAGTACTTCTGGGGACGTCGTACAGAATTTGGCAGTGTTCATGAAGACGGTTAACCATTTTTATTTATTTTCTTTAGAGTAAGCCCTTAAAGCGGAGTCATATCTGCTTTACCCTCTTCTTGGCCTTAGGACAGCAACAGATTTTATCGATCGATATTGATTATTTGAAAACTCTAGTTTACTCCTTGTGAAGTCCTCGCGGACGCCATTAGATTCGTATCGTCGCCATCGTCAAGCAGCCATCTTTGAGCAAAAAAATCGATAGTGTGAATCGATATTGGTCAGGCGATTTTGTTTACTAGCCGAGACGTGATCCCATCAACCATCGTTTCCTCGTCTTCATCTCGCGAAAAGTGAAATATCGATCGGTGGGTTGATTCTGCGATGTTCCGTTGTCCATCAGTGGGCTCTAATTTTGCGCGGCTGAACACATGGATGCACAAACAGACTAGCTCGGTTACGTACAGTAGGTTATCGAACATAGAATCGCAACACAGTTTAGCATAACACTGAATGGATTAGACAAAGATGCTTTGTTATGACCAAAATACGTGCTATGCGGGTTGGGGGAAGGGCAGCCTTTTCTAGGCGTGGATTTCTTCGATGTACAGTTAACGGGAGGGTAGCATACTATGCTTTATTTGCCATGGTTAAACTCAGCTTTAGGATTCCTCAGTAATTTGAAACTATAGTCAGAAAAGGACTAAGAAAAGCACTTGCGCCCAAAATTCTTCCACTAGGCGGGACGCGAACCCACTCTCTTGTTCCTGCTGGCAGGCTCCTACGCCATTACCCATCGGTGCTGTTTGGGCGCACACAGCATCGACGATATATGGAAACAAACCCTTAACGTCTTATAACCTCTGTAACAGTCGCTGTGGGCTAAGACAAGTGCTAAAAACTCTGGGAGGGACAGCTTCCTCTGACTTTCGTTGCCGGGATTCTATTATCGTTCTTCAAGGTGGGTTAGGGTAATTGTGTGTTCTCTTTCTGAATACAAGTGGAGCAATGGCTTCAAAGTTACGGCTATGCTCAACATTTTCTATATACCGGAATTATACCTCAATATTGTTGCTTTCGAGGTTGAGATGCTGCAGGCTTTCCAGTCCGGCGAAAGTGGTGTCACTAATTTCGGAAATCTGGTTGAAGGCCAGGTCTAGCACCTGCAATGACATCACATCTTAGAAACGGAGTACAATGCAATGTCATCTATGTAATGAAATCGTACTTGAGCTTGCTTGAACTGGGCCATCGTTCCAGATTCAAACGATTGAATGCTGTTCTCCGCCAGATAGACGTATCTCAGATTTGGCGTGTTTTGTAGAGCAGATGGGTGAATGAAGGAGATGTTGTTGTTGCTCAGAGAGAGCATGGCCAGCGACGATAGATTGGTCAGATGTCCTTCGCCGATGGTGTTGATCTGAAACATGGGGACTAGAAGACTCACAGAAAGTTTTAAGGATAACTATCAAGTCGATCTCTCCTATCGGGCTGTGCCTGACACTCAACTTCTACAGGATGTCACAGGGACGCCTTGAATGTGTGTTTGTCAAGTAGACGAGTGGTGACGCAGTTGGAGAGGTCGCCAGCTGTCGCGTGCACCCGATTCCAGACCCCTTGTTCGGATTTTCCGCCTAGGCTAACCAAGCGTTCTATCCCACCAGGGTTGGTCAATGGGTTGGTATTAGACTTGCCTGTGGAGGACAAAACATTGAGTTGTACATTCTGCCCATCGCAGGTCCATTGTACGGACCAAATACGCATTTGAATCACCTCCACAACATCCCTAGAAGTCGAGTGCGCGGTGTATCCCAGAAGGGATTGATTAACGTATTGGATTGATTATTTCTTTTTCGTCCAATGTAAAAACCTATTATGATAGATCGATGGATAACTCAGGTAACGGTTCACTGATCACAAGGTATGGAAGGTTTGATTTGAAGGCAGGTTCTTTGTTTACAGATTTGCAACTAATTCTATTGATTGATCGGAACTTAATATCGATTCAGACTCCACGCGAGAATCGACGCCTCTTATCTGTTGCGCTAAATCTGCTACATAAGCTTGCCTGAAGAGGAAGGTAGTATTCCAGCACTTAAAAAGTGGGCGCAGATCTGCTTGAAACGCTCGTAACACCTCGTGTCGACGATTAAAAAATGTTGTAGCCCTTTAGCAAGATTGTAACTTCCATAAAAGGGCGGAACCTACCGACGTCGTTTTCATTCCTAGTTTCTGCCCTAATCTCTTTTGGTCAGAAGAAACTTTGCACGTGAACTGGTCTTCATGTACCTGACGTGTTCCGATGGCGCGTGTGGATTAGCTGGTTGGAGGCGTCCGTTTTGCGCGAATCACTAATCGATTTTAGGATCGAATTTAGGTCAACTAAACTATCGTTTGGGAAGATTTAGACGATGGCTTGTTCATCACCTTGTCCTAAAAGTTCCTGGATAGGGCAATGAATGAATTATTTAACACTGAGCTGTATGAGTTAGGTGTGCTAAGAATTATCAGAGGTGCTGTATCGAAAGTTTTTAAAGCTCTATTCAAACGTTTTCATCCGTCTTGCTTGAGGACTTTGGTGGAAATTCGAAGGCACCGCTATCACTACCAAACTAGCACTTGTCTATCCATTATTAGGACGAGAAAAAAGGTTGTTTCTGAGTTGTTTCTATTGAAACTACCTGTAAAAACTTCCGAAGGAATAGGCTGGAGACATTCATTGTAGAATATTCAGTTCTTATGTCACCAACAGCCCTAATTTTAAGGTCAGTCAAGGAAATAAGCGGAATCCATCATTCAAAAAAGACTTTCTTTGGAAAGAGGGACTTAAATTTCTAGTCTTTTTTGTTCTTTTCAAGCTCATCAGAATGAAATCGTAAGGGAGACCGTGTCGCAGCGGTTGATGGCGATAAGAGTTTTGAAAAATCAGTGCCTAAATTTGTCCAGGAGCCTCATAAGAGCGCTTCCTTCACAAGATGAATCTCGCGTTCTTTGGCCTAGATATTTTGGACGTTGTTTCTCGCGGTGACTATTAGGTGGCCGGCGGTGGCGGTATGATGGTATCTCTGCGCGTGGAAAGTTCTTTGTAGTCACTAGACAAGAGCAATTATAGCGTGGAGTTGTGCGCTTTGGCTTTGTGCGACGATGACCATTCGAGAAGACAATTACCTTCACCTCTACTAATGATGCTCTTAGTTCTGACCTTCTGCACTCCCATTATGTGCATTCTATCGCATACTCCATGATTAAGACCGCGGTGGCTCTTTTTCGATTACCTTGTTGCCCTTCAGGTGGAGTGCGATGAGTCCATCCATGTCCCGAACGGCTCCTGCCGGGAAGGACGTTAAGCAGTTCGAGTCGAGAATAAGGTTCTGTAGGCTGCCTCGCACTCCATGGAAGGCGTCAGGAGAGATTTCACAGATCTGAAATGCCGAACGTAGTTTTACGAAAGAGGTTCCTACGAAGAATGAAAGTTGCCTTGAAGAACTGCAAACCTCATTGCAAGAGAGATTGACGTCGATCAACGACGTCAGATTCTTGAATATCGGTTCGGTTAGATTTCCGATTCGATTGCATCTGAAGCTGACTACGTTGAGTGCTCTCATGCCTGCAAGAGCATCGCTGGGAATCTGGAATAGTGACCGTTGTGTGCACGTTGCGTATAGTTCTTGTTCTAGCTATTCGGTTGGCGCAAAATTAATGACCTATTCTGCTCATATTATTTCAAATTCACTTATTTATTCATTTAATTGCACTCGAAGGTGCATTACGACGCTAACGAAATCGTCGAACAAACTAAATAACCGGTAAAAGCAACGCTGGATGAACGCTGCTGTTGCTTTTACCGGTTAGGTTCAAGGACAAGTTCTTTTTAGCCCAGCTAAAAACGTTCTGAAGATAAATAGATATGCTCCTTGAATCCGTAGTCTTTGACAAAACATCTTGCGACCATAAAATTCTACCCTTCTGGAGTCGAGAAATATTTGGGAAACGGATTGCTCATTGGCTGAGTGCTTATCCATATCCATATCCTTATCCTTATCCTTATCCTTATCCAGTCCATCCAGGATAATTGTTTTATGAGTCAGAATCACATAGAAAGGTCCCGTTTAGATGTCTAGGGGCTTTTAGTGTATTTAACGTGCCAGCCAGTGTCTAGTCCACATAACCTCTTGAGAATTAATTTCTCAACGTTTGGTCGAGCCGCCATAATAAATCGAAAGGGTTTTAATTCTCCTAACCGTTCCAAGAGAGCTCTTTAGGCTGTGACATAATTATTTTCGCAAATTATTCAGACGATAACCCTCTTTGGAAACGTTTTTAACACTCCCAGCAATAAGCATGTCTTATCTTTTTGAAAAGGGTAATACAAGTTCCAAAACTATAGGCTTAGACATAGAAAATTAAAAGGTTTCAAGAGGAGATTTAATCCTAAATCAAGGCTGCCATAGTTTTTTGAACGCTTAACTTTTCGCTGTGGGGAGCTAAAATGTTCTAATGGAAAACTCCGGTCCAGAAGTGACAACGACTATTTTCGAGGGTGCGGATGACTGTTTGGAAAGAAGTGGCTAGGCCGTAGAACGCCTTCTGTTGCCATAAAAGATGTAGAAATAGTCGTAGATGACAAGCAGTATGGGTTAAGGTCAATGTTTTGCAAAATGAGGTGAATTTCTATCTTCACTGATTTTACTACTCTACTCATGAAAGCAGTCTTAAAGGATCCTTTTGAAAAATTACTTCATTTTTCTAGTTTTAAGTAAATGTTTGGGTAACTTCTGGGTTTGAAAGCCCAGTTCTCGCCAGTTTTCTGGTGAGTCTTTTGAATTTTCCCTATTTTTCACACGGCCCTCACAAACGTCTGGCAATCTTTTGCCATCTATCTACTCCTTCTGCAGGCTCTACATATTCTGTATGAAATACCGAGACTTAAGTTTCATAGCGATTTGGCTAGAGGTATCTCGTCTAAATGCGCTCCGGTTTCTTCGATTAATTTTCGCAGTTTTAACGTTCATTTTGAAGAGAATGAAACGAAATTCCTAGCGAAATTGTCCCGAAAGCTGAAACTTTCTTGGCTTAAATGTTGGCTTCTATCAGAGAAATGTCCAGCTGTACAAGTCATATAGAACACGTGCACTTACATGGGTAAAGCCCTATGCCATAGGTGGTGGAACGTGGCGAATCAATTCCGGCGTTCATTAATGGACCAGACTAATTCCAGAGTTAGAGTACGTGTCCTAGTGACAGCGCTTCAGTAACCTAAATTCGCGTTTCGCTCGCCGGGATGACCTTGGTTTCTCAGTGCGACTGTTCGTTCGCGCATTCTTCATGCGGTCACGGTCAAAAAACCGCTTTTTGAGCAGGTGGTATTTTTCGGGTGCGCAAACGGTACTGGATCAGGAAAGGGAATAATCACCAAGCCAATGCAATGGTTTAACGCTTCATCAGCGACGTACCTCGGTGAGTTTGTTCTGCGAGAGCGACAACTCCTGCAGTACATTCTCCAGTCCTCGTAGTGCATCCTTGTGTATGCTCTTGATGCGATTCTTGTCCAGATTGAGCTTTCGTATGCGAAGGTTTTTGAATGCGCGAGGTCCAATCTGGAGAAATCAGCACCACATTACGGAGTCTGCCAGATGCGATGAACTAGGTCACAGTGTAGCGACGACGAACCTCGACAATGTTTGCATTCTCAAGCGTAAGTTCCCGAATCTCGAAGTATAACTTCTTCATCTGCTCCACCATCACCGGCCCATCCTGGCCGGAGCATCGAATCACGGAGCCGTCGAGGTTATCGAAGCAGGAGCATGCTGTCTGAAGAAAGTGGTCATATTCATTGAAATTGCCGAATTTTGAGGAGAAACTGATTGTGACGGATGCTACTCGCCTGATTCTTGAAGAACTCGGGGCAGTACGCAAGAGCAGCAGCGGGGAGCAGTAGAATCGTCGTCAACCACCGCATTCTGGCAAAAACGCGGCAATGAGAGCGGAAGGTATGAGATAGGGGGGATAGACGGTGGTTGACCGTCTGTCTCTCACTACATGGCCCGCCTTTAGTCGCTCGCGCTTCCCTTCACCGGGTCAAGGCCTAAACGCTCGTGTCATTAAAAAGTATTCTTATCGTGTAGATGCATCGGGCCGTGTGCGCGCTTATAACATGCACGCAATAACCGCTAGTGGAAACTGCTGCGGTTGCTGCGGCTGCTTGTTTTTTGAATGGAGACCGTGCGAGTGGCGATCATGCTTCTGATGATCATCCGAAGCCCTCTGTCTCTAAAAAACCAGAGGTATTTGATACCAGTTCGGATGGCGCATAAGAAAAATAAAAAATAAAAAAGTGGTATAAAAATGATTGGAATCAACAAAATTCAATAAAAAAATGTTAAAGCACCGTTTATATATTCTTATATTAGGCTGTCGCAAAATTAATCGCCGAAACGGACCGCTTTCTTCAATCTGCTGTAAACGTAGCTTTATTAATCGAAGTGAAAACCACCAGAATCTATACGTTCTTGCCAATGAACAGGTAGTGAATCTGATCCTTTACAATAAAAACTGAGATCACAGGAATTGACAAAATCATTCAACATCGGCCAATTTAGTAAACTGTTTCTGACGCAAATAAGAATCAAGAGCTCGGAAAAAATGAAAGTCAGTGGGGCAAAGATCGAGCTCGGAAAAAATGAAAGTCAGTGGGGCAAAGATCAAGCTCGGAAAAAATGAAAGTCAGCGGCGCAAAGATCGAGCTCGGAAAAAATGAAAGTCAGTGGGCAAAGGTCGGGAGAATATGATGGGTGAGAGAGAACTTCGATACCTAAATAAGTCAATTTTCGCAGAGTGATTTGTGAGATGTGTGGCCTTGCGTTGTCCTGCAACAGGAGCGGCCCTCCTCTATTCACAACTGCCGGCCACAATTTTTGCAACATCTCATACATTCGGTCTAAATCACAGCAGTAAGACTGCTGTGATTGCCTGACCAGTAGGCATTGGATCCGGTACCGATTCGGATAATTTGAAGCCGTCATTTTGTTCGAACCCGGTTGAAAGCATTGTGCAAATAATGTGTCATCCCATCCCTGAAAAGGCCCCGATCTTGGGCTGGTTCAAATAAGAGCAACTTTAACAAAAGGGGTTTTCTTTTCGTCCATATAACTGATTTATCTTTAGATTTCAAATCAGATATCTGAATCGGATAGAACATCAGATTTCCGACCAAAATCAGTTACCTAAATTATTCAGAAATTAGACATGATGAAAATCACTCCTATCGGAACCGCCCCAAGATCCGGGCTTTTCAAAAATTCCCGTTGTTCGCACAAAAAAAAGTTTAACGATGGTGTGAAAAAATGACGGATCCGAATTATCCGAATCGGCGCCTGATCCAATATCTGCTGACCAGGTTGCAAAAAGCTGTAAAGGAGAACACCTTTGCAACATCACCACAAAGTAAGCATAACTTTTTTAGGGTGACGATCGCGTTTAGGAAGGGATGTTGAAGGAGCATCCTCATCTACCCAGACGATCGCCGCTTCTTGTTATCGTAAAGGACCCATTTTTCGTCTACAATTATAATCCGGTTCACAAAAGGCTCATTTCTAAAGCGAACCAGCAGGATGGAGCAAGGCCCAAAACGTGCCAGACGCTGCTCACCGGTCAGCTCATGAGGCACTCACTTCGACATCTCCTTCACCCTGCCGATTCTCGCCAAATGTCTTGCTACCGTAGTATGATGTACGCCAAGGCCCTCTGCTAACGCACGTGTATTCGTCTCCGGATTTGCTTCGACGGCTCTGCTCCCAAAACTTCATCGTTAAGCGACGACCTGCTCCCGCGACTCGGTTTTCCTTCGAGATCAAAATTGCCAGAAGCGAATTTTTCGAAGCAGTGCCTCACCGTTCGTTCGCAAGGACAGCTCGACGCAGAAGCTCTGCTAAGGTTACGGGAGGCCTCTGCCGCAGAATGTCCCAATTTAAATTCGTAAAGCACGATGACTCGATGTCGCGTTGTCTTATGATTTTACGGAGCCTTGGAAAATGTCGGCTAGAAAAATTAGAGCAACATCTACATAGGTTTTTGGAAAGAGCAGGAAAAAAAAGCTACTACAGTATGTGTGGCTTTCCTTTACACGGCTTACAAAAAGCTAATTTTTCAAGCGAACTAGCAGGTTGGAGCAAGTGTCGAAACGAGCCAGCTCATCGGTCAGCTCATGAGGCACCCACTTCGACATCTCCTTCACCCTGCCGATTCTCGCCAAATGTCTTGCTACCGTAGTATGATGTACGTCAAGGTCCTGTGCTAACGTACCGCATTCGTCTCCGGATGTGTTTCGACGACTCTCCACCAAACTTAATCGTCCAGCGACATCCACGTATGTTTTTTGAAAGATCAGGAAAAACCTTCCGAACGGTATGTGTGGCTTTCCCTGAGACGGAACGATTTAGGGTAAAAAACTTGTTTATTTGTACACACCTCGAAACGGAGATTAATTTTGCGACGGCCTATTATTTGTTTAATTATTTCTTTGTTTACTTGAAGACGCGAGTTACTGTCACACTCGTAAAACATCCAGTAAGAAAGAAAATGGTAGAACAGTGTCATAGAACAACAAATAAAACCAGTGGAGAAACACAGACCTTTAAAATATGCCATTAATAGATCTAACTCTCTATGTGGCTACGAGATATTAAGGTCTTAAGAACTTGAAGTAATCTTAGAGGTGTAGCTCCTTAATGCTCCTGTAGGTGAGGAAATTTACCCTAACCCGCCACGTAGCCATGGGAACTCGCAGTCTGAGCTTTCCTCTCACGGTTCCATTCAGTAGAACACCGAAGAAGTCTATAAGCCTAATTGATAGCTTGCCGGAAAGTATTTCGAACATTATCAGAAGATCTGCATTTCTCCTTCTGCTGAAGAGAGAAGATAGTCCAAGTAGTTTCCATCTCAGAGCACCACAATGGACTTGAGTGTAAAGCTGTTTTGAACTCATTCTAGGAAGTCAATATTTTGAGCGGATTAAATACGGCCACTCCACTTTCAACTATGGGACGCACATAAGTCTTATATGCTCGCAAATACACTAGGGGATCTCTCGTTCGTAGGACTGTGAATAAGTGTAGATCCGGTAATTTCCTTTTTTTACAGTATTCTTGTAGTGGCTTTCAAAACTTATTTATTGAATTATGTATTAGATTGGTCTAAAAATAATGTCGTGTTTTGCTGCTTTATGTTTGATCGCCAATAGAATCCAGATTCATTAGTTTGGTCTGAAAGTTTCCGATGTTTTAGTGCATCAAGTGTTCCCGCCTTTTTTTAAATTTTGATACCCTTACACAGTGGAAAGCATATAGTCTTAAATGCATATGACATATTGGGTTGTGTTTCGATAACCAACGTTTTTTCCCATAGATGTCGTGAACTGTATATTTACATGTAGTTGTGATTACGTCGCTTACATACTTTCTGAAAGATTAGACTTTAGACTATCTTCTTTCAAAAACTAAGCGTCACTTGTAAAAAAAAGTTGGTATAAAATTATTTCTATTCTATTTTACCAATAAAATTAAGTTGAAAATGAACAATCAAAGAAAGCATTCGCGGCATATTTTACTGTCTTGCTTCCGAAAGGCAAAAATGAAGTGCATTAAGTTGAAAATGAACAATCAAAGAAAGCATTCGCGGCATATTTTACTGTCTTGCTTCCGAAAGGCAAAAATGAAGTGCAAGCTGAGAAGAAATTACGTGAAGTTCAAGATGAGGATTGCCAACCGAGCGCCAGTGTCAGCGTTGGCTCGCTCGCTTTCGTTCTGGAAATTTTATTGTGCAGGATGTACCACATACTGGTTGCAAAACCACTGCTGATGAAGACGAATTAAAGGCGCCAATCGAAATTAACCGGCATATTACAACTCGAGAGACGGCAAAGAACCTTGAAGTATCGTACTCAACTGTTAGGCCTATGTTATACTTCGGTGACACTGTTGTCGGCGACGTCGGCGACAGATGTTGAGCGGATGCTGCGCAGTCCTAGCAGCACGCGCAACACTGTCGCCGACGTCGCCGACAACAGCGTCGCCGAAGTATAACATAGGCCTTAGCTTGCAGCTACAACAGCTTGGTTGCGTAGACAAACTGGATGTTTGAGTTCCTCACGAGTCAAAGGAAATCCACCGCACCAAACGCATTAACCTATGTGAGGGTATAGTTTGAGTTGCTTCCAAGAGACCAAACTAGTGATTCGAGTGTCTGCTATAATCAACTATCGAAGCTGAACGAAGAAACCAAGAAGAAACTCCCTGAACTGGCCAATTGCGGAGGCGTGATGCTCCATCCTGAGAACGTCAGTCCCCACAACTCTTTGATAACTCGTCAGAAATTAACAGACCTCAATTGGGAACTGGTGCCACATCCACCCTATAGCCCTGACTCAGACTCGTCCTGTTCCTGTTTAGCCGACCCAGGAGGAGGGATAGAAGGCTTGGTTGGTCTGGGCGGAATAAAGAATGAATGATGATGGTCTGCAGTTAATCCCTTTCGAGATGCGCCACGCATCCTACTTATGCGGGCTGTCGTGGGGCAACCTTAGTATTTGGCCTACACGATGACTTGCGGTGGCAAGCCCATTGAGAAATCGGTGTTTTATCTTTCTTAGACGGCAGGAGGTGCGCTCTCCAACTGCATTACGACTCACAGTGTTCTTTCTCAATGCTCCAAGATGATCTAACACTCCACCATTGAATATTAACGTTTCTTGTTGAATCAAGTGAGAATTTTTTTAATATTTATTCTGCCGGTCCTTTGAGCCGTCGTTCATTCTGAATGACAGTATTTCTGCCATTTTCTCGTTTTAGATTTGTCTATATTTCCTCTTTATAGACAAATCTTTGGACGCGTGTAGCGCAGTCGGAGGAGGCGCGACTGTCGCGTGCACCCGATACCAGGTTCCTGGTTCGGAATTCCCGCCCCGGCCAACCAAGCCTTCCATCCCTCCGGGGTCGGTGAATTGGTACCAGACTTGTCTGGGAAGGATAAAGCGCTGACTTGTTCATCGGCTGGCCACCGCAAGTCATTATGGCCAAATACGCATTCATGTCGCCTCCACGACATCCCGTAGAAGTAGAATGCGCTGGCGCATCCCAGAAGGGATTGAGTAACGCCGTCCTTTATCCTTATATTTCCTCTTTATTGAACGTGGGGATCTATGGAGCACATGCGTAATGCAGTGTAATAGCTAAAGTAAAACAAATGTAGGTAGGTCCTAAGAAACAGGACATCACAAAATAGCTTCTTACTAGGAGGTACAATAAAAGCCCTGAAAACAGCTACGCTAATTGCTGTATTATTTAACAGCAGTTTTTAAAAAAATGTGTCTGTAGATAACTTAGATAGATTTTCCTTCGTGTACGTCTTAAACCACTAGTTATCGTGGCCTCAGGTGCTTCCATCCCGACGCATCACTCGAATTAACAGTCACGAAATTCTTCAAGGACTGAAATCGTTGAGCACAAAAGAGTTAGAAGGCGATGTTTTACCTTCTCGCGAAAAACCGCCTTGATCCTGGGCTTTTGTAGAATACCTTGAAGATTTCCCATGAAACGGCAAGCTTTTCTTATCACAGGGCCATTCACGTAAACAAGGTAACTCTTCAACAGCTTCCCGCTTGATGCTGGTGTATGCCTTCTGTGACTTAATTGATTCTTGGAGCTTTTTAGTATTGAAAGTCACTGAAGTACAACACCTCAGCTCGGAGCTTCTGTCCGTATGTGCATCTGCGTTCAGACTTTCAGTATTTTTACTCATTGGTGTTGCGACAATTTTAACGGGGTATCTCGCGCTTAGTTCCAGTCTTTTTAGAAATGACGCGTCCGCCTTAAAATTACTCAGCGCCATGCTCCTATCAAACTTTTCAGATGTTTTGTTTCAACCGTTATACCTATCTGTAGGAAAGCTGCGATAAACGTATTGGGGAGGAATTTAGAATTTTGTATTTTCAAAACGCTTCTGACATCGTTTTTTGACCGTATTGTAGCTATGGGTGTACTTGAAAGAAAATACCTCTTCCTGCACGAAAGCATCGGAAGCCATAAGTTAGAGGGGTACTAGTGGCTAACACATCACACAGTCCCTCTAAGTTTCTTCAATTACTTTTCTTCGTATGTCACCGAACAAATTGTTTACATTAACGCTGTGTATGTATTAGGTTGTCCGGAAAGTTCTCAGCATTTTGAGTGCTTAATTTTGAACTATCATAGCTTTCTCAACTCTTATCGGATTTATTCGAAATGAGCACCATTCGAATCAGCACACTTTTGCCAAAAGACCACTAGTCGACTTATTCCATCAGCGAAAAAATTAGGCGATCGAGATTCGACAAAATCCAGGAAAGCTGTTTTGGCTTGATCCTGACTGGCGACGTTTTTACCAGCAAGAAAGTTCTGAAAGTGTTTGAAAAGGTGGTGGCCGATTGGTGAGAGGTCTGGAGAATATGGTGGGTGAGGCAGAACCTCAACACTTAGTTCTTCCGATTTTCGGATAGTGATTTGTGAAACGTGGGGGGGGGGGCGTTATCGTGCGAAAGAATCGGGCCTCTTCTGTTGAGCAATGGTGGATCACACCAGACAACGACCACCACACAATGAGCATGACTATTTTTTGATGGAGGTTCGCCTTGGAAAATGCCTAAGGGGTTCGTCGGTGTCCAACCACTGTCCGGAACATTTCCTGTTATCACTCAGAATCCCGTTTTTATCACAAATGATGATTCGATCCAAAACGGGTCAGTTTTCTTGCGTAAAAGTAGAGAAGAAGAAATCTCGAAACGTGACAATTTTTGCCACTCACTCGACTCGTGGTGCACCCACGTTTCGAGCCTTTTCTCCTTCCCTAGGCGTTTCAAAGCATCCGCAACAGCAGTTTTACTGACGTCTAGCTCTTCCGCGATCTCGTGACCTGTTTGGGGTGGTTCAGCTTCCACCAATTCGTTCAAGTCGTCGTCCAGGATTGCTCTAGATCGATTGCTACGAGGGTCGTCTTCAAGGCTGAAATCTTCGGTCCGAAATTTACAGAACCACTGACGCACAGTGCTTTACCAACACTATTAGGCCTCCACACTTGATTGATTAGTAGAGCTCGGCTGCGGATTGTCCTAATTTGATGTTAAAATATCGTTCGGAATTGCTCATTCGACATACTTCAATAAGCTCTTCAAGAACATAAGTTGTTTAATCAGATAGAGGAAAAAATTCTGACAGAAAGTAGCATTAATGCGCAATGAAAGTTGAATTTTTACTTAATAATAGACAAATGAAAAATATTAGTAACACAAAACGCTGAGAACTTTTCGGACAACCTAATACATACTGAGGTACACGATCAAGCCAGTCTTTTCAATGAGGAGTGGACCACAATTGTAGTATTTCCTTTTTCTAGCAACTGAATATGAGAAGCGTCACTGGCTTTTTGTAGAAATTTATTATAGGTGACGACAACTTGCTCTTTACCTGATCTATGTACATTCTAATCCCATTAAAAGCTGATTCGTTCCTTCCTACAGAAGGTCTGTTCGTTCTCTCTTCTTTTCTCCTTCATTCGGCAAACTGTGGTGGAAGCAACGTCAGACGTTGACAAGCTAGAATTGAGTTGTAAATGGGTTTGACTACAGGTCTTATGAAACATTGCTTAATAAGGTTTTGCTTAAGAGGAAAGTTTCTGTGAAACTCGGACTCGATTACCGCTTTTCTGGATTGTTTTGGAGTTCTAGCTGTTCACGCTTATAATAGTACTTCAAAGCCAAGATTTCGCTGAGATTCTCTCCATAGAATTGGTTATCGATATCGGAATTTCAAGTGTCTAGAGGACATGAGCGGATTTTCTGTAGAAAAACTTCACAGTCATCTGAATGGGGCAGCAATTAGTCCGTAGAGGATCCAAAAATTAAGACTGATTAACGAGGGTTAAGGGACCTCTCTGCGATGGCGAAAACGGTTGCTCGCTCGTTTTCGCTTTTCATCTGCTTTATAGCCAGTTTTAGTTACTGGAAATTTAGGAGTTTAAACGTTTGCACTGAAATATTCTTTCCTTCCTCAACTTTAATTCACGTTTTCTTGCAAGGAATTTTTGTTGTATGGTCAGAAAAATGTTGTACCTTAACGCGCTCCATTGTTCGATATGGAGCAGTCGGAGAAGGCGCCGGTTGTCGACTCCACCTAGAATCGATTCAATGTTCGGGTCGTGTCCAGTGCAGCCAAGGATTCCACCCCTTTGTGGTCGGCATGTTGGTGCCAGACTTGTATGGGAAGGATAAGGCGCTGTCCTGCTCATTGGCTTGGCGCAGCAATTCATTGTATACTCCAATTAAAGGGTGAAGGCTGATGCGTTAACCAATTTCATGTGGGATGCGCCACGCATTTTAAATACCAAGGAATGCATTGAAGACAATTTGAGTGCGTATTTGCTCTATACAATGATTTGCGATGTGCAGCTGATTAACAGGTCAGTGTTTTGTCCTTCCCAGACAAGTCTGGTACGAATTCACCGACCTCGGAGGGATAGTAGGCTTGGTTGGCGTTGGCAGAAAAATCCGAACCGTGAACTCGG
Source organism: Heligmosomoides polygyrus bakeri (assembly GCA_947359475.1). Lineage (NCBI taxonomy): Eukaryota > Metazoa > Nematoda > Chromadorea > Rhabditida > Heligmosomidae > Heligmosomoides > Heligmosomoides polygyrus. The sequence continues at coordinate 85,405,225 of OX375870.1, forward strand.
AATCGAGTGCACGCAACAACCGGCACCTTCTCCGACTGCGCTACTCGCGACTTGTCGAAATGGCTCGTCCAAAAATCGTTTCAGTTGCTGCGGTTTCAAATGTTGTCTTCATCGTGACTTATTTACCTTCCAACTGTCTTCAGAATGTCCCTTGTGCTCATGTCATTCTCACTTTAGCATTCGGAACTGCTGTAACTTGAGATGACGAGAACTTCGACGAGAACTTGTTACTGTTGTTTTGAAAAATAACATTATTCAACGGCAGTGGAACATGGATGCTTCCAATATTACATAGGTGTAAAATGCGTCGTATATCATCTGCAAATATTTTGCTGAGGATGAGGTTCTTGGCGCAGTCAGAGGAGGCGCCGTCTTCATCCCGACTTGAAGTTCTTGGTGCTGGTTCCGCCAAGATTAACCAAGGTCTCCGATCCCTTAGACGTATGTGAATCGGTACTAGATTTGTTTGGTGAGGAAAAACTGGCTTGTTTGTCGGCTGTCCACTGCATATCAATGTCTATATCAGATGCGCATTCAAATTGGATCTACGATAGCCCGTAGAAGTGCATTGTTTGGCGATTCCCAAACATGGACTGATTAACGTCACGCTATTTTTTACACTCTAAGAGACCACTTAGTATCGCTAGCAACGTAGGCAGTCCTCATAGTCTCGATCGCAACTCACCAGAATGTTTCCTGACTTGTGCTTTTGCCGTACGTATTTGTTCAATCCGTTTTTCACTAAATTTAGCATTGCAGTTTTCGAAATTTTCTAGCAGTACGCAGCGCTATGTCATTTAGAAGCGCGGCGTGTACTGTGATAAATTCCAACTTCATTATTTTCGAAATTTGTTCGGGGAAAAGACGTGTTTTTACACAATATTCATAATCCTTCCCGAACTTGATATGGGTGCTCGAACTTCGAATGTATGTGAAAGCAGTGCGCTTCCGGATTTAACCCAATGGGCGTAAGCTATAGGTATTTGTAGCTCCAGCGTCCAACACTGATGTCAGTGGAGGTAGGCTAGTGACACACTGGTTTCTATGGGCTGCACTTTAACTACGGTATTTTTCAGAAACCTCAAAAACTGTGCATAGAAGCGTCGTTTTAGATCCCTAATAAACCGACAGCAATCTCTTCGGAAACGTAGTGAAATTTCTGGCCGAAATGTTAGAGCAGATTTTGGGAAGACCTTACCCCATCGTCTTCGTTGGACTATCAACAGTATCATCTATGGTCCCGTTGATAGTCATGCTGCTCGAGTAGCAACGTGTCAATTCGTTTTTATCGCGTGCCAAAGTGGTCCAGTGGAATCTTCTCGCTAGAGGGGACGAAGAGCATCGCATCTTTCGTTCAAAACATCCACATAGGATAGTCCTACCAAAGCAGGTTAGGTTTTACATCCCGCGGAATGCAGTCGCTAAAAGCATCCATCCAACGAGGACCAGCGAAACGCATTATGTAGCCAGCCGGTCATTGTACTGGTCGTTAATGTGGCCTACAAGGGAGGCGGTAGCACGCCAGTTACAATCAACCAGAGCTTTTACCAAACAGGTGCCAGGCAACTAGAGCACAGACCGTACACGCATTTTTGTGTGGAACGACCGTTAGATGCGGCTTGGTTGCTCTGTTACGTTCCCTCCCCCACCCATGTAGGCTACATTACCGACCAGTAACGTTTTTCTTGACCAACGTAACATTTAGTTCAACATCCAGTTCGTCGAGACTGATTACGTACAGTAGGCATGCAGCGTTCAACAATCTGGGCGTCGACCCATTACTTACAGTAGGTATGTAGTGTTGTTCTTATCAACTTCCAGTTTTGCCTGTTTTTGCCTTTGCATTTCCATCTAAACTTTCCACTTCGTTGAAAAGCGCGCATTTAGCGCAATTGTAAAAGTCCTGGTTCTCGAGAGCATGCTGAATCGAGGGCGCGTGGAGCGCAGTCGGAGGAGGCGCCGGCTGTCACCTGCACCCGATGCCAGGTTCCTGGTTCGGATTTCCCGCTAGGGCCAACCAAGCCTTCCATCCCTCTGGGGTCGGTGAATTGGTACCAGACTTGTCTGGGAAGGATAAAGCGCTGACTTGTTCATCGACTGGCCACCGCAAGTCATTGTATGGCCAAATACGCATTCAACTCGCCTCCACGACATTCCGTAGAAGTAGAATGCGTGGCGCATCCCGAAGGGGATTGAATAACGCTGTCCTTTATCCTTTATCCTTATGCTGCATCGAGGCTCTTGGTTCCTATCCCACCCGGGTTGACAAAGCCCTCACCTCCGGTGTCGGTGAATAGTTGTCATACTTGTTTGAGAAGAATGACACCGTGGGTATTACATCGGCCGCTCGCAAGTAATTGCCTTTGTGACTCGTTATCCTAGAGGAGTAGAATGCATGGCACATCCGACAAGGGGCCGACGGTCAGTCTGCTTCACCATTCATCCTTTTTCTCTTGGCAACTCTTCGTAATTTCCTAGCAAGCAGTTGCCAAGACCCAGTTCAAGACAGTTTTCTTAGCACTTCTTCGTAACTCTGCTGCGATAATTAGTAATAGTTTATTTGCGAGTTCGAACCGTATAGTTTATGGAATGTGTGAGATGAGCACTCCGTGTGTTTTCTGACATCAGAACAGCAGCGTTTCATTACTTGTAGTAATTGCAGTAATTGTGTCCAGGATTGTGTAGCCACGGTTGTACGTCGTCCGATCGTGAGAAGGAGTTCGTGCCTCTGAAATAGTGTAGATGTAGTTCGACAGCAATGAATGGTTTGAGGACGTTGCCCGCTAGGAACTGTGATCGATTCAGAGTTCTATACCTGTCTATAGGCTAGTTGAAGTAGGGTTACTAGTCGATTATACGGCCTACGTGGGGAGAGAAGGGGAAGGATACATCAGACCATCAGCTAATATAGACTACGCATGCTGCAACCAAGAGGAGGCGTGTACGATGCGCACCCTGGTTTTTTGGCATGTCCTCTGTCAGTGCTCTGATTGGTTGTGATTGGCTAACGAGCTCTCGCCTCCACATGTAGGCCATATTAACGACTAATACCGCTTTTTGTATAATGTACTATTTGTTCCAGCAATAATATAGGCTTTCTGTACCACAAGTACCACAAGTGCATGGTATGAGCATGGGCTTGTCAGCAACGGGATAAATCATAGAGAACGGCTTTAGTCAGTCCTTTTTGGTCTGCGCCACGCATTCTACTTCTATGGGATGTCATGGAGGCAATTTGAATGCGTATTTATCCTATACGGGCGTGTGTAGCGCAGTCGGAGGAGGCGCGACTGTCGCATGCACCCGATACCAGGTTCCTGGTTCGGATTTCCCGCCCAGGCCAACCAAGCCTTCCATCCCTCAGGGGTCGGTGAATTGGTACCAGACTTGTCTGGGAAGGATAAAGCGCTGACTTGTTCATCGGCTGGCCACCGCAAGTCATTGTATGGCCAAATACGCATTCATGTCGCCTCCACGACATCCCGTATAAGTAGAATGCGCTGGCGCATCCCAGAAGGGATTGAGTAACGCCGTCCTTTATCCTTTTATCCTTTATTTATCCTATACTGTGACTTGAGTGGTCAGTCGATGGACAGGCCAGCGGTTTATTCTTCCCAGACAGGTGCCCTAGCTTTGCTTACCGATTGCGCTCCATCGTGCCGTAGATGGCGTTCATCTGAGCTGCTTGAGCGGAGATGTAGGCGTTCGTATGAGCTGAACTGCTGTAGGTAGACGACGACGGAAACTGTGCGATATGCCTGCAATACACGTGTAATTCGAAGTACTGTAGTGCTTCGACGAAGTGCTGATATTACCTGTGCCTCATGATACATAGACCGATGACGACGGAGACCATCACTACTGCCACCACAGTCATACACAGCACGATGATAAACGTTGGCGATGCGATTCGATCGTTTGGCACATGCTGTTGTGTTCCGATCGCGTTCTGAATATGGGCGATTGCCTTTATATTTCGAAGGCCTTGCACGAAATTCAAGGATCTGAAGATTTTGGAAAAAATCTTTGAGAGGGTTGTTTAGGTTTTAGGGAGCGTTTAATGTGCACGCGACGCGATTAATGATAAGCTCTCATATCGATCGCACGACGCGATGAATCAATATGCGCGCTTGTCATAGCATCGCGTCGCGCGTCGCGTGCGCACTAAAGGCCCATTCACACTTCTGCGACAGCGCGGCACGGCCATGATGAAGGATAGGAGCGCGACGGGCGCGGCGCGACATAGCGACACGTGCCGCAGAGGGGGGCATGCACACTTTTGCGGCTATCGCCGGCGATGCCGCGCTGGGCGTCACAGGCTGGAATGGTTCAAATCATTCCTAGCGGCGTGACATGCACTGGGACGTCGGTCCCGTTGCCTATAACGATGCTCTAACGCGACCGCGCCACGACCGCCGGATTTCGCGGAGGTGGCCGTCGCTCCTCTTGCCGCGCCGTGGTGTCGCAGAAGTGTGCATGGGCCTTAAGCGTTCTCTTAGGGCCCGTTTATACTTTGACGCCGAGCGACGCTACGCAACGTATTGTGGACACATTGATCGAGCGACGCGATCGATCAATTTGGCCACTATACGTGCCATCGCGTCGCATTGTCGCAGCAGTGTGAATGGGGTCTTACCAGGAGACTATCTCAACGGTAGGTCGGAACGGCCTAAGTGTTGTATATGGGCAGAATCGGCTCTCTCTGGGAAACAACAAAATGCAAATATCTCGACCCCAATACAACTCTGCGCAGAGTTAGGAACGACAGAGGTTGGGCCGTTGGCGGTGTTAGCCCTATGTCTGCGGGCGGAGGGCGGGCTCAAGTTGGCTGGAAACAGCGATGACGAGCGAGCGATGGTGGCGCAGTGGGTAGAGGGGCAGCGTAGTCCCGTGATCGCTGTTTCCAGCCAACTTGAGGCCACCCTTCTCGTGAATGCAGAAGGTTAACGCCGCCAAAGGCTCAACTTCCGTCGTTCCTAACTCTGCGCAGAGTTGTATTGGGGTCGAGATATTAGCATTTTGCTGTTTCCCAGAGAGAAGCGATTCTGTCCATATACAACACTTGGGCCGTTCCGACCTACCGTTGAGATAGTTTCCTGGTTAGGCCCCGTTTATACTTCCGACGCCGAGCGGCGCAACGGCATGTATAATGGCCAAATTGATCGATCGCGTCGCCCAATCAATGTGGCGTCGCTTCGCTCGGCCTCGAATATAAACGGGGCCTTAATCTATCCTTTAGCCTCCATCGCGCCGCGACGCGACGTAATGACAAGTCGATGCTGACGCCGTAATGCGACGAATTGAGTTTATCGTTACATCGTATTGTGACATGACCAAGCTACAAAAAGCATTTAGCACTGCTATCTTTACTAAAGAAGCTGTGTAAATAAAAAATTAGAATAGGAAGAAATGGAGTTGTTTGAAGAATCATTCGCCACATGTCGCCAAGTCGCACCACAGGGATGCGGGAACGTGCAATTGCTCCTACCGTAGCCGCGGCAGCCGATCATATGCCCTGCCTGTACTGCTAAGCCGGCCCGATTGGCTGCCGCGGTTACGGTAGGAGCAACAATACAATACAACACAATACAATATTTATTGAGCCAAAAGTATTACAAAATCCGTTTATCACAAAAGAACACAGCAAAAATTGGCTCTCAAAAGACCAGCAAAAGTGGAGGAAAATTATTGTTTCGAAAGTGATGTGAAAACAGTTGAGCACTAAAAAATTGCAAGGAAGGTTGCTTTTTGGAGATCTGCGAAAAATGGTTTCTTCGATGAATTGAATCGAGACGCGAAAAGTGCTTTTATTCAAGCTGTTCACTCACTGAAAAAGGTACTTGTACTCTATGAAAATATTGAGTTTTTTGAGTGTCTTATTGAATTTGGTAGTGGCAACTATTTTTTACAAGTATTGATATCCAATAGCCGAAACGTGCACAATAGTTTATCAAAAAAAGTTAAGCGCAGTCTCATGTAAGTAAAAAGTTATTTTTAAGGGAAATCTTCAATCTACCGGTCTATCTCCAAGATATAGAGACTGATTTGCTATCTGAGATTTAGGGAAAAGAGAGATCAGAAAAATCCGCTTTGTTTGAGGTGTGCTTCAAGTTTGTGATTGAAGTTAGTTGGGGTTGACGAAGAAACTATTGCGTTAGGCAAGCTATTCCATGTTCTTACAGCTCGTACCAGAAAAGATCCAAAGAACTGTTGGGAGCGAACTCGACCTATGAATATGCGAAACGGATGACCTCTAGTTCTATCAGTAAAATCTAAGAAATTAAATATTTCTCTTTTATCAATATCTAAACAGCCAGAGAAAATCTTGAATACGAGATTTTGATCATACAAAATTCTTCGTAGCTTAAGTGAGTTTTCACCAAGCGTTGCAAGTCTTTCTTTATAGCTTACATGATACAAACCGTTTCTTGAGAAAATTGCGTTCGTGAATCTTTTCTGCACTTTTTCGATTTTTTCTTTGTGGACGATCTTAACAGGTGACCACAGTGGTGTACAGTATTCCAAAAGCGGCCTTACATACGTGGAAAAAAGTTTGAATAGGGTAGACATACTGTGAGTTTGAAATGCTCGCAAAATGAAGTTGGATCTTCTGTATGCCGTTGTTATAGTTTCATCAATATAGTCTTCGAAACACAGCGAATCGGAGTATTTGATGCCCAGGTCTCTCACAAATTTTGTGTTCCTCAAAGTTTCATTTCCTAAGAAAAACGAAAGATCTCTTGGGTGAGAGTTCCCGATGCACATAACTAAAGTTTTTTCGTGTGAGATGTCAAGCATCCACTTCGTTGACCAAGCATGTAAAGCATCTAAACCTTGCTGAAGTGCATTTGGATTATTAATGGAATAGATTTTGGAATCGTCAGCATATATGGAACACGATACTCCGAGAGGAAGGCAATTAGGCAACGGCGCGTTCTCGCACCACTGCGGTGCATCTTCACGACATGTACCGATTATTTCACGGATCTATGCTTTTTTGCTAAATTTTCTTAAAAATTGCATACGTTTTGGCGGCAAGAATGCAGCATGTGCTCACAATGATTATATTTTATTTTTTTACCGGCTTTTACCTTTTGACTCGGGTCCGTGGAGTTTGAACGAAGTGCATATTGCTGAAGACGTCCGTACTCGTCAGAAGTGGTTTTTTGCTTCTCCGTTGAGCTGCTTCTAAAAAAGGAAGGTGATGATGATGACTAGTCGAGGCCATGAGAAAGCGCAAACGAACCGTGTCTTTGAGAGTATCACAACTGAAGGGGGTAGGGTGTGTTGTTCTTGAACAGATGTTGAAGGCAGTTCAACGGATGCAGACTTCACACGTGTAGACTGAAGTTTAAAAATTTGAATTTTTTCAAGAGAAGTTTTTGTGCTTTTGCAGTCAATGCCATATGCTCTGCGTACCTCTCGTTGTGGTGGTGGTCTCTTGAGAAAGGGCACTGGGAAAGGAAGAATCACGTTCGGATTGTCTCTAAGGTCCATAGGTTCTGCTCTTGCTGGCTTGGCTGCTGAGTTGGTCTCCTGAATATCAGAAATATGCGGTTGTTAAAGAACTCTGAAGCATCCAAGTAGAAACAGTAGATTACCTTAGCGTCCACATTCTCAGTGGCGTTCCTTGGCTTTATGGGCTCCGTGGTCTGCAGTGGTTGAATCGGGTTGTTTTCCAATTGTGCGATGAAGTTTTCGTCAGTTTGTCCAGTGATGTGGCTACTTGAAATCTCGAGCTGGTGCGGTCCACGGCTTCTGAAGCTCATAGAATAAGCATGATCTACTACATACAGTGTAATGACGAATTTCGGTACCTAACGATCTCCTTGTGGGGGTATGGTCCTGCATGGTCCTTTTCTTCGGAAATGCGATGAATTGCAATTCCTGTTCCCTGGAAATAGTACTGTAAGTAGAAAGCGACTGCTACTTTCATTCCACTTTTTATGCCTGCAGTGGCTAGTACGAGGTCATATGCTCTCACAACGATGGATTGTTGCGTTCAAAACTCTAGCGCCAGGCGGTTCTCAAACCCTCACCTCGTGCTGACCGGTAGGGCCCGTTTATACTTCGACGCCGAGCGAAACGATGGCATGTGAAGTGGCCAAATTGATCGATCACGTCGCTCAATCAATATGGCCACAATACGTGGCGTCATGCCGCTCGGCGTCGAAGTATAAAAGGGGCCGTATGGTTGTGCTTTCTGAGAAAATTTATTGAACGAATGTATGAACGAATAAGATGGATATCGAAAATTTCCGAACGAATGAGCAATCGATTTTATTCGCTCATCAATTTTTTTCGAATGATTGAAAATCAAACAAACCCGATTTTTCGTTTATTCGAATATTCGAGTAGTCGAGCAATTTGTTCGAATCAGTTTCTGTGCTTGAAGGATGAAAATTTATTCGATATTTAATAAAATCGTTAGATTTTTGAATAATGCTGAAATATTAGAATGTGGCTCCTTCTCTTTCAATGTTCCAATTCGACCGAATATTCGAAAATCTAGAAACATCAAATATTCGACTACTCGAATAATTAGTCGAAACATTTTCGTTCTAGCACAACTATAATGACCGGGCGGGAATACTGTACAGCCCATTTATACTTCGACGTCAAGCGACGCGACGCCACCTATTGTGGTCACATTGATCGAGCGATGCGATCGATCAATTTGGTCACTATACATGCCATCGCGTCGCTTATCGTCGGAAGTATAAACGGGGCCGTACGCCATTACACCACCGCCGCTGTTGCTGATTGCTACTTTTTGCTTGGTTCATTTACCTGCTCGCCTTGCGGTGCTTCTTGTACATCAGTGATCAACCCAAGTTGACTAAACGCCCCGGATGGGACCTGGTCCGATGAGTTTTGTCGTTTCGGTGTCAGTTTCGGCATCTGGAATATGTACGTTTCACACTTCTATCTAACTTTCTGACAGAAACTCCTCTGTTCCAAGCTTTTTGTACAGAATATCCTTCTAGGTGAGGAGATGGATGCACTGCTTACATGGACCAGCAAAAAAAAAAAGAACCGCAAAAGTTTTGTTGTTTGTTCATTGTTATGACTGACGTGCACTAGCTCATCAATCCGCTATGTTTTCTTGATTGCTCGTGTAAAAGTTATTCATTTGCAATTTTATCGATTGAACGGCGCGAATTATAATCCCCCCATATCGATCATTCGCGCCGTCCAATCGATATAGGAGCTTAGCTTACGTCGCGTCGCGCATCGCGTGCACACTAATCGATCCCTTATGGAGTGTACCGTTTGACCGTACCAAATCTACAGTTTGTCGTGCTGCTCTAAATGGCTAAATCTGCTTACAAAATTTTCGCCCTTAACTGGTGTTTTTAGTCCAGCCAAAAAGAATGGCCTCGTTGTTTCTGCTTTAAGGAAAGGGGCTTTCCTGTCTAGCGACTTTTTTCTTGTTACGCGGCCATTGTGCACTCATCCACTTATCTAATATCTACAGTCACTCGTAACTTCGGCGCTCCTGTCGTTTCTTCGATACAAGGATGGCGTTTGATGATGGTGCGTGGGTATTTGTCGGGGGACGAGCGTTCTACCCCCTCGTCCCCTGGCCCGCCCACCCCCAACCCCCGGGTTAGCTCGAGAGTCCAGTGGCCGCCTTACGAGATAGTGGAGATGCAGACATTTGCCACGCCTCTGTTTAAAGGGCGGGGGATAGAACGCCACTCCACTGTATTTGTCTAACTGGAGCGTAAGCTATGACTCATTTTGACAAAAAAAATTGTAAAAAAAAAATGTTCCAGTCCAGCAACGTCTTTCTGAAATAAGACACAATACGGCTATCCAACCAATAGTTTGGCGAGGATAGAAGCGCCAATTCTGGATGGAATTTGGTATCGAAACACCTGTTGCGCCAGAAAGTTTTTCGAATGATATTGCGTAATTAAAACTGAAAGTCATTCTAGAGATTGAGCTGGATGTAAAAATTCGTACAGCGATTCAGACTTTCATGTAGTTACTGCCATCTAGGTAAACATCGCGAATCGTTGAACGCATACATGGCGCAACCGCAACCCTTCTTACATTAAGCAGTTTCCGCTTTTTTGCTCATAAGCGATAAAAATTTTGTGCCTAATTTTTTCAAGTACTGAAAGCTTTTAGTTTTGTAATTTTTTTCCTAAAGAAGGCTTTTTGTGGAGTTTCATGGCCCTCGGAACAATATGTACATTTTTTGAAAACCTTGTAGTGTCGGTCTTATGTTTATTGCTATTAGTTCATGAGGGATTTCGTCGACCTTCAAGGTTTACCCAGAGAACCTAGAAAACGTACTCTTTAGAATCAGAATAAGAGTAGTCTGTATCAGAATATGCGCTAACCATGACAGGAGCAGACGTTGTGGTTGTGGTCGATGGTTTTCCTCCACAGACGATGTCCTCACTGGTGGTGATGTATACTCCCTGACCGTCTTGCAACATATGGATCTTCTCCGTACAGACCAACGGATTCTCTGTAAAATTAGGTTGACCATGGCGGTAAGAGGCTTTTGGAAGTGAGTCGTACTGCGCTACTCACCCTGTAGGAAGACGGTTCCGATGCGGTGATTCAGGGCCGCATAAGGCGTTCGAATAATCTTATTATGGCGAAGGTCGACCATCTGCAAGTTGAGCTGTGCGAGGAACATCGACGGAGATAAGTCGACGATTTCGTTCTCACTGAGATCGATCATCACCAATGACGGAGTGTTGTAGAAGGCGTTCTGGTGTATGGTCTTGATCTGGAAACGGTATGGGATTGTGGATTGGGGCTTTTCTCTACTACTTGACAGCGTTACTGTACTGTAGCGTTAACGATCTAAAAGACCTGGAAAAACTTCCTGTATCCGTCTTTCATTATTCGTCCTTTATTATATAAGGTTTTCAGGATCTATCCTTCTGAAGAGGGGGCACCTCATCAAGTCTCTTTGATAGCGACGGCAGAATTATTGAAAGTTAGCTATTTCACAAAGACAATACCCTGAGCTAGCCTACGAGAGGACATTTTTCTGGAATTCCCTAGTTGGAGAGGCCGTCGTATGTGTTCGTTTCGCTTCCCTAGCGGTACCACCCCACCCCCCCCCCCCTCCGACTAGGATAGGTCCGATTTTCTTCTTAGACACAAAGCTGCGATGGACACATTGACCTCTAAATGATGGTTGAGATTGTACATGATGGTGCTAGCTGTCTTACAGCGTTACCAAGATTGCTGTAAATTTTTTATTCGGTTGATTTTTCCAGGTAGAACTTGAGGAGCTACCTTTTCAAATACTATTTCATCTCGCAAATATTCTTTCAAAATGGCGGCATGATATCATTCGAAATAAGAAGGAGCGTTCGCGGTCTCTTCCGTAGATAGTTCCTCGAATTTCACTTCGTCTCGTGTTATCTTGTCAATTGTCTCTATGTTCTTCTCTCTTTAAATCTTCCTGTTATTGTTGGTGAGGGAGTGAGACAACCGACAAGAAGTCTGACTTCTTCTAGCATTGATCATAAGTTCGTTTCCCGCCTAGGCCGCAACGAACCCTACCATCTCTACAACGCTGGTGAATTTTTGCCAAAATTTTTAAAGAAGAATAGAGCAGTGACATTTCCGATACTCGACCAGTGCGTGGCGCGTCTCGAAGTGAGATCGATTAACGCCGTCCTTAATCGTAGGCTTATTACACTACATTATTAGTAGGATGGGCGCGTGGAGCGCAGTCGGAGGAGGCGCCGGCTGTCGCCTGCACCCGATACCAGGTTCCTGGTTCGGATTTCCCGCCCAGGCCAACCAAGCCTTCCATCCCTCCGGGGTCGGTGAATTGGTACCAGACTTGTCTGGGAAGGATAAAACACTGACTTGTACATCGGCTGGCCACCGCAAGTCATTGTATGGCCAAATACGCATTCAACACGTCTCACGACATCCCGTAGAAGTAGAATGCGTGGCGCATCCCAAAGAGAATTGAATAACGCCGTCCTTTATCCTTTATCCTTTTATTAGTAGGATAGCTCGGTGTGTCATCTTTCGGTAATGACTTTTTGGACAAGATTTTTAATTCATCAGGCTCGTTACCATACTTCTGAGACTTCGTATTGTATAATAATATAGTAGGAATATAGTAGGAAGGTGTCATTTTTTATTTGAAACGGGTTCAAAAATTGCAATTCAATAAATGCCGAAGTCCGCATGTATAGCGCTCAAAATGTTCAGTAAACGCAGTGAACGCATAAAGACCTAGGTTGGTTCCATGATTTTGTTTCTTCAAAAATTGCTCTAAATTGCCGTCCGTTGTGAAAGTTATTTATACATGTTAAACGGTGAAGGCGCTTATTCGAAGTCGAATCCCTCTTAGGTATTTGATAATGAGGAAGAAATAAAATGTAAAATGACCTGGTGGTCGAGTGGGTAAAAGATTAATGATAAACATCGGCGTTACTCAATTCCTTTGTGGGATGCGCCCCCCATTCTACTGTGGTTAGGGAGGCTATTTAAATGCGTATTTGATCTACGCAAAGACGCGCTGGCTATCCGATGTACAAGTCAGTTCTTTACACTTCCCAGGTAAGCCCCAGAGGGTAACTTTCTGTAATTTCTCAGCTAGCGAGGATCACCCTGTAAGTGTTCAAGTACCTTCCTACCGATGGACTTCATCCTCCCCCCTCCCGACTAGGATTTCGCGGGGTAATAGTTTCCAATGGGGGCTCTGGAACAGGCTGCCTCTCCTTCCAAAAGAAGATGCGACCAGTCCACGTCGTATTAGAGTGTGTCATCCAGCAGCAATTCCCTCCGTCTCACTAGTTCTCTCGTTGAGGCGCAGCGGCGATTGAGATCTTCGCCCAGAAAGCGGTCGTTCGCCGTACGGGATTCAAACTCTCGTAACTGCCGTGCCCTGAGCAACTACAGTCCAGTCAGCTGGAGATGTTCTCCATGCATGGCTGATTTCGACGCGCACAGCGACAGCAGCCAGCATTGGCAGCCAGCAGCGGTCAGCGCTATGTGCGGAATTGTGTCAGCGTGATCGATCGACCTACATTGGTTTGCTGAAGGTCAATTAGAGCCACCCACGATGCTATTCATGTTTAACACGTTAACACATCAACCTAATCTGCTGAAGAGGTGGAACTGAAGACTCGGCGCACACCTTTCCCCTTTTCAACAATGATTTGTAGATTCAGACGGCTTTCATTTCTTCGACAAAGTTGACTCGGAACCTGAGGTATTTAAATTTAGAAACAATTCATAAAATTTGCCATATTTTTGCTCGGACCAGTGTAGCGTACACTTTCTAACCATGGCAAGGTAATTGCGAATAATTTTTTTTACGAAATTAAAATTTGAAAACAGATCTGCAAAATGATTCTAGTGATACGTACCTTGTTACTTTTGAAGGCGATACTCTGCAGATTCGGCAGGCCGTCCAGCATTCCGTCGGTGATTTCGGTGAGCTCATTGTTGATGAGGCTCATGATAATGATTGAACTATTTGCGAAGGCCTCCTTCCCAATGCTGCGTATACGATTTCCTCCGAGAAACAGCTGCCTCAACTGCGGAAGTTGCGCCATGCATTCTGACGGTATATCGACGATTTCATTTCCGGTCAAGTCGATCATCTCGATTTGGTCGAACGATGCGAACTGATGAGGAGTAAGCCGTGAGATATGGTTGTTCGTCAAGTATAGGTACTTCAGTTGAGGCACATTGAGAAAGGCTTGTCGATTCATCTCGGATATCTTGTTTCCGGCCAGATTGAGCAGGTTCAGTACAGGCAGATTGAGGAAGTTAAGTGCCTCCAGTGCGTCGATGTTGTTCTTCTGCATATGAAGCGCCTGCAGTTGCTTCAGTCCTCGAATCGCTGAAAGAAGTAGCTAGTTTTGGAATAAATGGAGAAGCTTAAAGGACATAGTTAAGAGCTATAGATGGAACATAGCGCTGAGTTCCAGCAGAGAGCCAAAGCTGAACCGGACACCATTGCTGAAGAAATCTTAGAGACCTCGAGGATATCGCGGATGTTACGTGCGGTCAAACAACGCCGGTGGTGTAAGGCATAGCATAGCTGCCCGGAAAGCAGAAGGTGCGGGTTCGAATCCCGCCTGGCGCGAGAGTTTTGATCTTAACAAAGCATCCTGTAAGAACTGAAGAAAGCGTTACGTGAAGAGGCCAATTAGCTGATGCCGTCGAGGTGTGATTGGCTGGTATCTCCCTAACCGCACGCCATGCAACCGGTTGGGCATCAGGTCCCTAAGTACCGTTACCACTTTATAACAAGATTACGCACACGGTGTATGAGTTGCTACTCGACTTATTCTGTTATCTAAGTAACTAGCTGAAAAGTGTGTAGCAAAGTCGTATAGCCTTCACTGGCTCTCGTGCCACCCCCGAATCGATTAATGGTTCGGATTCCACCCAAGCCAACCAAGTACTCAGCATGGGGTTTTCGGCCTTCTTACCGCTGACCTTCAGTCCGAAACGCTTGAGTTTGCTGACGATTGCTCAAAACTGGAAGACATGAGTCATCGAGGGTCAACGCCCCTCCCGACGCATGTTCCGAATGAGTCACCACATCACCACTGTTAGAGTGAAGAAGAGAAAATTGTTCTATGTATATAAAAGCGCAACAATCGAAAAAACAAGAACACATAAGGAGAACAGTCTGAAGGACAAATCGCACTCAATTCGAGTTAATCCCGTCATCTTTCCCAGTCGTAGATTAACCAATGCGCGCAAGAAAGAGGTTTGCATTAGCTGTCCTACTTACTCTTCTTCTTCAGCCTTCTTCAATGTCATGGGCAATAACAAACCAAAAGAAGAAGAAGGAAAGAAGCAGTCTGGCTTCCGTTTTGCACGGGTTGCTAAACGAAAACTGAACCGGCACTCCTCTTTCAGAGAAAAATGCGTAAAGGAATGAGACAATCTGACGCGCACGCTCGTCTTCAGAAACGTGACATGTGTCATATAAAAAAAAGCTCGCCCGACACTTGAAAAAAGGAACATACCGGACGAGGGCACGGAGTGCATGCAGTTGTGTCCGAGGTTGATTATTTGTATGGAATTTTTCACATTTTCAAATGTGGCCGAGTGAATTGCGCAAATATTGTTCGATCCAAGGTTGATGTCGTAGAGCTGGAATCAGACGGGATCTTACTAGACGTCTTCTCTGCCATACGTCGATCACTGTTGCGATAACCTTGCGGGATCTTAAAGGCTAATGGCAGGCGGCGACGGCACTGACCTTCGGCAGGGAGGGAAATGCGTCGTTATGCGTGATGTCCGCTATTGAGTTATTGGAGAGATCCAGCCGAAGAACCGTGGTTAGAGATGCGATAGCTGCTGAAGGTACCTGAAGAAGAGGAACTGCTTGAGAAGAATCGGCGGTAAAATCTGATTCAGTTTCTCATACCTTGGTGAGGTTGTTGTGCGTGAGGATCAGCTCCTGCACGATTGAACTCATTCCTGAGAAAGCTTTGACGTCGATCTCAACCATTTCGTTGTATGAGAGATCCAACCGCTTGATATAGAGACCGTCGAGAAATTTCGCCGGAAGACGTCGCAGATTTGCGTTGTGCATGGTCAGTCCTTGTATCAGTCCGAGCAGAGCTTGATTGTCCCGCAGTAACTGCACAGTCTTGCTGCCGTCGGAGTTGGAGCAGTCAAGCTGCACGCCATTGTGCAGGTCCTGACATTGGCAGGACTTCAGAACGGCCTGAGGACATGCCTGAACGGACAGCAGCGAGAATAGGCTGCCGAGCACGAGCAGCAGCATAGGATACATGGTGGCCGGTCCGCGTGCGCGCAGAGGAGCGGTGTCGGTCGGACGAATGCCGACGAACCAGGTCACACTGTTGTCGGCGTCCCCTCCGCGTTGCGCTGTAATCGCCCATTGAAACCCTGAGCTAACCTTGTTCGAATCAGCTGCGCTGATAGCTCCGATGGCTTGTGCCGTGTGGACGGAGTACGCCATCTGGAGACCTTCAGTTCCGGAAGGTTTTCCTTAGCCCTTTCCTTCTGATGCCTTCCGTATTCCGCCTTCTCTGCTCTGTCTCTCGCCGATCCCTCACGCTTCCCCTCACGGTCTCCATCCCTCGTCCTCGCGCTGTCTCCTCACGCATACGGTACTCCGTCTCGTCATGCACCTTCTTCTGCTATCTCTTCTCCTTTTCAGTGCTTGCTGTCTCCTTTTTCGAGTGTCTTCACAAATTTCTATCTTGCGTCCAATTGTTTGGGACGCGGGTTCAAATGGGTTAAAACAGGGCTGTTGTCGGCACATCACGTAAGGTATTCCCTGTTCGGCTGTTGTTGAATCTTGGTGTGCTGTTTGATGGACAATAGTAGTAAGTTCTCAGAAAACTCAGAAAATGACATTACATTTCTGGAGAAGATTCAGAATAGTTATACTAGGAAAATGTTACGCCAACCAAGAAGTTTACTGCATCTTAAGAGTGCCATGAACGAAAATAAGGGATAGATGTTTCAATATGCTCACATTGGAATCCCGTAAGAAGCTTAGGAGATGTTTGTCTATGTTCAAAATGCTGTCAGGAATCATAAACGTCGATATTGCTAAATTTTACTCTGTCCTACCTTATAGAACTATAGGTGGTTCGGAAAAGATCTTCTTTCGAAGCCCTAAAACCACACAAAGGTTGGTGGGTTTTTTTACTTGCAGAGCAGGATCAACAAATTTCACTTTAAAACACGGTTTTTGTACTGTCGAGCAGGTTTCCGGCTCTTTCAAACGCAGGGCTGAAAGGAAGCTGTTTCTCTTTCAAAATTTTGTTAATCGTGTTGCCTTTCTAGGTGCCGTGTTTTTTCTAACGTGTGTCTTATACCACGTAATACATTATTTTTATTATTAATTGTTGATAAGCACGCTATTCTTGTCTTCGGCACAGCCACCCTCTTCAGAGTTTGGAAAAGACGAGAAATGTTCGAGAAATTACTCGCTCAGAAAACCATTCCAAGATCAACTCTAAAGGGGATTCTGCCGAAACATAAATAAGATAAGGCGTGCCTAACAATCTTGGTCCCACATTTTCACGGTTACGTACCGCTCCTCACGTCTTCTGGTGGAACTCCTAGCCAGGAAGTCATACAGCGTGACGTCCGGGTATTCAGGTTATGGGGGTTACTTGTGGTGCCCCAACGACCGGGTTTAAGTTTTTATCCTCGCCAAAACCCGCTTACAGCTCGGGGTTGGACAACGAGGGCTGAGTCGAACGCTGCGCGCGTGGATGTCCTCCTTTCCAAAGGGAACATTCCTAGGTTATTTCAAATGACTCAAATGCTTCCTCTACTCATTCGTTTCGTTGCACGTGCTTGCGTAAAGGTTTTTGATAGTGGAGTAGGTTTCTTAATCCGAAGCTATATTGTCGGTGGTTCAGTTTATGTCCGTCGGTACACAGGCGGTCACAGTTTACCTCAAATTTGGGTAATTAAACCAAAACTGTTTTTCTCACAAATGCAAAACACGGTAGAGCATGTTAGTAACATCCTACAAGAGATTAATATGATGAATAAAAAAAGGAACATGAGAAGAGCGCCATGTGAATTTTCACATGTGACTCTCTTATAAGGAGTTTTTTGTTTGCATAGCTCAACAATCTGATAAAGCTCAAAGCGAGAATTCTTTTACAATATCCCACTATCCCACGAATCGTCCTATGATCGCGAGAAAGTCACGATAAATCCTATTTTTCCATGCGCTCTAGCGGTAGTTCTTGCTGTGATCAAGCGAATCTTTTTCATAGTTTAGGCATGCGTCTTTGAAATCCAGCTAGACGATTTCCAAACATTTTAATTAATTTTCACGTTAAACTGGACGAGTTTAAGGCCAGGCGGACGGTTTTGAAGTCGATCTGGACGTTTTGAATACATATTCAATTGGAATATTTCTAATATGACAAAATATCAATGTTTCAGTTCGAGCATTTTAGGTGTTTCGGCGTAAACAACATTTTTTTCAATTTACTACTTGTTCAACGGCTGACCATAGTTGGTCATTGTGTGAGCCAAATACACACTCAAATCGTCTCTACAATAAGCCATAAACATAAAATATGTGGCGCATTCCAAACAGGGAGTCTGATCCTTCTTTTAGTAAGATACCATTTTTTAAAAGACATTTTAAAATGAAACCAAAGAGACGTCTTTCAAATCATTCTGTGCGATGTTCAGATCACACACGGTATCGTTAAAATTAAGTTGGTTAAATTTCAGACAAAATGGAACCATTTTTGAAACGGAAGGGGACTGTTTCAAAACGAAGCTGGTGACATTTCTAAGGTGCCCAATACTAAAATTTTCACATGAAGGCATTCTGCAACAGCAGCAACCTTTTCAACAAAGGAACAAACCGCAAAGGTCTGCGTGAAGCACTCCCTTGGTGGGATTGTGGGATGCGCTACGCACCCTACTTCTGCGAGGTATCGTGGAGGGATTCGAAAACACAATTTGAGAAACATAATGCGTTGTGGTAGCTAGATGATGCACAAGGTAGTGCTTTATCCTTCTAAGGCAAATCTGCTACTAGACACTGGAGTTATGAAACGTTCGGTAGTCCAGGACGGAAACCGAACCGTGAATTGCTTCGTTGTGTTTCCGACAGCAGGGGCGCTTCCTCCGACTGCATTGTACCCGTTCTTCCATGTTGATTACTGAAGATAAACAGTGGTTGAATTGATTTCTAAAAATTTGGCCAGCTTGCTTTAAAAAATGTCCAATTTGGTACGGAAAGTCTACAAAATAGTTTGATCGTTGACTAGCTTGATTTGGCAAATGTCCAGTTCGAAAGGGAAATAGTATATATTCTTGAAATCTCTGTGAACCATAAACGTTTTGCCTTTTGCTGAGCGAGTCCTATCCACCAGTTTTTTCTTCTTTAAAATTAGTTCGTTAATTAATCAATTCAAATTATTATTATAACTGTCTTACTCTTTAAACTTCGCTGGTTAATTCAACACCGCTTAGGTTATTCTAAAGTTTCTACGACGCCTCACCAGAAATGGATTGCAGCACAAAATTTTTTTTTGTGGCTCATTGTTATACCACACTATATTAAGGAGAGGCCGTTTGGCGAGCTATTGATAACTTCTGTAGGTTTCTTCCTATTCCGTTTGCTCTAGAGAATGTTGAGGTGTCCTTTATGGTGGTTTACTAGATTTTTTTTCTAACTGAGGTGGAGACTCATGAAGCTTTCCGTGTGAAAATCATTGCTAAGGAAACCTATTTTATATTTTGCTGAAAAATTGCTTGTGCAATTAGTTTACGTGTACTTTGGGTTGAAAATATGTTTAAGACTTAGTGGTTTTAAACTTTTTTGGTATGCCTCATGCCATATATCAACCTAATTCTTTGCAAAGGTTTTTTTGGTTTTTACATTAATCCCCATCTTCTGCTCAAAATCCTGCCTCTTATGGGGTTCATTGAATATATGGTTGTCTTCCTTTTCTTCGAGGGTACGTGTAGCGCAGTCAGAGGAGGTCCGGGTTGTCGCGTGCACCCGATACCAGGTTCCTGGTTAGGATTTCCCGCCCAGGGCGACCAAGCCTTTCATCCCTCCGGGTTCGGTGAATTGGTACCAGACTTAACTGGGAAGGATAGAGCGCTGACTTGTTCATCGGCTAGTCATCGCAAGTCATGCAGCGCATTCCAGAAGGGATTGAATAACGCCGTCCTTTATCCTTATTTATTTATTTATTCAAGGCGTAGACCAGCGTCCAGCGTGAGTAAATTCAGAAAAAAACAACATTCTGAAACTACAAGAAGCTATGTAAATCAAAGCATCAGCCGAATAAAACAGAACATCGTCAGTAATACGGCGTATGACATGTTTTCCACAGTTTTCACCTTGACACCTTCTGCAAGTTTGAACAGAGAGTTCCCTAAGGGGTCGTTTAGTGTGCGCGCGACGCGCGACGCGATGCATGTGCAGTGGCCAAATTGATCGAGCGACGCGATTGATCAATTCGGCCACTGCACATGGCATCGCGTCGCGCGTCGCGCGCGCACTAAACAAGGCCTAAGGTCTTCGTGTTCTCAAGCAAAATGTTGCATCCTAATCTCACAATCGTATGCTGATGAGAATTGCTCGGTGCATTCCTTGCCACACGTCCTTGAACTCTTCCGACTCTTCTAAAGTGCACCGAGAGGTTGATATTTTTTATTCTACTCAATGCTAAAATTTATTTGAAAAAAGTCACTGAAAATTGCCAGAATGGTGCGTTGAAAATAAAGCGCTTATTTCGTCCCTATGCCGTTTACCGCTCTAACCAGGATACTATCTCAACGGTAGGTCGGAACGGCGCAAGTGTTGTATATGGGTAGAACCGCCTCTCTCTGGGTAGTAACAAACTGCAGGTATCTCGACCCCAATACAACTCTGCGCAGAGTTAGGGGCGACGGAAGTCGCGGGTTGGCGCTCTGTTGATTCACGTGCTCCACAGCTGACGGGCGCGCGCGGGATGAGGGCTCGCATCGCGGCTAGTCGCAGTGCACATGTGGCGTAGTAGGGAAGAGGTCGGGCTCGTGAACGAGGGGTCGAGGGTTTGGATCCCGCAGACAGCGTTCGTTTTGCACTTTTGCAAAATCCATGTTTATCATATAGGTAATCCACCTAGGGGTATTATAGTGTGTTATAGAGCATGCTTACATATAATATCGGCCGTCATCGGCAGAAACTTTAAGAATGTAATCCTGTGCCATCCTGTATCTATATTATTCAGCCGAATCGTGAAAAACGGATGTCAGATTCGTGATCAGCACCCCAAATAACCCCCCTAGACAAAGTTTCAGCGAAATCGGTGACCCTGCCTGGACCACCCTTGTTAACGGTATGGGTGGTCTCCGACCGAATCGTGAAAGACAGATGTCAGATTCGTGATCAGCATCACAAATAACCCTCCCTATACAAAGTTTCAGCGAATTTTTTTTTGACGGTGGAGTCGGAACTTTTTGTCGGAACTAGTGCCACAAAATATCTATCGTTACATGACTATAGTTTCACACAAAATAGGCTCAAAATAAGTGACACCAGAAGTGAACATTTTAGCTAATCTGTAGTTTGAAGCATATGTTATATGTAAACATGCTCTATAACACACTATAATACCCCTAGGTGGATTACCTATATGCTAAACATGGATTTTGCAAAAGTGCAGAATCGAACGCAGTCTGCGGGATCCAAACCCCCGACCCAGCGTTTACGAGCCCGAGCTCTTCCCTACTACGCCACCTGTGCACTGCACCTAGCCGCGATACGAGCCCTCATCCCGCGCGCGCCCGTCAGCAGTGGAGCACGTGAATCAACAGGGCGCCAACCCGCGACTTCCGTCGCCCCTAACTCTGCGCAGAGTTGTATTGGGGTCGAGATACCTGCAGTTTGTTACTTCCCAGAGAGAGGCGGTTCTGCCCTTATACAACGTTTGCGCCGTTCCGACCTACCGTTGAGATAGTATCCTGGTAAGACAAGCGCCTAACCAAATGGTTTTTAGATTCTCCGCTCGTGAGCCGTAGCAACACTCCGAGGCAGTCAGCGGCTGTAGCAGTACCAGTAGCAGTCGATGTTGTCAAGACTACACCAACTCGAGCTGTCGAGGAATTCCCAGAATTCAAGGCCATAGCAACAGGCGATAATGGTTCGTCCAACAATGTCTTCAGCTCTTCTTGTTCTAACGACGTTATTGACGCTTGTTTTGGTATACTTATGGGTGTAGGGGAAAAAGAGGAAATGGGCAGGGTAGGTAAAGGGTGTGGAAAAGTTAACGTGTTCAAGGAAAACGGGAAAACCCACTTGTCCGAGAATGCCTGGAATCTTGGCAGTCTCGAACTGACGGAAACAGGCGTGGCTTATATTTCCAGTTGTTGCACGGCACAGCACCGTGAAAATCACCATTATCGATTAGGCCGCGAGCCCGATCAATATCGGTCCTTATTGCACAGCTGCAACGCTCAGCGATTGAGATGTAAACTATGCTTAACGTGAGCAGAAACTTACCGGAGAGTGCCTAACAGCTGCAGTCCAAAATGGGGAGGAGTGAGACTAGATAGAAGCAGTGCTAATGAAGCTGAAATGCGGTTCACACCTGATCAACTGAAGAATCTCAATTCTGCTGGTACTCTTTCGTCGGTTTTTATCACCACGCTAAAGCAAAGCTTCGGATTATTGCCTATAAAGGTGCCAGTTTTTGTCAGGGAATCAGCACATCTGCAGGCCTAAGCTTGTTGTTGTGAAAGTAGAAGGTCCCGTGGGAAAATATGAAAAATTAAAATTAAAAATTCAAAACAATTTTCCTCAGACGTGATCATGTTTAGATTCGTTTTCTCTGGTGGATGATTCCATGTCCATTGCGACGTCTACGGAGGATGAGTCCAATTTCGAGCTGGATGTTGTGCCGGAAGATGACGACTTGTTTTTAGCAGGTAGGCTGTTATTGTGCGTATTTACGATACTCTTTACTATGTTGAAACCAATTGCCTGTCGTACTCTACCTAACAAAAAATAGCAAATTTCTCTGTGGGTTGCGCCGTGCGTCCGCACAAAATTAATTACCAATGAGCGTTGTTCACAGCGTCTAAGGAGAATCGGTCAACCAGTCGCTGGTTATCGGTTTTCGAGGAGAGAAAATAAATATGATGAAAGCTGGAACTTACAACAGGTGTACAAAATCGCTTGTCTCTCGAATTTATTGAATATATAAGGGTGCAAATCCATTTCTGTACTTCCATCTGTTCTACCAATTCCGGCGGCGTTTTTCTTATTTCACATCTCGATCTCCATTATCACTCCCTGTTCAGGATTAACCGCTTGAGGCCGGAATTAGGCTTTTACCGTGATCGATCGATTCTATTGATTTTTGGAGGTGACCTTTTGAATTGAGAACCGCACAAATGTGATGGAAAGTGGATATGTGTAACAACAAGTAAATATAATATGCATATGTGGTTTCTCAACAATTGCTGCATATAAATGAAGATGAAAAAGAAATAGATGAATAAATAATAATAAATAAATAATAAATATTAATAATAAATGACTGAAGATGTTTTTTTTTGAAGACATAGCCGAAGACGCTACAACAGTCGACGATAACATCATCAATGACAAGATCTATAGGGCACTAATGGCTAAGAAGGTAAGTGAATTACGTTTCAATTCCGAGGCTACCGAAAGAACTTCGGAAATCAGTAATCAATGAGTCTTGGGGAGGAATGTCACGTCTTCAAATGGAAGTTTAAGCTTTTACTTTTTCGGTTCTCGGCGCTAATGTGGCCTACTTGGGTGGACAGGAGCGCGGCAGCCAAACATAACCAATCAACGAGCACGCCTACTCTAGGTGGCACGCCATTCGATGCGTCGTGATTGGTCTGGTGCGTCCCCATGTAGGCCAGATTATCGACTGCTACCCATCTGTAATTTCTCTTAAAGGATTTGAGCAAACAAAGGAGATTTTACGAAAAAGAAATGTTTTTGAGCAATGGTGTGGGCAAAACCCTAGCTAGTTAGGATTATAGGAGCAGGATGTGTTTCCTAGGCACCTATCAGCGTTTTTTCGAGCTAATAATATAATTTCATTGTCATAAACATGGTTAAGGGCAATATCCTGGTGGCCGATCTGGAATCTGTGCTTGTTGTCGGTAACTCTCACAACAAGGATTTGTTGGTGCGTGGGAAAGTGGACAGGTCGGTGTTTGCATGCATTTGTGGGCAGTAAGGTATCTAATTCATTGCTGAAGATTTCGTTGTTTAGCGTGACGCTCTCTCATAGGCTAAATGTGGCAAGGTCTGAGGTGTATGGCATTCATCGAATAAAAAATTCGACAGAATCCGTCGCTCAGGCGTCAGACTCACAGGTGTGTAGTTTTTTTTTAGGATTTTTATTCACTCTTGTGTAGTTTTTTTGGGGATTTTTATTCACTCTTTTTACTATTATGTGGCTTCAGGTGACATTTTGTGTCAATGCGCCTGATCAGTCGAGTGTGGTGGAGGTTGAGGTATGTTTGCATTTGTACGATGTTAGTCCCACTATATCTAGAAAATCTAATTGCCGCTCTATGTACCTCTTTTCCTTCCGTCATTTCCTTCATCCGCGCAAATTTAACCGTCGATGATGAGAAGGCTTCATAGATCGATCGACACCTTATATCATTTCTTATAGTAAACCATTCATGGGCATCAACTGAATATAAAGGAGAGCCGACCAGAATGTGCTTCGTCGTAATAAACGAGCATTTATACCATTTTCAATATTGATCGATATTGATTTTTTTTATAAAAATGAAGGCGCCTGTCATGAATTTTAACGTTAAAATGTTGGCAGTATAATTGTGCTTTTGAGAAATTTTATCGAACGTATGAATGAACGAATAAATTCGATGTCGAAAAATTCCGTGCGAACGAATTTTTTCGCTCATCAGTTTTTTCGAATGACCGGTAATCGAATAAGCCCCATTTTCGTTTATCCGAATGTTCGAATAAACGAACATTTTGTTCAAATCTGGTTCTATGCTTCTACACAGATTTAATGTTTATTTGATATTCCAACAAAATTATTCGATTGTCGAATAATATAATAGTTGGACTATTCAATCTTCGAATGATATTCGAATAAATTTCCGTATCGATGTTCGAATTCGAACGAATCTTCGACTTTTTAATGCATCGATGTTAGAATTTGAACGAATGTTCGAAATTCTAGAAAAATGGAATATTCGACTGTTCGAACAGTTATTCGGATATTCGTTCGAGCATAACCATAGTTAGTTAGCAGATGTGTCACGCCAATTGATCCGTATCGATTATTCATCAATAGCGATCGAAGTGTCAGTTATCGGGCTGGTAAATTGCTATTACTTATATTTGTTTTGAGATTCATTCTTCACTGTCTCTGACAACTGTATGTGTTTAGGAAACAAGTAAAAATTATTATAATCGTTTTCCGCTCATCTTTATTATGTTCTTCCTTATCAGTGGTCCGTTGCTTAAGCCAGGTATACCTCCAAGCAAAATTAAGCTGTCAGTGTTCTCCGCGTGGTAAGTTGTAGGGGGAGTGCTTTCTTCCCCGTCGGCTTCCCAACACGTACAGCGTTTCCCTTCCACTTCCCCCCCCCCCTCCCTCCCCATCCCATCCCACTGGAAAGCTACATATAGGGGTTTCACTCTAATGGACCTCATCAGTTCTTTAAAATCGAATGATGGGGCCATCTGTGGAACACTGGGAACACTGAACGAACTCAGTCTTTCGCTTTTTTTATTTCAGTGAAGAACATGTGCTAAAAGAGCCGTATTGCTGACCGGAATTACATGCATTCTCGCTCCTCCTAGTTGTTTTTGTCGCCGATAAGATCTGTAGCTCTGGATTTGGTATTCTGATTGCGAAAATCGTTTATGCTGTGATTATTCAGAGAAGCTGTCCAGGTGTGAAGCGAAATCAGGTGGTTGTTCCAGGTTGACGTCAAGGATTTGTCGGCACAGCTGGACGATGAGGTGCTTGCTCATTTGAGCGCATTTGTTGTCGACGACGACAAGCCGAAGAACAAAGTTCGTTTGAGGGTCAACGTCAGCAACTCGAATATTGAGATCGATGTACGTCGTTTTTTCGGGTTTTCTCGATTTTTTTCATTATTTTATAGTAGAGGCGAGCCATTAAAACTGGGCACTTACGCGGCTTTGCCTAGAACAGTTCTGAGGCGATGTGATAGATCAGGGCTGTAAACGTTGGGCACTTTCCGGGGAAAGCTGACAGGCCGGTCAAGAGACCCCGCCCCCAATCGTATTGGAACAGCACCATGCTCTCCTTGGCTAACGCGGATGTGAGCACAGAAAGGCAAGGGAAGCTAAGGAAATTCTATTGATCGTTTGTGGTCAAAACGGATAAAGGACGGCGTTACTCAACCCCTTTTGGAATGCGCCACGCATGCTGCCTATATGGGAAATCGTAGGTGCAATTCCAATCCCTCAGTTCGTTTTCTTTAAGTCTCAAGTGGCTGGTATTAAGGATGGGTTCCACGAGATGTGGGTGTTGCGTCTGATTTAACGGCGTCGATGGTGCAATGGCGCAGAGCATTTGCGCCCGGTCAGCAAGAGGTGCGGGTTCGAGTCCCGCCTGGCGCTAGAGTTTTGCTCACAACAAAATATCGGTGTAACAATTTCAATCACTATCTTTCCTACGCAATGAACTGCGATGGCCAGCCCATGGGCAAGTGAGAGCTTTGTCGTTCTCAAAGAAGTTCGTTATTAATGCACCGTTCTCGGAGGACAACTAGTGAAGGCTCTGAAGCGTATGTCTGAGCGGGTTGAGCTAGTCATATAGAAAGAAACCCCACCCCTCAGCTAGTATAAAAACGTGCTTATTTTTTGCCAGGTCTTTAAACCCAAGGAGTAGGGGTGGTTAAAGTCACAGTGGAATCGGTGCCTCACGAGCTCTGGCGTCTCTTGTACGCCCGCGATGCCACTGCCGGCAATCGGCTCGGAGCGCAGTGGGTAGTGACATTGCTTCATGCGAGGGAGGTTGGGGTTCGATTCTCATGCGGTGCTATGTTCTTGCATTTCACCTGATTGGTTGCGATTTGAAGGATTCCGATGACTATGCCATTTTCAGAGTTTTTTTTTTTGCGCAATTTCCAGCTACATGCGGTGGTCAACATAATGATGTATAAACGTTAAACACCAGTGATACACAGGCACAAGGTGCATGGAGTGCATAATCCTTTTGGTAAAAAAAGGAACCGGTCAGTAATAAAGAAGTCACAGGAAAGTTACATTCCACAGCGTACAGCTGGAAAATGCGTAGAAAACGCCTGAAATGGTATAGACGTCAGGATCCTTCAAATCTCAACAAATCAGTTGAAATGCAAAAACACGGCGATGCAGACGAAGCCAACTCCCGACCTACCTCACATGAATCAAAGCCACCACCCACCGCGCCGAGCCGTTTGCCGGCAGTGACATCGCGGTCGTACAAGATACCCCAGAAATTATGAGGCGCCGATTCCATAGTAACTTCAAGGACCCCCTACTCATCGGGTTTAACGGCCTGGTAAAAAAGAAACACAATTTTATGCTCATCGAGTGGAGGAGATTCTCGCTATATGACTCGCTTTCCCCGTTCGGACATGCTTCAGACCCTCCTCTTGTCAGTTGGCCTGGACGGCACCTGAACCAAGAACTTCGATCCACGGTGCAAGCGACGGCCGGCGCCATATCCAAGCGCGCTAACACAAACTGCACTTTGCATAGTGCTGGAGAATACTGCCCTTTTTGTTAGATTGTAGTTGTGAGTCCTTATTCGACTAGCCGATTCTGGTTAGCGGTCGACTTCTATGGAAGTGATTGGCTAACAGTAACGAAAGTGATGCGCAAAATCGATCAGTCGAAATTAGCTTCCCCAAAAGCTATGTGAAGAGTAACAGGTTTTTCTTTTCAGGACCGCAGCAAGAGGAAGCCTTTGCGCATCAGAATCAAAGAATGCGTCATAGAGCAGGATGAAGATGAGTGCTAAGAGCCTGTGTTGGATATCTACATATAATATTAGATGATTTTCTATATCTACAACATTAACGAATGTCTATACCTGATTTCTTTCCTATGAAGGTCCTTTCATGAGTCTGTGTAAAATTACATTCTTTTCTACGGGAGTAATTTCCGCGCGTCACTTGAAGTTGCCTCTCTCCTTTTTTGTGGTAGGTGTCGTTTAGTGTGCGCGCGACGCGCGACGCGATGCCATGTGTGGTGACCGAATTGATCAATCGCGTCGCTCGATCAATTTGGCCACTACACATGCATCGCGTCGCGCGGCTCGCGCGCACACTAAACGACCCCGTAGTATCTTTGCTATCTGACAATATTCCCCTCTATCGTGACATTGCACTTGCACACTGTATAAAAGCTCAAAACTTGCCACTGTGATGCGCACATATATAGCGAAGAGTCTTCGGTGTCTGTCTTGTTGTAAAATTGTTGTTGATAACGAAATATTTTGAGTGTAGTTGTAAGGTCCCTTCTTGTGATAGAGGTTCTGTGAGACTGTGATAAAGGTGAATGCTCTTGTAGCTCCGCGTTTTTTCTCTGTTGTCATAACTGCTGTTATGCAGATTTTCGATGTTTCAGTTCCCTCTTCAAGTCTATAGAAGTTATGGCTTTCCGAGTGTACGTATAGAAATTATCAGTGCCTATTTTATAAATTTATTTGAATGCTGCTCGAGAAGGAAAGACCGTTGTGATTTGTCTTATGCGGAGCTGCTACCCGGAAGGGTGGTAAATTTTTATTTTTTCCGAGCAGGGTACATTTTCAGCAGGTTTTCATAGTTTGTTCTCAGATCTTCGTGAGCATATTCCACTCTAATTTGCTGGCGTGCTTATTAGGTTTCCTTGTGGACGTGGCAGTGTGACAGCAGGAGATCATTAATAATCAAAACGATAGTTTCAATGTAACCTAGAAACTTCGCGATGGTGCGAGAAAACTGTTAGGTTGTCCGGAAACTTTTTAGACTAATTGCATGGTAAGCTTCAAAACAACGTATCTTTATCAGATGAAGTTGTGAGCGGGTTGGGCATAGGGGATTTGTGTTTTATATACTGTATATGTAACTTTCAGGAGCATGTGCGACATACCGTCTCCTGTTCCTAGTGATGCCTTTGCAATAGACGTCAAGAAGATGCCAACTCTACCGACTAGCTCTTCTTCTACAGTAGTGCTCCGGCCGATCCGCGAACGAGGTCCATCGCTTTCTACAGGAGACAATGAAGGAGCAAGCCCCCCCCCCCTCCCCCTCGGGCAACGTGCTTCAATTGGTGCCGCAAGTTCGACAGCGGTGACGAATCGCTCGAGGATTCTCGCCGCACAGGTCGACGACATACGCAGAACAGACAGCTCGTACTCGCCATCTGCGGTGCTCGACCTGATCTTTCTGTACGCTTTTAGACCGTACAAATACTCCTAAGTCCACAGTACACGATGCCCTTCGGTATTCAGGCAAAGTCGCGAATTACCTCGAGTCGTACCACATGCTTTGACGTCTCAGGACAGACGGAAGCGTGTTGATGTCTGTACTTTTCTCCTCAACCGTCGTTGTACATTTACCTGGATCGAGTCAATCGTCACGATGGATGAAAAGTACTGCGTCTACGACAATTTGGTGCGTCGCAAGCACTGGGTGGACTTCGATGAATTGCCCCAACCACAACCGAAACGTCTGGTCACGACAAAAAGGAGTTGCTTTCCTTCTGGTGGGACATCAATGGCCCAGTATTCTGGGAATGGGTTCCTACCGGTTCCTTGGTAGACCCGAACATGGTCTGCGCTCAGCTGGAGAAAATGAGCGAAATCCTACGCCATCGCAATCCCAGAAGAGGAAAAATTTTTCTTCTCATGGATTAACGCCAGACCACACACAGCAAAGAATACGCAGAACATCAGGAACCAGCGAGTAACGATTGCTGCCGGCCTGCTTGTCCGTCATCATTCATTACACGGACATATTCAACGATTTTTGCACAGAATTGTAACTGGCGGTGAAAAATAGTGTTTGTACGGTCAACCACGGTTCTAGCGCCTTAGCTGCACTAGAAGCCTTGTTGAAAGCAAAGAGAAGAAGGTGCCAAAAGTGCTCATCCTTGTCGACCTGGCACTGCTCCATTTTGATGACCTGAAAATTAGCAAAAATTTAAATGGTCGAGGAACAAATCACATATTCTGGTAGAACAAGAAATGCGCTTTCGAGTGTTATATCACTCGTCATACAAAACGAAGCAAGGCAGACTGAACAAGGAGAAGGAGTTGTTGGTGAAGATGATTTTTCCCTTTTTGGAATTTTGTTGATATTCGACAGGAATCAGCATAAGCCAATAAACGCGACCCGAATTCTTATAGAGCTAGACATTCTCTTTCGAACGACATATAACACCGAGCAAAAAATTCCTACCACAGAGCAGGAGTTTCGGTAAAATTTCGGACGGAAAAGTCGGACGTCCCAACTTGATGGCCCAAAAATCAATAAAGGACAAGCGAGAAAATAGGACCAACACATATTCTTCTAACACAGAGCATTGTCTTCCAAATGGTATAGAAAACTGCGCGAAAATTGCAAACCTAAGCGGAGAGAACAAGTGCGCAAATGGTTACTTTTTCACTTTTTCACTTTTCACTTCAACGACCTAAAAATTGACAAAATTCATGATGAAAAAAGAAATGCAATAGATGCTCTGATAGAGCAAATCATTCTCTTTCGAAGGCTATGCGGCGCTATGCAAGAGACCGCCGGCGAAATCTGCAGTGAATCGTTGAAACAAAAACGGCAAGGACTTACGGGACAACCTAATACATACATATGTACGGTGACTAAGGGGCGTTTAGTGTGCACGCGATGCGCGACGCGATGTTATCATAGGCTCTCATATCGATCCATCACGTCGCGTGATCGATATGGGAGCCTATGATAACATCGCGTCGCGCATCGCGTGCACACTAAACGATCCCTAACACTGTTTCCGACTTCATCATGGACGATCCAGAACAGCTCCGATTATATGGATAAAGAAATAAAAATATTGTTGATTAGGAATGTTCAAAACATCGCTGATCAGCGGAGGCGGGGGTTTCACGGAAATTGTGCTCAAACAGTGACAAGTGCAATGCGTTCTCTTCAAAACCGCGGATAGTTACCTAATTCCGAAGAGAACAGCATTGCACTTGGCAGAATCACTATGATACGACGGATTTGTCCTTTAAGTCCCGTAAGAGATATCATGGAACGCATTGCCTGGAACCATTCGAAACTCCCTTGTGTTACTCACAGCGGGAGGTATGTACTATGGTTATGGTATGGTGTTTAATTGAAACGCAACAACATAGGATTCAAAACACCTCCGCATTCATTTATATACCGGTGAAAGCTGTAAGCAATCACTTATCCAACATCGTCGACCATGGCGCAGTGGTGGAGCCTCGTTATCCTGGTATGTTTAAAAGTTTGACCAGATGTTGCGCATAAATATTTTTCGGGTTTGACCCTCCCAAATCCATTAGAACATTAAGCCTAAATGCGTTAAACTTTGACAGCTTAAGGGTGGAATGTTCATAGACGGAGAACTCGTGAAAAAAGCCATGAACGTCCCTTCAACGTTGGCCAATTTCCTACATTCTTAAAACGACCTTTGCTGACATACTACGTGGCATTGAGAAAGAAATTTGTTCGCTTTTGTCTGAAAGCGACGCCAGTTTGTGATATAAGGTTGAAAAGGCTAAGAAGTTTCCCTGCTGGTAACATTTTCGTGGTGCATGATTCCACAGAAGTTTCCCCATGGTATACTCCATGTGTGGTTATGCAATATCCGCTCATCAAATAATCTCTTAAAGCATTATGCATTATGTAGACGTCACTGGACGTCCTGGAAAAATTCGATTCTAAATTGTTCCTCAAGAAAAGGGTGAATAAGAAGGATATGCAAAGGAGGGAGACCTTTCTTCATAGAAATTAAAGGGGAGAGCTTTCTCTAAACTCCTGATCCTAGGAACGCACAGCGATGAGAATACGATGCTAGTACATATTGCTCCAATTATCAACAGACTTACCTAAATCCCTTTCCACATATTCAGAACGCTTATAAAAAAGTGACAGTGGCAATTGTATAGCGTTAGGATTGATTACTCGAGAAAATTTCCTTCGAAAGATGAAGTATGTACGGATCAGGCTGTAGGCTTCCGCTTCCGTATTGGTTATTAAGAGGATATGAAGACGATGAGTCCTATACATTTTGCTATTCAACGAGGGCTAATTCTGCGATAGTGATTACGGTGGACGCGTCTCCATAAAGTAAATGTTGAGAGATAGTCAGGTCGGCGTTAATCAATCCTATCGTAGGGCCACGGGTTCTACTTTCGCAGGTTGTCACACTTACAAATCAGTTGCTCTACAGTCAATAAAAATCTGAGCAAAAAAATCGGAAGCGGAGAGGGGTGACCGTGTCATCGACTGTTTCTTTTCACTGATTCAAATAAGTGGGGGCTCTTGAGGTCTCGTAACTATACGGCATACCTCTACCGAAGATAATTCAAACACCTCGTCCCCGAAAGACGTTTTGCATAAGGAAAAAGTTAAATGTTGGGTGAATTCTAAACGTTGTTCATAAGTTTGCTTAAGGCAGTTTAGCGAAAATTTTAGTGTTAAATCTCACTGAAGAAATTTAACGAAAACACTGGCAAATCCAGTAAATCGGGTTTCGTTAATCGCAAAATGAACACGCCTGAAACAGATTGTTCCCCTTTATCTCTCCCATGCTCCATAGCTAAGAGGTTGTTAAATAAATACGCGCCGATGAAAGAACGAGTATATTAAAGCAAAAGGTTGAGGGATAAAGAATAAAGGACAGTGTTACTCAATATTTTTTGGGATGAGCGACGTATGCTATTTCTACGGGATGTCGTGGAGGCGATTTGAATGCGTGTGTGACAATACTATGCTTGCTTGCAATGCATACTTGCGGTGGCCAACCGACGAACAATTCAGCGCTTTCCCCTTCCCAGATAGGTCTAGTACCAATTCACCGACCCCGCAGGGATGGAAGGCTTGGTTGGCCTGGGCGGGAAATCCGAACCAGGAGCCTGGTATCAGGTGCAGGGGACAGTCGGCACCTCCTCCGACTGCGCTAAACACACCCCATAAATAAATACAATACATTTTAAACTAAAAGTGGTTTTTGTAGTGTGTATAGGACGGCTTTTTGAACGAGCACTTGCAAAAGGCATAAAAGACACGCGTAGGTTCATTCTCTCACTTTTCAGATTGCTGGAGCGAGCTATGTGTACAGCTCTCTGATTCTGATACCAGACTGCTCGCGTCAGGAGCACCACCTTTCCCGTCAACAAAGGGAAGAGGTAGTGACGAAATTGTCTGCGAAGCCGCCGTTGGGTCATCCAGTGAGTTTTACGTATGTGGCTTGTATTCACCTTATTAGCGGAGGTGGGCAGATCAAACGAAACTATGCCATATTGGAAGGCGATTGGCAGCTTAGAAGTTTTTTGTGACCTATATTTTTTTGTTCCAGCATTCACGGCCAATCTTTTCTTCCTTATTTCACCAGAACGTAGAGCTTGAATGCATGGCGTATCCCAAAGGGTTGCTTCTAATTCGTGTCGCGAGAAATGCTCAGTGCTCCCAGCAGTTCTTGTCTTACTAATAGAGTCGTCATATTTCAGATATACGAGTGTTCTCTTGAGGAGCAGGCCGGTAAATACTTAGATGTACCTTTGAAGGAAAAAGAGCGTCGAAAGTGTCCCAGTGGTCTCATATGCCTAGATTATTGGAGGTTTGTTAAACATGTTTGATCGTCGTTCTCATGTTGGGCTAACCACTGCTTTAAATTATGCTTTTATAAAGTCGTACCCAGTTTACTAATCTTCATCAGGGAGTCGATTTGTGGGCCATTTCTTGAAAGTGAAATTCTGAACTGGTGGAAACGGTGAAATTCTAGGAGCTGGGTCCCTGCAGAAACCAAATGCTGCCAGAAGTTAAAGGAGTTTAAGGATTCGCCATAGTGTTTATTGGTGAAACGTCTTCTGTCGGTAGAAGTGAGGCTCCAGGGGCCGGACTCCAGGGGGGGGGGGGAGGTTCACCAGTTTCGGGTTAAGGTAAAGAATCTTCCATGGGCATGTGAAGATTAGAAGTTGTCGTGTTTCTACGAAAACAGAAGCGCTTTTTGCGTCATCAACGCAAATTAGTTGAATGTTTAAAGGCAATAGCGTACCTGGCACTACAAATTTTTGAACTCAATAGTTTCTTTTTAGTCAGTTAATTTTCGTGCTGAGGTACAATAAAATGTTGGGTTACGCTATAAAAAACACTTGCTTTCAGCGAAAGGACAAAAACAAGGTCCATTTAAAAAATATTATAAAACACTCGGTTTCACCGATCAAAAGGTGATACGTGCCTGGCGTTCAAGAGTGAAAGTAGGGGTGATAGGATTTTCTGCTTTCTGGTTTTCTGTCCATTTTGAGCAAACAAACGAAATTAGTCAGAAAACAGAAAATTGCATGGAATAAACAGACATTTTGCCATACCTATCCGACCGCCAGAATTTAATCTGTCAGGTTTGACCCTTGATGGATTTCGGCATTGATCTGATCGTTGTCCAATTGTTTATTGTGGTGTTGAACCCGAAGCCGATATAGTACACGCTTTGTTGACGACTATCGTTTCGGCGATGTAGCCTTCTTCAGAGTCTCAAACTTGGGTAATTAAACTAGTTACCCTAATTCAGTTACCCAAGTTTTAGTCTCTGAAGAATGCGACATCGCCGGAAAGTTAGTCGTCAATAAAGCGTGTACTATCTCGGTTTCGAGTTCAGCACCACGATAAAGAATTTATTCTGTATCACAACATCATAGCCTCTACAGCAATAAATGATCCTAGGCTATTCCAAAAGTCAAAAAAACCTGTTTTTGCGATGGTTTTTATTAGAATTAACGCCATACACACGTTTAATTTGCTTGATTGATGCTGTAAATGCTGCTATCACGTAGTTCATCTGTAGCAGATCTCACGTCTTTTGTGAATCGGATTTGTTGAGACTCTAGATTGGCTTGCACGTGGCAGGAATTCATTTAAGTACTTCTTGCCCCCCCCCCCCCCCCGTTACCGTTAAGTGGAGACGTAGCTGGTCAGATTGGGGAACTCTGGATTGCGGGCTATTTTGACTCAGGTAGCCTGGATTGACAGAACTCGACAAGCCCATAGGTGCTCCAGTCACCTCCTCAAGGGCTGGCCATATTGCCGACTAGTAGCAACTAATCTTCTTTGAGAAGTATTAAGGTATTCTAAAACAGTTTTAAATAAAAGGTCCTAAATTATTTAAATGATGATACTAGCAGACGCTATCGATATACTTATCATTGCAGTTACAATCTGGGTTCGGAGTACTCTGACATTCTTGATGCTGCGGTGACAACGTGGGACTTCTATAAGAATCTCACTGCGGTAAGAATTTTGCTCTGGCTTTTCTTTGACTTCCTACTTTGAAAAAGTGACTATCAAAATTGTCATTATTTTAGATTGGAAGAGCCGCCCAGTTTGGCTGCAATTTCTCCGAAAATGACTTGACACAGGAAATTGCTTGCTTCTTCAAACCATTTGAGCCATAAACATCACGATTGTTTTGTTTCAAAAGAAGTTGATACATAAGCAATCCGATTTGTGTTGCTTATTTGTGATTGTGTTTGTAACGATGTTCTCTTCAAATAAATATAGTGAATGTTGAAAATCAATCTTTATTATCGTATTTGTTTAGGAAATGTCAGATTCGGCCAGTCTTTGCTGCACACCTTGCTATTTACTGTTATTGTTATTGTTTATTACGATTGCATAAGGCAATGCTTTAGAAAACAAACACAGAAGCAATCACAAAAAAGGACACAGGGCCGAAAACGTATAAAAAGTGAGACAGCACTTACAATCAATTATAGCATTCAACCAACTTTAGATCTAAGCAACAAACTTTCAACTCGGCTTCTGAATTGTCTCGGTATTAGGTGAAACTGAAGGTGCCTAGAGAATTTCAGGTAAAAATTACCTGCCCCATAAGTGAGAGACATTGCTCGCAAATTGGTTCTTGGCCGAGGTAGCTGTAGCTTATCGGAGCCACCTCTTATGTGCGAAGTCTTTCACCTTAAAGAATCTACAATACAGTCCTGTCTTTTGGTTTTTGGGCGGAACAGACAGAAAAAACCGCCGTTTCCACCGGTTTTCCATAACTCCCTTCAAAGTGCTTCGATCAGAAAATAACTGCAACCATTCGAGACCTTAAAGAAGGTCCACAATCGCAGCTGGGAGTAGGCCAAGTGAAATGGAAGGACGGGTATTATCGACGAGAACCCAGGAGACCACAAGCTCAGGATCGAAAGTTAAGGAAACCGGGCAAGGGCCCAGTCCGGGAGAAAATGAAGTGCTGGGTTTGTGGCGCTCTGGAAAATGCCGCTTATGAATGTTTTAGGAAGGGAAAGGCTTACTTAAGGCATGTAAAAAGAAAGGGCACCTACAAGCAGCACGTCGGAGGATGACGAAGCCTTAAAAAGAAACGCCTACAATTTAGTTTAGCAGTACCAGCATCATATTTGATTGGACCACCTCGAGTGTTTATTGCTCTCACAGTCACAAGATACTCGAGTTTGATGCCGATTTCCCAATGAACGATTTTGTGATAAAGGAGGAGATCGTTACACTTTCTCTAATAGACAGAGTGGGCAACCCAAAATTAAGATTTCTCTCAATACCCGAAGGAATTCGGTCATACAAGAACCCTACCGCACGTACCAAGAGCTTTCCTTGTGAACCTGTTCTGAACTCTTTCTAGCAGAGCAATTGTCTTATTTTATGGGTATTAAAAACGGAAATACCATATTCCAATATAGGCCTGACATCTATTTTGCACGCGGCTGGGTTCTGCTCTCGAAAAGAAACACCTTGGTATCCTTTGTTGATAATGCTCTAACTAAATTAAACGTTACCTGAGTAGCTTTGCTGGCTACCATAGTGCAATGCTTATCGAAATTGATATCGCTGCGAACAAAAAACCCTATGTCCAGCAGTTCACACACACGTTTAAGCGATGTTTCGTCAAATAGTGAATTGATGCTTCTTGTTTCTATTTCCTAAATGAAGTACTCGGGATTTTTCCTCAGACAAAGGGGGGTTCCAATCCAATGACCATTGGTAGACACTGGTAACCGCTTTCTAAAGAACGTCTATGTCATCGGCACTAGATACTGGCTTATAGATTTTGAGATCGTCAACAAATTTACAAAACGCAAGATCGCTCTCGCTAAGAAGTTTACGTAAATCATACATGTAAATGTTGAACAAAATAGGGGAAAGGACACCCCCTTGGGGCACTGCGCTGATGACAGATCTAGGAGCTGAAAATGAGGTGTTTACACGAACAATGTACTTTCGGTTAGACAAGAACGGTGCAACCCAGGAAACTATGCGGGGATGGATGCCAACAGCTCTCATTTTGTTTAACAACTTGTTATGAGAAACCCTGTCGAAGGCCCTGCTGAATTCGAATTAGACAACATCCACATTTCTACCGTCCTCCTAATCCCTAGTCCAATGATTAAGAGTTTGTATCATCGCCGTTACAGTAGATTTGCCCTTTCAAAGCCATGTTGATTTGCCGATATGATAGAGTACTTTTAAAGATGTTCTAAGATGACCTTCTTTAATATTTCCTCAAACAGTTTGCGAAGATGGAAGACATTCTATCTGGTCTAAAGCTCGTGGGCACATTATAAGGTGGCTTTTTGGCATGGCAGTGACAATGTAATGAACCCACCTGCTAGGTACCTCAGCCCTCATAAAGCTAAGATTAAATATATACTTTGAAGGACTGCTTATTATATGTGCGATTCTTTTAATAAGGCTTAGGGGAATGCGATCGGGAGTGAGCCTATCGGACTGTGGCCATTTCAGTAATAGGTTAATGATTTCTTCCTTGTGAAACCAAACCGAATCATCCATTAGGGGGAAGTCTCTTGTTAACGGCCCGGCTGGATGCGAATCTAAAATATTCCTCAAATGTCGATGCCAACAACTCAGCTTTATCTTTATCCCGATGGAGACCTCTGCGCGAGGGAGAGCGAAGAGCAGGTATCGGTAATTTTTCTCTCAGCTGAAACTTCAAGAGCTTATAAGATGCATTTTTACAACGCGATCCAACAATCCTTTTTTCCCCCGATGCATTGAATTTTCTGAGTTTCGCGTCAGAGTTGAGACTCAGTTCTCTTGAAGTGGCCCAGTCCTCCGGTTTATCTGTTTTGTTTCGCTTTGCGCCTGGCATTTTCGTTCTTTTTATAGAGCTTCTCCAGGTAAAGTGGAAGCTTAGATTCAACGAACCTCATGTTTTATATGGGAACAACAAATACACTTACCCCTTTAGTGGTCTTCTCATGCTAATGGTACGAAGTCGGCGACACGGCTTCTGAATATGGACGCTCAGAAACGCGCGTAGGTGCTGTTGTGTTAAGCAATAAAGGACTACGCGTCCTTGTTGCAGCAACATACCACGGTCAAAAGCAAATTTTGCTCGTGCTGTAGATGATGAAGTATATCTCACTCAAATTAGATCACTCAACCGCTCCGCTGTGGATGATGCGGCGTATCTCACTTCGGTTAGATCACTCAACCGCCCCGCGCTGGATGATGCGGCGTATCTCACTTAGGTTAGATCACTAGACGGAAAAACTCTTCTACATATTGGTGGTGATACCCACGTGATTTTGAAGAGCAGGGCACTTGAACTTGTTAGAATCACTACAATGCGAGGGTTAGAATCACTACATCACGGGGCTTGAAGTACAGTTGTACTTCGGTTGCTCACAGCGGGTGGTATATGGTTTGGTGTTTAATTGAAACGCAATAACATAGGATTCGAAACACCTCCGCATTCATTTTTATACGGATGAAAGCTGTAAGCAATCACTTATCCAACATCGTCTACCATGGCGCAGTTGTGGGGCCTCGTTATCCTGGTAGGTTTAGTATGATGTTTGACCAGATGTTGCGCATAAATATTTTGCCGGATTGACCCTCTCAAATCCACTAAAACATTGAACCTAACTGCGTTAAACTTTGTCATCTTAAGAGTGGGCATATGTTCACAGACGGAGAATTCGTGAAAAAGCATGACCCCCCTCCCACCTTCAAGGTTGACCGATTTCCTACATTCTCGAACCTTTGCTGTCATACTATGTACGTAGCGTTGAGAAAGAAATTTGTTCGTTTTGCCTACAAGCGATGACAGCTTATCATATAAGGTTAAAAAGGTTAAAAAGTTTCCCTGCTGGTGACATTTTCGTGGTGCATGATTCCACAGAAGTTCCCAAGGTATACTCCATGTTTGGTTATGCAATATCCGCTCATCAAATAACCTATTGAAGCAATATGCATTATGTAGACGTCAGTGGACGTCTTGGATAAACTTGATTCTAAATTGTTCCTCAAGAAAAGGGTGAATAGGAAGGATATGCAAAGGAGGGAGACCTTCTTCATAGGAATTAAAAGGGAAGCTTTCTCCAAACTCGTGATCCTAGTATTAAGTTGTTCGGAATGTTCTCAGCGTCTTGAGTGCTTCACTTTGAACAACCATAACCTTCTCAAGTCTTATTGGATTTAGAAAAAGAGAGCACCGTTCGAATCAGTGCACCTTTGCCAACGGTCCACCAGTCGGATTACCTCATCAGCAAAAAAATTAAGTGGTCCAGGTTCGACAAAATCCGCGAGAGCTGTCTTGGCTTGGCCCTGATTGACGAAGGTTTTACTAGGGAGAAAGTTCTGAAAGTGTTGAAAAGGTGGTAGTCGGTTGGTGAGATGTCTGGAGAATATGGTGGGTGAGGCAGAACTTAAACCCTAAATTCGTTCAGTTTTCGAATAGTGTTTTGTGAAACGTGTGGGCGGGCGTTGCCGTGCAAGAGTCGGACCTCTTCTGTTGACCGATGCTGACCGAATTTGACGCAATTTTCGGTGCATTTTGTCGATTTCCTTACAGCAGGACTCTGTTGTGATCGTTTGGCATGTGGCCAAAATGTTGTAGTGGATCACACCAGCCGACTACCACCACACAGTGACCATTTCCTTTTTTGTGGAGGTTCGCCTTGGAAAATTTCTAGAAGGTTCGTAGGCGTCCAATCACTCTGTACGAAACGTTTCCTGTTATCATACAGAATCCGCTTTTGATCACAAGTGAAGAATCGATCTAAAAACGGTTCAGTTTTGTTGCGTAAAACCAGAGAAGAACAAATCTCGAAACGTGACAATGTTTGCGGCTCACTCAACTTGTGGGGCACCCACTTTTCGAGCTTTTTCACCTTCCTAAGGCGTTTCAAAGCATCCCCAACTGCAGTTTTTTCTGACGCCCAGCTGTTCCGCGATTCCGCGAACTGTTTGGGATGGTTCGGCTTCCACCAATTCCTTCAACTCGTCGTCCAGGATTGCTCGAGGTCGATCTCTACTCTGAAATCCGAGGCTGAAATCTCCGGTCCAAAACTTACTAAACCACAGGCAAACAGTGCTTTCTCCAACACTGTTAATTCTCCACACTTGATTGATTTGTCGAGCTGTCTCGGCTGCGGATTGTCCCAGTATGAAGTCAAAATAAAATATTGTCCGGAATTGCTCTTTTGACATACTTCAACAACCTCTTCAAGAAAATAAATATAGAACAACGTTGAAACATAAATTATTTAGTCAGATAGAGCGGAAAATTCTGCGCAGAAAATAGCATTAATGCGCAATGCAAGTTGAATGTTAACTTAAAAATAGATGAATGAAAAATGGTAATACAAAACGCTGAGAACTTTCCGGACAACCTAGTAAGACACAGCGAAGCGATGAGAATACGAAGCTGGTACATATTGCGTCATTTATCAGTAGACTCACCTAAATCCCTTCCCTCGTATTCAGAACGCTTATAAAAAGGTGACAGTGGCAGTTGTATAGCGTTAGGATTGATTACTCGAGAAAATTTCCTTCGAAAGATGAAGTATGTACGGATCAGGCTGTAGGCTTCCGCTTCCATATTGGTTATTAAGAGGATATTAAGACGATGAGTACTATACATTTTGCTGTTCAACGAGGGCTAATTCTGCGATAGTGATAACGGTGGACGCGTCTCCACAAAGTAACTGTTGAGAGATAGTCAGGTCGGCGTCAATCAATCCTATCGTAGGGCCATGGGTTCTACTTTTGCGGGTTGTCACACTTACAAATTAGTTGCTCCACAGTCAATAAAAATCTGAGAAAAAAATCGGAAGCGGAGAAGGGTGACCGTGTCATCGACTGTTTCTTTTCACTGATTCAAGTAACTGGGAGGCTCACGAGATCCCGCAACAATACTTCTTACCTCTACAGAAGATAATACAAACACCTCGTCCCCGAAAGACGTTTTGCACAAGGAAAAAGTTAAATGTTGAGTGAATTTCAAGCGCTGAGCATAAATTTGCTTAAGACAATTTAGCGAAAATTTTAGATCTCACTAAAGAAATTTAACGAAAACACTGGCAATTCCAGTAAATCGGGTATCGTTAGTCGCAAAATGAACACGCCTGAATCAGAGACTGTTCCTCTTCATTTCCCATGCTCACTATCTAATAGGTCCCTAAATAAATATATAATAATACATAATATACCGCCGATGGAAGAGCGAGTAAATTCAAGCAAAAAGTTGAAGGATAAACAATAAAGGACAGTGTTACTCAATATTTTTTTGGAATGGGCGACGTATTCTACTTCTACGGGATGTCGTGGAGGCGACTTGAATGCATATTTGGCCATACAATGACTTGTGGTGGTCAGCCGACGAACAAGTCAGCACTTTCCCCTTCCCAGATAGGTCTAGTACCAATTCACCGACCCTGCAGGGATGGAAGGCTTGGTTGGCCTGGGCGGGAAATTCGAACCAGGGCCCTGGTATCGGATGCAGGGGACAGTCGGTACCTCCTCCGACTAAACACACCCCATAAATAATTATATTTTAAATTTGAAGTGGTTTTTGTATTGTGTATACGACGGCTTTTTGAATGAACACTTGCAAAAGGTACAAAAGAGATACGCGTAGGTTTATTCTCTCACTTTTCAGATTGCTGGAGCGAACTATGTGTACAGCTCTCAGTTTTTTATACCAAACTGCTCGCATCAGGAGCACCCCCTTTCCCGCGAACAAAGGAAAGAGGTAGTGGAGAAATTGCTCGCGAAGCCGCCGTTGAGTAACGATCAGCCAGTGAGTTTTGTGGCTTGTATTCACCTTGTTAGCAGAGGTGGACAGACCAAAGGAAACTATGCCATATTGGAGGGCGATTGGCAGCTTAGAAGTTTTTTCTGACCTATCTTTTTTGTTCCAGCATTCACGGCCAATCTTTTCTTCCCTTGATAGAAACGATTCAAATCAGTTTCTTTAAGCCTCATTTGGCTGGTATCGAGGTTGTAAGCTGTCACAACGATGTCTTGTTGCGATCAAAACTTCTAGCGCCATGCGGGACTCGAACCCGCATCTACCTCTGGCCAGGCGGGAATGCTCTACGCCATTACACCACCGTTTGATCGAACGCAACATCCACACCTCGTGGGACCGATCAGCACCCACCCGTATCCGGGATGAGCTGGCCGCTGATATCAGCATGGGACCAGTTAAGCTGATGGTCTTGATAGAAACGATTCAAATCAGTTGGGTTCGATCAAACGGCGCCAGTGGTGTAATGGCGTAGAGCATTCCCGCCCGGTCAGAGGGAGGTGCGGGTTCGAGTCTCGCCTGGCGCTAGAAGTTTTGATCGCAACAAGACATCGTTGTGACAGCTTACAACCTCGATACCAGCCAAATGAAGCTTAAAGAAACTGATTTGAACCGTTTCTATCAAGACCATCAGCTTAACTGGTACCATGCTGATATCAGCGGCCAGCTCATCCCGAATACGGGTGGGTGCTGATCGGTCCCACGAGGTGTGGATGTTGCGTTCGATCAAACGGCGCCGGTGGTGTAATGACGTAGAGCATTCCCGCCCGGTCAGAGGGAGGTGCGGGTTCGAGTCCCGCCTGGCGCTAGAAGTTTTGATGGCAACAAGACATCGTTGGGACAGCTTTTCTTCCCTATTTCACCAGAACGTAGAGCTTGAATGCATGGCGTATCCCAAAGAGTTGCTTCTGGTTCGCGTCGCGAGAAATGCTTGTACTCCAAACAGTTCTTGTTTTTGTCATCATATTTCAGATATACAAGTGCATTTATGAGGAAGAGGCCGGTGACTACATGGCTGTACCTTTGGGGAAAGAAGAAAACCGAAGGTGTCTCATTGGTTACAAATGCCTATCTTATTGGAGGTTTGTTAAATATGTTTGGTCGTCGTTCTCATGTTGGGCCAACCACTGCTTTAAATTATGCTTTTATAAAGTCGTACTTAATTTACCAATCTTCAACAGGAGGTCGATTTGTCAGCCATTTCTTGGAAACAAAATTATGAACTGGTGGATGGAAACCATAAAATTCTAGGAGCTGGGTCTCTCCATAAACGAAATGCTACCATTAGTTAAATTTAAAAGAGTTTAGGGATACGTCACAGTGTTCATTGGTGAAACATCTGTTAGTATAAATGAGACTCCAGGGGCCGGATTCACCAATCACGAGTAAAGCTAAGGAACGTTCCGTGGGTATGTGAAGATGCGATGTTACCGAAAACAGAAGCGCTTTTGCGTCATAAACGCAAATTGGTTGAATGTTTAACGGCAACATGTATGGCACTACAAATTTTTGAACTCGATATTTTCTTTTTAGTCGATTAATTTCCGTACTGAGGTATTATAAAATGTTCGGGTACGCTTGAAAGAACACGTGTTTCTACCGAAAGTGAAAAAAGACCGTTTAAAAAATAAAATAAAACACTCAGTTTCATAGATCAAAGGGTGGCACATGCCTGGCGTTCAAGAGTGAAAGTAGGCGATCGCGCACGCAAGCTGAGCAGCGCCGTGCAGGCCCTTGGGGACCTGGGAGCACACAGGATGGAGATTTTGTCTTTTTTGTTTGTTTGTTTTTTGTTTTTTATTTTCTTTGTTCGAAGCATGTTGATGACGTGTATGAAACTTTTCTTTCCATTCCTGGGCACACTATATCTATTTTTGTGCCCTTACAAAAAGTCCCCATTTCTAAAACTGAGCTACCTGGATACCTTGATAGGTTGTACAAAGCCAAAGCTGAAGCTTTCGAAAGAGCCATGGTCGATAATACTGATTACAAATGGA
Source organism: Heligmosomoides polygyrus bakeri (assembly GCA_947359475.1). Lineage (NCBI taxonomy): Eukaryota > Metazoa > Nematoda > Chromadorea > Rhabditida > Heligmosomidae > Heligmosomoides > Heligmosomoides polygyrus. The sequence continues at coordinate 85,448,980 of OX375870.1, forward strand.
AGTGTTACAAAGATGCAAGTGATCTGTTTGACAAGAAGCTAGCCAAATTCAACAGATCGGTGTAGAAAAAAGTCCTAGAATCTGGAAACAAATCGGCGTTTTACAACTTTATAAACTCCAGGATAAACAGCAAGAAAGCGGTCTCCACTTTGCATAAAGACGATGGGTCACCCGTCGTTTCGGGCATGGATAAAGCGGAGCTCTTCGCAGATTTCTTTGACAGTGTTTACGTTAGGGGGAAGCGGATGAGTATATACCTAACCCAGGAAACAGCTTTCAGAGGATGCATGACTCAGTTTGGTTCAGTAGAGGAAAAGGTCCTCTCTCTAAGTGGCTAAATTCCTCGTCTAAAACAGTAAACGGTGTTCCATTTCACTTCATCAAAAGGATATCCGCTCATATTTCGACTTCTTTAGAATTCTTGTTTAACTTATAATATTTTTTCGTCTTGAAGTGCCTAGGAAGTGGAAATATTCTTTTGTTACACCTATACCAAAGAAGCCTCCGTATAATAATCCAAGTAATTATAGGCCAGTAAGTATTACCTCAATATTCTGTAGGTTTTTAAAAAAATTCTCAAGATGTGTATCGCTATAATTTAGAATCAAATCGTATTTTTTCTCACTGTCAACATGGGTTCAGGAAAGGAAAATTGACAGAAACACAGTTATTGGAATCTCTTGATGATTGGACCTCGGGTATCGATGACAAACGTTGTGTGGATGTGATCTACTTTGCCTTTGAATAAGCATTTGATAGAGTCTCCCATAAACCCCTTCCGTTAAAATTAAATCAGGTTGGGATCTATTCCCGAATAATTGCTTGGATCAAAAGCTTTCTTCAGCATTGTACTTTTTAAGTTCGAGTACATGGTAGTTTATCTAGTGTAAGGGCAGCACCTTGTGGTGTTCCTCAAGGTGCGGTGTTATCACCTTTGTTGTTTATCATCCATGTAAATGATTTACCACAGAAAATTGAACGCCTCGGAATACTTGTAAGATGTTTGCGGACGATATTAAGATCTTTGGTTGCTTACCGAGTAAAGACGACTCGATTAGTGTTCAAGCTGCCATAGACGAGGTTGCTCAATGGTCAAAATTGTGGAAGTTACCTTTATCCTACTATATATAATCGGCTAATGTACGTGTCCGTCACGGAAAGGGGTGACCGAAGCCAGCCTACGACAGTATGCCAGCCGGGCTTTTTTGAGCTTAACCATGGCGATTGCTGACGAACTAATAACCTTGGCGGCGGATCGTCCAAGTTTGCGATATATTCAGCGGGCAACGCTCACGGTATGAATGGGGACCAAATACGGAGCGCAGGGATTGAGAAGACGTGCCCCAGACGTCGTCCAACGTGCGTAGGGATTCAGAACGTTCAACTTGCGTAGTGATTCCGAGTAAGGAAAACAAGGAAAACCACGAGGGGGACCAGTGAAAAGGAGATCAGCAAAGGCAGATCACAAAAGGAGGAATGAGGGGACCAGTATTTCCCTCAATATCGTCCAATGTGCGTGCTGAAGACGTCGTCCAATCTGCGTAGGGATTCAGAAGACGTATCGAAGACCTCGTCCAACGCGCATAGGAATTCAGAAGACGTGCCGCAGACGTCCAACTTGCGTGGAGTTTCCGAGTCATGGCACGTGTGTCGGGGTGCAGAAGTGTCATAGACGTCGCGGCAACGTGGTGACACGTGAGTCGGGACTCAATGTTACATGTGCGTGTTTGACTCTCTCTCCCCGTTTTTATGCCAGCACTTAGATAGGGAAGTGTTATGTTTCTGCAGATTAAGCACTTCGGATTGGGACTTTCATGACCTGTTTCTCGTCACGTAGAGAACGGGCAATTCGGAAAATAAATCGTCTACATTCGATAGAGGGAGATGGTCTTTATAGGAGCAGTAAAGACCCTGCTATATTCCGCTGCTCTAAAAGTAAATCCGATTTTTACTCAATAAAAGTAAGGAAGTCTAATTAGAATGGAGGAAGATTGGGTTGTTCTATTCTCGGGGTTGGGGGCGAGCCTCAACCAGACGTTTGACGCCCCCAGGCCGCTGAACGTCTGGTCTGTTGATAAAACGAATGTGCTCCACCTGGGACCCTCCAATCCCAGACACACGTATGAGGTCAATGGAACTGCTCTGGTAAATGTTGATAGTGTTAGCAATCTTGGCTTTCTTCTTGAAGCACTTTAGGAAGATTTCTAGCAAAACCGGATAGAGGCTGTTGCTCTTATTCAAGTTCCTCAGTTCTAGAGATCCTTCTCTTCTCAATAAGGCATACAAAATCTACGTATTCTGTCCGCGAAAGAATTCCGAAATCGACAGGCTAGAGAAAGTCCAGAATAGTTTCACCAGGAAGCTGTTCATTCGTGTCTTTGGGTTCACATACAGCAGCATTTCTCGCGGAATCATTAGAAACAAAATGTTAAATCTTGATAGTTTCCAGATTAGAAGGAAAAAGAGCGACCCCATCATGATGCATAAAATAATGCAAACGTTAGTAGGGTTAAACCCTCACAAATTCTTCACATTTACATGTTCACGTACGAGGGGACTAAAGCGAAAATTGGTCATTAAACCATGAACAACACTTAGGCGTCATTTTTTCGCTTTCAGAGCGGGATCGGAGTACTCCAGATTGAGCAAAAAGGTGCAAGTTCCTAGTAGTTTAGCAAAATTCAAAGAACTTCTATCCCTGCACCTAAAATAACGACATCTAGTTGTTACCGACCGTTCTGTTTGCCTCTTAACCACTATGTTGATTAATGAGCTTTCAGATTTCGCCTGATTATGTTCTACGGCTTTACGCTGGTTGTTTTTAACGTTTTGTTGTTGTTGTTTTTTCTTCCCACATATGGTATCACATGTAATAAATCAATCCTACCCACTGTGGATTAAATGCAGTAGCTACAGCTATGGCATGTTAGAGCCACTCATTTCAATCTTTCGCGCTGTAAAATCGATTTCCCAGTAGAGGGGGACTGATTTTATAATAACTATTTGGGCCAAACTACACAAATATACCGACTCCTCTCACAGCGTAAGTAAAACCAAACAAGTCAGCCTCATCTTTTCTTGTTCTCAATTTGACAGGCGCAATTCCGACCATATCTGGTCATGCTCAATCCTCCCCCCCCCCCCTCCCAATTGGGTGGGCACCCGCATCGCAAAGGCGATTCAAGTATAAATTCGCCCTTAAGCAAGACTTATACTTTAATCGCGGATAGGCATGAAATCTGCAAATATCGATTGAATACGCCAACTAATTAATATTACCAGCTTTCATTACGTCGCGCCACGAGCGACAGAAGTATATATCCACTCTTAAAAGTTTTTCCTCAGCATCAAAAAACATCCCTTAGAGCATGAATCTTTCGCTTACTCTTCTAATCTTTCAAGCTGCAACGGTGACGATGTTCGGCTTGTTCCAATCCTGTCACGTACCGAAGTAGCCCACCAGATTCCTCTAGTGCAAGACATGTAAGCAGAACATAATCTTTAGATGTGGAATGCCTTCAACAACTCATGGAATGCGTTCAGAACCAAGCCATACTCTATTACCAAGCCAAAGCCTGCAAAACTACGTAAAGTTGCAAACTCTTCCCATGTCGCCAACAAACGCTTTTTGCCTAGTATGCTATCCTACTCTGCATATAATGTAGCTGAAACAACGAGAACGATAGGAGTTAGCAAAGAATGAGAACGAAAATGAGAGCTCTATCAAATGGTATCAGACTTGGCCCGGCCCAACAACATCGACTTTCGATGACGTCTTCGTCCTTCTGCCGCGGCCTTGAGCCGACTCGCCTCTGATACGAAATTGTCAAAAAATCGATATTCTCAGAATTGGTCAGGATTAACACCATTTGATAGAGCTACTCGAGTTGAGCTGAACGATATTATTGAAAGTGTCGAGCGCTCAAATGTGTGCGAGTAAGGGAGGGGGAACTTCACTGTTGCCCTCCACAGCTCTAAAATCTGATTGGGCTAAAGCGGTTTAGGCATCTCGAAAGTTGCGAGCACGTCGTCGTAAAGTGTTTTCAGTCTCGTGCTTGCCCACTTATTTGCATGCCGTTAGTTCTCCTTGTCTTCTCGCAGTAGTTGACTGAACTCGGGAAAAATCGTGTCACACAAGGCTAAACTGCATTTTGCATCACTGTAGCTTTGTTCAGTCATAAGTTACGTTGTTGTATTTTAAGGCACCTATTGAGCTTTTTACTGCTTACAAAATGCACAAGTTGCAGCCGGAAAGATTCAAAACTGGCAGAGTTATTGCGCTCAGAACACGCCCGCAGTGGAATTTGCGAGCGGTCGCGCCCGCTCGATTGATAGGTTCGATCCTATATACATTGTGCACAGCGCACTCCAAAGTTTTGCCGGGACAAAGTACAGCAATTCCTGAGTAGGGCGGCTGGGAATTTCTGATAAAACTTCTCAAACGCTCGCTCTACAATCTGCCGCACCGCCCATTCGATTGATAGGTTCGATCCTATATGCATTGTGCACGGCGGACTCTCAGAGGTTGCAAGCATCACAGAACACTTTACATCATGTTTGGGATACTTCGAGAACATGCAAGTTCTGGAATATAAGCTTCTTCAATCGCAAAAAGTCTGCTCCAGTCATTTTGACCACCCACTGTGAAAACGCAGTGATCTGGCGAAGTTGTATACATGTTTGTGTAGATCTCGATGAGACGAATCGAACGGTACCAACCGTTTCTCAAAAAGAAAACCTCAAATTAGAGGAATTGTGAGCGCGCGGCAGTTTTCGACGGCTTGCTACCGATAACTCGTCCGCGACCGTCCTTCGCAATGGAGCGCAAGTTTTCAACTACGAAAATTTTCCTGGCTCTATATGAACAATATATACCAAACGATAGAGCTCGAGCAACTGAGCTCAAATGTTTTCATATTTTTTGAAGCGAATGAATTTTAGGCGAGTTATATCAAAAAGACGCAAAAACTGCAAAATCGCAGTTTTTGCGGCGTCTATTCAAAAGACACGTCCGGTACTGTACTACCCTTCAGTGGAAACTAGCTGGTCAAATTAAGAAAATCTGGATTGCGGGCCATTTTGACTTAGGTAACCTGGATTAGCAAAACTCCACAAAACACATAGGTGCTCCAGGTATCTCCTCAAGGGCTGGCCATATTGCCGACTAGTAGCAACTAATCTTCTTTGAGAAGTATTAAGGTATTCTAAGACAGTTTTAAATGGAAGGGCTTAAATTATTTAAATGATGATACTAGCAGACGCTATCGATATACTTATCATTGCAGTTACAATCTGGGCTCGGGTTTCTCTGACGCTGTCGATGCTGCGGTGATTACATGGGACTTCTATAAGAATCTCACTGCCGTAAGAACCTCACTCCGGCTTTTCTTTGACTTCCTACTTTGAAAAAGTGACTATCAGAATTTCATGCTTTTAGATTGGAAAAGCCGCCGAGTTTGGCTGCAATTTCTCCGAAAATGACTTGACACAGGAAATTGCTTGCGTCTTTAAACCATTTTGAGCCATAAACATCACGATTGTTTTGTTTCAAAATAAGTTTGATATACAATCCGATTTATGTTGCTTATCTGTGATAGTGTTTGTGACGTTGTTCTCTGCAAATAAATATAGTGAATGTTGAGAAACAATATTTATTAGTGTGTTTGTTTAGAGAATGTCAGATTCAGCCAGTCTTTGCAGCCTACCTTGCTATTTATTGTTATTGTTTATTACGATTGCATAAGGCAATACGTTAGAAAACAAACACAGAAGCAGTCACAAAAAAACGCAGGAACGAAAACATACAAACAGTGAGACAGCACTTACAAACAATCATACCATTCAACCAATTTCAGATCTATGCAACAAACTTTCAACTTGGATTCTGATTCGGTGTTAGGAGAAACTGAAGGTGCTTAGAGAATTTCAGGTACAAACTACCTACCCCATAAGTGAAAGACATTGCTCGTAAATTGATTCTTATCCGAAGTAGCTGTAGCTTAGCGGAGCCACCTCTTGTGTGCGAAGTCTTCGTCTTAAAGATTCTACAAGGCGCAGAATCGGTGATAAAGTATAACAGTTTATGTACGTAGAAGACAGATATCAAAACCCTGCGGCGGGGACGGCAGTCCGAGATATTTATTTTTGATGGAAGCTTTCGGTACACGTGAATATATGGACCTCCCTATTCTAAAAAGAAGATTCCTGGTGATGTTGCTGTGTACCTTCTGTACCTTCTCTATAGTATAGATGTCCTTTTTCTTATATGGAGGAAATACGGACACACTTGATTCAACAAGGGGCGTATATAAGTCCTGTACACCCTAAGGAGAACAGATCTATTCCTACTGACTAATGTCTTAAAGATGTCACATGTGCGTGACATACCCGTATTACATTTAGCACGTATATGCTTTCCTAAGTCTAGGTTATTGCTATAGGAGAAACACAAATCCTTAACAGAGTCCACTTCGCGTAAGCCCTAGTTTATACTTGCACCGTTGCGCGGCGCGGCATGATGGTCGGGATAAATATCGACCGCGCGGCGCGAAAAATCGATATCTATGGCGATCGTGGTGTCGCGCCACGTTGGCGGCGCAAGTGTAAACTAGGGCTAAAGTACATCCTTCCATGTTGTACCTGTGAGAAAGTGTTTCCATTCCAGAACTAAATGTAAGACTGCAGTCTTTTGAGAAGATAGCTGCAACTGCCACTTTTTCGACCAATCAACCAGCAAATCTATTGCATTTTGAAACACAGGTACATCCTCTGAGCCTGAAGTAGTTCTATTAATCTTTACTTGAAAAAGATCCGGCTTTTGCATACTAAAATACTGCCAAACTGACTACAGCTAAGGGAAAATTTATTTAAGAAATTTACCGAATTTACCGATTTTAACGCAAACATGTTTTGTTAAATATGGTCATTAAAAATTTCACCTGTATCACCTGTCGTCCCGTTGATCATCGAATTGCTCGAGCGGGTGCCAGCAGCGTCTCCATTCGTCCCTGTCGCGTGCCAGAGTGCTCCAATGGATCGGATCCTCTTCGCTCGAGGGACACGAAGAGCGTCATATCGGTCGTTAAGGGCTTCCACGAAGAAGTCTGACCAACGCGTTGGTGGGCGTCCCGGTGTTCTCTTGACAGCCCGCGGAATCCAGTAAGTAACGCTCTCGTCCAGCGGGTGTCTGCGAAGCGCATTACGTGGCCGGCCCACCTAATTTTCGACAACTTGGCCCACGCGACAGCGTCTCTGATCTTCGAACGTCGGCGAAGCTCGGAACTCCGGAGGCCTTCTCTCATTTGCGTGAGTCGTGTCACTCCGAGCATCGTCCTCTCGATTCCACGCTGCGCGACGCTGATCGCGTGTTCATCCTGCTTTCGTATAGCCCAGGTCTCTGAGGCGTATGTTAGGGCAGGAAGAACAGTGGAGTCGAATAGGTGGGCACGGAGTCGGACGTTCTTCGTCTTCTTCGCGACTTCTTCGACGCTCTTGAAAGCTCCCCAAGCCGCTCTTTTCCTCCTGCTCAGCTCTGGTGCTAGATTGTTGGCCATGTTGACTTCGCGACTCAGATACACATAGCTGGAGCATTCGGAGATGTTCGTTCCGTTGAGCGAGAATGGGGCATCAGAAACCCATCCGTTCCTCATGAACATCGTCTTTGTAAGATTCAGCTGCAGTCCAACGTTCCCACATACACGATCGAAGTCGGCGAGCATTCGCTCCGCCTGGCTGATGCTCGGTGTTATGAGCACAATGTCGTCAGCGAAGCGAAGATGATGTAGTTGCCGGCCGTCGACTGTAGTAGTTCTCCCTACCCAACCCACCCCCCCCCCCCCACTTTACTCGTGTGCCGGAGAGAAACAGAATGTGTGCCAACGCTGGAAATTAGAAAACTACGAACAAAAATGTAAAAATGGGTGGTGGAACTTCAATGAATTAATTGTGAAATTTGGAGCTGACATCTATTGACTTTCTATTTTGATTTGGAGCACTTACTTGGTATTGCTAAAAAAAGTTTCAAGTTGCAATCCGTGTTTTCTTTTTTTTTCAGTTTGATTAAGAAAATTTTATTATTGGTATGCTTCTATAACAGTTATTATAATGCATTGGTATATTGTTCACTTCGTTGGTTAGCATGTTTTTGCTCTTTTCTTGGTGTGTACTTCACTCGTGTATATGAAGCGTGACAAACTTATATTAATACATATGCTTAGTTGGGTACATGTCGCGTAGGTGAGCAGCATTAGTAGTTGGGAGCGCGCCAGCCAATGATAACCAAACAGAGCACAGACCGAACACATGCCAGCCCATCAGAGCACCAACTGTACATGCTCTCCATGAATGGCATGCCCATTCAACGCGATTTGATTGGTTTAGGCGTTCCCACCTACCAATGCTGCTCACCTACGCGACATATACCCCTAATTGTTTTTAGTGTTTGGTACTGAGCGGACTATCATGTGGTTGAATAGATAAAGCTGTGGTACAATACGGGAAAGCTCCTTTGCATCCTGTTCATAAACAACATAAACAAACAACAAACAGATATTGTCTAGTAGCTTTCCTCGCCAAACGTCCCGCTAATTGCATCAGAGGAAGCAATAGCTGCAGTGTTTATTCTGCTGAGAATGAGAATGAGATCCGACATCGACACTGATGAAGAAAAGCAAAGATGCCGATATCGAATGGAAATTTTTCTGAATGAGTGATTGGATTGGTTTCCTTTACAAACTGTGCGCCAACTGTCGTATACTCCTCAGCTCTTCAATTATCGAGGAGACGATGCGCTGGCAAATACATTGGCAGCAGTCGACAATAAAGGAAGGCGTCGATTTGGAGGTCGTTCAACAGTGAGTAGACATTCCGAGAGCCTGATGCCGCCGATCCCCCTCCCGTTTGTCGTCTCACCTCCGTCCTCCACCACCCGGTGTGTGTGTGTGTCTCAATGCTGTTTTAACGTGAGTGATGGCGATGCCCTCTGATTTGCGCAATTAATTCCGCTCGCACAGACAGCTGGTCCAATGATAAGTCGGACATTATTGCGCTTTTGCCTCGACGACGGAGATTCACTGCTGGCACGTTCATTCATGCACTGCTGCTGCTGCTGGATACGATCCGAGAAAACAGCCGCGAAAAGAAAACAATGACCTCTTTACACTGGCCGGCCGACAACATTCCGCCTGAAAATTACACGAAACAAGTGGTGTTTTCCATTTTCAACCATTTTTGCTTGCACTTGTTTCTTGACGAACAATAGTTATGAACCTGAAGTATAAGGATAGGATGAAGGACGGCGTTACTCAATCCCTTCTGGGATGCGCCAGCGCATTCTACTTCTACGGGATATCGTGGAGGCGACATGAATGCGTATTTGGCCATACAATGACTTGCGGTGGCCAGCCGATGAACAAGTCAGCGCTTTATCCTTCCCAGACAAGTCTGGTACCAATTCACCGACCCCGGAGGGATGGAAGGCTTGGTTGGCCTGGGCGGGAAATCCGAACCAGGAACATGGTATCGGGTGCACGCGACAGTCGCGCCTCCTCCGACTGCGCTACACGCGCACACAAACCTGAAGTATACTGTAGCAAATGTCCTACAAGCCCCGGACTGGCTACTGGTTTAGGAGCTGCGCTCTAGAAATCTTCATGTGATATATACCAATTTCACGTCGAATTGGACATTTTCAAATCAATTTGTGCAATTTTCAACTGAACTTGGACACTTTTAAGACCAAATTGGTCGCCTTTCACGTTTAAATTGGACACTCTTCTAAACAGGCCTAACGCTTTTGAAATCAAACAGAACACCTTCCAAATCCAAACGATCTTCTGCCACATTAAATTACACACTTTTCAAAAGATTTCAAATAATTTTTGCTCAAGGTTTATGTGGTTTTTTATTTTTTTTAGTTTTTTTGTTCTGTTTAGAATGACTTTTTTTAAAATCTTCATTCACCTTCCTATGATGTGAACTCATTGTTTGAATTTTCATAAGATTCTCTTTTTTATGAAAAAAGTGTTTTAAAGCTTGTTTTCAAGAGCAGGAAGGCGGTTATCTTTAGTGACGAAGGAATATACTGCGCCATGTCCTCGTCCACGACGTCGCGATTTTTATTCGATTGATAGCAAAATTTCTGCTTTCATAGACCTTTACACGGGACCCGAACCATTGATCAATACCGGGTGCTGTCGACACTTGGCTAATTCTCCGATTGCCTACGCTAAAACACCTTATTAATTATCACATCGATAGAAGCTTAGGTATTGAAAAAACATTTTTAATGCAGCAGCTGTATAAATAACACTCATGGAGAAAGTAACCTCTAACATTCAATCAGCGTGAAGCGTTAGGTTGCTGTAAAATTGTCTTCCCAAAAATATACGACGTGATTTAAAATGTCATATAATAGCTCATAAATTTATGCATCGCAGTGTGTTCTTTTCGAATCGGCCCAGTTTCTTTAAAAATTCTGCAGGGCAGATATTTCTCTACAATATAAAGGAGACAAGAAGAGTTAGAAGCTTCGAGGAAGGATGGTTTATGATGTTCCATTTCAGGAATCTGCTGCTGTCCCAGGTTGGAATCAAGAACTGAGCAAAAGGCGTTAGGAAGAGGACAGTAAAGATCCTGAACTCCTAATGGGGCACATTTCTGTTGAACAAATTCTGAAGAAAAGTCTACGGGTACACTGAAATTGCGCAGGTCCTCCTCTATTCATTCATTAATTCTAGATAAGCTAACAGGTTGTTGTAATTTTTCATTCATAAATCTGTATAGCTTGACAATGTTGCAGAAGATCTACATGGTAGACCACGATCTGGCAAGACTGCCAAGCTGGTAATGTTGAGCCATTCTAGGGATAAGATGTGGTCCAGAATTTGCTGTCTGTTTTCGAAACTTGTCTGTTTTTACACCTCTTCACTACCTGTCCAAGTAACAAAACAAGAAGAGTGCTGGATAAAAAAGCACCAGAAGCACCAGCATCAGCGAAACACTACGAACAGGACGATATGGTCTCCGGGAAGAGGTCAGAAAGGTGACATTGCTTTCCTGAGAGCTTGCGGCAGGTGTAAGGAAGTCCCTCAGAATTGTGCCGTCGACAAGTGTTCGTTCGTGCTCAAATGTCGTCCGCGAATTATACGAACAGTTGTGTGGCAGCCTGCTAGTCTGTTATTTTTGCCCCATCAAAATAACCGCGAACTACACTTCGCTGTTTTATTCGTTCCACTACACATCTTCGACCTGCAAATGATCATAATGTCAGAACTGGATGTTTTTTTTAGCGCTTACATCGTGAAATTACGAAATACGCATAAAACCCTCGATGCACTCTATAGCCTTCTAGAGCTGGCCCTGTGAAGAACAGATGATGATCGAGTCGTCATCAATCGTGGTCGACATGGACACGAATGTTATCACGTTACCGATGAGGTGATGTTGTGCGACAGGCTGCCTCCATTGGCAAGTTCCATCGTAATTGCACAGTAATCGCGTTCTGAATCTAGGAGTGTGACGAGTTGGAGATAGATCACTTCCTAGACGCTTCCGCGATCAGATTGGATCTGAAGCACTTTCAAACATTTCTTCCTAAAGAGTCCTAAAAAAGAAAAGAAAGAAAAGAAACGTCCCAAAGAAGGAGCCATTCTATTCTGGGCTATTCTTAAGGAATTCACATAGCTGCTTAGCAACTGTGGTGATGTGGCGAAACAGATTCCGCAAGTGTATAGGATATAGCACGTCTTCCACGTCTTGCATATCGGAATGAACTCGATGACGTGCTGCTGCTGGGGAGTCGTTCATAAGACAAGTGGTTGTGCTCATAATTTAAAACAGTCTACTTAATAATGTTTACGCTAGACCTCATCTAGCCTTAAAATAAGCAAAATAAAAAAGAAAGATAGAAAGATATTCTATTTTATTTTATTTATTCATTCTGGACGTACATAGCTCTGGGTCTACGTCTTGAAATACTATGACAATCGAATAACAAATGTCAACGACAAAAAAAAACGCAAACCAATTCTCACAACCAAACCAAATATAGAATGAAATGAAATCAATCAAACTCTTAAGCACATGAGATATCTGAGAAAACAGAGAAGCAAAGAACGGAAATGGGAATTCAAGAAGCCTCTGAAATAGTTGTATTGGTCTTGGACCTAAACGACCGCGGTGACAGGTGCAAGAAGCCTCCTGTGAATGCTTTTTGTTCAGTTGTAGAGCAACCTAACTAAATACGCAATTTTCAAATGATTCACCTGTTGGATTGATCCAAGTCTCATGGCTGTTCACAAATTCCAAACTATAGTGAGAACACACCAGACTCCCTGACCTCCAGTTTCCTTCAAGCTGTTTGTGATTCTCCTTCTTCTAAAAATGATGGATGATTCTGTGTTCTTATTCTTTGATTGCATTTCATCGATTATTTTTGAGTAAGTTTTTTGTGTTAGTTTTTCTGGTTTTGACACCGTGCTCGTGTATCGCTTCCACCGTGTGTTTTCTAGTATGTTTGAGCGCGTTCTAGAACATGTATAGGATAGATAGAGGGCGGCCTTATTCAATCCCTTTTGGGATGCGCCAGTGCATTCTACTTCTACGGGGTGTCGTGGAGGCGAGTTGAATGCGTATTTGGCCGTACAATGACTTGCGGTGGCCAGCCGATGAACAAGTTAGCGCTTTGTCCTTCCCAGATAAGCCTCACACCAATTCACCGACCCCGAAGGGATGGAAGGCTTGGTTGGCCTGGGCGGGAAATCCGAACCAGGAACCTGGTATCGCGTGGAGGCGACAGCCAGCGCCTCCTCCGACTGCGCTCCACGCGCCCAGAACGTGTATAGCAAATAAAAATAAAGAAATTAGGTCAAGGCAACTGATCGCTTCAATTTTAGCACTGGTTTTTGGGTCTTCAGATTAAGCTTGAATGCACAGAACCATCTGAAATATTAGGCTAGACTGCGATCAGAGTCGATGCATATTTTTAGGAGGAGACATTAGCTGTGGGAAGTTACGCGGATGTGACCAATCGGCGGCGGTAAAGGTTTCGGTGTAAATGCCGTTATTTTATTTTATTTTATTTTATCTTATTTATTCAGGACGTAGCTCTGAGTCTACGTTTTGAAATACTATGACAATCAATCAGCAAATGTCAACAACAAAAAAGCGCAAACCAATCCTCACAACCGAACCAAATCTAGAATGAAATGAAATCAATCAAACTCTTAAGCACATGAGATAGCTGAGAAAAAACAGAAGGAAAGAACAGAAATGGGAATTTAAGACGCCTCTGAAATACCTTTATTAGTCTTGGGCCTAAACGACCCCAGTGATAGGTGCAAGAAGTCTCCTGTGAATGCTATATTTAACAATGCAACAGCCCTATTGGAGAACAATCGTGCACTGACCTGTTTTTTACAAGACGAATCCTGATTTTCTTAATACCTCTTCTCATGTGTATGAATCAACTACTGCAAAAAAAAATCAGATGTGTTAACAGGTACTCTGACGATGAGAATCTTAAAGGCAATAAAGGATAAAGGATGGTGTTACTCAATCTGTTTTGAGATGCGCCACGCATTCTACTTCTACGGGATGTCGTGGAGTCGATATGAGTGCGCATTGACTTGCGGTGGGCAGACGGTGAACGAGTCAGTGCTCTATCCTTCCCAGACAAGTCAGGTACCAATTCACCGACCCCGGAGAGGTGGAAGGCTTAGCAGGACTGGGGGGTGGTAATCCGAACCAGGAACTTGGTATCGGGTGCACGCGATAGCCAGCACCTCCTCCGCCGACATATTCGTTTTATTTTTTATATTCGTCTTTTTGAGGCAATAACCAAATTGAATTAATTAACGAAAAACTCTTTTTTGGTCGGATACTTGACGGTTGGAGCCTAGCAGATGAGAACTCCCGAAACCGTTGCTCCCTGAGTTTCACAGCTACACACAGAGCTTGATGGAGTTCCAATTCGAAGGGCAATGAGCTTCGAGGCCTGTAATGTGCGTGCTCGCATGAAATATTGTTTTCGGATGGCTGCCTGCTGAGAGTGGATTCTGAGTGAGCGGCGGCGGCGGCGGCGCCTCGCCTATCCCTCAACTCTGTCCACGTTAAACAAACTTTAAACTGAGCTCTGATCAATTGCCCGTTGTCTCGCTGCCGACGGCAATTAGCACCCCGACTTCTGTCAATCAGGAGCAGCAGCAGCAGCGGCAGTAGAATTCGCGCCGGCCAATCCACACACTACTATCTACTGTACCGCCATTCGGCAAGCCAACTAACTGCCCTCTGGTCCTTCAGCTCTGCTCTCTTAGATGAAACGTCTTCAGTTGCTTCAGCGGTAAACTTCTCACCTTCCACAACACTTCCCAACTTCCCAAAGGAGTGCCTTGGCGTCTGACAGCCATATAAAGACGTGCTTAATGCAACTTCCCGAACCAGAGAAGCCACATCCGCAGAGAGGTGTTTTTAAGGGCGTTTGTCCTACTGTAACGGTAGCGCTGGTGTGATGTATTATTCCGCCTATAAACGCCTGATAGACGAACGATGTCTGCCCATAAATCGATTGATTTGTGAAAGTATCGGGAGTGAGTGCAGTACAACATCAAGCAGCAGCAGCTGCCAATTAGCCTATCTATTCCTGTCTCGACCGCTGCTTGAGATACGGTAATTACTTGGTGAGAGAAAAACCACGCTCAGCGGCTGCTCTGATAAGAAGTCGCACTTGTATTTTCGTAGGCTAAGGCAATTAAACGGCTATGAGACGAGATTGGCGCAGTCGGGAAGAGGTATAATCTCGCCTGGCACCGCGAATAGATCGGGAGTAGCATTCGGCACTGGCGCCATCGCATTCTACCACTCTTCTGGTGTCGAAGAATTTTCCAGATTTTACTGAAAATAGTAAAATACAGAAGAGTCTGGAGACCCCAATTAAGTCATTTTTAGGTCAAATACGCCCTTAAATTAAATAAATAAATAAATAAATAGTGCCTCCATGAGATCCCGGAGGAGTAGCATGCGTGGTGCATCTACTACATTTAGCAACTCGGCGCCAAACTTTATTCTTTTAAAATTTTCGGATCCATCCTAGTGGTGCAGGGGCGTGTGGAGCGCAGTCGGAGGAGACGCCGGCTGTCGCCTGCACCCGATACCAGGTTCCTGGTTCGGATTCCCGCCTAGGCCAACCAAGCCTTCCATCCCTCCGGGGTCGGTGAGTTGGTACCAGACTTCTCTGAGAAGGATAAAACACTGACTTGTACATAGGTTGGTCACCGCAAGTCATTGTATGGCCAAATACGCATTCAACACGCCTCCACGACATCCCGTAGAAGTAAAATGCCTGGCGCATCCCAAACAGGATTGAATAACTCTGTCCTTTATCCTTTACTTTTTTATCCTAGTGGAGGGCACTGCACTGTGACTCATTGACAACGGTGGCAAAACTGAAAGCAGGCTAGTTTACAAAGGCGTGATCGAGAACTGCCCTATGCGAGAACCGTTCCTGGCAATTTTCCACCTTGAAGATTCTACACTGTTTGCATTTCTTTCGCTTTTCTAGCGATGCCCCCTCCGACCAAGATTCAGAATTTTTCTTTAGATCTAGCGTAGCAGTCATCACTATGTATGCTTTCACATTTATTTCAAGGAGTGTTTCTTAATGTTGCAGCGATATCTGACAGCGACACAGCAAGCTTTACATTGCTTCCACGATTTCCGGAAGAATAGAATGCGTGGCGCACACCAAACAGCGGCTGATTGACGGTTTGTACTAAATCCTTTTTTGCACCTCCATCTACTCTTATTGAAAAATTGAATTTGTATAGAATAAACTTTGACAGTTATATGAAAATTGTGTTTATTCAAACAGTGCTTAGACAATGTCTACCTAAACTTTAAATAAGCATCACTTGGTTTGCAAAATGTCAAGATATTTCTAGAAATGTGCAGCCGCTGAGTAAGAAGTGTCCAGTTTAATACGAACAATCTTCAGTTTGAAATAAAGACGTAGAGTTTAAAATAAAAAGGGCCCATTTTAAAGTGAAAACGTTGTAAACCCTCCTGGATGCTCGTGGTGAGTGGAACAAATAGAACTACTAGAATAGTTGCGCTCCCGAATAGGGAATGGTTAAACGCTGTCATCCTATAGTCTAGGTGGCAGGCGGTCATTGTACTCTTTTTGGATCTAGATGAAGAAATGAAATCTTGGATCTAGTTTTAGGCCTCCGAAAAGCGACGAAGGGGTCGAAACGTTGGGCTAGTGAATAAATACTGTAGACAGAGCCACCTCACAACCTCATTCGGCGTAGACGTAATCGAAACATTAGCAGTTTACATCCAATTCTGCCGCCCCGAGTGCAAAGTGTATAGAAAGTGAAGTGCCCACCCCCCCCCCACCAACTAGGAGAGATCTAGCCGCCCCACTAACACTACAGCAACCTCCTCTAACGTGTGACCATCAGTGTCGTCGTCCGTCCGTCCGTCTCTCTCTGCTGCGATGTGTTACGTCGGCTCCAAATGTAGCCGCCTAACAAATATGCCAGAAGAACGATGTCTCACGAAGATTTGTGTACTCCAATAGGCACCATCAAGCGGGATTATCTCGTTACAAAGCTATCAAAGTAGCCGCCGCCCCGACGATCGCCCTGAAAGCGTATGCTAATTAAGCGGTAGGAGCGAAATATTCGACCGGAAAACAGCTGAGATTGAATATGGTAATGAGGCCATCGTTCACCGTTTCTAGAGACGGGAGCGTTTAACGCTGGCTCAGCTGCTCACGACGTGCTCCATCAAACTATATTTCTCTGTATGTATCTCCAAATTTGTGTAATATTTCCGAGCCTGGCTACTGTAGTAGCACTACCAGCTGCTGTAGTTATATCTCTGGACTCTTTGACCGAGACAGCTCAGGAAGGCAAGTAACGAGGTGGCCGTGTGAACGCATCAGACAGGAGACTCGGCGCCATATAAATCTCAATTCCTCCGCGTCGCCCTGTCGGCGTTTTGAAAGTCGCCCGCTTCGAATTAGTGGCCCTTAAAACCCTCACTGAGCCGAGTCGTTCAGAAGTGAAGCCAGAGGTGTTACAGCGTCAAATGGCACAGTGCTTCTGGAGGCAATGCAAGCCATTCACAGAATTTCTTGTTCTTAACTTCAGAAGCACATGGAATAGTAACTTGAATGAATAGCTGGCTCAACAAGTTTTCGGATCAGAGATGTGAATCAGTAAATACAGAGGCAGTGGTCGGTTTATTGGTGTCAGGTCAGGAAGGAGAGGAGAAAGACTAATCCTGTTGCGCCGAAAACGGGTTCACACTGCCTCCACGATAACTTACAGAAGCTGAACGCATGGCGCGTACCACAGAAGGATCGAACAGCTGTTCCTCCAGTCAGCTGATCTGCTTACTGTAGAGAGCTATAGATGTAGTTAATATAAAAGAAAACAACCACTTAAAAGCCGATTTTTAGTCGAGAGCATTGGCGAGAATAAGAAAGGTGATTGAAGCTTAAGAGCGCTAGAATCGTACATATACTTTTTAAAAATCAAATGATTAACTGACATTTTTGTCACAGTGTCACCGAAATGCTCATTTAGAGTGAATATCTTTATCAGTATAAAATATGGCCTTACGATCTTTTACGATATAGAAAAATAATAAAAAAATCTTCAAAATATAGAAAAGTTTTAAAATCTTTAACAGAAAAAGCCCATCTAAAATAATACACACATATATCACAAAGATTTAACATACATTTTCAAGATCTTTATTCAAAATTTTGCAAAAAAAAATTAATACAGATTTTCAGAAATCTGAAGGTTGTATGTACTGGAAAGACAGTGAGGTAGGAGAAAATATTCGTCCCCACGATTACCTCAAGTTAAAAAGCTTCAAAAACTAGTGGAATTGATAAGAACGAAAAATAGGAATGAAAATAATGAAGATGGGCGAAGGAGTACTAAAACAAGCAGACAGATCTTATAGTAACAGCCGAACGGTTATTTCTATTCTGTCACCATCAGAACAAGAAAGACGACGGTCTTATAAAATGTAATGTTCTTTCTATTTTCCCGAAATACTAAGAATCCATATGCGAGCTTCCAGAGCGGACATAGAATGAGAAAAATGTTTAAGATGTGGACAAATTGACAGACGAAGGAGCTGCCGGCTGTCGCGTGCACCCGACACCAGGTTCCTGGTTCGGATTTGCCGCCCAGGACAACCAAGCATTCCACCCCTCCGGGGTCGATGAATTGGTACCAGACTTGTCTGGAAAGGTTAACGCGCTGTCTTGTTCGGCTGGTCAATGTATGGCCAAACACGCATTCAAACACAACATCCCGTAGAAGTAGAATGCGTGGCGCATCACAAAAGGGATTGAATAACGCCATCCTCTATCCTATTCTATCCTATCATCTATCAGTAACATAAATACACAAATAGGCTAATAAATAAATAAATGAAGAAGTTTATAGACAAAAGGACATTTGTTTTGAACACGATATCCCGTTCTTCAATCAATTTTCTGAAGAAAGATTTTTATGAACTGACATTGAACTCAAAAGCGTTCAATGTCACAAATGGGGGGACCATCAAGAAAGTAGAAGGCTTTTTGCTTGATTATGCTCCAAAGTGCAGTTAAGTATGAAGGGGACATTCTGAACATATATCTAGAACCGGAGGATACTCAAGAGGATAGGTGCCCTTAGGAGTCAACGTTTATTTATGCAAAATAAGCTAGACGTTATTATTGTTTTCTGTTTTTATACCTTTTCATATCACATTCCTTCTCATTTTTTCCATTTTTAAAAAGTTTCATGTCAGCTTTCTTTTTGAAAAGCAAAGGATGCAATTTGATCCTTTTCGCTTCAAAAAGGGATTATGAAGTGGTAGGTTGCTCTGGATGGCATATTAAAAAGTCCACAAACTGATCATACAGGCACTCTTATTTGTTTCGGGAATTTGTAAATCTCCAAAACTTTGAAGCGCTGATTTCATCCAGAATCCAATGGCATGACATCTCGTCGCCCTGACGTTCGGAAAATCTCCATTCCGTCGATAGCTTTGGCTAGTGCGGTAAATCTTTCTGTTTCAGGAATATGAGCTTTTAGGCAAAGCTATAATGCCACAGGTTCAATGCTTAGGCGAGCACAAAAGAGGGGTTTCGATTTCTTGGAACCTAGTCTCATTTTTCTGCTCCTAACTGGCTGTAGGGTGCGTGGAGCGCAGTCGGAGGAGGCGCCGGCTGCCGCCTGCACCAGATACCACGTTCCTGGTTCGGATTTCCCGCCCAGACCAACCAAGTCTTCCATCCCTCTGGGGTCGGTGAATTGGTACCAGACTTGTCTGGGAAGGATAGACCGCTGATTTGTTCATTGGCTGGCCACCGCAAGTCATTGTATGGCCAAATACGCATTCAACTCGCCTCCACGACATCCCGTAGAAGTAGAATGCGTGGCGCATCCCGAAGCAGATTGAATAACGCCGTCCTTTATCCTTTAAGTGGCTGTGCTTTTCGTTTGAGCGCATTCTTTGTCGAGTGCACGAAATGAATAAATAAGTAGGAATCCTCGCTTTATGATACCACGCTCACTCCTGACCGGCACAGAAGAGGACGTCCCTGCGGACGACTTCAGAACGAACGGTCCAGCAGGCTAATTACTCTCATCTCAGAGGTAGCGCTTGTCACCAGCAGCTATCTTCGCACACTGTTCGAGCTATTCGGCGTGAGATGATTAACTCCGCTGGGCTGAATGATGATCTCTCGAGAACGGCGAGCGACAAAGGTGTTGCCAGTTGTCAATCAGAACCAACACTGTAAGGTCCGTCGCGGTTCGCAACAAAGAGGCCGCAGTGCGCAGTGGTTGGTGCTCATCGCTCAGCAGCAGCTCACTACTGCCCCGGCTAAAAACGCTCGCCCTCGTTCCTCGAGCACCTCATTTCGCGCTCGGAGTCATACTTGACCAGAACTGCTCTCAGATTCTTTTTGAATCCGTAGCTTTTCACGTGTAAAGCCTTGAAGCTCGTCCTATATTGGAAAGCTTGAAAATCCCTATGCTCTTGTTAGCACTGGAACTAATAGGCTCACAAAAAGCTCAGCTAAAGTAGAAGTTTACTATTATTATTATTACTAATATTAAAAGATAGAATAAAAAAGGACGGCGTTACTCAGTCCCTTTAGGGATGCGCCACACATTCTACTTCTACGGGATGTCGTGGAGGCCATTTGATTTTGCGTATTTGGCCATACAATGACTAGCTTTGACCAGCCGACGAACAAGTCAACGCTTTATCCTTGCCAGACAAGTCTAGTACCAATTCACCTACTCTGAAGATTGGCCTAGGTGGGAAAGAACCAGGAACGAACGAGGAACTTGGTATCGAGTGCACCCGAGAGCCGGAGCCTCTTCCGACCGCGCTACACGCGCCCCATTGTTACTATTATTATTATTATTATTATTATTATTATTATTATTATTATTATTATTATTATTATTATTATTATTATTATTATTATTATTATTATAAGGGGCGTGTAGCGCAGTCAGAGGAGACACCGACTGCCGCCTGCACCCGATACCAGGTTCCTAGTTCGGATTTCCCGCCCAGGCCAACTATGTAAGCCTTCCATCCCTCAGGAATTGGTTCCAGACGTGTCTGGGAAGAATAAAGCGCTGACTTGTTCATCGGCTGACCACCGCAAGTCATTGTATGGCCAAATACGCATTCAAATCGCCTCCACGATATCACGTAGAAGTAGAATGCGCGGCGCATCCCAAATAGGATTGAATAAAGCCGTCCTTTATCTTTATCTTTATTATTACAGTTAGACTCAACAGTTAAACTTGATGAAGCTGCTATTCATGAAATTGAAGAATTATAACCCCTAACTTCACTGCTTCAGATCTAGAAGACATATCAAATACTAGTCGCAGGCTTTAAAAAACGTTGTAAATTGCTTCTGATCATGTTTCTTCAAAGGTTGTTTTACACGAAGTTCATAGAAGACGTTTCGATTAAGGGAGCTGACCTGTTAGAACAGCTTTCATAACCACAAAACACTGGGAAAACATAGACTGTTCGAAGCTCTTATTAGTCATTTTTTCCTATGCTTACACCCAGAATGCCTCCTTTTTGTCACCTAAAGCTAACATGCTTCCATAGCCTTGTTTAAAATTGTTTTTAGTTTTTTAATTGGCATGTTTTTGTTTTGGATTTGAGTCCTGTGTGTCTTGTGTCACGACAACTGACAAAACTTGTTTACTGTTTACTAATATTTTCCAGGCACTCTATTAAGAGAAATTAGAGCCGTTCATCAGGAGAGAATCACTGCATGGATTGCGAAGTTAAGTTTTCTGCCCCAATCCGGCTTAAAGCAATTCTTCATTAGGTCGCAACAATTTAATTATTAGGAAAAGACTGAAAATATACAGTTTTTGTGAGAATCATAAATTCCATCTGAACCTGATGTTGTGTTTGAACTGCAGCTACCAGAAGAGTCCTGTTCATTGGACATCAGTTCATACAGAGCCAAACCTACATACATCAGAAGCTGAAGATTGGTGAATAAAGCAAAGACGCCGTTTTTTTTAGTGAATCGGAATGCTTTGGCATTATTTGCCTGCCTGCTGAAACGCAAAGGAATAAGTGCCTAGTTTTTAGATCTTTCCTTTCTTTCTTAAGAACATGCGTTTTAGACATGTTCTAACCAAAATGAAATCTGAAATTTTAAACTGCTCCGGTCAGAAGCTTTTGCCAATCATGTTTTCCATGTGAACAGTAGAATTTCCATAAAAACCACCTCACCAGAAGACGCCATGTCATCCTAGGAAGTGTTCGAGGTAAGCCAGCTAGAATCTGGGCCTATTTCTTTGGCCACTTTGAAAGGCGATGTGGGTGTAATGAACGAGACTCATCAAAAGTGAAATAGCCTTAATCAGAGAAGCATCCGTCGGCGTAAACTAGAATAATTACTTTGGTAATTATACCATCAAAGCGTCACACACACACAGAGAGTCATTCAACAATTGAGCGAGATAGGCCTACGGTATCAAGAAAACAGCTAAGCGCTTCTATTGAAATTGCGCTGGAATTGTATAGAGCTGGCCTGGCCGACGGGAGGATTCGTTGGCAACTCTTCAATCATTTATTCAGTAACGAAGTGCAGTATCCAAGGTTCACCAACATAATGCAGCTACAGCTGAATTTACTCAAATTAAAAGGATAAAGGATAATGGACAGCGTTACTCAATCCCTTTTGGGATGCGCCACACATTCTACTTCTACGGGATGTCGTGGAGACGATTTGAATGCGTATTTGGCCATACAATGACTTGCAGTGGCCAGCCAATGAACAAGTCAGCGCTCTATCCTTCACAGACACGTCTGGTTCCAATTCACCGACCCCTTAGGGATGGAAGGCTAGGTTGGCCTGGGCGGGAAATCCGAACCAGGAACCTGGTATCGGGTGCACGCGAAAGCCGGTGCCTCCTCCGACTGCGCTACGCACGCCCTTACACGAATTACGAATTCTAAATCCCGACGCGTAGGATTACCAAAGTTGAAATTAGAAATCTTGCACATTCAAAAACGTTATAGCATGTTCCACTTTACGAATGAGCGGGAAGGTGCTGCAACAAAAAACGTTCGTTTGGAGATAGGTGGCGAAACGAACCACTTTGGAGATTGTAAAATTTACATTTTTATGTTTTTCGCTTTCACTTTTCTCTTCTTTATTACGCAGTCCTTCCTGAAAGAACACATGAAATCTAAGATCTTTCATTATACTTCTTTACGCTTCTTTGTTTACTCGTGGATCAATTTGAATATTTAATTCAGTCAAAAATCTGTGACTGCAGAAAAATTTTGGTCCGAAATAACCTTAAGTGTATGTCACTCGTTGTAGAAATTAATCAGCCCACTAAACGTAGCGGCTAAACGGCTTACCGTACACCCATGGAACCATGCAAAATTAATTCTTAATACTTACTATCTATTCGTAACTATGGGGCGTACTTTTATCACACCATCTTGCTTTCTAGGCCTGGTCTGCTAATATTGATTAGCTTTTTCTTTGTGTTGCACCGTGAAAACCCGAACAGGCTGTCCTCGACGCCTTACTTCATGACAATTTTCAGACTGAAATAATCACTTTTTTACGAAAGGTACTACTAGTATCCTTCTCGGTATCTTCAAAGACAATTTTTGCCTAAATTTTCAAATTGAATGATATTTTTCATGTTAAGTTAGTGTTAGGGATGGCGGCTGTCATGTGCTTTCCGAATTGGAGATCTTGGCTAGGCCAGCCAAACCTCTTACTCTGCTCAGTCGAAGCATTGGTTTTTCCAGAAGTCTTCCCTGTATTGGAGGGCGGCGGCGTAGTGGCGTTCTTCCCCCACCCTTTAAGCAAGAGACGTTGCAAATGTCTGCGTCTCCACTATCTCGTAAGGCAGCCACTGCACTCTCGAGCAAGCCCAGGGGGTTGGGGGTGGGCGGGCCCCAGGGGGACGAGGGGTAGAACGCTCGTCCCCCGAGGGCGGCGTCCCGAGAGTCTTCGAAATCCATGTCTCTTTCTCTGAAGCGAGCGGACCAACTCTCATGACAGTAACGATGGAGGAAATCGTCCTCGGACTGGTGCCCTCCACGCTGTCGATGCTTCGAAACGGTTGTCGTTGCTCCAGTGCCTCGATGCCATGGATGGAGAAAGATGGCTCGAAGGTGCTCTCTGGGGCTTGACATCGTGATTGAAGTTAAGGAAGGCAACGTGGCTACATATTCCCCTCGAAGAGAGGTTTCAAGAGCGATCTACAACTACCACATAGTAGATCATGGCCACTGATCAATAATGGAGAGTTGAGGATTTCTTTTTTTAAAAATCATTTCAAGACCACCCTGATATTTTGGTTCGTTTCACGTCCTTTTCATTTCTTTCAAGAATCGGTAGAAGAACTGTGTACGAAGGATAAAACATCGACTCCCGCGCCATCGACTAGTTAGAAATCCGAAAATTATTGTGTGGGCTAAATACACCAACTTGCTTCCGCTATATCTCGCCGAAGTAAGAGGCGCGGGGCATTCTAAACAGGAGTAGCCGAGAATAGAAAGTTCTGGAATCCTCACAAATTCAGATCGGAGACTTTCTGACCGAAATAGAATATTAGATTGCCTTGAGCGACAGCTAAGCAACACTCTTGCATTACAGAAAAATCAGATTAGTCCTAGTGGGAGGGGGAGGGGGAAGGGAGCAAGCACTCTACTGCGGCTCGTTGACAACAGTGGCGAAACTGAAAATAAGCCAGCTTACAAAGGCTGCACCGTAGACTGGCCTAGGAGGGAACCTTCCTCTGCAATTTCTTAGCCGGTAGAAGCCACACTATTTACATTTGTTTCGCTTCTCTAGCGATGCCCCTCCGACTAGGATAGATCTGAAATATCTCTCGACTTTCCAAACAGCGGCTAGTCATTCGTCGGTACAAAAGGGGATTGTTGCCACCCGACTGCACCATCAACCAGATGAGGTTGACTTCTACATAGGAATGCCGGCGAAGGAGGTCCTGTAGAATTGCTGAACCTTCGTCTTTTTTCTCACTTCAGCTGCCTTGGTCATGAGAGATCCTACAGTAGATGGAATTATGTAAGTTCCAAGTGGGCCAGCCAGCCTGGTGGACCTCCGTGCCGCTTCGAAACGTCTTCATTCGCCGCCGCCGATTCAGAATGTCGGACGTGTGGCGCTGGCTGGCTGGCTGTTGTTTCAGCGCTTCATGGCCTATCATCGCTATATTGTCGCGTATTACGGTATGTGTGCAATATGCGCGAGCAGCAATTATGAGCGGCTTGATTGAGCAATGGCTGCGGTGGGGGAGAGGGAGGTGGTGGAAGGGGGAAGGGGGGGGGGGGTGGGTGGCCGGGTGCTGGTGTGGCGCTGCTGGTGGTAGAGGAGAGGCGGGCGGGCGGACCGACACCGCCGCACTTCTCTATCACCGCTCTTCGCCACCACCACTAGAAAGAGAGGAGATACCGGCATCTTCCCCTCCAGTCATCCTCCTCCTCCTCCTCCTCCTCCTCCTTCATCTGCCTTCTGAAGCGATGACGATGACGTTGACGTGGTGGAAGTTGAAGTCAACGAAATCGACGGCATTCATTTGGCTGGAGGAGTAGGAGGAGGAGGACTAGGACTGCCTGCCGATAAGCTGTTTCTAAGTGGCCGGAGAGGAGCTCGCGGGCCATCTCCGAGTAATTTGAACAGCACTCATTACTCTTGATGTAATAGTCACCAGTCAATGGGCGTGACGCGCCTTTAATTATCAGTAATTGCTCTGAAAATATTATTACTTGCACCGTATGTTGCGTCGTTGACGACATCGTCGTCATCGTCCTCATCGTCGTCCTTGTCGTCCTCGTCTTCGCCCACCGTCTTCTGACTCTTCCGAGCTGCAGCTGATTTCACGACGTGACGATGATATTCGCCCAGCCCGGCTATATTCATCGCTCGAGCATCGCGCTATGTTTTCCCTTTACACTCGTTGATTGCGCGTTATCGCTCTGAATTGAGCACAACTTCGTCGTCGTCGTCGTCGTCGTCACTCGGCTGGTATTCCTTCGCATATACGAGTCATTTGAAGCGATGCTCTTCGCTGATATTTATATCGTCATCGGCATCGTCGTCACGATCGTCGGCACGAGCTCGCGATCCGATTCAGTGCTTCTCTCTGATCGAAGCCGAGCGGTGTGATTGACCTTCGTCACATGGCGCCGACATCCTACCCACTTGTTCCTCACTTTGCTTACTTCACTTGTTTGAAGCCTCAACATGTATCCGTGGTGCCCTCTGCTCTTCCGATTATTCCTGTGCTAATAGTGTGCTCCTAGTTCCGCTATTCTGAACTATGTACCTGCGTCTGGTCGTTTCTTCCCGTTTCAGTATAAACAAATTTAAGAAAGGATTCAGTACGTCGGGGCGATATAGGTTGATGTGGTGGAGCAGAAGCTTTCGTTACTACCAGTCTTCTCTACAAAACGGATACTTTTGAAAGGTCTGAAACCTTCATTCAACTTATGCCACAAATTTCTTCGATTTCAGTGGATATAGGTGTGTTCTCCAAGGAGATTAGAGAAATCCCGTATCTGTCCTAATTGAAGGGAGCAGATGGTGATTTGCGTCCCAATTTCCTCCCTTGAATTTGTATAAGTAATGCTGTTCCATAATGTAAATTTAGTGGGTATGGTTGTGTTCAACTGTAAATTAGAGGGTATGGTTGTGTTCAATTGTAAATTTAGAGGGTATGGTTGTGTGGCATGGGATGACATGCGCAATTGTCATTGAACGGTCGTCCCCTTCCGACTAGGATAGATCTGAATTCTCTCTAGTCTGTGTCCGCTCTGGTAACTTCTCCAGCTTTCAGAAGTGTCGCACATAAAAATGACACTTCTGGCTTTTCAATGCTTTTCAGAACTATCCTGGTGGAGAGAAGACACTCCTTCTGACTCTTTGACAACGTTGCCGACACTTCTGGCTTTTCAGTGCTTTTCAGAACTATTCTAATGGAGAGGAGACTCTCCTTCTCACTCTTTGACAACGTTGCTAAATTTGAAATCAGTTTAGTTTTCGAGGAAACGACCAACAACTCCACTCTCTTTCCGACTTGTACTGATTGTTTTTCTATTCTATTCCACTCTATTTCCAATCGACAGGGCCTTTTTCGGAATTCTATGAATATTTCCATAACGAAGAAACTGTGGGGTGTGTCCGATTAATTGATTTTTACAGTAATTACAATTAAACCAGCATTAGTCTCGAGACAAATGTGAGCTTACGTAGTTACACTGTTCACATCCACTGGGTATGTTGGGCTTGCTGATTATACTGTAAGAGTGGAACAGTAGGCTGATAGGTGTCAGAGCATCGATTTAACTCCTTAGTAGGTGAGGCTCATCAATGTTCTTTCTTGCACTACTCTAATAAGTCCACTAGAGGGCAAATTTGGCCAAGATGCGGCTGGTGTTCGCCTCGTTAGATTCTCAGAAATGTTTCTGCTTCAATGCTTATTGACAGAAGTCAATATTGCTCAAACTTTTCTCGAAAAATTTCATCTTTTGCTTTTTGGGAATAAGCACACCCTAGTCAGTAATTTTTTTTTCAAACGCCAAAAAATACTGGTAAAATACGCAGAGAGAAGCTGGAATCCTACTGGTAAAAAATTTTCACTTCTTCATAACTGTCGACCTTTCGCTTCGTTCTCACAATATAGCTGGAAGGTTCCACATCTTGGTTCCTTATTTAATTAATCTTTCTTCATCTTTCTCTCCTTTACGAGATCGTCAAAATTTCGTCAAATCGTCCATCTGTCCTCGTCGTCAAAATTTTCCTCCAATAAGTTGAGAAATTTGTCCACCATTTTGATAGTTTTGCTCTGTTGCAGCATCTCTCTCAAGTTGTTGAGTGGAATGTCCTCTGAATCGACGACTTCGTTATTTGTTCATTTATTTTTTCAACGACTAAATAAGCTGTGAAAGAACAATACTGCCTTGGTAGAATTATACTAGTGAAATCGAATTCTTTAGTATAATAGAAATTTATTTTCTTGAGTTGTCTCAGCTTCTAAATTCGTCGTCTCCAATATTTTTAATAATTTCAATCATTTCTATTCATGGCATTATTTTTATTTCTATACATATTTGTATGTTTTATCTTCACGTTATATGATTACTAATTATGATATTTGAACATAAAGTGAAGTATCGCCGGAGTTGGACACCTCTTGGGATGCGCCATGCATTCAGCTTCGGTTTGAAGCGGTATTTGGCCTATGCAACGGACTGCGGTGCTCGGCTGATGGAATTGTTTTGTTGTCTTCCTTCCGACACACTTCTGGCATCAGTTTGACCACGATGAACATAATAGACTTAAAATACCGGAGCCTTCATGTGTCAACGCGAGATCACGTCTCCTGGTGACTGCGCCATGCCCGCATATCTCGCTTAGATGGCGAACCTGCCTCATCGAGTTACCCACTTTTGCATTCTGGCTTTTCCATAGTTTCTATGTTTAATAAAATAGAAAATCACTAGGAATCGCCGTCGATGACGTTCGAGGGCAGAGACAGATCTTGGTCCATTCGAAGCGCCTAGAAGCACTACACTGTCCCCCAACATTCGTCGAGCCGCTGCACTGGCTGGATTCTGAAGTGGTTGAGCAGATCTGACGGCACTGCATCCGCTCGTTGCACCGGGGCACTTTCGGAATGCGATCGTGATATGCGGTGTCGTCGGTCGGTGGCGACGGCACGCGAGCGGCCGTCACTTCCGAAGAGAAGAGTCGGCGAAGTCGCCGTGCCTGCACCCCCACCCCCCTTCCTCATCGGTCCTCCTTAATTGCTTGTGCATGCTGATAGGCAGCTGGTGCATCACCGTAACCATTGTTTGCCGTGCAATTTAGGCGTTGATTTTCTCGGATTGCATGATTGCCTAACGCGCCGGCGCTCGCTGGTCGGCGCCTCTTCACCCACTCTCCTCCTCTTCTCGCCTTCACCACCACCACCACCGACACCGACACCGCCGCCACCGCCGCCACCCGCTTCTGCTATTAATTAGCGTATCAAAATCGAGAGCCCCCTTCGGGACACGGTAGAACGCCGCCGCCGGCAACGCCGATTCGTCTGTGCCGCGTCCTGTGGCCTGTACCAATCACTGACTAACAGTGCTACAGCGCTGAACGGAAGCACTCCGTCGCCTAGACTCAGGCTGCTTCAGAAGAGGAGACCTCGCCTAGATCTGGCTTTCTATAAGGCGAACTGCTTGACTAGGTGATCGAAAGGATGTCTTGAAGGTACATAGTGGGTTGACGCCCAACCGAGTGCAAGAAGCGGAGCAAGAGAGGCGCCAGCCATTTACCAACGCAACTAGCTGTATCGGCTACCTACTCACTTCAGCTACCCCTAACGCTCCTGCTTTGG
Organism: Heligmosomoides polygyrus bakeri; assembly: GCA_947359475.1. Taxonomy (NCBI): domain Eukaryota; kingdom Metazoa; phylum Nematoda; class Chromadorea; order Rhabditida; family Heligmosomidae; genus Heligmosomoides; species Heligmosomoides polygyrus. Next base: position 85,477,923 of record OX375870.1, read on the forward strand.
CTTCTTTCTGAATTTCCTGATTGAAGAGTCATCCGAATTAGGCGAAAACCCGATATGTACCGTCTTAAGCTTATTGCAACGTTACGACAACGTTCCACCATAATTTTATTTATTTATTTATTTATTTATTTATTTATTTATCATGCTGTCTAAGACATGTGCGGGAAAACCGAAAAAGAAGCACAGTGTCGAGGCAATCAAAAATACAATCATTGTTTAATTTTAAAAAAATGAAGTCTAGTTGTAAGGAGAATTAAATTTTCCGCTTTAAGGAAAAAAGATTTTAAAGATGCAAACAGGCTGGGCACATACAGTACGCTACCATTTAGCGAGAATTATAAAATAAACAGCTGTACATGTAAAAAATAAGACCCTGAATTTGATGTGATCATGCAACTTAGACTGCAGCTGCCCCTAATTGTTCGACTTTTTTGATAAACGTGATGGATTTTACGGCACTGTAGAAATCTTTCGCAACCAGTACATGTTCCTACTTTCTCAAAGAGTTCAATTCATGGCGTATTCTTTGTGCAGTGACTGTATTATGTTTCCTAGATCAACGATTCAAGCTCGCTAGATTCACTGGATTTTTCGAGAATTTTTTTGTATAAAAGCATCATTTCTTAGATTTTCAAGTTCTTTCAGCCATCCTTGATTATTCTTTTTTGAGTTTAGGTTTATTTAGTTCTGATGGATTTCGCGGCACTGTTGTAATATTTCGGAACAAATTAGGAGTTCAGTTAAGTAGCTATGAGGCTCGATTTTACAAACTAGATAATAATAATAATTTTTAAACTAAATGTTTTGAAAGAACTGAATAAAACGTTATATTTTTTACCACTTAAAATCACAAGACGCTCAGAAATATAGTTAACAAAAGAGGAGCAAAACGAGTAAGCTGCCACGAAACGGACGAAAGGAAAAAGAGAAGAAAAGTGTTAACGAAGAAAATGAAAAATATGGATATTTTATTGGTGCAAAAAAACCTGAAGTTCGTTGGCTTTAAGTCAGATGAGTCGATCAATTATCAGACATCACTCCAAGATCACTTCGATTCCTAGACTCTGAGACGGCTCAAGCATAAGAACTGGCATGCCACGCAGTGCAATTAGGACAAGTTTTATTAGAATGAATTTTCAGCTCATTGCAATAGCGTGTTTTAGAGGTTTTAAATATTTTAAACATTTAAACAACAAGCGATTTTGAGAGCTCTTCAAAATCGTTAATTACTTCATCCTCAAGGATCAGTAGTCTCTTTTCCTGTTTTGAAGTTTTGAAGGTGGAGAGATATTATATTATGCCGGTTGAGTAAGATAATTGCGTAATTTTTTTTCTCGGAAATTATTCTAATTCAAAGGAATGCCATACTTCAGTGAATGAAGAGTAAAACGAATTTCTATCCCTTTAATAAATTTTTTCTCTTCTTTGTACTGGGACAGATCTATGCATTAGCCTCATTTTCTCACCACATATTACGCTTTGAAACCGGTGACATTCTCTGCACTTTCCCACGCATTCGTATTTTTCTTCGCGACTTTTTTCAAAAGGTAATCGACGTCTTCATTCAACAACGCAGTATTTCAGAATGGTGTCTTTGGAAGGAGAGAAACGGCCGTCGCCGTTCAGTGTCGAAAGTATTCTGGAGCGGAAAGACGAGATTCTAAAGCCACTGCCGATGGCACCGGCGACGTCGTTCAACATACCGACCGGTGTCATGCCGATGACACCGAATCATATGAAATTCTCGAATCCGTTCGAAACCGCCATGCTATTCTTCGGGCAGTCCAGGTTCGATTCCACCCTTAGATGCTCTGCATCTATATTTTCAGCTTAATCTAAGCGGCTAATTTTAAGGTTACCGCTGCCTCTTTCCGACAGCTCACCGGAGTCATCTGGATCGTCACCTCATTCAATAGCTCCAGTGCAGTGGATGAACAACTGGAGCACTCGAAGTGAATCTCCCAGTAAGTTTCCGAACTACGCTGGAGATAAATAAATTAAGATGTAGGGCGTAAAAGTCGCTAATGGTTCACCTTAAGTAACCCTTCTGGTCAGAAGCAGCATTTGGATCTTTCCTAATCTGGGGGGGGGGGAGACCGTTAGACAAGCGAACTAAACACAAACAGTATTGCCTGTTCTAGCTAGAAAATTACAAAAAATAGCTTAGCTTTGACTATCTCAGTGAGCCATCTTTGAAAAATAATTTACTTTTATTTTTGTGCCGTTCATAAGCAGACAGATTGAAGTACTAGGATACCTAGCAGTTTCTACTTACTTAACAACTGGAAAGAAGTTTGTTGTAGTGATACGAACCGCTATGTGAAGCTTCACAATTTTTGTTAGTATTCAATGACTTTGAACGATTATCTAAACTATTTTTTGCAAACCTTGAAAAAATTGTGGTGACGAATTTTTGGAGGACTTGCAAATAAAAATTGTTTGTGAAAAATGACAGCGGAATACCAAAATTTTATGGAAAAAATTTGCAAATAGTTGGAAGGCAGATCCAAGTAATTGATCAAATAAATTTTGTGCTGTGCAAAATTTGCTTAGAAAAAGCTAAAATTATGCAAAAAACAGTTGTACCAAAAACATTGCAATGAAAATCCAATTGGGAACATAGCCAGCTCAAAGTGAAATCTTAAGGCGAAAGACCCAATTTTTTTAAATCAGCTAAACTTCAAGATAAGACCGTAGCTGAAGCAGTGCCCTGCGGTATTCCAGAGGGGCTTAAAATAAATATTAACTTGGTAAAAACCTGCTTTTAACCTTCAACTTTCCTTTAAAAAATCAAGAGCCTCATTACCAGTTTTGAGAAGTGGCGTTAAAATATGCAACTTCTTAGGGACAACACTACATCTTCAAGGCTACCCCCTCCCGACTAGGATAGATTCAAGGTTGCTTCTAATTCCTAAGCTAAAATTTACTAAAACATAAGTTAAAATACGACTATACTGTAACACTATTATATGTAGTAGGTTGTTTATACCGAGTTAAGGCTTTTAATCTTAGAATGTTCGGTTTTATAACTCGCTTTTAACCGCAATTCAGCGCTATACCGTATTGGCTTGTGACGATGTTGGGTTCTTGTTTACGCCTTAAATAAATAAATAAATATTCTAAACTACAAAAATCGCCTACATATCCTTCAGCCAGCGAGGATGCGAAGATCCAGATGGGCATCAACAAGTGCATGTTGCGGAAACACAAGAACAATCGCAAGCCAAGAACGCCGTTCAGCACGCAGCAACTGTTGTCGCTGGAGAGGAAGTTTCAGCAGAAGCAGTACCTGAGCATCGCCGAACGAGCCGAATTCAGTGCCAGCTTACAACTGACGGAAACTCAAGTGAAGATCTGGTTTCAGGTACGGCAATCGGTCGTCTTTCTCTGACCATGTCGGTCGTCTATATTTGTTGTTCTGCGCTTCTCTCGCACTGCACCGCGACTTGTCGACGGTCTCACACACACTTTTGCGATCGCTATCTGGATCGGCTGATGATACGCTTTCCTATAATTACATGGCGCGTTGATTTACTCCGTCGTCCCCATCTGATAGGTGGCGACGGTGACGGTGACGGTGACGACAGTGGACGGCGGCGTCGTGGTGACTGCACTAAACAGTCGCGTGTGAAGAGGTCTTCTACTAGGGTCACCGCACCAACGTTCTTCTGCCGGCGGGGCTTCCGAATCCCCTCGGTGCCGTTTCGTCTTTGGAAATCAGCCAACAACTTCTCGTGACTGCCTGATATGCGCGTGGCGCGTCGCCTCGTCGTCCAGTGCGGCAGGGCAGATGGCTACCGTATACCGCCCGGCCGGCTTCCCTCCACCCTCCCACCTCCCTCCCCATCGAGAGCGAATGCCTCAGCTCGTCGGCGTTTGGGAGTGATTATGAGACCGTTTAGCACTCGGTTTCGGGGGACATAAACCAGACCATGCTTTTTCTATTACCCTGCCTTTTCTATTCTATTACCATGCCTTTTCTATCTCCCAACGTCCATCCCCAGACGATCCCCGAACAGAAACTTCCCGAATGCCTACGCATGCTAGGCCCTCCCTCACTGCTCTGAATTCAGCGTAAAAATATCAGTTTAAGCAAGAACTAGCCATTTTTATTAGAACACTCGGATCTGTCCCAATCGGAGGGGAGAATGTAGTGATTTGCTTCTCGTATCCCTTGCTTGGGTTTCCACGACACCTTTAGCAGATTTCCCATCATGCGAAGGCTTTTATTTAAATTCAGGGGATGCGGTTTGCTGTAGGATGACGCGCGCATCTAACGCTTTACGGTTGCATCCTCCCGGCTAGGACGGATCCGAACATTCTCGTCTTTAATAATTCTAGAAGGGAATCTCTTCCGAACAAAATTAAGACCACTTTTCATTCGTGTATTATTTTGAGGCTGGCTGCACCCAGGAGAAGCTTGTAATATCCATAGTGAATTCTATAAACTATTTCCAAGCTCAAGAAGACAGAATTACCCGCCATCCCATAAACAAGTTTTTTCTTTAGTTTTCCCTTGTTGTTGCAAATAGACATTTGACCTTGCTCCGACCTTGCCTCGCAGTTCATTTTTTGGTGTAGCTGAGAAGTGGATACCCGATTACCCGCTGAGTTATCTTAGTCATCTTTTAATATATTAGATAATTTATAGAAACGTCATTTTGTCGGGAATTTCGGCAGAAAACAGGAAACACAGGAAGAAATTCTGGAGGCTAGCGCTTTATTAGCGTTCCAGAATCCATTGCATAGATATCTGAAGAAACCCTGCTAAGTCTACCATAAATTGTTTTCATGTCACTCAATAGTCTTTGTCTTATAGAATGACGAAAATATAAAGGATAATGATCTACCCGTTACTTGGGATGCGCCACGCACTTCGACTAGATATCATTGCGGCAATCTTAACGCACTTATAGCCCATGCAACAACTTGTGATGACCAGTCGATGGAAAAATCATTGCTTTTCCTTGGAATACAAGCCCGTTACCGATTTGCCACCTCAAGAAATGAAAGGTCACGTGGCACTGAAAAGTACCCGAACTTTCGATCGATTCAAGGAGCAGGTACGGACAGACGACGCCTACTCCGTGCGCGTCACACCCTCGCTCCCATAGTCATGTATGCCTGCAGCAGTAATTTGTTTTATTAAAGCAAATCTTTGCTAAATGAGAGAGACAGTGTTCATGAATGGATGATTTTCTTTAAAATATTTTAGGAATATAGGATATGAATATAAAGAGAAATTGAAGGAATTTAGGAATATTGGATAGGAATTTATTAAGCCTGGATGCTGTTGATAAGGTAGTGTCGATGTTTCAGTAGATGCCGTTAGGTGTGAAGTGCGATGAACTTTGCAGTGCGATCAATACTGGGGCGTGTGTTAGCGCAGTTACAGGAGGTGCCGGCTGGCGCTAGCATCCGATGCAAGGTTTTTGGTACGGATCTCTGAACCTTCCATGCTTCCAAGGTTGTCATATTGGTACCGGACCTGTCTGCAAAGGATAAAACGCTGACTTATCCATCGGCTAGCCACCGCAAGTCATTGTCTAGGTCGAAGAGCCGTCGAAGTTGCCTCCACGATATCCCATAGAAGTAGAATGCGTGGCGCATTCTGCAAAGAGGTTGACTAACGTTTATCATTCGCTCTCTATTGACGGCGGCAGACTTGCTACCCAAAGTGCCTCATTCTGTGAAGGCGACATCTCAAATTACCATCGGCATCGAGGTAGAACCTTGGAAACCAAAAAGTGCTCGCTACCCCAGGCTTTTAGAACGCTGAAAACGGGTAAAACGGCAATACGTTTAATAATACTTTTTTCTTCTACTTTAGAATTGCGCGAACGAATAAATATTCAGTAGAAACATGGACACTCCTAGATCTCAAAAATGTTTAATGACGATGTATATATTTGACGTTAACTGAAAAATAAACACAATTTAGGCCACTTTTAATTCCAAAAATCAAAAATTCCTTTTTCAATTTTTCCAATTGAATGATCTACCTACCTTGGACAATATTTCAGGTTCCAGGGCTTAAGCCCAAATTTCGAAAGGAATACCCTAAACACTTTCGTCATCAGACGATCGTTGTGACCGCTGTAAACGTGTGTTCATTCCCGCCAGCAGCGATCGTTTAAGTGCAGTACAACAGCTGTCCAATTGCAGTTCACCTTCTGAGCATCATTACCACTGAAACGAATTGCGTGGGGAAGGAGTCTCTGGTCACTCCATCACATTCCAGTGCCTTTTTGTTGCTTCTTCAGCCAAATGATGCCGGCTGGTGGATGGCGACCCCGTTCAGTTGAAAGGGCTTGCTTCTAGAAGACAGAGAATTCACTTCACTTGATATAAGGCATTCAAATCGTGACTTGCGTTATTAAACCCTAATAATGTTGCTATTAATGTTAGGTTGTAAGGAAAGAAAGTCAGAAAGTCTTCAGATCAAAAACATGCAGATCAGATCAAAATTCGAAAAAAGATGCTGCTGCAGTAGTCCAAAAAGTCTTCAGAAACTCAAGTATTTGGAAAAAATAATTTTTTAACATTCAGTGAATACAAGCATTGAATGGGTGACTAAAGATTGAAATTGAGCGCCCTGTTATGTCATATCACGGCCGCGCAAGTTTGACAAAGCTTTTGGATCTATTCTAGTCGGATTGCATCGCTACCAAAACGAAACAAATGTAAACAGCGTGGCTTATCTCAAAACTGCAAAAAAATATTTCGTAGACGGTTTACGGTATTGCCATTGTAAAATAGTCAGATTTCATTTTCGTGGCCATTGTCAAACAGAGTAGAGCAGCTTCATCCCATTAGGATAGTTTCGAACTTTTCTTACAGCCTAATTGTTGGAGGAACAATTTGCTTGGAGCCGCTTTTTCAGAAAAATTCAAAAACCGGCTCTCCTGCTTAAAATTATAGGATATTTAGACAATTGAAAACGCGCCAAGTTCTTTAAAATTGAAATAAAATAAAATAATTCATGAGTGAACTAAACTAGATAAAATATAGCTAGATAAAAAATATAGATAAAGTCATGAATTAAACTAAATAAAATAAAAATGAAAGCTGTGGACTTTGTGTTGTTTCTAGAGAATGGATACAGCTGACTATAACCGAGCCGACTATGTATAATTCTATTTAGCAAGTAGCAAAGTAGAGAAGCACCGCCTTCATTTATGATTCTAATGGCTAGTCTTGATACCAACGTCATCTCGCGTCGGCCGAGATTTCAATATGTGATGAAACAGGATTTTTTTCTTAAACTTCGCCGTGATACTCTAAGTGAGGGAGGTGAGGGATTGGATTTAGGTAAAAAATAAAAGCCCTTCTTAATTGATTAATTGGAATCCTCTCAAAAATTGTAGCGATTGAAACGTGAACTTGAACAGCCACGTCGTTTTGGACATTAGTGGAGAGACACTCTCACTAATGTCCAAAACGACCAGGCTCTTCATTCCAAAAAGTGCCAAAATGTAGTGATCGAAACAGTGATCTCATATCTAGGCTTTTTCAATATATCGGAATTTTTCCTGTGTGAAACCTTTGTGGCTGAAAAATTCACAAGCACATCAGTCGCCCGAATATCTTCGGCGGTAGTGATCAGTTTCATACTCCACTTATGACACCTCATTAGAACGTAATCTTTTTTTTTTGGAAGTTGCTATAAGCTATAACAGAGGAACTAGAGTATTCCCCGGAAAATCAGACGATGAGTAAAATCGTAAAAATCATAAAAATTAATATTCATAATTCACTTTACACTACATTGATCAAATACTATTATATATGGTGGGATTGAAATCAATATCAGCAGTTCGTCCTTATAAATGCGTTCTGACGCATTCAATCTTTCTTTCATTGAATCTTTTAGCAAGATTACGTAGAGCGTGTTTATTCGAAGTGAACACGACTAGCAGGGGCGTTTAGTGCAGCACAGATATGCTTCGACTGTCATGTGCATCTCGAATCGAGTTGTGGTTCGCTTCCCGTCCAGGTCCACGAAACTTTCTGTACCTTTGAGTAGAGTTTCATTGTGAAATTTTGAGGTCAATGAACTGACGACAAGCTTGTCTGGATGGTACGGTAGACTTCAGTCATCTTCTGTTATGGAATAAAACCGATTTAATAAAATTAGTCTTTGGCTACTCATTATTCCTACAAAAATGCTATTTTATCACATCATTTTGAAAGTGTGACGAAAGTTGAGGCGTTGTTATTTTTTTAAATAAACTCTTGAATAAAACAAAAAAACAAGGTGATAAACTTTGAATTACTATTCCTATTCCTGATCAGCTAAATATAATACATTGATTGCTTGATGTAGATGGAACTATGTAAATGACAAAAAATCTTGTTCAATTTTTGCAACAAAAAAATGAAATGAGGATCTTTCCTAATTGGGTGTGGGCACTTCACTTATTTGACAGCGGCGGTAGAATTGGAAGCGAACTATTTCACAAAGGCGGCGCACTGAATTAGCCTAGGAGAATAACTTGTTTAGGAATTTCTTAGCTGTAGAGGCCACCCTATTATTGGTCTTGCTATCGGTGCTTTCCGATTAGGAGAAATCTTGAATGAACCAACTTGAAAAGAAATTCAAAGATTAATTGACTTTCTAATGCAATAACTGTTTAGGACCCCGATTTCCAGGGTTAAAAACCTTTTTTTACGAAATTTAACGCGCAAAATGAACTGCTTTCCCGCTATAAAAAAATGCTGTTGAGTTGAGTTTCACTGCGGAAATTGAAATCTGAATACTATTCTCGTTTGTAATATTCTCTCCAGATACTGTTCGGTGAAGGAGGCGAAGAAATTTTCCGTTCTGCTCCAGTTTCAGCAATTATCCAGGCGATCTGGATGTCTGAAGGAGAAATCGTTCGACCGTGTGCTTAGCCCGATCATTCGGTATTGTTAACGAGCAACTAATCGTTTTTGTCTCATCGACTCAGCGAGTCATAATCGGCCGATTCATCATCGTCTCATTCCCACACATCTGCGCCCTTCTCCTACTGATTTACAATCTCAGCCTTTGCATCTAGCGAGGAGCGAGCGAGCGAGCCTGCCTGACTAAGCGGCACGACCGCGAAAATTCGCCGTTCAAAGCCTAGCGATCTTCTATAGATTACCGAAGCGATTTTGAAGCCACCCTTGAGGATACAGTAATCCTACTGTTCGGCTTGATGGTCATCTCCACGATGCACCATCAGCACTATGCAGCGGCTAGTGGGAGATGTTCTACGAGACGTGAATTTCGCTCTCTGTGACCTGTTTGATAGTGAAAAGCCTAAAAGCGAAAAACGAGTGATCTCTAAACACAGACTAGCGCTGGCCTCCAGCTGTGTTTGTGTGTGTGTGTGTGGCGACGGCGATGGCGACGGCGACGGCCGACTGCTGAGTCGTCGTCGTTTTCTCGCCCAACGTCGATGAAGGTGAAATTCCGTGCAGGGGCCCCGAAATTCGAGGAGGAAATGACAAACGCTCCATTACTGCGGTCAAACGGAGAAGAAGATTGCCAGCGAATGAGGTGCAAATGCCAGCGTCAGTCGTCGACCGGCGGGAAGACCCCGACTGCTCTGAATTGCGTCCAGGGACGTTCTGTGAAGCTTCAAGGAGATGCTGGTCACTCGTTGCCATTACGCTGAAATCATGTGTCCATATCAAATTCAAGTTCATAGTGAATACGGTGCTTGTGAAAGCGCAGTTGGAGGAGGCGCCACTTGATGCGCGCACCCCGAGTCGAGGATGGTGGTTTCGATCCCGCACAGTGCAGTCAAGCCCTCTGCCCTTTCTGAGGTAGATAAATGGGTACCAGGGAAGGGCTGGGAAGAAGAACACTGACCTGTACATCGGTTGGTCAATGCAGGTGTTCAGTGTCTTGGCTACTTTCAAATAGCCTTTACCATATTCCGTGGAATTAGAATGCGTGACGCATCCGAATCAGGGATTGGAAAACGCCGTCTGGTATCCGCTATCCCTATTTTTCATGTGTAGGCGTTAAATCAAGGATCAAATTTTCCTAACAATGTAATAGTAATTTACAAAATGTTAAAGAAAGTGGTACGAAGTTTCATGTTATAGAATAATGTTTCGAAGGGATCAATCCTTTTGTGGGATGCGCCGGGGATTCTGTTTCTACGTGGAATCGTAAATGCAATGCGAAAACAAACCTTTTGACTATAAAGTTAACATGTGGCCTGTGGCCGGCAGATAGGTATTTCAGTGCTGTACCCTTTCCAAACAAGTCTGGCATGAATCCGCCGACCCACGTAGGGATGAGGTTTCGCCTGACCTAGGTGGGACCCGAACTATAAATCGATTGGTGGTGCATGCGACAATTGATCTTCTAACCAATGCACTTATTCTTGTGAGCTTTAGCCCTCAAACCTATGAGCTTGTTGAAATTATTGTCGAAAAAGATCATATAACGGAAAAGATACTGTAGCACATGAAGCCGTATCGTTACCTCGGTGTGGAATGGACTAAGATGAATTGATAAATTTCTGGTACATATCGGTTTCATGCCCTATCGTGTTAGCACCAATCCAAGAATTCCTCGAAGATATTTATGTTGAAAAGAGCCAGTGGTACGTGAAGTAATCAGCTAATTACTGTGGTCGGTGCCCTGATTGGATAGTGTCTTCCTTGACACACGTAAATGTGAGAGATCAACTGTGCCAATCAATCCCTTTTGGAGATGCGCCACGCATTCCACTTATGTGGATAACTTCGATCGCTTCAATTCTTTCTTAGGTTAGTGCGCTCTTACCGTACCGCGATATTTGTTAGTTCTGAATATCTTCGGAGTCATCTTCGGAGTTAGAGGGCTTGTCCCTGAGGAGAAAAGCGCAGGTCGCGTATATATAGGGTTGAATTGAATCGGGTTGAATACTAAAACCAGTTGTCGTCAACATTCCATGGTACTCGTACTGTTCCAACATCGGAGTGTCTAATCGCAAAAAAATCGATGAATTGATCAATTGAGACTGCTTACTGTCGTCTGACGACAAGGGTTCAGGTAATTGCTCCCTCATATTCCCTTCTCCACTGGTAATTATTCCCACATCTTCCCCTTCTCACTATCTACGACAGACACTAATGGACGGATGCACAGGAAGACGAACTGACACCGGATGTTGTATAAGAATACGAGGCCTATGTCGCCAAGGTGGGCAGCATTAAGAGGTGGGAACGTGAGGAGTCGATCATAATCGAGCAGAGCACCAACGCCACATTCGCCACCAATCAGAGCACCGACCATGCATGCCTTCTTTGAATGGTCGATCACAGGCCACTCTGAGCAGCTTGATTGGCTGGCGTGTACCCACCTTCCAACGCTGCCCATGTTCGCAACATGAACCAAATTTAACTCCGTTCCAGATGGCTCTTTTTTCCTCATTTCTCCAATCTTGATTCTAGAGGTCGTTTTTACATCATCATTCCAGTCTTGTCTTACATAAATTATTCTACGATTTCCTTCACCTTCTGTAGTTTAGCCAAGGAAATTTTTCAAATACCTTCTGACACTAAGGCTTACACGGCTTATTTCAGAATCGCCGTGCCAAGTCGAAGCGTCTGCAAGAAGCCGAAGTCGAGAAGGTGAAGTTCGCGCAGGCAAGTGCTCTGGCCGCCGCCGCCGTTGTCAATGTTCAAAACGATCCCTCGAAATCGTTTTTGACCTTCGGATATCCAGCCCAATGGTGATAGAAGATCTGAGCAACTTGGGCGAAATGCACTCTTTGTCCGTTCTTCAGTTTCGTCATGTCATGTCATTTCATATTTCGCGCCCTTTTTTTCATCGTCATCGTTCATTCCTTTCCTGTTGTGAGACTCCGATACGAGTTTTTGTTTCATTGTCATAATGGTTTTTTCTTCGTTTTATTTCCATCCGTGTCAGAGCGTATATCGTCGTTACATATGCTATACTAGACGCTAGGGTACTTGTACATACTGTGTGTGCGTAGTTTACATTCAAAATTCGTCAAAATATGCCCCGAAAAATTCTCTGGTGCTTCTGGAGGACGTCGACGTCGTCGTCCGACGACCGCATCCTTCGATTTCCATGACACGCCTGCACGTGCTCTTCTTGCCTCCTTATCCTCCTCCTCCTCCTACTCCTACTCCTCGTCCCGTTCCCACGTTCATTGCATAGAATTTAAGAGGCTCCTTTTCCAGTGAACTGATGACGTCTAGAAAAACGGCACACGCACGGAGATTCTCTGTAATAAGTATGAGACAAGCAGCGCCCGTAATTCGACTTTTTCTCTCGTGAAAGCTTTCTTTGATGACGCCGCGGCGCCCGCCAATGAAAGAGATTTCAACAGGTGGACTACCTTACCTACCGGCTGAATCATCTATACCCCCCCCCCCTCAATTCCTTCCCTGCATACGTACCATACATTTCAATTTCTCCTCCCCTTTTCAAGAATCGCTAAGGTTTCTTAGGCCATCCACCACCCACCACTCCTCCTCATCGGTGCATTGTTGTGTCACGACCATATAACTGTTGAAATTACCATTATTATTATCGTTGTTCCCCATATAGACAGCATAGTATGTCATGTCATGTTTTGTCTTTGCCCCGTAGATCACAGAGGCCCTAGTCTTATGCAAGATTCTTCTCTATAATAAATGTAATTGAAGATGTATTACACGGATACAGTACTCAGTTTGAAAAAAAGCAGCCACAGCCAACGGAGCTGCCTACTGCTCGGCTGCTGCTCAGGTGTGTCGTCGTCGGTGAGCGATAAAAGGCTTCGCGGAACTGTTACAATCCCCGACTACGACGACGACTACGACGAACAGAGAGGTCAGCAAAGGGACAATGGCGGCCAGGTGAAGTATTTATGCACCAACAACGTACTGCCGATGATTTACATTGAGGTGGCCGATTAGAGTGTGTAACATCAGCCGCAGTGTTGGCGCCCGCTCGAGTCACTCAACCAGCCAACGGATCTCCCGCTGTCGTCCGTCCGTCCGTCCGCCAAATGTGTCCGATCGACGTCATCTAGAGAGCGTGCTTAAATAAACGAAGAAAGATGTGGACCTTTTTTTATCGAGTAGAGTGCCAGAACACTAAGAATGTGTGGCCGTTAGCAAAACAAAAGAAACCAAATTCAACATCTGCACAAGTGATCTACCTCCGGTAGTCCAGAAGGCGTCTCTTAAAAAAAATTTACCGACGATATTAAAATGTACTGTTTCATTTCAAAACCAGTAGTCTCCAACAGACTACAAACAGCGATTGACTCATCACTTAACTCCTCAAAGGAGTGGCAGTTAGCTTTTTCTCCACAGAACACAAATTTAATGCAGTTTAATGTCAATTCACCGGCTTGTATGTACTCGTATATTTAATTACAAAGCAGATGGCATTGCAGTATGTACCTTCTGCTGGTCCCGTCAGAGATCTTGGATTTCAATATAATAACAATCTAGAATTGTCTAAACGTATCAGATTAGGCTGTCGCAAAATTAATCTCCGTTTCGAGGTATGTATAAATAAACAAGTTTTTTTTTACACTAAATCATTCTGGGTTCAGGGAACGCCACACATATCGTTCGGTAGGGTTTTTTCAGCTTTTTTAAAAACGCGGATATTGCTCTAATTTTTCCAGCGACCTTTTCCAGAGCTCCGTAAAATCATGAACCGACGAGACTATCGAGTCATCATGCTTTACCAATTTAAATTGGAGCATTCTGCAGCAGAGACCACCCGTAACCTTAGCAAAGTTTTTAGGACAGTCTGTCCTTGAGAATGAACGGTGAGGCTCTGCTTCGAAAAATTCGCTCCCGGCGATTTTGATCTTGAAGAAAAAGCGCGGGCTCAGGTCGTCGCTTGATGATGAAGTTTTAAAGAAAGCCGTGGAAGCAAACCCGGAGACGAATACAAGTCCGTTAGCAGAGAACCTTGCGTACATCATAGTACGGTAGCAAGACATTTGGCGAGAGTCGGTAAGGTGAAGAAGACGTCGAAGTGGGTGCCTAATGAGCTGACCAATGAGCAGCGTCTGGCACGTTTTGGCCCTTGCTCCATCCTGCTGACTCGCTTTAGAAATGAGCCCTTTGTAAGCCGTGTTATAACTGCAGATGAAAAATGGGTCCTTTATGATAAAAGGAACATGGGATTTGTCTGGGTGAATAAAAATGCTCCTCCAACATCCTTTCCTAAACCCGAGTTCCACCCTAAAAACGTTATGCTTACTTTGTGGTGGAGTTGTAGAGGTGTAATCCATTACAGCATTTTACAACCTTGTCAGGCAGCCACAGCAGAGTCTTACTACCGTGATTTAGACAAAATGTACGAGAAGTTGCAAAAATTGTGGCCGACAGTGGTGAGTGGGGTAGGGCCGCTCATGTTGCAGGACAACGGTAGGCCATACACCGCACAAATCACTCTGCGAAAATTGACACGTTTAGGTATCGCAGTTCTCCCTCACCCACCCTCACCCACCATATTCTTCCAATCTTTGCCCCCATTGAGCGTCACTTTTTCCAAGCTCTTGACTCTTATTTGCATCAGAAACAAGCCACTAGCTTTGCCGATGTTGAGTGTCCCTTCTTGATTTCGTTAATTCCAGTGATCTCGGTTTTTATTGAAAAGAATTTGTTTCATAACCCGTTTGTTGGCAAAAATGTATAGACTCTGGTGGTTCTTACTTCGATTGATCAAGTTTGTGCTTAAGCTGCGTGAGAGTGGTTTGAAGAAAGCGGTCTGTTTCGGCGATTAATTTTGCGACAGCCTAATAGCTATATAACATGTCATTATCTTAAAAGATTTCCTAGCATAGTTATCCTTCTACGTGCCCATGTACAAAGCGTAAGTCTGCGCTATAGCGAAATTCACAGACTTTGATTCTTTCAGAAAAAATATGCATTTATTGCAGTGAAAACGTTTAGAATAATTTTGCGCACATGCTTATAGCGAGTGCTGGTGATTTCAGGTATGAAAGAATGATGGTTAAATGAAATAGGAAAGGGAAAAGGCAAAACTTGAAGAAAGATAAAGAAAAAGTTTGCAAGTGGAGTATTTTTGTTTAAACGAGGAGTGCTTAAAGTATTTTTTAAAAACTATTGGATTTAACCTAGTCCGGGGGGCCACATAAATAAGAAGTATTATATGTAACGAATCCATTTGAATATACTTTAAATTTATGGAGAAATAATATCAAACCTAAATGGTTTGTTTCGCCACCTCCCTTCAGACAAACCGTTTTTATTATAACACCTCCTCGGTGGCTCATCAGTGAAGAAGGAGGTGTTATAATTATAATATTTTATGTTTTTAGATTTTATTTTTTAATTTTAATTATTATTCATTATTTTTTATTTTTTATTATGTTTTATTTTATTTTACTCTATATTGTCTTGTCATTCTTATATTATTTTTTTATCTTATATTGTCTTGTCATTATTCATTCTCTGTTTTCGTTTTTGTTTTTTGTTTTTATTTTATTTTTAAATACGCATTTTTTTTAAATTTTGTGCCAAGGCCAACCAAGCCTTCCATCCTTCCGGGGTAGGTGAATTGGTACCAGACTTGTCTGGGAAGGACAAAGCGCTGACTTGTACATCGGCTGGCCACCGCAAGTCATTGTATGGCCAAATACGCATTCACTTTGCCTCCACGACATCCCGTAGAAGTAGAACGCGCTGGTGCATCCCAAAAGGGATTGAGTAACGCCGTCCTTTATCATTTTACTAAAATTACTTAACTTACGTATTCATCTTTGTGCCAACCGGCTATGGAGGTTTTCCTATATAAAGTAACCATACCGTGATCTGTTATACGGTATCTGTATGGATATGTATTATGATATGTGTTATCATTACGGTATTCATTTCATTCTTCAATTCTTGGTACATTGGCACCCTATGTTTTAATTTAATTAGATCAGCATTATCCATCATTTCACCTTTATATCAACTAATGTCGTTGCTTCCACATTCCTTTCACTGGCATATCAATAAGATCTACTCTTATATATGGGCATATATTAGCAAAGTAAATATATATATATATTAGCAAAGTATTAGCCATTTGAGACTTACCGAGCGGCTCCTACAGAACAACATCTAAACCTAAACAAGAAAAGTCGCAAAGGAAAAAACGAAAAAACACATTTGTTGCGGTTGTAAGCAGGCAAAGTTGTGTGCCCTTACCGTGTTAGATCCTGATTATGACATGTCGGCTGGCGGTCAGCACGCGGCATGCCTCCATTCCGTCGCTCTTTGCCCGCCGAGACGGTTGTAAGCCGGGCGATTTTTTATTTTTATGTTTGTTCGTTCGCTTTTTAGTCCCTTTTAGGTTCCATTTCGTCCTCTAGGAGCCACTCGCTAAGTTTCAATTTATTTTTTTGCCTATTTTTTAGTTATGTGCCCCCCCCCGGACTAGGATAGATCCAAACTATTCCCTAGATTGTGTGACCTACGTTTCAGTTCCACTAGCCTACGCTAGCTGTGGGCTTCCAAATAAGGCAGTTAAACCTTTAAATATATAATAAGTTGAACGGATAAAGGATAAAGGTTTTAATCAGACTCTTTCTAGGACTGCAACGCATTCTACTCCTATTGGATGTGGTGAGGACAATTTGAATGCTTATTTGGCCTTTAATGTTTAATCCCCCTAACTACTTATTTACTCTTTATTCTTATTGCTTTTATAAATATTATACTAGCTAAAAAACCCTGGCGTTATTCTACTCTTTCGGGATGCGCCACGCATTTACTTCAACGGAATGTCGTGGAGACCATTTGTGTGCGTATTTGGCCTATGCCACGACTTGGCGGTGGCCAGCCGATGAGCGAACTAGCAGTTTATTCCTTCAGAAATGACCGATACCAATTCATTGACTCAGGACTAATGAAAGGATTGGTTTGCTTCGGTGGTAACCGAACCAAGAACCTGGAATCGAGAGCACACGACATAAGGCGCCTACCCCGAATGCTCTACCTTGAGCCGCATCATCCTTTTCTCTGCTTTATCCTACAAAATTCGCCTTCTCGGATTTTTAATTAGTACCCGGCCGTGACCTTCACACTGTTTCAATTAGCCGTGCTAACGACTTGGTACACGATTTTTATGAGCACTGACACCCAATCTGCGCAATACACCTGCTCTAACTTGACCCCTAATCATGAAATCGATCCTGTCGTCGTCGAGGCGATGCTCTAGCACCTAATGGGAGACCCAGTTTTCGAAAAGGAAAGGTCGACTAACTGAGATGAGGGTATTAATCATTTAACGACGTCGAAAGGTACTATAGCTCCCCAATGAGAAATAGCGCATTGGAGTAGCAAGCCCTCAATTCAATATATGACGCTGCTCCAAGAAAATAAAATATTGTTTCCTAACTCATTCAGGCTGAAATATTTATTACAGTTTACTACTAAAATACAGAATTATGAAATTTCAGTGTTATGTGATCAATCGCGGGGTGTGCCACGCATTCCATTTACTTCTTCGGTGTGTCACCGAGGAATTTGAAGGCATATTTTTCCTACACAAGGGTTTGTTGGGACGGGGCAGACATAACTCCAACGCCGCGCGAACACCCCTCTCTTCGCGCTCGGTGCGCGACGAACGATGGACGAGTTGTCGCGGTCCGATGCTTCCGACGGCTAGACACGCTTCCTACAGGGACACGCGGCAATCCTTTGCCTCATTTCAACGTTTCTTGAAGATGGTATATGAATGTGGTTTCAATAGGACGATCAGCGACAGTTTATACAGGAATTCTGGTCATGTGAATGGTTTCAGTATTTGCCATCTATTAGGTTGTAACGAAATAAATGGCACTAAACCACTGTAAATTTAAACAGTTAATATCTCGGCTTGTAGGCAAGTTTATTAATCGAAATAAAAACCTTCTGATTCTACACATCTTTGCCAACGTGACACAAGCTTTTTTATCCCAGTAGCATAAAAATCAGAAGTTCTGGAATTGACGAAATCTTCGAAGGCAATTTCAGCATCCTGTTGGTATCTGAATATTTTCCCTACCAAGAAGTCGTCAAGATGCTTGAAGAAATGGTAGTCTGTTGGGGAGAGGTCGGGAGAAAACGGAGGATGTGGTAGAGTTTCAGTGCTCAGCTCATTCAATTTCTGCAACGTCATTCGTGCTACATGGGGGCGAGCATTGTCGTGCAGAAGGAGAACTCGCCTTCGGTTTACCAAGGCCGGCCGGATATCCTTCAACTTTTTCATCATTTCTTCAATTTCAATGCAGTACTGCTCTGCCGTGATGGATTCACCGGGAGGGAGGAAGCTGTGGTGAATAATTCCCAGCGAACACCACCATACTGTCACCACTACTTTCTTTTGGTGCAATTCCGGATTCGCAAAAACCTTGGGGCTCTCATCGCTGTCCACCCACTGTGCCGATCGTCGCCTGTTGTCGTACATGATCCATTTCTCGTCACAGGTTACGATGCGATCAAGGAATGGGTCCGTTTCGCTCCGTAGAAACAGTGCGGACGAGATCGCATATTGTCGGTTTCTTTGCTCCTCAGACAGCTCGTGAGGCACCCATCTTTCCAGCTTTTTGGTCTTTCCAATTTCCTTCAGATGCCGGGCAGCTGTGTTGTGACTGACGCCAAGAACCTTCGCTATCTCCCTGGTACCTTTGTGTGGATCCTCCGCTACCACATCTCTCAGCTTGTCCTCATCAACATCACTATGCCTCCCACGACCTTCATGTTCTTCCAAGCTCTCATCTCCATTCCGGAGCTTCTGATACCAACGATACGCCGTCCAAATTGTGGAACATCCTTGACCGAATGCGGCGTTGATCTTCTCGTCCGCCTCCTTAGCTGTAGTGCCCAGCTTGAATTCATACAAGTAAATGCCTCGGATTACCCTTTTGTCCATCTGCAAAAAAAGTCAATAAAACTCTAAAGTTTTCCCACTTTTACATAGAAAATTTGGTACTCACCGGTAGAGCAAAGTTTGCGCTTCTAAATGATATGCCACATGTTACGGTTTGTTCTTGACCAAACGCGTAAAGACGCGCCAAAAAATGGTGCGAGCCAGTGCCATTTAATTCGTTACAACCTAATACAACCTCTTCGGCCAATTTTTACCCGTAATTATGGTTATGCTACGGAAAATGTCACTATCACCCACTCTCGGATCAATTCTCCTACTGCAGACTGTTGCCTACCACATTCTGTGGGATCTTAAGATCCTTGCTAGAAATGTGGTCTGGGAGCTTAAACTCTGAGAACATTTCGTGCTTCGCGGCTAACCATGCGTCATCGGGCGCACGTCCGCATTTCAGCGCCGCGACATCGCACACGGCTAGCGCGCGACGTCGCGTTGGAGTTAGGTCTTGGAGCCTTGTTGGGAATGACCAAGTCAGTAGCTCAATCTTCCGAAGCATGTACGGCATCATTTCACCACTTTCGGAGGAACAAAAGGGTAGGTTTTCCTCAGCAGAATCCGAACCGTGGTTCAACTACGGCTGTACCCGACAACCATCGCCTCCGAATGCGCTAAACCTCCCGGTGACATGATTCTTAGCATATCAACGCCTATCATAACCTGTACATTCATGTTGGCCGCGAGATTTCAATTCATTTATTGAAATCAAAGCGTAGATTACAGTCAAGCATAAACTATGTTGAAAAACAGCGATTCGCACTACATTTCTGACGCAAATGCAGCAATCATTTCTTGACGGTACGAGGGCACGTCATCGCTAGCGTCTCACTAGATCAATGTGCAATGTTTGTAAAATAATTCATTCCCAATTTACACACCGCTGACAACGGCATTGAGTAAAGCGCTCACTTTCCGCTAGCATAAATCCGTAGACATTTTTCAACCTTTCCATGAGCGTGAAGTTGTGATTTTCGAAGATTGAATGGTATATGTCGCGAAGGTGGACAGCATTGGAAAGTGGAAGCATGCCAGCTAATCATTACCAAATATTATTGAAAACCGACAGAACACAGGCCAGACAATCGGGGTACCCAATGCTCAGCTCTCTCTGAATGGCACGTCCATTCATTGAAACCTGATTGGCTGACGCTTTCCTACCTCCCAATGCTGCCTACCTTCGCGACATGGACCGAATGAATTCTACACTGAACCCCTTCTTGCACTCTATTTCAACTTAAGGCTTTCGAAGAAAGTGTATTGAAGCTCCTCGAACTTCTGAAGGGTCGGTTGCCCAACGAAAGAAAGAGCATCACTGTGCGACTATAGGCTACTGTATCTGCATCTTACACTCCCACGACTCCAGCCAGCCATGCTGGAACGACGTTTTTGTTTGAAAAAATTCACCTAGTTGGAGGGTTCAGTTATTCTGCAAAACGCCTTTATTTTTCGAAGAAGATGCGTTTCTCACCGTGTGGGGCAAACCCGGTTGTGATCTAACTATGATTCCTTCATTTTGCACAAAATGATGCCAACTTTCTCTTCGTACTGGGTAGTTTTCTACTCGGAAATCAACTCAAGAAGATCCCTTTATAAAGCTTTGAGACCATATCAACCGCTTGCATGGTCACCATGGTGATCCAGGAATCCATCATTTGAGCTGACCTCGTAGATATCCAATTTTAATTTCTCCATTAAATTCTGGCACATATTTCCCCTCAACCCGACCCTACTCTGCTACGAACTTTCTGCGGACCACCATTACTCTCCGTATCTATTAGGTTGGTGCATAAGTTCTCGGACATTTGGGGCATGAAATTTTTATTATCACAACATACGAACAAGAATATCAATTCATTTGAAGTAACCACCCTTTACATCAATTGTTTTTCGCCAACGTGCTGGTAAGTCATGGACCTTTTCTCCAAAACGTCGCCGGTTGTGACTCATGTCCTTTTCTCCAAAACGTCGCCGGTTGTGATTCGAAAAATGTGAGCAGTGCCTCCTTGACATCCTCTCGGTTCCTAAATTGCTGGCCGTCCAAATAGCGTTGAAGGCTTGAAAACAAATGATATTCAGAAGGAGCGAGATCTGGTGTGTAAGGTGGATGTGGAAGAACGGCCCATCCGTAGTCCGCCAACTCAGCCGCCGTCGCTCTAGCAATATGCGGTCTAGCGTTGTCGTGTTGAAAATACACCTTCACCTGCTCTCGTCGTGTGGTTTGAAGGTGGGCCCTCAACTTCCTCAGTTGGTTGACGTAAACCTCTGCCGTCACTGTTATCCCTTCGTCCAGCAGCTCCCAGTATTCTACGCCAAGAACGCTCCACCAAATGCATAGCATCACCTTTTTCACGTGAAGGTCGGGTTTCGGAACGCCCTCTGCTTCTCCAGTTGCGTCAACCCACTGTGCACGCCGGCGATAATTAGAGTAGAGTATCCACTTCTCATCCCTGGTGACAATGTTGTCCAGCATCCGTGGGTACGTCTGAGGGTGAGGAGAGACAGAGCGACATCGACTCTGCGATCCATGTCATGTTGTGTCAAGTCGTGAGGTACCCAGCGACTCAATTTTTGCACCTTGCCAATCGACTTCAATCCTCGAACGACTGTTGAGTGACTAACACCAAGAGTGCTTGATAGTTCGCGAGTGGTTTGGTATGGGCCCGCTTCCACTGTACTTCGGAGTCCATCCAAATCCAGTGTCATCCGGCGCCCTTCTCGTTCATTATCTTCAACGGAGAATTCACCAACTGCAAACTTCGAGAACCACTGGTACACAGTACTTCGAGCAGGAGCACTCTCGTTGTAAACATCCTTCAGGCGACGATACGATTCGTTGGCATTGAGGCCAGATTGATGCAGGAATAACATGACGTGCCGAATATGCGTCTCAGTTGGGATGAGTTGCTTAGCCATAATAGCTGACGTTAACAACGCAGAAGTAAATGTTAGGAACAGTTTTGTAGCCCTTTCCTTTCTCTATCGATCGGTCATTCACGCGTTGATACATGTGAGAAATTTGGCGGGAAAATGCGCTTTCAATTCAGGAGGGATCAAATGTCCGAGAACTTATGCACCAACCTAATACATAGATATGTATTCCACGTGCGGACATTTTACAAGTGCTTCCCGGTCTGCCGTCTCAGATCCTAGGGTTGACTTAGATTTCCATAAGAGTTCCACTCTAGTTTCTTAAGGGCAGTAGAAGAAATACAGAAGAATACAAGGCTGGTGATCTATGTATTCAAGGAATAAGCACAAGGGTTAAGACTGGCGTTAACCAATATCCTTTCGGGACGTGCCACGTATTCTACTTTTATGGGTTATCGTGGAGGTAACTCGAAAGCGAATTTGGCCTACACTATCACTTGTGGTGGCTAGCCGATACAATTTAGTGTTTTGCTCTCCACAAAAAAATTCGAGTACTAATTCTCCTACCCCACAGGGATAAAAGGCTTAGTTGGCCCGGCCGGAAAAAATCGAACCAAGAGCCTGGAATCGGGTGCAGACGACAGTCGGGCCCTCCTTCGACTGCGCTACCACTCGATCTCGTTCCGATAACTAAAGAAGGATTGAACCTATCACTGTCGAACTTAAAAAAAAGCAGAAAGGCTATACTTTTGCTGAATAAATTCGTGCAATTTTATGTACCTCAGAACAGCGGAAAGCATTACCTTGGTTGGAGTTGTTAGAGCTCAACATGGTGAAAATCGTAGATCTACAGGTAGTAATTACCACATTCAACATGTTAGGTCACTGGGCAATGTGGAAGGGACAGGAGATGGCATCAAAACCTCAGCTATTTCCACACCCATATCATCTCCTAATTGCGACCATCCCGGCACTCACTTCCGTATGTGCTATCTCTGATTCTGCTGCCGCTTATCGTGTCGTTTTTGTGGTGTCTCGTTATCAGGTTAGCGTGTGTAAGCGTAACTTTTCATTATCTGGCACGTCTTCTGAGCATTCTACTTTTCATCGTTGTTTCCTAGAACTCGAAAACAGGACCTTTGAAACAAAACTACTAAACCCTTCGAATTTTCCACGGTAGCTTGACGGTTATTCCAACAAGGCGCCGAATAAAAGCTAAGAATAAATCTCTGCCATGACTAACCTGTTTGTGTAACGCGCCATGCATTTTGCGTATCGTCATTTGAATGCGTATTCGGGTTATACGACTTCCGGTGGACAGCCGACGTAGAAGTCAGTGTCTTATCCTTCTCAGAGATGTCTGATACCATTTCGCTGAGTAGTAGAAAAGGCTTGTTAGGGTTCGGCGAGACCCGAACCTTGGACTAATTCGTGGTGCACGTGACAATCGGGGCCTTCTCCAACCACGCTCCGATCGCCAACATCCGGGATGTAGCGTACGGCAACTATTGTTGACAATAATTGCACCCGAATGACCTATTCAAATGGATATTTCAGTGACTTTATTCGAATTTGAATATTCGAAATTAGACATAAGAAAAATTACGCTTTTCGGACGTATTCAAATTCTAATAATCACGACATTCCGTTTTTTGAATGTTTTCAAATTAGGACATTCAAGGGATTATGCTTTTGAATATATTATTTTGAATACATCTTTAAATATATTTTACGTCCAATTTCTTCAAATCAAATTGGACACTCTTCTGAGCAAGTTTGACGCTTTTAAAATCAGACCAAATGTCTTCCAAATTAAAATGAGGTTTTCCTACATTACAACAAAGACTCTTAGAAAACATTATATTTGTCCCAAAAAATTAAAGTAGATCTTTTAATTTTTTAATCAGTTGAACTAATAAGGAAGCACAGTGTTTTAATCTTTATTTAAAAAATTCTAAGGAAAATTGTGGATAAATCTGATTTTAAAGTGAAGAAAGGTAGCAATTATTTAGTGTGGTAAAAGAAGAGATCGCGACATGAACTAGTCCAGCTGGCTGCGATTCTCATTTGATTGATTGTGAAATTCCGCTTGCGTAGAATTATGCACTTGTCAAGATCAAAAATACATCAAAAATAATTGTAGAAAACACACATATCTTCACTTCGCTGTTTCATGTAAGAGGTTTTCACACCATCAGTCAAATCAAAATCGCAACAAGCTAGACGAGTCCATGGCGCGATCTTTTATTTTAATACACTCAAAACCGTCTTTCTGCACTCTAAAATAAGCTTTCAAACCATAATTTTAATTTAAAAAATGGAAGTTTTTCAACATTTGTGTTCATCTATTGGAGCGGATCAATTTTATAAATTCTAAAAAGTTATACTAAGTCTTCCCTTAAAAAAGCCATTCTAACATTCCAGGAAAGCCTTTCTAATGTGGAAGAAGCTCGGTTTAATGTATAAGGTGTTCACTTTGGTTTCAAAAGCGTCGAGCTTGCTTAGAAGAGTGTCCAGTTTGGTTTGAAAAGTGTCCAATTTGGTTCGCTAAGAGTCCAATTTGGTTTGAAAAGTGTCTAATTCGATTTGAAAAAAATCTGATTTGAAAAGTGCCAAATTTAAGGTGAGAATCCAATATTCAAATTTGCTCAGAAAAATCACCGTTTTCAGATATATTTGAACTCCCATCTCTGAAAATTTCCTGCACTCGAAATCAATCTAATATTATGAGAAACACGGAGTGCCACAGCTCCATCAAGTTCTACCACGTCACGGAGGCGATGGTATGCGGATTGTAGCAGAGTTTCTAATTGGAGCACGCAATCCTTCCGTGCAACTGCTATCTCGTCTTCTCACTCTTCACTCTTTCGTGATGTTAATTGACCAGTTTTACTGTCATCTAGTGCTAACCAGCTCAAAATTCGCTTAACTTGCTGTCTGCCGTTCTCTGCGACTCACTCTTATCGCCTACTTGAAGGTCATTCGACAGTTGCATGAGCAGAAATTCGCGTCACATCTCGCGTGCTGCTCGATGTGGCCGCTCACCGCTCTTATCGCTCGTGCTGAAGGTCATTCCTCTTGTGTAGCTGCTTCGTGGAAGCTTTTTAGCATTTCTATACATCTGCACTTCTGTACGGCGTCGTCGTGGCTCATTATAATCCTCTACAAACTGCACACGCTGTTTCAGAATGTCGTTCACTCGACTTCTGAAGGACATCGCTATCGGGGATGCACACTACAAATATTTCGATTTGACCGCACTGAACGATCCGAGATATGGTAAGTAACTTTTGTTTAGAGAGTGCCTGTATCTTTCCTAGTCGGGAGGCGGGATTGGCTGTGGGCAATAGTAGTATAGTTGCGAGCGTCGAAGCGTCATTCTATAGTGGAGAAGGTTGAAATTGGATGTCATTCTAGCTACTACTTGGTTTTCGTTATGGGGACAGTCCTAATTTACTGGAACCTCAGGATGTCTTGGATCGCTATTTTCCTGGAGACCCCAGTAGATGGAGAAACGTTAAACATCACAGGACGAAGAGTGATCCACTCCTGTCTACCTGTCTGCGCCCTTTCTCTTAGAGATCTCGATTACGCTAGCCTGGTCACATCCATGGCCTCGTTTTTTGGGGGAATCTTTTTTAAGGTGAACCATTTTGCAGCAATTGTTTGCACAGTTTGGCTTTTTAGGTGAAATTTTACTCCCTGTAGTGCCTTTGCCTGTTTCTATACTTTTCTCTGCATCACAAGGCGAAACACGGTTATAGCATTATTCAAGGAGAATCTAGACGGCCACTGTAAACCCAGTATGCCCACCCCTTGGGAGGAGCATCGGGTTCGTTGTCTTGGGGGGCGCGATGTTTCAGGTGCCCGTCTCGATTTTGTATCCCCCTCCTATCCCAAATGTCACAGCGCCATTCCGATTGGGCCCACCAGACTAGGATATCGCTCGTTACCGTTGTTTTGGTATTATTTTGCCTACTTTGAAAATACGAATTCTACGACGCCGCCTTCCCTCCGACTAGGATACTACACTAATCTCTGGTTCAGTTACACAAATTAATTCAAGACAAACTCCCCATCTCCATTCGATACCTCCTCGAAGCCGCTGTACGCCACTGTGACGGCTTCCATGTGCAGGAGTCAGATGTGGAAACCATTCTCAACTGGAGTGAAAGCCAGCACAAACAGGCCGAGATCCCGTTCAATCCCGCTCGTGTGCTTCTGCAGGATTTCACGTAAGTACAGATGTCGATTTCCAGTTCCCACCCTATCTCGATGATCGGTTGAATCTCCACTATTTCAGCGGCGTTCCAGCCGTTGTTGATCTGGCAACTATGAGAGATGCCGTCCAAGAACTGGGTGCGGATCCGGCTCGAGTGAATCCCATTTGTCCCGTTGATTTGGTAATCGACCACTCCGTTCAGGTGGACAGCTACGGCAGGTATGTCGACGTTCTGAACTATCCTCGTTTTCATTTTCTTTTGTGAAACATTGAGAAATGATAAGAGACTGTCATTTCACTCATAAATTCTAATGACAAGGCAAATACATTTCTCGACACTATTGTACTTTCGCGACAACCGTGGTGCATGAGAGGAGGATTTTTCTTCCCAAACTTTACCTAGGTTATTAACCCCCTAGGTTATTTGAAGTGTTGACCACGAATATGTTATTCGTTTTTGAAACTTCGGATGAATACAGTGGGTGCAGTTGAGTAAGGGTGACGGGTTAAGATCGTCAATTTCGCTTAGAGGGGTTATTTTGAGTACTGAAAACGAACATTTGGTCCGGTTTAGATATTTTGACTGGCTACGGTAGAAACGAGGTGGGGATAACTGAAATTCGCACAAACTTGTCCAGGGGATGATATTTGAAATGTTAACTGCACATTCTTTTCCGAAAATATCAATTTGCTTGGAACAATTTCAAATTTTTAAACGGTGAGGACAATAATAACTTCGAACATATAGTTGAAGAGAAGGACGCTATTGACGGAATTCTGTATATTGTCCACAGCGTTCATCAACCGACTACCAGCCGTTCATCCCATACTCGACCTTCTTACCAAAAATGGACATATTATCCGTGATCAGGACACGAAATAACCCTCCTGGGCGAAATTGGTGGTTCTGGTCCCGCCTTACTCACCCGTGCCTACATAATCTACCGTAATTAGCCGAAATTTTAACAACGGATATCATATTCGTGATCAGCATCCTGGGTAATCTCCTAGGCAAGGTTTCAGTGGATTTGTTTTTCGAGCTCTCATCGATCTCTGGAGTTATAAAAGTCTTTACAATAACGCCCATTTCTTTCATTAGCGCAATATACCTCACGGGATCCACTTTCTAAGCAATTTTGACTACCCTTAGCAATGGGTATTTCTCCTTTTTCATTTTTTTAGTAGTCATAATCGGTAATCTTCGCTGTGGATATCGGACGTGAAGTAGTTATTATCAACTCGACTGTTGAGTAATGTTGCGTCCATTGTGTGTTTAATCAGCTGTTGGATAACAGCTTGAGGAAGTATTTGGGATTAGCCGTAAATATTTGCCTTCATGTTGCTATTTGTTCGGATTATAAATGATCTTCCAAGCTATTGTTTCCTTTTTTTATTTAGATTAACTTCTGAAACTTCAATTTTTGCCAATTCTTAACCAGCAGTTCTCCTAACAGTTGGGCAATAGTTTCAGAATAATGTATGAAGAACACATTCACTATCAAGATATGGTGCATTGTAAGACCGCTTCACAACTCGCGAGCTGTGGTCACCTTGGCAAAAGACTCGAATCGATTAATGTCGAGTGGTCGCGCGGCAGTAGTCGATTTGTATGCTTTCTACGGGGTGCTAGTCCCTGTGTTTTTGAACTGTGAATGGGTGCGATGGATGATGATAGTCTGGACATATTCTGACTGCAACGTGAGAGGGCTTTAGTAGAAGTGGGCAAAATATGTAGAGCGTAAAACGCTATTCTACCTTTAATTTATTTTTTTTCAAGGCAGCTACAGCTCAGTTGTATATAATGCTCCCTAGCCAAGATATATCTTTTTCGGAAGTTCACCGTTCATAGTGGCCTTTATTATGTTTTTAACGGCAATTTGGGGTCTCAAAAGAGTTTATTCGACTCTTGGCCTCGTCTTCTTTCTATCATCTGCAAATGCTATGCCAAATCAGACTCATCCTACACAAATCGATAGAACTTTTTCCATTCCTTCCATGTTCCCTACAGGATACTTTCATCGATAAACGGATAGAATTTGGTGACGAGATGGAGGTATTATGCTGCTGTAATATCGTATTTCTTGCAGCCTGGACGCTCTCGCGAAGAACCAGAGCATGGAGTTTGAGAGGAACAAGGAGAGATTCAACTTCCTAAAGGTATCTGCTTTGTGTCTAAGGCTCTCCTGTTTCTAGCAAGGAAGCAGCTGCTTGCTTCTTTCTTCACATGTTTGGACGAAGTTGTTTGTTTCCATTGTTTGCTAACTTTTAGAATTTTAAGCCTGCTTTCACGGTAAAACTCTGCGTTATAGGGTTCATTTGCCTTTTGAAGCAGCTTTTCAAATAGACCCTCATCAATTGACCTTTTTCAGTGGGGCTCGAAAGCATTCGACAACCTCTTCATCGTTCCTCCAGGATCGGGAATCGTCCACCAGGTTAACCTCGAGTATTTGTCGAGGACGGTCTTTGTTAGTGAAGTGAGCAGGCCTTTGTTCATTTCACTCATTCAGTTTTATCGGTTTTAGTCACCTATCTCTAAGCTGAACTGTTATCTTCAGGATAACGTCCTGTATCCAGATTCCGTCGTTGGCACGGATTCACACACCACAATGATTGACGGCAGCGGTGTGCTTGGATGGGGAGTTGGAGGCATCGAGGCTGAAGCCGTGATGCTGGGCCAAGCTATTTCTATGGTTAGATTGATTCCTCGTCTTCATTTTTATGCTAGAAATGTTATGGTACTAGAACCCCATGTCCCATTATGAAAACTGGTTCATTTTTCATTGCATTCTTCATTTGTTGCAACCAGGTGTAGTAAGTGTGGTTGTTTTATATCACGGAACGGGCATCTTGTCGCGCAATCGGGGGCGGGGCCGGCTGTCGTGGGCACCCCATACCAGGTTCTTGGTTAGGATTTCCCGCCCAGGCCAACTAAGCCTTCCATCCCTCCGAAGTCGTCGAGTTGGTAACAGCCTTGTCTAGCAAGGATAAAGCACTAAAGCATTCCTCGGCAGGTCACCGCAGTCGCTGTTTAGGCCAATTTCGAATTCAAATTGCCTCCACAATATCCCCTAGAAGTGTAATGCGTGGCGCACCCCAAGAGGGATTAAGGCCGCTCTTTACCTTTTAGTCATAGCAAGGAAGATCGCCTCTTCTTCACGGAGGACCATTTATGGCTTGCTTTAGGTCATTCCTGAAGTCGTTGGATACGAACTTGTTGGTAAGCTGGGAGACTGCGTGACAAGCACAGATTTGGTGCTGACGATTACAAAGGTAATTTCATTGTTATTCACTCTTTTAAAGTGTGGGTAGCTATGCAGCTTGTAACGTGAGAAGCTTGGTCAGTTCCTACCTTGCGTTTGAGAAGCCTTTACTGAGCTCGAAATGTTTTTTTTTGTTGTTGCTGGAATTAAAAAAAACATTATTTTCGCCGTATATCTGGCAGCTTAAAGATTTTTAGAACCATATTTTTCCTGAAGTCTTGCAGTTCTGAAATTGCATCGTGTAGGTTCGCAAACTCTGTCTCTTTTATGAAGGTGTTCAAATGTGTCAAAAATGCAAAGTTGAAGCTAGGTTTAGCGTTTTATGGAGGTCTTCAACGTGCAGTTTAGATTCATTTTTACACAATAACTTCCCAAAAAATGTGCACGTGTCTGTTGGCTACGTAATGGACATAATAAGTTGAGTGCTCGTCAGGGCATTCAAACTAGGTGAACGTTCAGCTTTTCATTCCAATGAAGAATCCTTTGATTCCCTGCGATTTCGACAGTCCTCCTCACGAGTGAAAGTTTTATTGAATGTAAGTGCAAGATTCTGAAACACAGAATTACATTTGAAAAACGTATATAACAAAAATGAAGACAAATATTATCATAGAAGTCATGAAAGGTTCGCTCAAAGGAATGGTTAGGACGGTTGATATGCCTGAATCATTCATCATTCATCAATTTATTTGTATCTTAAATGAACTTGAGTCAAAATTTCTCAGTTCACCTGTGTCTTACAGAACCTTCGTGATCTCGGTGTCGTTGGAAAGTTTGTGGAGTTTTTCGGAGAAGGCGTGTCTTCGCTTTCCATTGCCGATCGAGCCACGATTGCCAATATGTGCCCTGAGTATGGCGCTACAGTTGGATTTTTCCCAGTTGACAAGAGGACTGTCGCGTGAGTCCATAGCTTACTTCATTGTCATTTTGCGTGCACGAGAAACTCCTACATTGGTTTTAGTTACTTGCATCAGACTGGACGCAACGAGGCATACTGTCAACGAGTTGAGGGTTATCTCAAGGCGAATAAGATGTTCGTTGACTACGACGACCAGTCTAACATACCTGCCTATACCACGGTTTGTATCTTGCTATATCAGAAGTCAGCATCCTCATTAAAGCGTCATCTTTCAGGTTCTGACTCTGGATTTGAGTACCATTGTGCCTTCTGTTTCCGGTCCGAAGCGCCCTCATGATCGGATTGACCTGGACAAGTTGCATGAAGATTTCACTAGTGGCCTTACAGCCAAAGTTTCCTTCAAGGTAACCATTTTTTATGATTGTAAAATGGGTAACTTGTTATTTTGTTCTTGGTGCTGTGTGAGAGAATTAGTGCTCAATTCCGGAATCAAGCCCTCGAGTTAGCTGAAAAAAGAATTTGCAATAGATATCAGGGGTGGGCGTTGAGTTCTAGTCATTAATTTTTTGAACGAAGTTTTTTTACTATGAGATTTTTCTTTAATTTCGCCAGAATATGGAGATAGCTGCGTGCTTTTGTTTCAGTCATAAAAAAAAAACAGTGGACCTGTCTAAATATCATTTTCGCGTCAAAATATACACTTTTTAAAGCAAACCAAGGGCATCCAAAATCAAACTTTTCAAAGAAATTGGTGTTGGAGCATTCTGTTGTTTCTCTACAGTGACTATTTCTGCAGTGTCACGGTGCATAAAAGTTACTGCTCAGAACGGCCTTTTTTGTCCTTCCAAGGTACTCTCAATTCATTTCAAATTCCAGGGCTTCGGTTTGAAATCTGACGATCTTAAAAAGGAAGCCATAATCACAAAAAACGGTACAAGTGCTCCTCTTACTCACGGTTCTGTTGTGATCGCTGCAATAACATCGTGCACTAACACGAGCAATCCAAGTGTGATGCTTGCTGCCGGTCTTGTTGCGAAGAAGGTATGTCTGAGGTCGCCGGCACCTTTTTGTCTTGTAAATTTTCTTCAGGAATCATTCTAAATTTGTTCTCAGGCTGTTGAGCTGGGGCTAATGGCACAGCCGTTCACGAAGACGTCACTTTCTCCTGGATCAGGAGTTGTCACCAAGTATCTCGAGGCTTCTGGACTTCTGCCGTATCTTGAGAAACTGGGCTTCTACATCGCTGGATATGGTTGTATGACCTGCATAGGAAATTCTGGTCCACTGGATGATGAAGTTGCCAAGGCAGTTGAAGAGGTTAGAATTATGTTATGCGTCTAAAACATCTATACAAATTCCACGACTTCTTTATTTCATTCTAATGCTTGGAAAAGACTATTGGTTGTTTTTCAGAATGGATTGGTTGTCGCAGGAGTGCTATCCGGCAACCGAAACTTTGAAGGTCGAATTCATCCGCATGTTCGAGCGAATTACCTCGCCAGTCCGCCTCTAGCTGTTGTGTATTCAATCGTTGGAAATGTGAACAAGGATATCAATGGAGTTATTGGTGCGATCCAGTTTTCTATTGGATTGAGAACCTTGTAGTTGTGACCCTCAGCTGTATACAAGACAAAAAGTGGGAACCATTTATCACTGTTCCGTTCTATTCCTATTGTAAATATTTTTTTTTTGTTATGGATCATCGCTTATCACCGTCTCCTTCCTTCTAACTCGTCCATATTATCTTTCCTTTGGTCTAAGCCGGTCATTCGCCGTTTATGTTCCTTCACTCTTCTGAATGCTTTTTTTAGCAACAACTCCTGATGGTAAGGACGTCTACCTTAAAGATATCTGGCCTACACGAGAAGAGGTGGCGAAGTTTGAGGAGGAGTTTGTCAAGCCGCAGTTCTTCAAAGAGGTGAGTTTCATACTGAATGGCGTATTTTACTACAGATTTTCGTCGAATTTTCCGTTGTTCTAGGTTTACGCCAACATAGAAAAGGGATCGAAAGAATGGCAGCAGCTTGTGACTCCGCCAACCAAGCTTTATCCTTGGGATAAAGAAAGCACCTACATCAAAAAGGCTCCATTCTTCGACGACATGGTACCATTTTATTTTTGGCTCTTTTATCTTTATTGTTTTGTACGTATTTTGGAGACCTTGTCTTCAAAGTGCAACCGTACTTTGAAGAGGAAGGTGATAGCTTATTCCCTTTGTTTGGCTCGTATGGTCATTATAAACAGTATCTTTTAACAATACAACAGGTCACCATTAAGAAACCATGAAAAGTGGCAATTTTAAGTGAATAGGAGAATCACTCATTACTAGCCAAAGTGATGCCTTGGGAACGATTTCAAGCTGACGTGGACGTGTACATTTCGACTGATTTTTTCTAACCTTCGTCACGCTAAGAAAGAACAAAATAGAACAGACATAAGAGGGATAGAGAAATGAAAACGCTTTGGGGTGAACACTGATTGGCTGCGGATCGTATGATTGGCCGCGATGCGCGCTAGCTGCTGAGATGTTCTCTTTGTTGTTGTTGTTGTTTACATTTTCTTTACGTTTCTTATTTTTCCGTCATTTCGTTTTGGTTGCGTTATGTCGACCAATGTACGTTGCTCACACAACACCAGGGAAAAGTAATTAATTGATTGCTTGCCTAGGAATATAATCTAGCGCCCCTTCAGAAGGGTAGCGTCGTTTTATTATTAGGAATGATTCGCTGTTTTGTCAATCAACCTTGTCGTGTTAGTACATTCCAGTTCTTCCAGCTTTTTTTCTTTAGAAATCCTCTTTTCTGACAGTATTTCGTGAAGCGCCTATCTTTGCTTCTACGCAACCGCGTCGTGTTCACCGTGCTTATTTGTCTTCCTGAAGTAACATCTGTTCCTCCTCATCGCTGTTTGTACTAATCTAAGAGCGCGAGGTTCGAAAAACGTCTTAATAATGGGAGGATTTTTTCAGTAACGGATGTAAAGGAGTTCTTTTCACTTCCCTTGATTATATTTAGGGTGAGGTTTGCTTTATCACGGTAGTTCGCCCGAAATCTTCTGTGGTAGGGGTGCAGCGAGGAGCAAAGAGTCCAGCAAACCTTTTTTGCTTTCAAAGCGTTTTAAGAATGTCAGCGGTAGTTTTTGTTGCAACTTAAAACACAGCCTGCCGTTGCTGAAAGCCCGTTGTTTGCTCTGTGTTCGACTTGTTCCAAAATTATAATGTGTCCCTTCTGTATCCTGGTTTTTCTCTAGCTTTTTCAGACTTCCACTGTTTTCACATCCTTGAAATTCTGCAGGTTCTTTTCGTTTTTGTAAAGGCTGTACAGAACTATTCCAGACAGTGGATCTTCCAAAGCAGTCGTCAATCAGCGATGCATTTGTGCTATTGAACCTTGGAGACTCTGTAACCACCGACCATATTTCGCCAGCTGGATCTATTTCCCGGGTAAGTCTCCCAGTTGTCTAACTGGTATCGATGCTCAGAAATCCCTGTTTTCTAGCTGTCGCCGGCTGCACGTTTCCTGTCGTCTCGAGGACTTTCCCCGAGAGACTTCAACACGTACGGTGCTCGTCGTGGAAACGATGTGGTCAGTGGTGTTCTCTTATGATTTAGAGGTTACATTGGCTTTATTCTCCACGATCAAAAGCCTCACATCAACCGTCTAGGTAATGGCATGCGGAACGTTTGCAAATATTCGACTTGTGAATAAGTTGGCTTCGAAAGTGGGACCACAGACGTTGCACGTCCCTTCCGGACAGGAACTGGATGTTTACGATGCTGCCATGAAATACGCGGAGGAAGGCAGCCCTGTTAGTTTTTCCCTTCCAATTTTTCGTAGTATACTTAGCTGTTCTACATTGCAGGTCATCATCCTTGCGGGAAAAGAATATGGATGCGGGTCCTCCCGAGACTGGGCGGCCAAAGGACCTTATCTTCAAGGAGTGAAGGCTGTAAGGGCTCGGTAGTGGTTTTTTCAGGGTGTCTTCTATGAACATACTTCCTATTTTTCCAGGTAATAGCCGAGTCCTTTGAACGAATTCATCGTTCCAATCTGATTGGCATGGGAATAATACCACTGCAGTTCAAGGATGGTGAAAACGCGGACAAACTAGGGCTTACCGGAAAGGAACAGTTCAGGTGGGAGCATTTTCACAGACGATTGAAACAACTGGGATCTGACCAATGTGCTTGAAGCACTGGATTATTGCTCTTAGCATACTATGTTTCGAATGTATTCAAACCTGTGGTCAGCCGCCCTGGCGATAGCTGTGACTGCTAGCTGGTCTTTTCAACCGAAATCGATAATATCGACCAATTTTAATTGGGCAGTGGATACTTATCACTTGTGAAATTTATTCAGCACATTTGCACGGGTTTGCCACATCAAAAGTGCCATTTCCGGACAACTCTATAAAATCGACCGGTATTGATTGACCAGACGATACCATTTACTCGCCGTAAGGTCATGTTTATCTACCTCTAATTGTATCCGCGTGACCGTATCTGTGACTTAAACGGTTAACGTTGAGCATAAATTAGATATATTGACTTGGTTGCGGTTAAAACGTTCGAGCCGCAAAAATTTTTGCACGGATAAACGGACGGATAGGCAGACAGGCAGACTGATTGTTCGGCGTTTCTACATTTATAGTGGGAATATTGATTATATAGAAGAAAGGAAATGAGGATTTTCAGCATTGATGTACCCGAGGACCTTAAAGTTGGTCAGCATCTGAAGGTTACTGTTTCCACTGGACAAGTCTTCGAGGTAATCTTTTATTTTTACATTTTCGTTTTGAAAAATCTACATTCTTTTCTTGCTGTGTTATTGACCAGATACCCATCAACTTTTATCACAGTACTTTTTTTTTGCCCAGTAAGCCCTAGTTTATACTTGCGTTGCTGCGCGACGCGGCATTATGGTTGGAAAAGATATCGACCGCGCGGCGCGAGAAATCGATATATGACAATCGTGATGGCGCGCCGCATGGCGGCACAAGTATAAACTATAGCTAAGGGCGGGTGGACGGGTGGATTGACCATACTCAGTCCTCTCGATATGCGCCATGCATTCTATTTCTACGGGATAATGTAGTGGTTCCTTGAGTAGATAGGTACTTCAATCCATGCGACAGCTTGCCGTGTCGAGCCGATTACCAAATCAATATTTTATCCTTCGTAAGCAAGTCCAGCATACACTCACCCTGTTATAGTATAATGGGAGCTCATGGCTTGGGAGCGATTTGAACCTAGGATTGGTCTGTTATGTGCTCAAGACTGCCACCTTTTTCCTACTGCGCGAAATGAAGGGTGCTATATTAATGGCATTTGTTCAAATTGTCTCCATTGTATGCTAATTTCGTGGTTAATTTATTTCTTCAGGTCATCTGTCGCTTCGATACAGAGGTCGAGCTCACCTACTACCGTCATGGTGGTATTCTGCAGTATATGATTAGAAAGCTTATACAATAGACATTTACTAGATGTCGCCAACGGCGAACAGGTTCACATCTCGCTTAGATTTCAGGAAATATTTATTCGTTTTCTTTGAAAAACACGGTTCGTTATGTAGCTGCCACTATGCTTACTGTTTTCAGAGTTATATTGCAGGTAACTGCATATTTTTTAGTGATATATGTCTGTGATGCGTTTTTTAAGCACTTCGAATGATACAATTTATTTTGATGTCATATATTTGAAGTAAATCACTCATTTACTCGATTTTTCTGTTGCTTTTTTTTGCACACGCTTGCTGTTTCAGAAGAAAACCGTATTGTCCATAGTCTGTAACCTAGTCAGAAAAACATTAATTCAACCATAACGAATGCATGTACAACCAGTTCTCCATGGAGGAACTGCTGTTTTTCACCTTGTAAAGTGGTCATTGATGTAATTAAAAGCTTGCGGAACAGGTTTTTGTCCGCAAAGCTGTTCTGCTATCTAGTGGTAGGGTTCGAGACCATTTTTGACGAAATCTTTCAAGGCCTATGTGTGCTGCTTTTATAACTATCGTGTGCGCTGCTGAACTCCCAATTCGCGCGATCAACTCTGTTTCAAATCTTGCATCATCAATCGACATCGATTGACTACTTCAAACTATTTACTTTTTGTGAAGACTGCCCGACGAGTAACACATTCACATGGTTTCTGCCTGAAACGACCACATCTTAATAAAAGTTGATAGTATCGATCGATATGGACATTCCACTCCACTGCTAGGATTGTCTAAACCCTAATGTATGTGTAGAGTTTAGAACACTGCATCAGTGGTATAACAAGTTTATTGCTCTAATAATCCTTTACAATGGTTCATTATATTTGTTTGGTTGACCTCTTTACTTGTGCATCCTTTATTGTTCGTTTGTTTGGAGCCTGTGGCTGGGACGGTCTGCGGATGTCGCGGGACGAGCGAGAGCTGGGGTCCAACGAGACGAGTCGAGCGCCAGCATGGAGGCGAACGTCGCAACAGGCAGAAGTGACTCGTCACGACCCCGTGCCTCGCACCGCCCCTTAGCCTTGAGCATCGTGATGACGTCATGACAAGGATTAAGAGAGAGTGGTGTTGGGAAAAATCGACACAAGGCGATCAATATCACGAGATGGATCAAGAATGCTTCATTTTGTAGCAGTTAGTAGAATTAGCCGTTTACAAAAAGAGGGTTCTCTATAGGGATCCGAAGGTTGACGTCTGCACATTCTGGAGATGGACTTAAAGAACACATGTCGACTACGTCCGTGAATGATGTTACAATGAAAAAGCGAAAACTGTTTCTTTCCGAGGTCAACAATGTACTATTTCTGAAGTTACAAAAGCGGAGTCTACCCAACAACCCCAGATCCTGCTCTAGAATCGAACCGTCGACCCCTCCCCTGCAAGTCCGCATCGCTATCCACCCGGCCACCCAACCTCAAGCGCCGGCGCCGTGAATGATTTACCTGAAGATACCTCGCGGCTTTCTTGAAAAAGCCCAACAAATTGCCAGATTTTTAATATCTAACTATAACTAGAGTTCCAAACCTTTTGCAGGTTAATCTCCGAGCAATACAAGGCCATTCAAGGCGTCACTTTTGCTTAGTCAGCCCGCATTAAAGTGCTACGATAGTTCGCCATTTTTGACCCACCCAGGCAGGAAATTTGAAGCCGCTACGGTGTTTTCCAGACAATCCTCTACAACTCTCAATAGGCTACTTTGAAAATCTCCACGGGAAGTTCATTGACCTACCTTGTAAGACGTGTCGTGGCATTGGAGCCACAGCTCACCTGATAAGCCGACCCCGTCGGGTCCGCCCACGAGACCAGACGACGTCACGACGCCAGGCTGCCTGCCTGCTTCTTCTCCCCCCCCCCCCCCCCCCCCCCTTTTATGTAGATAATGACAAATGATAAAAGACACTATTTATGTCACACAGAAGTACCTAGACTCCTCCCGGCTAATCATGTAAGATCTGTACGATCTAGACATGATATGGAGGTCCCGGCGAGATCTGGGTAACTTCAATTTTTTGAAATTAAAAAAAAACTTCTTTTCCTATTCCATCTTCTTTTGAAAAAAAACCCTCGTCAGTCGTCTCAAGAATTTCGTCTCCGGCTAAGGAACAATATCCGCGACGTGAGTATGTTTCTTTTAATTGTTTTATTTTTCCAAAAGAAATACTCTAAGCTCAGAAATAAGGATATGGCCGTTATTTTGCTTTAAAAAAATCTTTGTTTCCACTTGATCAAGATAACTCTTCTCCCACGTTTTCTATATGTGTGAACGTGGAAAGTAGTTTGAAAAAAAATCCTTCGTTTACCTGATTATAAGGAAGCACCTCTCCTACATTTCACCATAAATGCCGACAGAGGATGCTTTACATCGGTAAATACCGTTCTTTCACTCGGTTTAGAGCGACATCTTCTACACATTGTTCAGAGCGAGGTGTAGAAGGTTCTATAACTGGTGCACACAGCTAACAGCTGGACTTCACCCCCCCCCCCTCCCCCACTGGATTTGAAGGATTTCTTCTCACATACTGTTCAGAGCAAAATGTGAGACGCTTCCAATTCAGTGTATCGGATCGAACAAAATCCAAAGTTATTCACGCGTTTTTTTAAATTGATTCCCGGGAAATGAAAAAAAGTGATATTATCCAAAGTCGGACTCAATGAGGAAGTTATGTACATCTAAAGGCCGCCACAGACTTCTGCGGCGCCGCTCAGCGGCTTGACTCATCATCAGTGGGAGCGGTGACGGCGAGGAACCGTACTGTTTCTAGTGGGGACCGACTGGTGCTTAACAATAACGCGCCCCGATGACGATCGCGCGCCTGCATCGACCGTCTCCGCTCTGGATCCCGCCGCGAAAGGGCAGAGCGCAGAGCGCAGACAGACAGACACTGGAGCGGCGCCGCCGGGTGGAATGATTCAAGTCATTTCCGCCAGCGACGCCGCCCAGCGGCGCCGCTGGAGGCGAGCTCTGCGTCTCTGCCCTATGGTTAAGCATAGGGCAGCGGCGCCGCCGAGCGGCGCCGCAGAAGTCTGTGGCGGCCTTAAGGCTGGTTGATTTCAGATGGCCACTGACAATTAACACTATCTTTATGCTTAAATTAGCACAGAGGTACGTTAGCTTATTCAGATGCATTCAAGCTTCTATGTGGGTCGCCGACACCACAGATAAGCGCCAGTGACCCAGGTGGACAAATAGAGAAACAAGTCTTGTCGGTCATACATCCATGGGTCCGCTGATATGTCTTATCTGCAACTGATGCCTTCGTCTACGCTGATCGTAAAGATCACTGATAATTATGAATACAAACAACCGCGAAGCCCGCCCATTGCTTGAGCATATGCTGCGCTGATAAGAGCCATCACTCGGCAGATCGACTGTCCTCCTCTTCGGTTGTCTTCTTCCGATATCTTCGATTGGAATTGGCATCTTGGAGTTGGTGGACAATCACAACACCGATTGCGACCTTCGTCAGTTTAGAAGTTAGTTTATTTTCTGTTAAAAAAAGATATACTCTTCTCTCTCTGTTTTCTCCTATCTCGGGACTTCCCACTCTCTTCTCCTCGCCTGGGTAAAACAATAATTTTGCACACATACAATTTTTCTTTCATTCTTGGGGCCATTCTATGAGTACATCGGACTCGGAATTTAGCTCAGTTAGCGATAATCCGTACTGCCGATTAGCAAATCGCCTCACATTAAAACGTAAACCTAAATTTAAGTCTCCTAATTCTCCACAAAAGAAGAGAACTCGGGACTCCGCACCTCTACCTAGTAATTCCTTGCGCCTAGCATCTTCCGTGGATTCCTTCTTATCAGAACTTTCCGCTTGCTCTCACAATAGCCAAAACACAAGTCGTCTTCAACATTTGAACTCACAGAATCTTAAAAGTCCGTCATTGACTGATTACTCTGATTCCTCACTTGTAAATTCATCTAATATCCTTTTAAAAACACCTTCTCAAACTAGACAAAACAGTGTTGAGAATCTTCACTCCGCAGCTTCTAGGATAGATATCATTCCAAATACAGCTACGGTCAACGTAAATTCTAACGCTAACGATAGTAACCCTTCTGGTTCACTTCCCAACGCGGCAGAGTATAATACAACTCAAACTCTTACTTGGTTACCAGATTCTGCCCATTTCGCTGACCGAAGCCGAGTTCCTAAATTAACTATCTCATCTACGTCACCTCTTTGTAATCCAACAAGTGTGTCGATAACTCAGTTAACCGCTATCCCTTTTTCGGAACAACTGACAGTACTAATGGCCAACCCGAATAGTGTTCCAGTTCCTAATAGTGATCCAGTTCCGATGGAACTAATTACAGGACAGGAAAATGTAACTATGGCTGGCTTAAAGTCCTTGTTCAGCAAACTTAACTTAGGTAACTACTCTCATCAGCTCCCTAAATTTTCGGGTGAACCGGGTACTATGGGAATAATGCAGTTCCTAAGGCAGTTCAACGAAGCTGGAACGATTATGGGGTTAACAGAACCGGATATGGCACACTTATTTATTCTTTCTATTCTCTTTCCTCTTCAAAGTCATCATAAAGCGCGCGAGCCGTGCCCATTTAACTGGCACGGCTCGCGCGCTTTATGATGACTTTGAAGAGGTAGAGAAAAATAACTGGAGGACAGCCATTACTCTATTAAGCAGCTACTTTACGAGCGAATACTTTCAAGAAATGGCTACAGTCTCGGTATTGGAACTTACATTGAGAGAAGGCGAATCCCCTATGGCATTTGCCAGTCGTCTTAATAACGAACTTTATGACGCCTACCCTAGCACTACTAAGGTTGCAGAACGAAAATTCTTACAGTCGCTTATTTTCAAAAAGGCGATGCCAGACGCTATTAAGCAAAAGATAGCACTGATGAATCCGCCTCCACCTGACTTCCGCACTGTAATCAAGGAAGCTCAACGTATCTGGAATATTACCAACGCTTCTCGTTCATCTACACAGAACGATTTTTTAATCAATAAAATTGATAAAAGTTTAGAGTCCTTAAGTCAGCATATTTTGTCGCATAACGATTTTCCTCGGTCTTCGTACAATCCTTCCTTTCAGCAAAATAGGAGATACGATACCAGAAATCACTTCCAACAGTACGAGAATAGAAACGGTTCTAACGATTCCAGAAATCATTTTCGACAGTACGAAAATCGAAATGGTTTTAACTCACCCAGGGATAATCCACCATTTTCGTACGGTAATAGATCTAATACCCAAAATAATTCTTATAACAGGACCAGATATCGCTCGCGTACCCCTCCACGCTACTCAAATCGTTCGCAGACTCCGTCTCGTCCGGCGGTTAGGTTTAATTTACAACGAAGCGAAGGCAATGAGCGTTCTGACTATTCACGGAGCACATCTCCAGCTCGAGCAAATCCACAAACTCGTTCTCGCACACCACCGCGCAACAGGCCGCAATCCCCACATCCATCTAATAGATATCAAACAAATTCCATTTCACGCAATTTTTCTACAGGTATAACGAGGCATACGAATTCACTTTTTCTCCTAGCTTTCATATCGTGCCTACTGTCAATAGCTTGCGCGTATTCACCCAATTATCAACTATGCGCTTCTGGAAAATCGGGATGGCCTGTAGCTTATCCAGAGCCTGTTCAATGTTCTATGTCTCCACAGATTAATAAGATCCTTCTGACGACTGCAGTAATTTATGTAGAGCGTACTGAACCTCTCATTCCTGCTTACCACTGTCTTAATAAAACGAAGAAAATTTGCGCATCTTCCTTCTTGCATCTTTCTTTCTCTATTGGATCCGATCAGGAATACATGTCTGCTGTAGATCCTACATTATGTAAGTCCATTACCAATACGAAAAAATATCAGGACATCTCGCTTGACCTTCTGTCACCAGATGTCCATGGTTCGGTAAACAAAATCCATTATTCTTACCCTTGGTTCTTTGGCGAAAAATGCACCTATACTTCTAACATATATATGGAAAAAGGTGAAATTGCCACCCAGGACGGTAACACTACTATTGGTCAGTTTGGGGACATGGCACACTGTCAACTAGCTCACGAACAGTGTATACTAAGTCATGGCACTGTGGTATGGTCCAATACCCCAGATACAGAGAAAGCCTGTAAATATGTTACGGCAACAGAAGGAATAGCGTATGTAACTCCTACTCACATTGTTTTGGATAATGTTCAATCTGCATTTACATACAAAAATATTACGTATACAATAGCTCAACTGAACGCTTGGTGTTTAGATCCCAGTGCAACTGCTATGGATAATGGAGTTTTTATTCTTCTTCCGGAAATTCGTTCGTATAACCTCAAAACCATATTTTCTCAAAACCTAACTTGGTAAAAGAAATAAATCAAAAACATTATAACAATTCTCGCCTACTCCATTTAATAAAATCTGTCTCTATCCATCACTCTACATCTCCTATGCACGCGGTGGAAGTTCTAAAATCTAAAATCCCACTCGATGATCATGGTCACGATTTCATGGAAACAATGTTCCAACTTTTAAATACTCAGAAACATGTGCCTATGATTAAAGTTTCGCTTCGCAAAAAACGTCACACTGATCAGGTCAGTAAGAGTAATCTTCGAGCTCTTGCAGATATTCTGTATAAAACTGAAGATCCTCTCTTGCATAAACTGTATGCCAACAAATCTGCTGCAGTAGCTCACCACATTGCTGTACAGACAGAACCTGATTTTGCTTCTCTAAGTAACGACCTGTCCTTATCTCATGAACAGAGACAGGATCAAAGACATGCCGAATTAAACACCAAAATGCAGTTTCTTAAAATTAAAATGGAAGAACTTATAAAGCATGATTTCAATTTTCTTTTCGAGCGTATTTGCTCTTTAACAAATTTCAAAATTACTACCATTAGGAGTCTCGCAATCATATCTCCTACTGCTGCTGCTCGTATTTTACTTGGCCGGGAAGACATTTTTGCTTTGCATGCGGGAGATGTTCTAATGGTTTCGAAATGCAAACCATTGCGCGTGGACGAAATATTCTTGGACCATAAAATAGGGAACAAATGTTTTATATACACGTCCGTTCGTGTAGGAAAGAACATCTATTTTGTCCAACCGGGTGGTAGAGACCTCACCACTAATAGTCCTGTGGCTGACTGTGGTCACCTACCATACAGTATATTTGGCGATGGTAAAAACCATTATAAATCCCCGTCAGGATACGTTCCTGTATCCCATGTTCATGTAAATCTTCCGACCACAATGGGTCAACAGACTTTTGCATTTAATGCCCCACCAATTTTTCATTCTGATTTGGCCAAATTTACAACAGAAATTCGGCTTCTAAAGAACCAATTTAATCATTTCTCCTCCTTCCAAAGTTCGGACGATCAAACGAAGTATTCTCCAATATCTGCTGATTTACAAGATGAGGTAATTACGGCGATAGGTTCTCTCGAAGAGAATGCAGCTGATATTCTCCAATCTCAAAAGGATGCAATTTTACACTCTTTTGATTTACACAAAATAGTTAAAACAATCGTTACTATAATAATCCTTTTGCTTATCATGCTTATATTTGTTTACATTTACATTTCTTACATCAAAACACTCCTAATAATAATATTAAGGCCTCCAGCAATTCTAATCTCGCTGTTTGTTTCTTACCTTTCTGCTCATCTAAAACCTAAAACTTCGCAGAGACCTACAT
This sequence comes from Heligmosomoides polygyrus bakeri, assembly GCA_947359475.1. Lineage (NCBI taxonomy): Eukaryota > Metazoa > Nematoda > Chromadorea > Rhabditida > Heligmosomidae > Heligmosomoides > Heligmosomoides polygyrus. Next base: position 85,521,197 of record OX375870.1, read on the forward strand.
CTTCGTCGGATCTTCCACTATATAGCATGCCGAAAAGGACGACTGATCCTCTACTTCCAGAATCAACAACAAAGAGTTCAGTCTGCGTCAGCATTTACCCCTCTTTGGAGGAATCCACAACAACGGTATCCCAACCAATTCATGTTCGCACAAATTCAGTTTTGAATTTTCTTCCTAAACTAAATTCTGTCCAAAATAATGACCCTCACTCTATGGTTTACCTGCCTGCAGAACTTAACAATTTGCCAATTTTTGCACTGTTAGATACCGGCTCAGCATTAACTATACTGTCTAAATTCACTGTTCAAACCTTGAACATGCCAATTGTTTCTTCGGGTATTAATGAAGCTGTCACCGCCAATGGCACTTTTATTAAATTTCTGGGTAAAGTAACTGCTACTTTGTCTATCGGTAATATCAAAAAAGATATAACTTGCTATGTAGTACCGGAAGAACAATGTACCTCTGATTTTATATTAGGCAACGACTCTATTAATACAATATGTTCAACTTTGGCAATTAATTATAAAAATAAACAAGTTTCTTTTGGTGACACAGTTGTCCCAATTATCACTCCACCATCACAGAATAGCAATAGCTTTCATTTTCCCGTATACCTTCCTACCCCTCATTCATTGCAACCTATGTCAGATAATGCCATTTTTGGGAAAATCTGTGGGTCATTTCCTCCTACTTGGGAATTTTTCGTGTCTGACGACTTCGAAACGCTCTTGCCTTCGGGACTATGCATTGGTAAAACTCTGGTATGTCCCTCCAAGACGGTATAACATTGCTTCGTATATTCAACTCAAACAACACGATAGTTACTCTTGATGAACACATTCCAGTAGCAGTTGCTACTCTGGTAGGATCCAATTTACAACATACTCCAGTGTTCTCAATTTTTCCAGAGCAACATTCTACATCCAGGGAAATAGCCTAGTATACTCCTCCTGAAGTGGATTTGGATAAGGATATGCCTCATTTTCCATCCCCAACATATGAACCTCTTGATCAACAGATTAAATATGATTCAACACTGTTGAACAACATACAACTTCAGCGGTTTAAAAACCTTTTGAACACATTTCATAACTGTTTTGTCGGCCCTGATGGGGAATTAGGTTTCTATACTGGACAAATCACACATAGTATCGATTTCGTACTCCACGCACCCATTCCGAAACATCGTGCATACCGCGTCCCTCTCGAAAAACGCAAAGAAATACAGCGTCAAATTGAACAAATGCTCCGCGCCCGTCTTATCGAACCTAGTACTAGCAAATTTGCTTCTCCAATAGTACTGGTTAAGAAAAGTTCAAACAAAGATCAGTGGCGATTTACGGTCGACTATCGTAAGATCGATGCTATAACTAAGAACGAAACTTATTGCATTCCTCATATTCAAGATATATTAGATTTAGTAAGCGGTAAAGAACTTTACACCGTGTTAGACTTCAAAAGTGGCTTTTTTCAAATACCACTCCAGGAAAGACATAAAGAACGCACAGCTTTTTCATCATTTCTGGGCCTCTATCAGTTCACTGTAATGGCTCAAGGTTTAAAAGGTGCCCCAGGTACATTTCAAAGAGTAGCGAATAGTTTGATTCGTGAACTAAAGGCTTGTTGCTTTGCCTACGTAGACGATATCATAATCGCAAGCAACTCAGTGGACGAACATTTGCGCGATTTAGAGGAAGTCCTCAATCGAATACTAGACTTCGGCATGAAACTAACCCCTGAAAAATGCTCATTCTTTCAGACAAAAGTGAAGTACTTTGGTGTCCTGATTAGCAGAAATGGTTCTCGCCCTAACCCCGAAAAGGTCGAGAGTATCACTAAAATTGCTACACCATCAGACACGAAAGCTATCAAATCATTTCTGGGAGCCGCTTCATATTTTCGTCGATTCATTCCACGTTTTGCTGAAGTTTCGGCACCTCTTAATGACCTGCTAGTGAAAAATGCTTCTTTTGACTGGACAAATAAGCATGAAGCAGCTTTTCAGGCTCTGAAAAAAGCGTTGGTTAATGCTCCGTTGCTAGTACCACCCACTTTCGGTCTCCCATACATAATTCACACCGATGCTTCTACTGTAGGGCTAGGTGCTGGTCTATTACAGAGGAAGGCTGAAACAGGCAATGATCGGCCTATTGCTTATTGTAGTCGCTCTCTAACGAAACATGAGAAAAACTACGCAATTATTGAACTGAAAGCTTTAGCTATTGTTTTTGCTTTAACGCACTTTTATCCGTATGTGGCCAATGTTAAAAAATTAACATTATTACTGATCATGCTCCGTTGAAATCACTAATGCATCGATCAGATTTAGTGGGTAGGTTAGCTAAGTACCAAATATCTATACAAGCTTATGACATTACTATAGAATATAGACCAGGAAAGCACAACACTTTCTGCGACTTTCTTAGCCGTTTTCCTTTAAAAATTGTAAACTCTATTCAACCCTGCAATGTTCCCACTCTTCAAGAAATTCAAACGAGTCAGCAACACTCTCCTTATAACGATCTTTTATTGTTTTTTAAAGGAAAACTATCGCAGCCCCCTTACAGGTTCAAAAACACAATTCAAAATTTTAGTATCTATAATGATTCTTTATACCACACCCATAAAGGCAAATCAAGATTACTTGTTCCTGATGAACAAATGCAAACCAAAATTTTATCGTTATATCATGATAATCCCTTGCTTGGTTCACATCATGGCGTACAGAAAACATATGCTGCCATTAGGGACAAGCATTATTGGCCTGACCAATACTCCGATGTCATAACTTTTGTAACTTCTTGCCCAGTGTGTCAAAAAGTAAAGACACCGGCGGGGCATATAATACGCCAGGAATTGGGAAGTTTTCCCATTCCCCAACGTCCCTTTGAACGCATCCACACAGATATTATTGGTCCTTTACCGCAATGTCTCAATGGATATCGGTTCATTTCTATTTCTGTGTGTGCTTTTAGCAAATTTGTAGTATGTACTCCACTAGAAAACCAAACGACAGAACTGGTAGTCAAAGCTCTTATCAATGACGTGATATCCAAACACGGCATTCCTAATGACCTGGTTTCTGATCGTGGTTCAAACTACACTAGTGAAGTGTTTGCCAAGATAAATTCTACCTTGGGTATCACAAACAAATTTACTACTAGCTACAACCACAAAGCAAATGGACAAGCAGAACGGATCGTTAAAGTTATCAACGATTCTCTTACATCATATTGCTCTGAAGCAAGAGCAATTTGGTCGGATTTCCTGCAACCTGTCGTTTTCGCATATAATTGCAGTGTCAATTCAACTACAGGTTACAGCCCGTTCTACCTTGTTCATGGACGTCATCCAATCACTTGGACTGATGTTCTCCATGGTTTGCCTTCGACTCTTGTCTTTGCTACGGACAGCTTCGCAGATCAGTTCACAGTTGGCTTGAAGGATACGATCGTCAGTGTTGGAAATGCGATAGCTGAGAAGACAACGAAGTACAAGACTGGTTACGATCTTCTCCATAAGGTATACAAAACGGAACTTTCCATCGGGGATTTAGTTCTCCTTCGTGACGATACAGTTCGTCCTAAATTCAGTACCCAGCACAGTCATAGCCATATCATGTCAGTATAGTCAGTACATATCCTTTGATACTCATCACGTTCTTCTATCGCCATCCACATTCCAAAGAAAGAAGAGTAATTTGTTGTTCGTAACTAGTGTAACTAGTTCAACGACAATCCGATAGCTTGGAGACCGTAATGGATGCACAATGTGGACACGGAGTATAATGGCGATGGCGACGAAAACAATAACGATGGTACCATGACGACAACTTCATGCTGAGCTATGCTGGCTTGCGCTCGAGGACGAGCTTCTTCAGAAGAGGGAGATGTCGTGGCATTGGAGCCACAGCTCACCTGATAAGCCGACCCCGTCGGGTCCGCCCACGAGACCAGACGACGTTCCGACGCCAGGCTGCCTGCCTGCTTCTTCTCCCACCCCCCCCCCTTTTATGTAGATAATGATAAATGATAAAAGACGCTATTTATGTCACACAGAAGTACCTAGACTCCTCCCGGCTAATCATGTAAGATCTGTACGATCTAGACATGATAGACGAAGTGGGAATGAGCTAGAGTTAGACGAAGGAGAGTGGGCACATCTTTATAACCCGGGTTGCATCGCGTCATTTGGACGTCGGTTACTCGTAGATCGGTGACATTTTCGAAAATTTTCGATTTACGATTCAAAATGTCGTAAATCATAAAAATTGAAAAAAATCGCCGTCAATCGTAAATCGTAATTACGAACACCCCGTATTGTACGTTAATAAATATGATAAGTAAGCATGAGCTGGATAAGAGGCAAAGAGCCGCAAGGGCCGCTTTCGGACACCTCTCATGGAGGGTACATACTCTCTGACGGACCTCGACGTTAGAACAAACTTTTTCAACTTGACAGTTCTCCTTGTGCTTTGCTACGTGGCAGAGACATGGGCCGACACTGCTGCCATGTCAAAAGCGCTTAGGGCCACGCACAGAGCGGTAGAGCGACGTTTTCTGAAGTACAACCGGCGACATCAGCATCGATCCGGAATTCGCAATTCTGATATGAGAAGAATATCTGATCTTCTTGACCCAACGGACTATATGTGGAAGGGTAAGTGCCGATGAGTCGATCAGATCGTGAGGAGGCAAGAGGACCGTTGTGGAGAAGATCAGTGGAGTGGATCCCGAAGGAAGCTAAGCGCGCACTCGTAGGAGACCTCCAACAAGTTGAGCCGATCGCACGGTTGACCCAACAGTCGAGGACGAATTAAGCAGCTCATCAGCATCAACAAGTTCGAATGGCAACAACGTCCTGGATGACGTTGGCGAGACAACGAAACAAATGTGGAAACGATGCTGTGGCCCGTCCGAACAGTGAAGACGGGCCATCTATTAGGTTGGAAAAAAGTCTCTTCACACTTCGAAAAGTTTGTTACCGTTCTCCTTGTAAACACACTAGCCAGTATTGATTGCTGATTTCATAATCCCATCACACCTGTCTACAGTTCGCACGCGGACACAAGTCAGGACCCTTCTTGCACTTCGTTATCCATCCAGTCTTCCGGACTCAATGCCAGATCTACCTCATGGCCATTTTCGGCACGGCATTCTTCATGAATACATTAAAGGATCTACAGCACGTCAGGCAGCCGACCAAATCTACCACTATATAATTGAGTTAGCTCCCTGCCCTGTAGATGATGAGGCGTATCTCATCTCAGGTTGGTCCCGCCTTCCTGATCGCGAGAGCCTCCCAGCCAGGTAAGTTTATGAGCGACCGGCGAGCGCGAGCCGTTGCGATCCTGCAGCGTATTCGGCGCAAGTTTGCCGGTGGAAGCTCATCACAGGAAAACGGCTATCATCGTGCGCTGAAAAGGGACGGCGGCGGGGAAAAGAGTTGTGGAGAAGGCGAGTGGTGGGGTGGGCTAGGTGGACTGCAGAAGAGGAAGAAGACGGACCATCCCCCTCCCGCCCCAGATACCAAAGATCCCAGATCAGGAGAAAGTGTCATGCTTCTGGCTGAGATGGGAGTTCGACAAAGCATTTCTATATATTCATATTTATGTACACAACCATATACAAAGTATGCAGTCGGGCAGACTGCCAACCTTCCAACCCATGTAGGGGCGTGGCTTACAGAGGCGGTGGCCACTATACCGTGACATGCCCTTCCTTTCGAATTTGTCGGCCTCGACAAAAATATACAACACAACAATTTTTTAAATAACAACAAAAAAAACCAAATATTCACGCCAATGATGGGTTAAAATGATGGGTCGATGGACATAGAGACGATTATGGGAGGATTGCTTCCAGTACGCACAGGGCGAAGATTTGTGCATAAGCCTAGGGCCAGGCCATAGGGCCTCCGGATCATGTGCCTTCGAGGCATTGCTCGAATCGCTGCCCACATACTGCCACCGGCCTTGCTTGGAGCCGCCGCATCTCTGGAACCGTCAACAATCGCATCTCTAGGGCACTTTTTATCAACGTGACCCACATTGGCGACCAGGTTTAAGTCCTTGGTCGCCATCTTTGCCATCGCATCAACTTGCTCCTGACAAGTCAAGAGTGCTTGTCGCAGTTCTCGTACCTCTTCTTCCAAGATACCAGTTTGAGCACTGGTATCTTCACATAGCTCCTTCAAATATTGATTAGATATCGTTATGAATTTGGTCTATGTTAAATCGTTATTCCACTAATCGTTACTTTTCCGACCTTCTGGTGGAAAATATTTAAAGTAAGCTCGAAATGAGTTTTTGCGGGAGTGTATTCACTGTCGTAATCATAGTCTGAATTTCCCGGTGTCTTTGTCAGATCTACGGACATTGTTATATACTGTAAAATATCAAAAATATTTCGAAATCGTAATGACTTGACCTTCTGGCAAATGATGCGGCTTAGAGTAAAGCTCGCTATTTCGTTATTCATATTCCTCAAGAAAATTGTGCAGGAATCTTCTAAAGTATTCTTGCCGCCAAACTGACCTCCGTTAAGGGGGTTTTCGTGATGGTGCTGCAAAATCTCTTTTTGGCGAATCGTTATAATATAGGGCGTTATTTTGAATGCAATAGATTGACATGCCGTCACAGTGGCTTCTCAGTCGTGCGGGAATTCTTTAGAATAATCCCGATATCGACCATTATCATTTTATTGATCATAATAATTTCTCACGTAATTGCGAGAAGCGTAATTTCTAGGGATTTGAGAGTCCCGTCCGTGATATCCACGCTGGTTCCGAATTTCTCCGTTTTCGTAGTAACCGCTATCGTTATAGGATTGAGGACTACGTTCGTAATATGCTCTATTATTGTTCAAACGTGGTGAAAAATTTGCACTAACAGCAGGGTTTGGTGATTGATTCCACTGTTGACGCTGGTAGCTTCCTTGATTTTGGCAATTTCGATGTGGGCAGCTTTCACTAATGTGTGCGTTTTGAACGGCTTCCGTGATCGCATTTACTAGGGCGTTATCAATTATTCCCCTCTCGCGCGTCACAATTTCAAGAAGATGACTTTCGTTTTCTGCAGTTTGTTGCAGATCTTTGAAAGTCTGTGATGTCTGCCTTTTTTCATTACCGCAATGCGAAGATTCGTAGTAAGGCCGCGCACAAATGTTTCGCACATTATTTCTTCGATGGCGATGGGATTGCTTTCTGCAAAAGCGTCGGCAACTAAATCTCTCACCCGTTGACCATAAATGATCACATTTTCATCGGGTTCCTGCTTCACGTGATAAATTTTTGCTTTCGCTATTTCGACACAGTTAGGGCTACGAAAGTCTTTTTTCAACTGGTCAACAACCTTTCTGTAATCCAGCTTAACATCGTTATCATAGTTCTCGTATTTTATTTTGGCTGCTCCGCTTAATTGCAGAGGAAGGAGCCTTGCCAGTTTGTGCTCGTCATATCCCGCTACATTGGTTTTTTCGTTCATCTCTCTAACAAACTTTACCACTGACATGTTAATTCCGTCATAATTCGGCCAGCACTGCAATGAGGGAAGGAACAGATCCGCTACGTTAACCCGAATATCAAGAGGCCTTTCTTAAATCTGGACAAGCCCCTGATTGATCCGTTATCATCTCTCGCCATGTTCGTAATGAGCAACCGTTCTATTAATTCCCGTGATTCGTCAATAAGTCGACTCGTTAGTTTCGCTTGATTTCTTTGCTCGGTGCGAGCAAATCGTTTCTCAGCTGGTGAGCTCTTCGGCACTAAGTAATTATCCGTTATGTTGATGAGTCGCTATTAAGATGAAGAAATAGGAGGCAGGCAGAGAGCTGAAGAAGCAGTAAGCAAAGAACGCAGTTGAACACAACCGTTCAACCGCAATCACGAAGACGTAATGTCTCTTAGATGACCTCAATATGGGTTACCGCTCTCTTTTCGCTTCGAGTGGGATTGTCATAGCCTCGTTGACGCCGCTATTCTTAAGTGGGTACTTGCGTGAGCTCTGGCCGAGGCCTTCGAGTGTACGCTCGAAGCCACGTTTCGGCTCCTTTCTAATGCCGACATTACCTATGTAGTATACGGTAATGTTGCCAACGGGCGAAGTTCTATTAACATCGAATAAAAATAAATCTAAAAAAATAATTCTTTGTTCTTTTTCGGATTTTTTTGGACGTCCTATGTACAATTTATATACAAGCTAGCGGTGGCATGAATGACAGAGTGAAATGTAGCAAGTGAATTGATAAGCTAAAAATCGAAGATTAGTAACATGTGCTATAAATTATACGTTTTAATAAGCTAATAGTGAAAGATATGAGTAAGCTGTTAACGTGATAACGAAAACATGAATGCAAAGAAATCATCTAGGACGTGCGCCAAAAAGGGAAAATCGGAAAAGTACGAGGTTCACAAGGGAGGTAGTTTGCACTCGGCAGTGACTCATGTGAAGAACGTACTTTCCGCACACTTAGTGTTTTTGAAGACGCCAGGTCGGAAAATACGATATTCGCTTCAAATCGCTATCGCGAATAGCGAAAATCGTACTTTTCGCAATCGATAATTAGAGTTTGAAAAATAGCATATAGTTAGCGGACTCAAATTCTTTAAAATAGTATTAGTAATTCTTTGAAAGATAGCTGTTTAATTTCATACCTTGCCTCATTCATGCGCCACGATAAAGACAAAGGAAGAATTATAAATGATGAAAACATCGTGCTCAGTGCAAAAAAAATCATGCCAGCATGCTTCGTGAGAAATGTGCAATGTGCGTTGAGTGTGTATATCTCGAGATATAAATACATTTTGATGGCCGTCAAAACGGAGTCTCCCGTACTGCTAACCTCTTTTAGAAATTTTTGAGCAAAAGTCAAAAAGAATCTCCCCGCGACCTCCATGTCATGCTTCTGGCTGAGATGGGAGTTCGACAAAGCATTTCTATAGATTTATATTTATGGACACAACCATATACAAAGTATGCAGTCGGGGAGACTGCCAACCTTCCAACCCATGTAGGGGCGTGGCTTACAGAGGCGGTGGCCACTATACCGTGACAAAGAAGGCGAACCATTCATCCCCTTCCCCTCCAGGGATCAAAGACTCTTCTACAGTGTTCCAACTTTTTTTTTCGCAGTGTTGCTTTTTTCTACTCTTGGACTGCAGCTGATCGATGCGGACCAGCTCTCCTACCAAGTCTCTTGGGATCGACTGTTCTACAGTTTTCCAACATTGCTTCGAAGTTTGCGTGGTCGTACTTCCCATGACTTCATGGTGGACATTTCCCCATCGATTAACTGTATATTAAAGATTTAAGTACGGTTCCTGCTCAATACGGGATGTGACCTGCTTATTCATAATGCTGCGTAACACCTACTCTACAGCATCTTCATGACCAATCAACCCACCTTACATTGACATTAGCCTTCCGTTCCACTTCATGACTGTTCATATTCTACCTACCGAGTTGCTTCAATTAATGAGTCATTACTCGTAGCATTTTCTCCTCAAACTGGATACCTTTCGAAGCAAATTGGACACGCTTCTAAGCTAGCCTAGGACTTTCGAAATCAAAGCGAACTCATGCAAAATGAAATGAGCTTCTTGTACATTAAACTAGAGCACTTCAAAAAGGTAAGAATAGTTTTTGCTAAAGGAAAATTTTAGTATAACCTTCTTTTAACTTTTAATTCATATACCCAATACTCATTTTACAACAGGTGAAAACTTCGCAACTTTATGAAATCCTCTATTTTGAGGAAAAATAATGGCTTAAGGCTTTTCCAAAGAGCAGGATGTCCGCCATTCCCGTGTCAAAAGAGGTGATTGCGCCATGCTAAGATCACCACCTATATATAAAAGAGTTTGTCCGTCGAGTGATCTAATCTAAGTGAGATACTCCGCATCACCCACGGCGAGATCGGTCGAATGATCTAACCTAAGTGAGGTACGCCGCATCACCCACAGCGAGAGCGGTCGAATGATCTAACCTAAGTTAGGTACGCCGCACCACCCACAGCGAGAGCGGTCGAATGATCTAACCTAAGTGAGGTAGGCCGCATCATCCACAGCGAGAGCGGTCGAATGATCCAATGTAAGTGTGGTACGCTGTATCATCCACAGCGCGGTCGAAATTTCCCATTGAACGTGGGAATTGCTGCAGCATGGAAAGCGCATCCTTTTACTGCTTGACACAACAGCACTTACGCGTGTTCCTGAACGTCCAGATTGAGAAGCCGTGCTGCCGACTTCGTGCCATTAGCATTAGAAGACCACTAAAGGGAAAAGAGTATAAGGGGGACTTCGAGGGTGGAGAATCGACAGCGACCAGGAGGTAGCGACTTGGAGGAAGCATCGGGATGGGGGGTCGATAGGGGGATCAATGAAGCAGGCCAGGAGGTGACACCAAGAAGAGTTAGGCATTAAGGAGGGACCAGTAGGGAGTTAGCAATCAGGGGGAGCAGTTAAGAGGATCAGTAAGGGGATCCATTACCAGTAAGGGAGTACGGATTTAGAAGGTGTGACACCGATGTCACACAATGGGCGTTCGCTCGCCGTCGTCGTGTCGTGAGCGTGGGAGGCCTACTTAATTGGGGTAGAGTAGTAGAGAAGATCCCGAGGGGGGAGGAGGGATCGACCAGGAACAAGGGACCTGGAGGCGGGGCCAGGGCGGGGAACCAGCAAGAAGGGAGCCGTAGGGGAATTCATACGGAGAACAAAGAATCTGCCATATGCATAGCCTCTTCATGTTCAACACAGCGGCGACTGCGCGCGCTTCTGAGCTTCTTGATACAGAAAACGGGCCCCCTAGCGTCGCGCAGCAAGCGCCCTGATTTTGAATACGTGCCACCGACCGTGCCGTGAGCATGGGAGGACCACTAAGGGGTGGTGGAGAAGGGCGGAAAGGGGGACCTCTATGGTGGACCAGGAGAGCGACCAGGAAGGAAAGGAAGAACCTGGAGGAGGGACCAGGATGGAGGAACTATTAGGTTGTAACGAATTAAGTGGCACTGGCTCGCGCCATTTTTTGGCGCGTCTTTACGCGTTTGATCAAGAACAAACCGTAACATGTGGCATATCATTTAGAAGCGCAAACTCTGCTCTACCGGTGAGTATCAAATTTTCTATGTAAAAGTGGGAAAACTTTAGAGTTTTATTGACTTTTTTGCAGATGGACAAAAGGGTAATCCGAGACATTTACTTGTATGAATTCAAGCTGGGCACTACAGCTAAGGAGGCGGACGAGAAGATCAACGCCGCATTCGGTCAAGGATGTTCCACAATTCGGACGGCGTATCGTTGGTATCAGAAGTTCCGGAATAGAAATGAGAGCTTGGAAGAACATGAAGGTCGTGGGAGGCATAGTGATGTTGATGAGGACAAGCTGAGAGATGTGGTAGAGGAGGATCCACACAAAGGTACCAGGGAGATAGCGAAGGTTCTTGGCGTCAGTCACAACACAGCTGCCCGGCATCTGAAGGAAATTGGAAAGACCAAAAAGCTGGAAAGATGGGTGCCTCACGAGCTGTCTGAGGAGCAAAGAAACCGACAATATGCGATCTCGTCCGCACTGTTTCTACGGAGCGAAACGGACCCATTCCTTGATCGCATCGTAACCTGTGACGAGAAATGGATCATGTACGACAACAGGCGACGATCGGCACAGTGGGTGGACAGCGATGAGAGCCCCAAGGTTTTTGCGAATCCGGAATTGCACCAAAAGAAAGTAGTGGTGACAGTATGGTGGTGTTCGCTGGGAATTATTCACCACAGCTTCCTCCCTCCCGGTGAATCCATCACGGCAGAGCAGTACTGCATTGAAATTGAAGAAATGATGAAAAAGTTGAAGGATATCCGGCCGGCCTTGGTAAACCGAAGGCGAGTTCTCCTTCTGCACGACAATGCTCGCCCCCATGTAGCACGAATGACGTTGCAGAAATTGAATGAGCTGAGCACTGAAACTCTACCACATCCTCCGTTTTCTCCCGACCTCTCCCCAACAGACTACCATTTCTTCAAGCATCTTGACGACTTCTTGGTAGGGAAAATATTCAGATACCAACAGGATGCTGAAATTGCCTTCGAAGATTTCGTCAATTCCAGAACTTCTGATTTTTATGCTACTGGGATAAAAAAGCTTGTGTCACGTTGGCAAAGATGTGTAGAATCAGAAGGTTTTTATTTCGATTAATAAACTTGCCTACAAGCCGAGATATTAACTGTTTAAATTTACAGTGGTTTAGTGCCATTTATTTCGTTACAACCTAATAGCAAGAAGAGACCAGTAGGTATCAATAGTGGAGACAAAGAAATGGGCCAGTAGTTGGGACCAGAAAGGTGGGGGACTAAAGAGGGGGAGGGAAGACCAGTAAAGGTGGAGCAGCAATTAGATCCAGTTAGAAGAAACGAGAGAGGGAACCTGGCTTCGGAAGACATGTCAACGACAACTTGAAATGCTAGCTGTTGAGAATGAGAACAATTGCGATGGAACAACCTGAGGGACAGAAGTACTGCGCAGCACAAACCAATGGCATTACTGGTCGATGAGGAAAGAATGTTTACGATGAAAGCACCGAAGTGGTGAAGGGCTTGATGCCGATAAAGTACGCACCAAGTCCTAGATGCTAGAAACTACTAGAAAACTGCTAGAAAAAAAGAAAAAATAAATTAAAATTACAAAAACTACTTTTCATAGGTCACAGTGATGCTACAAAGTCGCGCGAAGCGCGCAAGTGCGAGACACGCCGTTAGGCGTGTCGGAGCACTTGTCACATATACTTGCGAAGATCCTCACTTTGATGTTTCATGTATGCAGCATTTACTCTTATAAATTAAAAATCGCGCCGCGATCTGGTTCCTCAATGCACTATATGATTGCTGCCTTGTTGTGCTTTAAACGAAGATTTTCGTTTTTTCTCGAAAATAAAGCACATTATTTAGATATTTAATAATACCCATCCCGGCTGCTGAACTGTGAAATTTCGAGGAGGGCTAGACCAAATTTTTCCTTGAACAACAAGTTTTTTTTCACCATCTTAAAAGTTTCTAGTTTAACGTAGAAGAGGCTCAATTTCAGTTTGGAAGAGTTCGCCTTGATTTCTAGTGTCTCAGACTAGCTTAGAGGAGTGTCCTACCCGACGTGAAAACGGTATATGATCACTATAGCACCTTCGAGCTGTTCGCTGTTATGAAGCACTCATCATAACCAAAGATCTTCATTTATCCAAGAGGCATAATGACAGTGATGACAGAAATGACAGTCGAATTGGTTAAATCCTTCAGACACGAAAAATGCAGAACCGAGTAGAGTACAACAAAGAAAAAAGAGGTTGGTGGTTGGTGGCAGAGATCTTGTCGATGGTTTAGTCCTCGCACCAGGCGTTCTCCTTGCGAATAGCCTCCTCCTCCTCAGGCGTGAAGTCGTTCGCAATGTTAAACCTGTTCCGAATTTGTTCCGTAGACTTGCCCTAAAGTGAGTAGATTGACCAGGATAATCAAGTGTGTTGTGCTAGTGCCCTTTGCACCTCAACTATAAAGCTGCACGCTGTTCTGTACCTTATACTTCACAGAGGTAGCTCTTTGCTGACAGGCCTCACGCAAGACGTCAGAATGGAAATTATTGCCCATTTAGTTACAGCAAAGCCGTTGTTTCAATTGAAAGCACCACAGGAACGATGTTGAGAATGTCCCACAAAGTCGTTGAGTTTAGTGCGCTGCACGTTTAATAGCGTAAAACACTGTTCATACTGTTCATACTTCGCGACAGCAGCGACAAGAGCGATTGGAGCGACAGCGCAGACGCTCGAGTAAGAACACTTTTCGGCGGCGCGCGCTCGGTTTTGATCGATATGCATATTTTGCACGGGCGACAAGTCGTTCTTTTCGAGAAGTATGAACAGACCCGTGTTTCCATTTGATTCTATTTTTTGTTCACATTCATTGTTTTCCTTATTCTTTTTTGCTCTTGCTGACCATTGCTGCTCTTGTCCTCTCTTTTCGTAGTATTTCTGATTTGTCTCCTATCTAGCACTAAAAACCCCCGCTCTCTTTCTTCTTCCTACTGCAGACGTTAGGGGCATTTTATACCCCCGCCGCTGCGCGATTGCAGTCACGGTCTGTTCATACTTCGCGACGGCAGCGGCAAGAGCGAGGGCAGCACCCCAAATGTATGGACAGGCGACAAGAACAACGGGAGCGACTGGGGCGACGAACGTAGTGTGGTATATGTAACTGCACCATAATGCATATTTCGTGTCAGAGAGTCAGCCAGTCAACACAGACACTAGCAAACAGTCACATTACTTACATCATCAATCTGGCACTCAAAGGAAGTATAAGCATGCCTTACACTGATCTGAAGAATGGCCGAATAGGAATCATTTCCTTCGAACACCAGTGCGCTCTGGTGTAATCACGTACTCCACACCTCGTCCATCGCCCCAGTTGCTCTCGTCACTCCCATCGCCGGCGCGAAGTATGAACAGGCGACGAGAGCGACGGGAGCGACAGGAGCGACCGCAACAGCGCTCGAGTATGAACAGATTTCTGCGGTGATCGCTCGGTTTTTATCGATTTGCATGTTTTGCACGGGCGAGGAGTCGCTCTCGTCGTGAAGTATGAACAGGCCCTTGGGAATCGTTTAGTGTGCACGCGACGAGCTGTAATGATGAGTTCCCCTATCGATTGCACGACGCAATATGAGAGCTTATCATCACATCGCATCGCGTGCACACTAAACGACCCCTTAGGCCTATGTTATACTCCCGCAGGAGCATCCGCGGACGGGCGGGAATCGCGCCGGGACCCCTGAGCTGGCCAATCGCCGCGCCCCGCCACGCCCTCCGTCCGCGGATCGCCGCCGACAGACGACGAAAGGGCTGTTATACTTCCCGCCCGCGGGACGGCTGTCGTCCCGCAGAATCCTGCGCCAAAAACGCGCTCCAATGCGACGCTAGCCGGCCCGGGACGACGACGACCGTCCGCGGTGCGCCTTCCGTCCGCGGACTTCCTGCAGATGCTCCCGCGGGAGTATACCTTAGACAGGGAGATCATTGATGCGCGGCCACGAGCTTTTGCGTAGCGTGAATGCGCTGAAGAAGACGGCGGAGACGGTACGGTAGAGATGAGGCGGGGAAGAAACTGCACGCTGTTTAACGGCTACTGATTGAGTTTCGAGCTAAATTTCCTCCAAAACTCTTCGCTTAGAGCCCACTTTCGTTGGACAGAACGCGAAAACATTGCCGAATTTCTAAAACTTGTTTGGAATGTCCTCAAAACTCGCCTAATTGTAAACTGCTGAACTTGGTAGCTTCTGCGCCATACACTCCACTTCTAGGTGATATCGTGGGGACACTTTGAGCTACGCATCTGGTTTAAAAATAACGGCCTGAAAGCTCCAGCTCAGATGGACTAGTCAGACATTTACCTGATAATAGTCAACACGGCGGAAAGAGACACATGTATCCCCTACTTTGGCCACAAATTGAACGAATCTACTTCTAGAAGATTGGCGCATCGTCTATTGCACCACGTAAACCAGTACTGTGAAAGGAATCAGAAAAAAAAAAGAAAGCGACTTTTTTTGAAGAAATCAGTAGAAATATTCGTGCTGTCTCAGTTTAAAAAATCATTTAAAATCTTACTGTAACGTTCCAAAAACATTTCACAAAAAGTGATCGGCTAGTGTTCCTCACATTTTTGTGCCTTTTCAGCTCGATAGCTGCAATCGATCGCCAAATAGTAATTACACGCGATGATCCACCCCCCCCCCCCCGACCTAGAGTTGTACTGTTGGAGGACCAAAACAACAGCGTCATTTGGCAAAAATATATCACAATGATTCACCCCTGATGGTGAAATGCCTGATTCCATAATGAACCTGCCGTGACTGAGCCCTGTTTATACTTCGCGACGGCGGCCACAAGAGCGACGAGAGCGACGAGAGCGACAAGAGCGACAAGAGCGACAGGAGCGACAGGAGCGCCGGGCGTAGCGTGGTGCATGTAACTGCACATATTACCTACATCATCAATCTGGCTCTCAAAAGAAGTATAATACCATGTCTTACCCTGATCTGAAGAATGGAAGAATAGGAATCGTTTCCTTCGAATACTAGTGTGCTATGGTGTAATTACGTACTCCGCAGTCGCCGCGCGGTTGGCAGTTTAAAGGACGGGGCGCGCCCGAATCGCGCGCCGGATTACGGTGGCAGGAAATTCCGGTTGAGTTCTATAATTCAGTCAGTCCGTCCGCCGCCCCAGTCACTCCCGTCGCCGGCGCGAAGAATGAAAAGGCGATTAGGAGCGACACCGACAATGCACGATCGCGACGGCAGCACCCCAAATGTATGGACAGGCGACAAGAGCAACAGGATTGACTGGGGCGACGGACGGTGTTTAGTGCGGTGTTTTGCATGTTCTGCACGGGCGACAAGTCGCGAAGTATGAACAGGTTTTAATCGCGTCGCGCTGTGCCCATCCCTTCAGCATCGTGATTCGCCAAATACAGTAACCCAGAATTCCATCAAATGTGGTGTTTTGAGGCGGCGGGGTATAAAAGCGATGCGGTCGTGCTAGTAGACCGATAGTCGGTGTGAAGAGGATCGTTGCCCGACCGCTGCATAGCCCGTAACTGCCCATTTCCATGAAATTTCGAACTGCTTGAGCGAAGGACTTTCTTTCTGGGGAGTCGGAGTTCCTAGTGATTCTTTGCTCTGATGTTGAAGAGCCAGTTATAACCCACATGATAATATGGACAGTCTCAGGTAATCGGGGCTGCTCCTGAAGCTGAAGGTCCTGAATGACCTCGTCGCGACAGCTTGGACGCAGCTTTAGATCCTAACACACCAAAAAACTCGCTTCTGCGATCTTTCAAACTGCACTCTACCGCAATCAAATCAGCGAACAGTCTGTCATTCAAGCTGCTTCCACGATGTTTTGCAACATTTGCTAAGAAAAAATAGAAACAAGTGCTTTTCAAATCTCAGCAACAGACCATTATCATCGACGCGATCTTCTTGCACCCATCGTCCAGGAGTCCCGGGATATCCAAATAGTTTGCGGCCTGAAGATAACACGTTTTGGACAGAGCTCTATCAATGGAAATGCTGCTACGATATTACCATGACAACGTCGTAGATCATCGGATCTTCCATTTTGAAGAACTCATCCGTGAAAACCTGGAGACGCTGCGGGTTTTCGTCCTTTCCCGCTTTATGCGCTTCACACCATGTAATGACCTGAAAGACCGCTGAAATGAGACGCAGAACATCTTCAGTAGGCAAACACAAACCTTCTCAAGCACCGCGGACGTAACATTCAGAATTGGGATGGGTGTGTCATCATCATGGAGATTGAGGTCCTGAATTAAAAGCAGCTCGCTCATAGGAACTACTGTTGGAAAACACCCACTGTGTAGTGGGCATTGGATCCGACTCCAAATCCGATAATTTGCATCAGTCATTTTATTCAAACAACCTTAAAAGGATTGTGCGGGTAATGGTATTTTTGGGAAGTCCCAGATCTTGGGATGATTGAGATAAGAGCAGCTTTAACAGCAAGGATTTTCAGATGATACAAATCACTGATTTATCTCCGGATCTCACATCGGATAGGACAGATTTCCGATCAAAATCAGCTAACCGGATTATCCGAAAAGCCGATCTGGGGCCGGAGTCATCAACGACTTAAAGCAATTTAACGGAGAAAATACAGCCGAAATTCCTGATAGTGCGGCTTACCAAGCGATATCGTGAAACGTTTCACCATATCGCTTGTTGATAAGTCGCGTAAATTGCTGTAAGTCGTTGATGACTCCGCCCCCTGGTGAAGATCGCACCCCAATCGCCCTAATATCCAGGCTTTTCAAAAATGCTATTGTTCACACAATCCTTTCATCCAGGGTTCGAAAAAATGACGGATCCTTATCCGAATCGGCATGGGATCCTATGTCAGCATCGTATGTGGCAAGCTGGTTTCTACAGTCAGATTTGTAGCTAACAGTAAACCCTCATTGTTTACACGGTTAAATTTCCAACGTTTCCTAACTGGCACCGATCCTATGTATCATCTATCAAGCGTTAAGCCGCGTGCACACTTTGCAGCGGGCAGCGGAATGTGGGCGGAGCTGATCTCGCACACTGCGGTAATGTTGAACTGCGCCGCGGCCGCATGCAGCGACAGTGAGGAATGCCCGGGTCATTCCTCGCTGCCACTGCCGCTGCGGAGTGTGCACGCGGTTTTAATCTGCGCGGCAGTGAGTCCGGAGATACGCGGAGGGGAGATCATAGGATACCACTGAGACCGTTAGTCGGACGGAACGGTAGCGTCTGTCTTTAGCGCTTATAAAAAAGACTTGCCTTGTTAGCGAGTGCTCAGAATAACTTCACTCGCAAGCTGGCTACGAGATACCCTAGCCTGGTTATTAGTTCATTCCTAATGGAGTTCCTATTCGTCATTTGTATAGGTTGCAAAGTGTAAGTAGTAGAGGACTGAGGTATGACCTTCTTATGGCATTCAAGGCTTTAAGAGAAGAATTTTTCTCCTCAGTACTACCTAGAACTAGAGGTAGTGGCACTAAATTCAGGGTTCCATTTGCAAGAACAGGGTACGTGCTAATCAAAGTAGTTCCACAGCTCAACAAAATTTGGTTTCCAGAGTTGGTAAACATGTGTTTGCAGTTTTAGGAGTAGGGCAGAGAAGCTGGTATATGCAGAAGGTTGTACATAGTGGGCTTGTGCCCGCACTGAGATTGCACATGGTCGTGGAACACTTACACAAACACGGCTTCTGTGCTCTCCTATGCTGATGCGAAGGAGAGCACAGAACTAGGCAAAGAAATTAACTTCGTGGTCTAGCTGATCTCAACTTACCCGTTTCAGGATAGTTTACCGGTGTGCAGCTGGCGCCAGCCCGCTTAGCACCGAGAAGATTCTCGGTACCCGCATGCTTCATTTCGTTTCCTCCACTTACTGTATCTTTTACTGCTCGCTGCTGCCCTATATAGCGTTTTACGCTGTACGAAATTAAACATTTTATGCAGCACTGGTGTATTCCATCCTATTGGTGAATTGGTCTAGGCCATTTATTTTTTGGAGGTATAGATAAGGACAAGCAGTGAAAACAAAAACACAAAAAAAAACTTAAATAATGCAATACAGTGCATAACAATTAGTTATCTGGAAGATATCTGTCAAGTGGAGAATTAGAAAGCGCTTGTTTTTTGTTGTCGTTGAGAATCTTAAAAACTCATAGAGCCGCCATTTTGGGTGGAAAATGAAGCACAAATAGGGCTTTGACCTTGGTGAAATAGACTTTCCGCTGGCTACCTCTTGTGGTAGTGCTCCCATTTGAAAAGTCTATTGGCACCTGCACGGTAACGGAATAGCGTTTCAGTAGCCCTTCAGAATATCACAAACAGCTGGCACGACTAACCCACCAGCACCAGCTTCTCAACAAGCGACAAATGTGTAGTAGCTCACCTCGATCATCGTGTCGATCAGTCTCAGCTTGCTGACCACCGAAGCAGGCACTTCACAGATCACCTGGTCTTTGGTCTGGAGCTTGTACATCTTCTCAGGAGCGGCGCCACCAGTACCAGCCTGATTAGCATCATCGGAACTCATCTTCCTGAAGAGCTTCAACATTGGAGCACTGAAGATCTTATGATATCGTCAGGCTGACGTCGACGCGGTAGTGAAGCGTGAGGCGGACGGTAGCGCTGGCAGCGCGCATCAATCGATTCTTGGGTCGGTTAGCATGACACACCCTACACGTACTTTTCCTTTACCCCTACTCCCCCCACCCCTTCCTCCTCCAGCGTGAATTTCTCGATGGAAATGTTAGGGATGGGAAACACTACGTCTTCCTCCGGAATTGGAGAAATAATAAGCAATGCATGGCGAACCCGCATGAATAGGCTAAAAAGGACAGTTGCCAACACCCTTTCGACTCTACGCATAGGTCCTGTCCATACTTCGCGACGTCAGCGACAAGACCGACTAGAGCGCCGCGACGGGAGCCAGGTCCGAATGGTACCGACAGGGCATTGCCGGAGAACTGGTCCATGGGCAAGGTGCCAACGCGGCGCGCGGGTTTTCTGCAGCCATGTCTCGCACCCTCTCGCGCCTCACATGCATCCCGCTCGTGTCTTTAGCGTCTGCCGCTTCTCACACCCAACATGTACCTCGACTTCTGGCTAACCGACAGGCCTCTCACTCATGAGCGCACTGTCTACAACTCTCCCGTTGAGGCCACGTGCGTGCAAGTTGGGTGCGAGACTACCACTAGTGGAGATGATCCAAAGACGGAATGAGCATAGTCAAATAGCAACAACAGCTGAGAGACCAGCGCGACCAATAATAGACCTTATAAATAGTGGACCGATTAATCAAATCAGCACAAACACCTGTAACAAACATTGAGGACATCTAATGTAGCTGCAGATCTTCAGAGCCCCACTACACTTCTGTTGAGGCTACAGTGAGATTAATTGAATGGGAAACTAGTGCGTAGCTTCAACACAGTGTCACTGCGCTCGCAAGGGAAGTATGACAGGCACTTCAGACCTTGCAGTTACATGCCACAAAACGGCCAAGCAGGGTGAAATCGCTAATCCAAGCAGCGTTTTGGAATCATCCCTGCTATCTCACCACATCCCTACGAGACGGATGTGAGGTCAGTCAAGTCCAGCTGATTGCTAAATCATAGCGCACTCCATCTTATAGTATTAGGATTAGGCATAAAACTTCGTCAAGGTGAAGTTGCATCACACCACATAAGGACTAATGAGCAACAAGGACAAGTGGAAGTCTCACCGAGCTCTGGAGGTTCCACCAATTTCTGAGAACCGTAGGGCGCCCGCCTACTACAAGAGAATGCAAGGACTACCTCAATGTACTTGCCGCTAGATTAGCACACTGAATTATAGAACTCAACCGGAATTTCCTGCCAGCGTAATCCGGCGCGCGATTCGGGCGCGCCCCGTCCTTTAAACTACCGGCCGCGCTGCCGCGCGACCCGACCGCGTGGCGCGCAGAGGACCCTCAGCGATTGGAGAGCGCAATTCTTACGGGTACGGACTTTGTCGTCAGTCTTCTTCGTCTTGTAGGAATTGCATTGAGAAAGGGGACGAGCGCCAGGTATGGAAACATCCAGGAATTGGTGGGAATCAAAATACCAGCATGGAGGCGGAAATAAAAGAAAGCCCTAAAAACACTATCAAGATGGCCGCAGCAAGTTCGACTCTTTAAACGTTCACACCTTTGGGATGGGCATCAGCATCTCTGGCCGCCTGAACTAGAGAAGTGTCTATGGCTCACGCGATACATCACAGTTTCGAGGAGCTATCTGCCATACACCTGTCCAGATTGCTTCACTGATGGTGGAAATCCCGTATTAGTGGAGTTCTGCGATGGATAGTTGAGAGACTTTCTCGGTGTGCTTTAACCAACGATTTTTTAAAGCAGCAATCTCGATTGCTTGAGACTGCCTCCTACAACTCAGTTCCAACCTACAAGAGCAGCTGAAAATTGGTCTGGTTCTTCAAATAACAGAGCAAACCGGCCTTTTGCGCTCCGAAATAACGTTTGAAAGCTTTTGTAGCTAACGTTTATGGTACGATTTTCATGCTCTTTGACGCTATTCTCCGGAGTATAAAAAATGAATCTGTGTAAAAAAAAGTCGGAAACGGGACTCATTAGAAGTGTCGTCTTGCTTTTAATCCCCTTTTAACAAGCCCCTATATCTCCCTTGATGGAGCCGAAGAATCATAGGTCTACTTGGCGTCACATCGCCAGATAATCTTATATATCTATGAGTATTCTATTATATTTACCTCCACTCACCACCTCATCACTTGAAGTTCAGTCCCAACAAATGTTTATGTATAACCATAATACTCGCAGAAGCAAGCACACAGGAAGTCAAAGGTGGAAATATGCACGTTCCCGGTTTTCGCCTTCAGCAACCGCTTTATAGTACCTCTCTGCGGTCATTTCTACTAACAACCCTACTCATCCGGTCCATGTCCCGCTTCTACTACCTGAATAGGAACCTGTATGTCTATCCTTGAGCAGATCAGGTCGGCAAAGCTCTGCCGCGACTCGATGGATAGTGCCCATCATATTAAAGTCCGGCGAGGGTCCGCTGCGGGCTGCGCGGTCACGTCGCGCGGCAGCGCGGTCGGCAGTTTAAATGGCGGGGCGCGCCCGAATCGCGCGCCGGATTACGGTGGCAGGAAATTCCGGTTGAGTTCTATAATTCAGTGATTAGCACATTGGTAATAATAGTTTTGTTTTTATTTTTCTGCTCATGGTATTATTGGTATTACCATTGTGATGTTGAAGATAAACTTTACGTGATAAGCGTGTCACTGCATACTTAAAGTTAGGAAAACCAAGCGCATACCGCACGCAAGCCTCGGGCTAAATCATTTCAATTCCCTTTTTTCTTCTGCATATCCATGGAACAGTTGTAACACAACCAATACTTGTTAAGTTGTCGATTCTATGCGACACCACCAACTCTCCCTACGGTTCCGACCGTGTTCATGTTCTATACACGACTCATTCCGCCACGCCTCACGAGCGTGGCGGAATGAGTCATGGACCAGTTCTCATGTAATCCCGACAGGGACAGCTAGTCACGTTATACGCGCGCGATCGCCGCGCCTTACTGCTGGGCGCGCTAGAGCGCGAAAGTGTGCATCACCGGCTATTGGCTGCGCTCTTTCGACTTGCGGAAGAAAAAGGAAACAGCTATATACATTTGCTTCGGCTTTAGACTGAAGGAATACGAAGCTGTCTTAGCGTTTGTTAGATGGATGACTACGAATGGCATGATACTTGAACTATGACAAGCGAATCGGCGAAAGATGGCGATCAAGTGGCGAGTAGAACTAAAATGGAAAGGGAACTAAGCGCGCTGGTGCCCGCTCCGAGATTGCACATGGTTGCCGAACACTCACATAAACACGGTTTCCGTGCTCTCGTCCCTGACGCTGAGTAAAGCACAGAACTAGGCAAGGGAACGAACTCCGGGGTCTGACTGATCTAACTTACCCCCCTTTTAGGATACCTTGCAGACGTGTGGCGGGCACCAGCCCGCTTAGCGCCAAGGAAAGCTACGGATTAATGTGGAATTGGGGGTCTTTGAAGCTCAGTAAAAGTCTCACGTTTCAGCAATCCCTAAAAACTTTTCCAAACCTTGACAACAAGGTTAAGTATTCAAATTAAAAGAAAGAATAAAGTAAATAATTTCGGGAATCACATTCCAAACGCCGGTGAAAGTTCCATATAGTGTCTGGTAACAATAGAGGCTTTCCGAGGCTTTCCTATCGCACCGGATAATGCAGCATTGCAGCAAGGCATGCTCTCCAAGGACTGCGCGAACGGATGTGATACGTTGGAGAATCTATGGAAAAGACCGTCGTAAACATCAGTGGCTTTCTAGGGTCACTACAGCAGCGGCTGTCACTGTTACAACATGCTGAAGACAGTCTAGAGCTGATCCCGGAATAGATGCCTACGCTCATTACATCTCATCATAGGATTATTCTCCACATACTGGGCCAAAACCTTGTCTTCCATAATCACTCCCTGATTTCCTCTAACTTTTCCTCTGTTCATGTTACAGTTCGAGTCTTAAACCATCTTTAGACCTACGGTTTACATATCCCTCCAATTTTTTTTTAAAGCGATAATCCATTACCAATTCAGAAAATGTGGAGTACTAGGCCCCGGTAGAAACTCGCAAGGCACTTGCTTCCGAAACTTCTAGTACTTGTTTCGAATTTTCCTCAGCCATTTCTCGTCACAACAGATAAAGTCTCATTTCATCCGAACTTTATTCTAAAAAAAAACGCTCCCCGTTCTTTTCTCCATCAGAAGGCATCAAATGTGTCTCACTCAACTGCTTCTTTACTTCCGCTCTAACCAAAAGAACGACGTCGACAACCGCCAGCACACACTTTCGTGCTCTAGCGCGCCCAGCAGGAAGACGCTGCGACCACGCGTACAACGCCATTAGCCGCCCTGTCAGTAGCGACGGCTGGTGACGTCATACGCGCGCGGTCGCCGCGCAACGCTGCTGGACGCGCTAGAACGCGGAAGTGTGCACTACCTGCCAGCTAGACTGGAGAGATACGAAGATGTCTCAGTAAGAAAGATGCTTCTCTGACTCGTTGCCACGCGGTTGCAGACAATCGAACCCAACAATACTTTAATTCTTTGGGATACTCGGTACAAATCAGAACTACCAATAATGACGGGAGACGTACACGACAACAAGAGCAGTCGAATAGGAGAGCCAATAAAAACGTGGTTTTGGCAATCGTCACAAAGCACATGTTTTGTTTCCCTGCGCATTCTTTTCCTATCGCAAGCTAGATCTCGCAGTGCGATCTTTTTTTTTTGTTCTGAGAAGAAGCTTCTGCGATATTTAGTGTTTGCTAAAAGGATGAATGCAAATCTCATGCTACTTAAACTACGACGCGCGAGTTGGAGAAAGGCGACGATCAGATGACGAGAAAATTTAAGCTTTGGAGGCGCAGGCACAAAAACTCACAGAACATGGTATAAGAAACACTAGCGACCTTCAAAAGAACACTAACATGGTATGGGAAATACTAAAAAAAGGTCCAACAGAAATACCCATGAGTGCAGGATAACTTGTAAATCGAACTGCAATTAATGAACGATAATTCACTAGTAGTAAACGTTTGGTAACAGTGCAAGTTTTCCTATCAGAATGACAGTGCAGTACTGCATCAAGGAATGCTCTTTAACCCGTTGTCGACCGTGCGGCAAATCGCGTGTCTGACGCGTGGGACCGCGCGGACACTCGAATCTCGTGAAAACACTACTTCACGATATTCCAAATGAAGCTCCCTCTCCAAGGGTTAGCCACATATTGGAGAAGGCCGGAACAGGTTCGAAGCAGAACATAAGGATAAAGGTTGGCGTTATTCAATTCCCTTTGGGATGCGCCACGCATTCTACGTCTACGGGATGTCCTGGAGACGAGTTGAAGGCGTACTTGGCCATACAATGACTTGCCCTGGCCACCGATGAACAAGTCAGCGCTTTATCGTTCCCAGATAAGTCTGATACCAATTCATCAACCCCGGAGGGATGGAAGGCTTGGTTGGCCTGGGCGGGGAATCCG
Organism: Heligmosomoides polygyrus bakeri; assembly: GCA_947359475.1. Lineage (NCBI taxonomy): Eukaryota > Metazoa > Nematoda > Chromadorea > Rhabditida > Heligmosomidae > Heligmosomoides > Heligmosomoides polygyrus. The sequence goes on from OX375870.1 coordinate 85,546,354, forward strand.
AACCAGGAACCTGGTATCGGGTGCAGGCGACAACCGGCGCCTTCTCCGACTGCGCTCCACTCACCCGAAGCAAAACATAGATGTTTTTGCTGCTGTAAGAAGGGTTGCAAAGAAACAGGGCGCACGTTCGCCACGAATCGTGCAAATAAGGCTAGCACATGATGTAGCAGGTGTTTGACATATTTTTAACTGAATTGTTTTCAAAATTCTTACAAGAAATGTGACTAGTTATTTTTCTGTATGACCATTTTATAAGAAGTGGGTAGCTGTTTGTGAACAGTGCCGATCTTTGTGAAGCTTGAATAGTGTGTACTGTTCATTAATTGTTTTATCAGTGCTTAGAAGTAAATGACTCCAGGACCACAGTGCAGTAGCATTGCTAGTATCCAAGATATCTAATGAACCACACGTTCAGCGGCCTAGCGACGTCTGGGTTGGGGCTTCGCCTCCAAACCCCGAGAATAGAACACCGCAACCATCTTCTTGGCCTCTTTAGGCCTTCTCTCATTCATTACAGTAAAACTTCAAAACTGCTCCTATGGGGCCTGTCCACCCACTATTCACGTGCGTGACTCATCCCCTGAAGTACTCGTTCTATACATGGCGAAGAACAGATGGAGCGAGTCTTAGGCCTTGTTTAGTGTGCACGCGACGCGCGACGCGATGCATGCATAGTGGCCAAATTGATCGAGCGACGCATCGATCAATTCGGCAACTACACATAGCATCGCGTCGCGCATCGCACGCACACAAAACAAGGCCTTAATCCGAAGTGTTTAATCTGCGGAAACACAAATGAAATCATTTGGTAGTGGTAGACCGCTCGACACCGTTCACAGTCCGATGGGAATAATATTGCTCCGATTTCTTTAGTCATTCTCCCTACCCCCCCCCCCCCCCTCCAATACCCCCTTAATCATGCGCCGGCAAAGAACGGTAGTGAGAATCAAGTACGCACACACTCGTTATTGCACGAAGCCTTTAAAAAGTGGAGGACGAGCGTTCTACCCCTCGTCCCCCTGGCCCGCCTACCCCCCAACCCCCTGGGCTTGCTCGAGAGTCCAGTGGCTGCGTTACAAGATAGTGGAGACGCAGACGTTTGCCACGCCTCTGTTTAAAGGGCGGGTGGTAGAACGCCACTCCGCCTTAAAAAGTCATTTGAAAATCTCATGGATGCTGTGCAAAGTCTTATCTGTGGCATCTGGATCCGGATGCACGTTGGATAACGTCTGTGACACATTTGCTGAGTCCCGACGCATGTGTCACGACATCTATGACACGCCTTCCGCACCCCCACACACGTAGCACGACGTCTGTAGCACGTCCTCTGACGCCATGTTGGACGACACTGGGAGAAGTACTGGTCCCCTTGTTGGTCCCTTTCACTGATCCCCTTCACTAGTCACCCTACTGGTCCCCCTTAACCCTTTCACGACACGCGCGATTTTCACGTGAGTGCCGCGTGGGACAGCGCGCAGTTTGCCCGCGCGCCGAGTTTCACTATTATTATTAATATTATTTTCTTAAATATGAATAAAACAGTAGCCATTGAAGTTTCTCATGGATCACCTTGACCGTAGACATAAGTAGACTCGGGGATTAATATTATACTATTAAATGTTTGATAAAATTCCATGAACTATCTTTATGGTGGTGTCCGACGACATCGTCGGACATTGTCCCACGTGGCAAAAAAAGTGTCCGACGACATCGTCGGACAATGTCGTGAATGGGTTAACTGGTCGTTCACTGGTACCCCACTTTTTGGTCTCCTTTCACTTGACCCCCCCCCCCCCCCGTTCACCGGTTCCCATTACCGGTCCCACTTTCGCTGGTCCCACCTTCACTGGTCTCACTTCATTGGCCTACCCTCTACCGCCCCCTCCCCCTTCTCTGGACCCTCTCCTTCCTACACCGCTTCACCAGTCCCCATTACTGATCCCACCCTCACTGGTCCCCCCTTTATAGGTCCCCTTTCACCAGTCCCCCTTCATTGGTCAACCCTTTTCCGGTCCCCCCTTCACCGGTCCCCATTACTGGTCCTCCCCTTTATTGGTCAACCCTTTACCGATCCCCCTCCCCCCCCCCCCCCTTACTGGACCCCCATTCTTCATCGGTCCTCCATTACTGGTCCCACCTTCATTGGTTCCCTTCACTGGTCCCCTATTACACGTGTTCGTAATCCGGACAGCCCTTTCGCGACATCGGCGACACCTCGTCTGAACCTGGACGCCTGTCTAACGACGACGTTGACATGTCTTCTCAAGCCGGACGTCCTTTGCGCGACATCAGTTACACCTCTTCTTAACCAAGACACCCATTACGCGACATAGGTGACATATCGTCCGAATCAGAAGCCCCTTGCGCGACATCGATGACACCTCTTCTCAACCAGACATCCTTTGCGCAACATTGGTGACATGTCTTCTGAACCGAGATGCCTGTTGAACGACGCCGTTGACACCTCTTCTGAACTCGAACGCTTTCACGACGTCGATGACACATGTTCGCAACTCGGACGCCCTTCGCGTGATATCGGCGACACGTTTTCTGAGCCCTCTTAACACGACGTAGGTGACACCGCGCCTGAACCCGGATGGCTGTTACTCGACGTTTACGAAAGGCGAGATGGACAGACGGACGAACAGACGGAAGGACAGACACAACCGCTTACTGTTTTCTATATCCCACCATATATAATAGAGGAGGGTTTTTTTTGTCTCAACGTGACCGTGGGAAACTTCGTAAACTCCGCGGGCTCGATGGTTTAATCACCCAAGTTTGAGGCAGGTTCTCGACTTCTCTCTCCGAAGGGAAGCGCAGGGAGGCGAGCAATCGCCGCTGCCGAGGAGGACACGTGAGGCGTTGCGAAATAGGCCGGCGCCGCGGCTCTGCCCGCGCACGTGTTGGGTGGCTACTGCTTCGAACTGACCCCTTTGAAGGCTCCTGTCCTTGCTACTGGTCAATTAGTGCTTGCAATTAGGTGCTGCTACAGTTGTTACCGCAGGGTACAACTCTGCCGCCTGTGTGCATGGCCGAGGTCACTGCTCATTCCTGTTCTTGCTACCTTCTCTGTGTTCGGGCATAATATTCTGATGTGTACGAGCTTCCGCCTTCACTTTTCTGAGAACAGCTCCTGCTGTGTTAATCCATACTGCCGCTCTTCGTTACTGCCTTTGCCACCGTTTCACTTTGTTTCCCTTCGAGAGCCTTTTAAGTTGACGTCAGTGTCGTGGTGAGAATCTGCGGCCCTATTCTAGTGCTCCTCGCTCTACATGTTAGAGTATGCCCCTTGGTAGGAAGGCACATGTATGCCCATTCACAGCAGAAGTGAACTAACTTGGTTCACCATAGGGCTAGAACCCACCAGTGCTGCTGATAATTTTGAATTTCATACAACACAAAACGACGGATTGGGCGTTCCTACATCGTGGCCCTCCCGCCCCAGCCTATTTGATCCCCACTGCTAGTTGTAGCACTTATATCCACTCGTGTGCTTCTTAAAGAGGCTGACAACCACTTAACATGATGAGCCCTGTCCACCTGATCCGTTTTATGCCTGATTCTGTAGGCTGTAAGTAAGATTCTCCCATTCTAAGTTGGTTGGATTGAGCCCATCAGTTTCTCCCGCCCACATGAACTTCCTAGCAACTTTCTACACCATTCCAAGCTGTTGGATTTTTATTCGAGTGATAGCAGAGGTTGATCAACAAACACAACGGTGAGGAACATACATATCCCACCTTTATGATTAAGTGGCTCTTACACTATCAGTCGATTAAAGGCTGCGGTGAACTTTTCGAGGGCATGGTGCGATCTCGTTTTTTGTTGCGCTATAAGCTTGCTCATAGGCTGTAAGTATGATTCTCCCATTCGAGAGCATGCAACAGTTTCTCCCGCCCACTCATGATTCCTATTTATCGCTTGGGCCCCTTCAGACGTTGCGAAATTATTGATAGCGTAAGTTTAACAACAAATACAACAGTGAGGAACACACATGTCCCCACTTTGGTGGATCAATTAGGTGGCATTTTTGGAGTGCATGGCGCGATCTCATCTTTTAAGACGCTATATGCTTGCTTCTTAGCTGCAGGCTTTGGGCTACGTCCCTAACGTGGCCCGCCATACCCGACGCCGGCGGAGCCGGCTAGCCTGGCGTCGCCCGTGGATGCGATGCCGGCGAAGCCGGCTAGCCTGGCGTGGCCCGCACACTCCAGCGTCGGCGCAGGCGGAGCCGACGACCGACGCTGGTATGGGATATGTAAGCAATACTACTCTAGTTCTCCCACATGATAAAACAATGCTGCGATGCTTCCCACCAAGTGACTGCCTCCTAATACTTTTCCACTGGTGTTGGCATCAACGAGACAGTTTCCTTCTAACCATAATTTAAGGACCTGTGTAAGCGATGCCGCACCAACATGCCGCTGCGCGACCGCAGTCGTTGCCGACTTTGTACTCCTAGATAGGTCGTGGCATTGTTCTGAATACATTGGCGCAGTGTCGCCTCCTGATTCTGGAGGAGTTGTCTGACGGAAGCGCCCGCTTCGGGGCCAAGTGTGGCGAATATGGCTGTCTCCGTTTTCGTTTGAACACCATTTTCGGTTGAAAATGGCAATTGAAAAGACTTCGAGAACTTTCCTTAGGATTAGAAAGTCCATGTCAAGGGAGTCAAGGGACGTTAAAAAGGATAAAGGATAAAGGACGGCGTTACTCAATCCCTCTTGGGATGCGCCACGCATTCTGCTTCTACGGGATGTCGTGGAGGCGATCTGAATGCGTATTTGGCCATACAATGACTTGCGGTGGCAGCCGATGAACAAGTCAGCGCTTCATCCTTCCCAGACAAGTCTGGTAAAAATTCACCGACCCAGGAGGTGGAAGGCTTGGTTGGCCTGGGCGGGAAATCCAAACCAGGAACTTGGTATCGGGTGCAGGCGACAGTCGGCGCCTCCTCTGACTGCGCTACACGCGCCCCAAGGGACGTTATCACTCCATAAAGGTCGACAAATGCGTGATCTGGACAACGCCTGGATACTCGTCCATATTTTTTAGGTGTACACTTAATGAGGAATCAGTATACTTGATCTACAGCGGTTATAATGGATACGCAAGCGTATTTGGCGTTCTCATGCTGTAACTTTTAGATAAATCCAATGGATATCATGAAGGAGGAATCGGGTGGACTCTGTGTGCACCGTAGGTGGTTCAGTGGTTTTTGTCTGTTCTTCTGCAGGACAACAATGTTCGGAGCAACCTTTTATTGCGGATCCTCGTTTTACGTCTGACATTGGTGCTCGCCGTCTTATCAGCGAGGGCGAGCCGGACAAATTAGGGTGAACAAATATTGGAGGATCCGGTCGCATCGTTCAGGCTGCGACACTGCGGCCTCCCAGGCAGAAGTAGTGGAAGAAGGAGGATGAGTGGTGGTGGAAGTTGTGAAGCCGCTCGTTGAATTCGAGCTAATTCTGGAATAACAGGTTTATCAATTAAGAGCAAATCAAAGCAGCAAAAAAGGGGAAAAATTTAAACTTAGCGACCTTTCTTCTTTTGAATGAAGGTGCCTGAGACCTTGTGGGGCACAATAACATATTGTGTCCCTGGTCGCATATCGCACACCTGAAGCCGCAGTCCTCATCGTGCTTTTGTTGCAAGCATTTATTACAGAGCTGAAGGACGTTGGCCTGAACTGCTCGAGCCACAGCATCAGGGAATCGGCAACAGCGACCGGTCGGGTGCCCATCCTTGTTGTCCTCATACGAGCAGAAAACGCAGTTGGATTTGGGCTGGGTTCGCTGCAAAAGGGTTTCGAAGACCCGTTCGTACGACTGCAGCTTGAAGTTGAGCATTTCGATCCCTTGCTGATGAACCATTCCCAGCTGCTCGATCTTCTTTTCCAATTTATTGATGGCGTTCTGCAGCGGCTCGATTTGCATAGAGAGGCCGACTTCGTCCAGCATGATGTTGAGTAGAATTATGCTTACTTGAGTGGGAAGGGGGTTTATAAAGGATTTTGTTATCGACAGGTCAAGAATATTATCTTTGGTACGGTCTTTTTTTATTTGCCTATGTACAGTAGTTTTTGTCTTTCGTGATTAGCGACGGCATAGTTCGGTTAGCCCTCCGATAGTAGCAAGGACCATGTGGGTAAGATATTGGATTATAACAATTGTGGTTTTCACGAGATAAATTATGACTATTGGACCAAATGCGTATGTTAAAATCGCTACCATGATTGAGATACTGAAGGCGGTCAGCGTAAACTTCCTATGAGTTTTTGTCGTATTAATAATCGGTGTTAAATCTGGTAAACTGAATTCTTTGAACCAGTCGAAGCTTCCTTTTCATTCCCAGGTCTCAGGATCATGGATCTCGAAAAGAGACTCATCTTGTGGTAGAAATAGCAGAGTTCCTACTATCATAAGAGCTGGGGATTGGTTTTTACATGTTGTTTGACATGTTTCCGATATCACTGCCTTACTAAAATCAAGAATAACTTTTGATTTCTTCGAGATAGGTCCACATTCTAAAGCGAATGTGTTTTCACCATTCATGACTGTTATCCACGCAGATTTTTGTGCATGGCATGATACTCCTAGATGGGCTCCTTCTTGACAGTTGTAACACCCCTCCAGTTTTGAAAGGAATACTTCACATTCTTGTTGCAATACGAAGTCTGCTGAATCTAGCATCATTTTTGAATTGATGGATAATGTGATTTCGGATTCGTCCGTTGTGAGGAGTATGTCCTCGCTCTCACTATGAAGCCTGTAGAAGGGAGTTAGTATGGGAAGATGATTTGAAGCGTCATTTTTGATATCGAGCACATTCTCTCGAGGACATTCGCACTTTGTCGGTGGACTAGTGCCACTGCAAGCACAAATCATGCGGTTTTTACAGTTATGGAACTGATTTTCTGCAGTATGATGATCAGAACATTCAACTGGTAGCCTGAATGTGTCCGGGATCATTAAACTTTCTGAGTTTGATAGTGCAAACCTCTTGTCAAGTACTGCTAGCTGCGGTTTTTGTACAGATTTTGCAGTTATCTCAAAATTTTCGAATTTTTCTGTGACATAGGGCTGCAAAATCATTTTTTCTTTTTGTTGAACTTTGTTATAAATAGTCATTGCAATTTCAATGTGTACTGACGGTTTCCATTCCGAACAATCGATAACCTCATATACTTGTTGATTGCGCGGGACATGTGCGACCCGGTAGAAAGAGCATGCCGGCAGCGGTAATAGGCATCCGCAGGCTATGCCGCCGCAGGAACTTTCGCAGCCTGAGTACCCGGAATATAGGGATTCCCTAATCAGCTCGATGACGGTGTCGTTTGATCTCAGCCTTGCGCATGCACCTTGCGTGCATGACCCAGCCTGAGGGCATGTGACCGCGCTATAAACGTACGGTCTCGTGTCTCTTGTGTAGAAGCGTGTTCGTTTGGAACATGACATTACTATTTGTTTGTTTCGTACTTCTATCGTGCCTACTGTTCTATTCTGGTGTCTTATGCTAACGCATAGATCTTCTTGTAGTTTGTTGAACAGTATTTCTATACTGAACTCGTATGAGCACTGTTGCTTTTCTGTGCAAACGAGATCTATGCTATTCCTCATGTGACCGTGTTGGCATGTTTCGCTCATGGTTATTAGAGATAGAATGCATAGCGAAATTGCGATGGTATTAGACGATATTGGTGCTAGTGAAAATGTATTCAACGTAATGTTTTCATTTTTGACTGTCGTTTGCTTTGGGTGAGCTTTAGCGGTCCTGTATTTTCGCATACAGCAACACATAGAAAGTTTAATAAGTAGTACGAAGTATAATAAAGTCAGCAATGATGCAATTGCTCCTAATGGCCAACAATGGGGATTTGCGATTAGCTTCTTGGAGAGAAATCGTTGTGAGTGTCGCAAATGTGTGGAAGCTGACATGTCCTGAGTATCGTACTGTTTTCGGTGTTGCCTGAGTGTATCATAGAAACTTTCACCTGCTTCGCAACTGCTGACGGTGGTAATTTGAGCAAGATTTTTGGGGACCTGCTTCGCAACTGCTGACGGTGGTAATTTGAGCAAGATTTTTGGGCTATTGCTCAAGAAAGGTGTACATTTCTCATTTACACACATCATGAACTTTGTGTTTGGTGGGTATACCGTAACGATTCCGTTTGTACAGGTGAAGTTCCCCGTTACAGCGGCGGTTTCTTGTAATACCGTCAAAAGTAGCATGGCTGTGAATGTGAGATAGCTGGGGCGCATATTAAGCGAATGATTTGAAGAAAGTGGTTCCTCTAAACTTTCTTCGAAATTGCGAATAGCTTCTATAGCTAGTTGTCTCGATCGGCGAATAGGCCTTGTTTCAGTAGGTGCGTTTTGCATAGGGCATCGCAATATCAAATTCCCATCAACGTGATTGGTTTCGTCTTGCCCTTGTTCTCTATTTAGATGTCTGCGTGTTTCGTTTAAGGAGGATTGACGGGTTTCTTGGACTGGGCTTTCGTCCTATGATGTGCATCTAAGTTCCAATGGGAACATCTTGTTAAGGGGTCTGTGCACTATGTTGCGATTAGGCAAAAGTATTTTTACTGACCTGATTTCCCCATCATTGCTTTTTATAAGCTCGGTTATTTTCCCATAACACCAATTCCCTCTGGGGATAAACTCTCTTTTTATGAGAACTATTTCGCCCACGACCGGGTTTCTGAGTGATATGTGGCGAGGTTGTGCCAAATCTATACGCTGCATATCCCTCAACTTGGTTAGATATTCCGAGTTCCATTCCTCCCAGAATCGATTACTTATACGTTCAGAGTGCTCAAGCGCTTGGATTGCTTGCCTCGCAGTTTGAATGAGCTCTGGTTCATATGAATTGTCTTCATAATCGCCTACATCTGCGAACTGCACTGCATATTCCAGATTTCCTTGAAGGAAATCCATAGGGCGCAATGGTATCTTCGATAGATCAGAAGAGGATGATTTTGCAAGCGGTCTCGTGTTTATGATCGCTTCAATTTGAGCCATTGCTGTGTTACGTTGCGCGTATGTGAGCTTACGTCTACCGATGGCTTTGTGAAAAGCCTTTTTTACGGTTCCTACCATTCTTTCCCAAGCTCCTCCCATCCATGGGGCTCCAGGGGGATTGAAGAGCCATCGATTCCCAGCGTTTGCGCTGTAGGACATTATGGAAGGTTCGGAATCGTCTGGTGAATGAAGCATCGAATTGATTATGCGTTCTCCTAGTTTAAAGTTTGATTCGCAGTCAGTGCGCATAAGTTTTGGTACTCCTCTACGTGAAACGAATCGTATTAGGCATTCTAGGAAGGCTCCTGTGGACATATCTTCTACTACTTCAAGATGAATAGCACGTGTTGTTAGGCACGCGTATAGGCAAACATACATCATTTCGTCATTTTTAGAGTGAATTGGTCCAAAAAAGTCGCAACCAGTGTTTTGAAAAGGTCTGGACCGAATTACTCTATCGATCGGTAGTGATGGCATGTTAGGTGCGCCGAATGGTAAGCCCTGATATCTCTTGCATGTAGTGCATTTCCCAAGATATTTGTTATACGAAGCCCACGGCTTTGGTAGCCAGAAACGTTGTCTCAAAATGCAAAGAGTTTGGTCCTTACCGCAATGTGCGTTTTCGTTGTGCGTTTTCGTTGTGCGTTTTTTGAAGAATGAGTCTTGCTAACTCAGAGTTACAATTTAGGTAAATAGGAGACCTTGTATCATTCTCCATGGCCGCGTTTTGCATTCGCGATTCGTGTCTAATTATGCCTTTTCCATCTCGCACGATGTGCTTGTGAGGGAAGCGCTTCTGAAGGTCCGAAATCAGCAGGGTTTTGTGTTCTTGCTGTAGCACGATAGACTCTGCTAGAGTAATATCTTGAGGTGTTATATTTTCACTGTTGGAAAATTGTACTATGTTTTGAAGCGCTATGTTGGCACTACTGCTGTTATTATTGACTGCGCTTGTCCACTGGCAGATGAGTTTCCCGCATCTTGCAATTGTTGTAAGCGCAGTGCTGAGTCGTGAGAATCTGCTGAGATCAATTAGGTTTGTTCCCTCAGTTGTTTGAGTGATTATTGGATGCACTATCTCTGCATGGTTAATTCCCATGGTATCGTCGTCGTGGTTATCATCGACATATTCTGTTTGCTTGAACTGTGATAGCGCGTCGGGTGATGCAAGCCAGCGTGGCCCTTTGACCCAACCGATATCAGTGGCCTCTTGATGAGATACCCCGCGTGTTCCTGCATCAGCTGGATTAAGAGTCGTGGGAACATGAAAGAATGAAGTAGGTATCTCATTGGATTGGAATAGTTGTTTGAGTTTTAGAACGTGATTTCGCTGGTTGTCCACAAAGATCGGCACTTTCCCTGATGTTTTTAGCCAAGACAGCGCTATTTCGCTGTCACTGGCAACGTTAATTTGGCCAATTTTGCTTTTTGAAACGTCGAATATGGTTTTTGCCAGACGCATCGCAATCACTATGCCAATGAGTTCGAGTTTTGGGATGGTTTGCTTTGATTTTTTCGGAGCTAGTCGGGTTTTTCCGCTTATTAATGAACTCACTTCGTTTGTGAAGTCGTTTTTGAAGAAAGCGCATGTGGCAATAGCCATCATACTCGCGTCTGCAAATAACCAATAAGGTGTTTTTGTCTGTATCAAGACTAGTATTGCATATGCAGCGTGGGATCGACAATGTCGTGTTATTGATGGAATTACATAGTAAATTCCACTTTGTAGCGAGAATTGAGGGTATTCTTTTATCCCAATCAATAGAAGTTTCGAATATTTCTCTCATTGTGGACTTTAGTTTAATCATGAGCGGTCCTGCAATTCCTATAGGATCGTATACAGAATTGATCTGGCTAACAATATCGCGTTTTGTCAGAAATTGCTTGTTGGGAATGGAAATTTTGACCGAAAATCGGTCTGTCTCGGTGTTATAGTTGACTTCCAAGAGTTCTGTATCACCACATGGAGTTTTATCTGGCTCTGGGATTTCTCTGTTAACAGCATCCGAATTTGAAACGAATTCACGTAATTTCATACCAATTTCCGCAAACAGTGCTTTGGATTCCTGGTATTTTTGTACTGCCTCATCTTCAGTTTGAGAGTGAAGTAGTATGTTGTCTACATATAGGTTAGATATAATTTCCTTTGTTAGTGCAGTATTTTTTCTGCTCAGGAAGGTTACTAAAGCCATGTTCAAAATGCTCGGGGAGGCGGTCACGCCGAAAGGAAGTCTTTTGAAGCGTAATTCAATTCAACTATATTTTCTCTCGTTGGCGGTTTGTTGAAGTCTCTAAACCATAGAAATCTGCATAAATCCTTGTGAGAATTAAGCAGTCGAATTTATGCGAATGCGGCCTCGATATCGCAGAGAAGAATGACTTTTGATAGGCAACTTGATATGAGTATATCATGTATTTTGTTTACGAAGGACTCTCCTTTGTAAATGACCTCGTTCAGAGAGAGTTCATTTCTTTTCTTCGATGACGCATCGAAACGATTCGTAAAGGTTTTGCTTTGTGTTCCCTCCAAAATCCTGAGTGTGGCATGTAGTATGTACCCGCAGAGTTTTCGACGTTATCGTTAAAAGGTTCGACAATTCCATTTGAAAGGTAGTCTGATATGGTATTGCAGTACCACTGTTTTTGGTTAGGATTGGCATTAAGGTGTGTATGGAGAGATATAAGTCTTTTGATTGCAACAGGATAGTTGTTAGCTAGTTCTCTATGATTGCTTTTCAATGGAAATGGGGCAGTAATATGTCCGTTTTGGAAGGATATCTGCTTTGAATAATTTGCAAGGTACTCGTGTATTTCGCAGTCTTTCTTTTCCTCGTTTGAAGAAATACCTAAATCTTCTAATTCGAACAGCTTTTGTAGCATTTCATACTCCGTTTTGTTCATGAGTGCTGTCATTCCATACGTAATTGGGACTGGTGTGTGATCGGTTTCAAGCGTTCCTTTACCGTACAGTGTAGGACCAAATACGGTTTTTGCTACTTTTAGTCCTGATGGCGTTTGTACACTATTCTCTGCCATTTCCAGAACAAAATTGTGATAATAATCGAGACCTATGAGAATGTTTGGGCTTTGGTGTTCTCCACGTAGCTTTGAGTTCGATACACCGATTTCCTTGCTTTCAATAAATTGCTTGTCATTGAACGTCGGTTTGATTGACGGGAAACCGTTGGTGATCACTGGTTTCGCCTGCACAAGTATGTCTAGGTCTTTGCCATATGCAGTTCCTATTTTAAGCGAGACAATGTTGCTTTGGAACATTTCGGTGTGGCCTCCGATACCTGAAATAACGCATGTTTCGGTTTTCAGTTTGGGTAGGCCTAGCTTATTAGCCAATTCTTCTTTTATTATGGTTTTTTGGGCACCTGTGTCAAAGAAGAACAACAATTTCTGAAATTCGCGGGTGTTATAGTTCCAAATGTTTCCTTCGGCTGTCATTAGTATTACTTGTTCTTGATTAGCGGTTGGAGAAGGCGTTTTCTGTATCTCGGCATTTGTATGATGAACACCGTTAGGTGCTGGTTGGTAAGGTCTTCTCTTTGGATCATTTGTTGGAGAATTTCTCGGAGGTCGGTTGAAACCAACGTTTTGGTGATTGCGGTTGTTGTTGTTCGATGTGCGATTATCTTCTCTCGTACTGAATCCCCTGGGTGAATTTGGGTGATTATCACGGTTGTTTGTTTTTTTCATATGGGGGATAGCAAATGGTTGAGTGATGTTTACGGCCACAGAAAGGGCAGTCTGATTTTTCGCATTGATTGCTAAAGCGGGAAGTTGTAAAACACTTCCAACATAGTCTTTTGTCGACCAAGGTTTTCCGTTTCTGCTGCATGCTAATATCAGCTTGGCACTGTGAAGAGTAGTGCCCTGAATTTTCGCAAAATATGCATTTTTGAGAAACTTTTGTCGAATGCGTGGTATCGTTCTGAATGGATCTTCCGTTATTGAAGCGATTAGGGTAAGAGTTCGCTGGTTTGATATGTTTTTTGTGGTTGATATTGTATTCGGGATTTAACATGATTTCGACGAAATTTCTGATTCGATTTCGTGCATAAGATCTTCGATTTGAACATCGTCTCTGTCTTTGATCGCTATAAGAACGTTTTTAATAATTCCGTAGGGAAACTTCTGTAGTATAGCTTCTGTCCACATAGCGTCTTTCGTTTTTCGAATATCATGACCCGTGGATACCATTTGGTTTATGAACATACTGATTTTGTCGAATGTGTACGTGCAGCTTTCGCGAAAAATCCGAAAAGGCAAACTAGAATCGCTATCGCGATTCTAGTTTGCCTTTTCGGATTTCTTGCCCAGACCAGCCAAGCATTCCAAGTACAATGCCAGGCACATCCCAAGTGGGCTTGATTAACACCGTCCTTTATCCTCCGTCCTTATGGTATCATTAATGTATCGGTATAGAACTGTTGTCCAACTATGGAGGATGTTTGTAATTGAACAACTCGCCAAATGGAAAATAAGTACACACCCAAAAGTAATGACGTGTCACGCTTACTGAAATAATATGTGCAGAAACTTATGTCGAGAGAGGCTAAAAGCAAGGAAGATGCGTATAAGGTTGAAATTTCTGTCAAGACACAAATGGCACAAGACCTGCCAATCTTACGCATTACGAACCGACTCAAGGATGGATTCCTCGGAGCTGACCGACTCAGCCCCTCCTTTCTAGTGGTGTTTGTTTCAGAAACAGTGAATGAAACATTTTCAAAATTCTTGTGTCGCTTACATGACACCTGTTGTCACAACCTTAAATAGTAAATATTACGCATCATTTGAAAGCACAGGTTCTTTCATAATGGAATACTGAGATCTATCCTACTCTGAGGGGCACGGCTAGCCAGGGGTACGAAATAGACATGAAGATTCTTCTCAGAGAAGAGCTGACTTCACTTTCAATTTTGACTCCATTATCAAAATGGAAACCTTACATAGTATTAGAATCCCGCCCTTCTAGGATAGATTCGAATGTTGTTTATTACCAAGCGTTTATCTTGACTGCTTGTAGAATCGGGATGCAACTTCGGGTTGTTTGGTCGTAGAAGCTTTAAGCAAAGGCAGCGTTGCTCTTATGACCTGCTTTCGTAGACATCACTTTCAGTTTGAACGGAAAGAAGCAGAAAAACTAACTGGTCTGCAGAGTGATCGCGCATCCTAACATGTCGTCACTGCTTGTGTGCAAAGAAGCGGCTTCTACACACGCGGTCCGTCCCTGGCAGACCCAATCGGGTCACTCCAAAAATTGGCAGGGAGGCCCCAGCACTGAAGCTGGCATGGGCTGGCACACTGATGTGCATTGCTGCCGGGCACTGTGGATGCACCATGGTGCACCCACCAGAACCTCCGACGTCGGGCGACCGACGGCGGAGGAAACTTGGCTGAGGCCTATGTCATACCTTCGCTCACCCCGAGCGAAGGCGACGAACAGAGCGATGGGCGAAGTCTCTTCACTAGCGTGCTCAGACACTCGCACGCCTCGACCACCGACGAAAGTGACGTCGCGGTCGAACCGCCGGCGCTTTTTTTTGGGGGGGGGGGGGATCAGCGCAGATGCGTCGACCACCGTCGCTTACGCCGCTTCGCAAACCGCCCCGCAACCAACGGGTCAACCGCGGGCTATGATGCGGCGTATTGTGCTCTGCGTATTGCGTACGGAAACACGCCCGACGCTCATTTGACGCCAAGCCAAACATATGTTCGGCTGGCCTCCGGCTCCGGCGTGCTCCGGCAAAGCTTTTTCTTTGAGGTTTCTGCACGCAGAGGGAGAGACGTGTTTATCTCTTTGACGCAAAGCGGCTCGGGAAGGGGGTCACCATGGCATGCCGCGATAGGCGGCCTGGGGGTAAGTAGCAACATACAGCGAATGTAAGTGCGGTCTTATCTCTTCGTTTCGACTACGGACCCTACTACTCTTGTCTTTTATTTTGTATTAGTGTAGTGGCACTTTTTGTAAGGGGACCCCCTCCCCGCCGCTGGCCTGACCGCTTTGCGCCATCTCCTGGTGCCGTACTAGACGCGTTTTTCGTTAAGCATGTTACACGCTCATACACATTTGATTTCTGGCACCATACGCAACAGGGTATTAGCTCTAAACATAACATCCTGTGGCTTAAATGGGATCTGTATGCGAGCTACGAGGGAAGAAGTTATCGGGCAAAGGAAAACACGACAACGCAACAGTGTATTAGCTCTAAACATAACATCCTGTGGCTTAAATGGGATCTGTATGCGAGCTACGACGGAAGAAGTTATCGGGCAAAGGAAAACACGACCTCGTTTTGTGGCATGGAGTTCCTATACGGATTCTGGACCAACAGTCTGGTCCTTGTTTCCGGTGGCTTCCACATGTTATTAGACTGCTCTGCACTTGTGAGTTTTATACTTCCAGCCGGATTCGGGGAATCTGACACGTTCACGGTACTCTTTGCGCTGGGTCTCGTTGCTGCAGTCATATCTTGCTGGCCAGCTACGCGTCATTTCAGCTATGGCTACGGAAGAGTCGAGGTGTGTGTGAAGTTGTCAGTGTTTTTCTAATTCCATTGACGTATTTTCTTGTGTATGTTCGTAGCAATGTACTATAGGTGCTCTCTGGGTTCATCTATGCACTCTTTCTGTGTGCGACATCTGTTTGTTCTGATTGAAGCACTTGAGAGATCTGATGAAGTTTCATGACATGACATTTGGTGACATTTCATGACATTTCATCTACGTAGAGAGAAACGAAATATGATTTATTTCAGGCACTGAAACACAGTCAGAAAACTTACATTCGTGTTCATATGCTGTATGTAACGATCGAAATATATGAAAGATAAATGGACTATCACTAAGGGCATTCGTCGATTTTGGTGAGTTCCTTATGATAGCTGGCTAGAAATGGTGTAATACACTTTGAAGCGTCCAATTCTGTTAAGCACAGTACATCACAAAACATGCATTCGCACCAAAATCTATACTACCTGAAACCTGTGTTCATAGGTGCCACCTGTCTCATCTTACTGCTGAAAGCTTTCTTGGATCTGCGAAGTATGATGGGCAACGTGCGTCGGCAAAGGCAATTCCTGTGAGTTCCTAACTATTTTACGGACCGAACATAATCTATTTCAAGTACTTCTCAATTCAGGTGAAACTGAAAGCCAGTGCTTTCGATGCTACTTTTATGTGACAGTTGATAGTGAACTGAATCTTCCGTTGAGACTTGTTAGTTTGAAAAGGCATCTGTGCAAACTATAGTTCGACATCAACATGTAAGATCTTTTCTCTTCAGCAGTGCGCTTTCATATGATTATTTGATGGTTTAGGAAGATGAACATATCGAGAGCTTTCTACTTTCGAAGCGGAGATCAAAGCACTATAGGTCTGCAAGTGAGTTCACTTCATCTCCGTTGGTGTGACGTATTTGCTTTTTATGTAAATCTTTCGAAGGTCAAATTTATTTGTAAACAGGAACCCTTCTTCTTCCACAATATACACAGATGTTTGTTTTAGGAGCAATATGCGTTCGTCTCCTCCTCAGGTGCTGGCACGTAATCGGTTCCTGCTTCTGTGTGGATGAATTCCTCTATGTAGCGCTAATTTTTAAATGATTCGCTGTTGTTGAATAATCTATTTGGTTATTTATATACCGTCAGGTGATTGCGCAGTATTTCATTTCTACTTTGCAATTTATCTGTGCTTTCTCAATGTCCTCATTGGCTGTTATTGCTCCTCGGCTGATGTATCCTGTATTTTTTGTTGCTCACTGTAGTGTGTGTTTTAAGCCCTACGCTTGTTATCGATTTAACTGCCTTCCTGTCCAGTCTCTTGAATTGAATATGGATACAATTCCTGTTGTCACCGATTTGTTTAATAGAGTGAAGAAAAGACTATAACAGTGTTTAAATCAACACCTAACGAGAAAAGAGAGGACTACCGAAGTTGTTTTGACCACCTATGGCAATCAGAATGGTCAAGGATTGCGCCGTTCCCTGTACGGTGCGAAAAGGGCAGCAGGCTCCACTGTAAACGGCACGTTCAACAGTAGAAAATGGCAGAGGACGTCGCGTCTGCGGTGATAGTTGTCGCGCGCGACAGATACAGCGGCGCACCGCGGCAAATTCAATAGTCGAACGTGGCATCGGCGATACCGGCTGTCCAGCACGTGTCAAAAATAGGAAAACACTATAATAGCGCTCAAAGCATCAGTTAGGGACACATAGGATGATTAGGAAAGGAATTCGAGTCACCTACATCAAGCTAGATGCTCAAGGAATGCTCCCGGCGACTGGTGCGACAAACGCGGCAGATGCCGCCGCACCGCGGCACATTCAAAAGTAAGAAATGGCAGCGGACGCGGGCTGTCGCGATGCGGCGAGCCGCCTGCGCCCATCCTTCCACGAAGAATGATGGTCCGACCGGAATTCGCCGGTGGTTGACCGGGGCGCGTCAACCGCCGTCGATTTCCGCAACAACCATGATTGCTTTAGGCCTCGTGCATACTTCCCGTCGCCGCGATGGAATCGCGGCGATGAGTTTTGCAAGGCGATGCGAAAGAATTTGAATTTTCTTGTGCTCGTCGCATCGCCCATCGCTCTGCAAGGGAGCGCGACCGCGATCCGTTCTGGACCAACGCTAAACACCGCGCGCGGCGCGAAAAAGTATGCCATGCCCGCGATGGACGCGGGAAGCCATCGCGCATACCGACCGCCACTGTTGCGGCGGCCGCGGCGAAGTTTACTTTGACTATTCGACCGCGTGCGGCGGAATGGCCATGGGCTGAGCGTCGCGATGGCATCGCGGCGATGGAAGTATGCCCCTGGCCTTACGGCAAGAGCGGCAATTCGACGGCGGTCGACGCGGGCGAGTGTCTGAGTGAAGGTAGCGAATAGGCGCGCAGTTAATAGCGTTGTGTGCAGCTGCGTCGTAGCATCGCTATCGATGCTTGAGATACGCTTCGTGGAACCACGCGCATTCTCATGGAACCGCTTGCGACGCCTCCGCGTACCTCGCGCGGGCAACGTCTGCCGTTCAACATGGGGTGTTGTTACAGCAGAGGACGCGTAGCCTCCTCCTGCTTGACACAACGGCATCTGCGCGCGTTTCTGAGTGCCTGAATCCAGAAGGCGCGTTCCCTTCGTCGCACCACAACCGTCTGGAATCAGAAGGTCGAAACGAAAGGAAGCAGAGGTCACATCGTCGTCGTACGACGACCGGCCGCATGCAGAACTCAGCATTATCCTATGTTGATCGGAAAAGTTTACCCGCGACAGGTACGCCTCTGCGTATATCTCCCCAGTCCAGTATTTTCTCATGGTCAACTATACGTGGCGTGCTCGCTAGTTCGACAGAAGTCCCATCTGAAAATTTGGTTAACACCAGGATTCAAGTCGATACCAAACTTAGTATTCACCGAGATGCTTCAGTAAATGTTTTTTTTGTTGTTCTGTTAACAAAAGTGTTTTGACGATCACACGTACTTTTTGTGTGAGAGTATTTTCTGAGAAAAAAGCGCAAACCGATAACCCCGCGAAGCGGGCAAGTGCGAGACACGCCGTTAGGAGTGTCGTAGCACTTGTTAACCATATATATGGCTTGGGATCTACTACTCATCGCGCCTGTTATGAGTGGTTCGGAACGTGTTTAAAGGGAGATTATTCATTCGAGGACAAAGCAAGGTCAGGTAGGCTAACTGAATTAGACGACACTGAACTACTCCATCTTCTTCGTGCCGATAGTAGGCAGACGACATGTCAACTGGCAGAGAAGCTCGAAGTGTCTCAGAGGATAGTGGGAATCCATGTAAAGGGTGTTGGCTTTGCATGCAAATTTGGAGCTTAGATTCCACATGCCCTGTCAGACACTCAGTGCAAAACACACATGTTGCAGGACTCACAAGAGAAACAATAAAGGAGCTGGGCTGGGAGGTAATGCCACATCTACCGTATAGCCCTGACCTCGCCCCTACCGACTACCACCTCTTCTGTGCTCTCAAGTAAGAAATTGGAGAGAAATATTTTGAAACCTCGAAGATGAAGACCTCAAAAATTGGATTCAGCAATGGTACGACTCCAGAACTGCAGTCCTTTAAGCGATTGGAATTAGAAAAGTACCCAGTCTTTGGAGAAGTGTAGTGGAACAAAATGGAGTTTATCTCAATTGATTTGGCATTGTAGTTGTGAAGTAATAAATCTTTGAAAAAATGAAAAGACTTTTTTCAAACCTAATAGTAAGGTTCGGTGACGTACTAATAAACGGCAACACAGTTCTCCAATGACTTTATTAAACAGTAGACGCATGTTAGTGTTAATTATTACCACCATGTTACCATCAGTACCATTGAGAATCAGTCAATTATTGCTGGAACCCGTCATTTTGATGAGCAGAGCACGGCAACCATGGAGCGTCTGCTTCATAGTCTCGCACAAAGTCAAACCCTCGAATTAGCTGAAAAAGCGTATTCTTAGTAGATATCAAGGCATCTTGACGTAGGCGTCGCAACTTGACGCTGTGAGTTTAAACATTAATTCGATCTGTACTTCGAAAAATGCAGTCAATGCTGCCACTAGCACGAAAAATACAAAACTCACTATTGTGTCAGGAAATAGCTCGCAAGCGACCAAGCAGTACATCGTCTAGAATCAAAGAAATAGTTCATTATTCAATCTCTTCACCGGGGCTCGTAAGAACTGTCTACTTACCAAGTAAGCTACGAAAGCCATATAGAGCACAGTTGGAGCGGCTAGAGTGGCCAGTACAAACCATTCCGTGCCCAGAGATGAAGTGACATAGTCGAAAATGAAATACACATTGATACTCAGGATGATCGCCGCCGCGATCAGAGCGAATGTTTGGAATGACCTGTAAAAGTGACCTGTAAGTAGATCAGCACCGATCCATGGTAGACTGCTCAGATGGTCTGAAGCGTTCTGTACCTCTGGAGATGACACGTTATTCAAGTGGGGGAATTCAGGCCTTTGAGGCACAACATCCACAACATATTAGCCTTTTCGGCATTAGTCGTTAATGAGGCCTACAAGAAAATGAGAAGGGAACACAGCGGACTAATAGACTCGGCTTAACATCCAAAAGGGAGTTTACAGTCGATACCCTGGTTGGCTAGCGCGTGCTCAGTCGGTGCTTTGATTGGTTGTTATTGGTTGGCACGTTTCCGCCTTCTCATGTAGGCCACATTGGCGACCAAGACAGCTCCTGTTTTTGAATTAGGCTTTTTTTGAAGAAAATTTGTTTACCTTTGTAATAGAGAATCTTTTATATCTGCAGTTACTACTAAAGACCTAACTAATGTTAGGAATTTAATCAGCCTCATACATTAAATAAGTACCCCAGATCCATAATTGTCGAATTTGGAACCACTTTCAGGTTAAGCCTTGGCCTGATTACAATGGACCCACCGAACCGGTAGAGTACAAACGATAAAGGATCGAGAAAGGCGTTAATCAATAAATTTTGGGATACGCCACGCATTTGACTTCCACGGGATGTCGAGGAGGCAACTTGAATGCTTGTTGGGCCTGTACATGTGTGATATTCAGACGATAGACAAGTCAGTGGTTTATCCTTTCCAGAGACAGCACTAAATCACCGACCCAGGAAGGATGGAACTCTTGGTTGGTCTCTGCAAAATCCAAACCAAGGCCGAGACCTTCTCCAAGCATGTTACCACGCATTACTTTGTGGAATATTTATTACACAAAATATGCAACTGCTTCAAAACTTCTCTTCTATTCGCTATGCAGAAACAACGAAAATACCACCTACATCTGAACCCCTACTCCGAACTGTTTATTCCGAACAAGATTTTGGAAAATTTTCAGAAAAAAAGTCCAATGGTGTCTAAGCCATCACTCTTTGCCATCGTAGAGTATCTGCTTTCAGTTATACGTATTAAAGAATGGAGATCAGGACTTTGCAGAATGCGCCATGCATCCTATTTTCACGATATGTCTTAATACCGTGTTTTAGTAATGTTGAAGAGGCGAACTGAAATCGTAAATCTGTATGGGGTATGTTCAGTGAGGGAGGCCAGTCCAAAAAAAAAAAATAAGCAGTATAGACTTTAGCAGATGGGTCTAACACCAATTCGCCAGCCCTAGAGAAATGAATGGTTTGATTGACCTAGGCGAGAGTCGAACTTTATGCCAATTGTGGGTGCACGTGTCAGTCAGCGGCTCTTCCGACTGCGCTGCACGAACCTCTTTCCCCGCTCTGGTAAGTTACGGGAAAGTGGGGGTTGTTTTGCCACATATTCCGTGGTTTGTGCACACCTCGCGGAGCAATCCTCTTCAGCTGCAACGCTATTTGGCTGAACTGCAGAAGCTTGTGTGGTTGTAGCTTAGCTACCGTACTACCCCTTTGACGAGGAATTTTGCGTTTGCTCGAAGAGGACATCTAAAGGGTAACTCTAGTTCGTTGTGCAAACATTCCGCTGCCACCAACCACAGACAAATATGCATGAGTCACGAGCAAGCGTGGCTGATCATACATCGGCATCAATCTCGTTACCAACGAACAGAACAGGTCATCATGCCGTCATTGCGGCTAGTTCAACCTTTTCGCATAATCGCTTACCTGATGTGTCATTCCGGACGGACGCGAATTACCATGCCGTTTAGGCTGAACGGCGCAAAATATGAGGACGTATCGCTTCTGTCTTTATATGGACATTTTTTGAATCGAAGCGAACACGTTGAAAAAGGATAAAGGACGGCTCACTCTGTCTCTTTTAGGATGCGCCACTCATTCTTCTACGTGGTGCGTGGAGGCTATTCGAATATGTATTTGGCCTATACAACGAATTGCGATGGCCAACGGATGGCTAGGTCGATGCTTTATCCTTCTCCGACAAGTACGGTACCACCGACCTCGGATGGATGGAAGGCTTGATTGACTTTGACGGAAATCCGAACCAGAAACCTGGTATCGGGTACACGCGACACCTCTTCCGACTACGCTACACGCGCCCATCGAACATACCACAGAACAAAAAGGGTATTTTTAAAATTAAGCTGAGCTCATTCCAAATCAAAGCGGACAATCTTCAAACTATTTGGAACGCTTTGCAAGCACTAACATCAAAAATGGACGTTGTTGAAATCAAAGTGGACACCTTCAGTAGCAGACAAAGAAGTTTTTTAATTGAAAAATATCTTAAAGCTCTGTCACATAAATAAACCTAAAAAATAATTGCGTAGTTTGAGCATTGCCAACATTCTTATCATGTCACCTTTGGAAATACATGGTGCGTAAAAAGTATTGACATAGTAAATGGCGGTTTTTGAAATAGTAATGTGCCGTAAGTTTTGAAACATTCACTTGAGAAATATGGAAAATGATCTTATAAACACGATAGAATAAGTCGTAATTGACATCGGCTCCTTTACTGTGAATACAGGAGGGAAAACGACGGAAAAATTCATGAGCACGCGCCGCAAGTATTCGCTTGCATTTCGTTCCGTGCTTCGAACAGGGTAGCCTTCTGCGACTGGTCACTTCTGTTGAAAGTAGCTCAGACCTCATTCTTCAAAATCACCTAGAAAGAGTAATCCAGCGGATTCACGTTTAAGCTGTGCTCGTCTGAGAAGCTGTTCACACCTGCGCGCCTTATCCGTTTGCCGTTATCGGACAAAGATTGATAATTTTGGATTTGAACGTTATCGTGCTTGAACATATTGTAATCATCATCTGTTATGACAGAGCCGTGGCTGGCATTTGGGTTGTTGACCTCTTTCCTCAACGACCGTTTCGAACACCGCCTAGTTCTCTTGTTAATGAAGTATTCATTTCCTTTGGTTACAGCCAGGAAAGGGTCACCGTAACCACGACGGTATCATGCTTCTTCAGTTTTTACAAGAATATTTTTTGAACACAATATAAACAACAAAAGTAACACACAAGAACTTTGAAAAGTAGAAAGGGAAAGTTGGAGCTGAAACAAAAAGTAGGTGCGTCAATACTTTTTACGTACCCTATATTCGTGGCCTAGGTTAATCTACAAGGAAGCAAAAATTCTCCACTCTGTGGAGTAAAATGATTGCGCTTGTCTAAAAACTGATTAAACTGATTGTTTGTTTGAAGCTGTACAGAAAATGTCTGCAGAATTTTTGCGACCGTTTCTGCAGAGTAGATTACACACAACTCGGCATAAAAAGGCAAATCCAGTAAGCATTGCAACGTACTTGGCAAGTGCGTGGCGTAATGTTTTCGCCTAACCTCCTCGGAAAAATTTCGCATTTCTAAGTATTAAAACATTTAGGCACACATATTCGTACACATATAGCATTCCTGAGGCTAAAAAGAAATCGTGTCAGCATTCTATGACCATTCAAAACACTGTCATCGTTTTTGAAGACATTCCGAATAGGTGAGTTCTCAAAAATTTATTTTGACCCTCTTAAAACGTACTGAAATTAATTTGAGGCACGTCTGGTTCGATTTCGAAGGTATTCAGTTTGAATTGACAATTGTCCAGTTCAAGGGGAAAAATAGTCGACGCCTACGCTTGTAAAGGGTGGAGCAGGGTGGAGCAGAGGATAATGGACAACGTTAGTGAGTCCCTTTGACGGATGCGCCATGCATTCTGCTTTCGAGAGATATCGCATAGAGGTCATTTGAATGCATATTTCGACTATATAATGACTTGCAATGGTGACTAGATGGACAAGACAGTGCTCTGTCCTTCCCTAACAAGTCTGGTACCAATTCGCCAATGTGATGGACGGCTCAGGAACCACCGAATCATGCATGGCATGCGAGAGCCGGCGCCTCATCCGACTGCGCTGCACGTGCCTGTATGGTTAGGGTAGAATTACATAAGTAGGGCTAGCAGAACTTTCTGATTAATTCCAGTCAATTATACACCACATTATTGATGGCTTCTGTCTTGGAATCCTATCCATTACCTTCAGAAGCTAAAGAATAAAATTAAGGGCAGATGTATGTAGGTAATGTAATTCCTTTTGCGGGGTGTCACACGCATTTAAATTCTACTGGATATCGTGGAGGTAAATGGAATGTGTATTTTCCCATACGATTATTTTCGATGGCCAGCCGATGAAGACGTCAGTGTCAGTGTCAGATGTTGATGAAAATGGTGATGTCGATGTTTTATCCTTTTCGGAAAAGTCTGATACCAACGAGCCAACATTGGAGGGATGGAAGGCTTGTTTCGCCTGGGCAGGGCGCTTTCCCTAGATCATAAGGGATCGGTTCAGGAGCAGGCGCCTCTTGCTCAGTTCTACCGGTATCCGTTTAAAGCTATTGGGAAGGAATGCAGAAAAAATCCAGAAAAAACCAACTTCGAGCTCCTGAAATCGTGCATAATTTTCCGACTGGAGGTGAATGTGATGATTGGAATTAGTGCAAATGGTAGTTGAATCATTTGAACGCAGTTCAGGAAGTCGTTCATGCCTGAAAGTAAGATTGATCATCGCAGTCAGATCAAAGACTAATTACTGCACATAAAAATAAACGAAAAAAATCAACATTTTTGACAACTAAGGAGATCGTAGCGCGACTAACCGGTTAGACTACGTACACCATTAGCCACGAATGTAACGGCAAGAGTAGGCATAATAGCAATGGCTCGAGTGATGAGGACTCGCTTCCATTTCGGCCATGCCACTTGAATAAAGCCCTGGAATGAAGCATCAGGTTAGGCGGATATTCTGACTGTTCGAGCGTAGCAGAACTTCTAGTAGTAGTGGTAGTAACCTCCATGACAAACTGTCCGGCATAAGTACCGGTCATCGTCGAACTCTGACCAGCGGCAAAAATACCGATCGCCCAGACGTACAGGGCTGCCAAGCCGAATTCACATCCAAGGAAGATGCCGCCCTGAATATCTCTGGATAAACGATGCCATCTGAGGAGCGAATGGTGCCATCACGGACCTTGTAGATGTCTGAGGTGGCCGTCTCGTTGTTGTAAGGAAAGGCGTACGGATCAAAGATTCCGTGCCTGGCATCGCAGGAAGTTCGCTGTAGATTAGATATGTATGAAGTGTTTCAAGATGAACGATGGTCAGTGCAAGTCTAGTCGGGAGGGGTCCACCTGATATTCTCATAAAAAACAATAGTCGGATCTATTCTAATCGGAGGGTATATAGTGATTTGCGTATTCATCCCCTCGTTTGACTTTTTACGAGAGCTTCGGCTACTGTCTTATGACACGAGGCTTTCATTTATATTCAGGATATGTGATGACTTAGCATGGGACAACGCACGCAATCGGCTTTTTACGGTTACCCCCCTGCTCCCCCCGACTAGGATAGATTCAATAAATCATCTCACGTTCTCGCGTCAGCACGCTCCCTTGGAAGCGACGGGACGGCATGTATGTATAGTGTGGCCAAATGATGCAATTCGTGAAGACGCACCGCGGGGTTGCGGGAACGCGCAGCTGCTCCTGCCTAATCACGGCAGCCAATCATGTGCCCTGTCTGTATGACTGAGCCGGTTCCTGATTGGCTGTCGCGGTTACAGCAGGATAAACGACGCGTTTCCGCACCCACGCTGCACATCTTCGCGACATGCAGCGATATTGATCGAGCGAGGCGATGGACCGACTTGGCCACTCTACGTGCCATCGCGTCGCTCTGCACTGAAGTATAAACACGGGCCATATGCTTCTCCCCTGACCACACGAGTGCGCGTCAACCACTTGACTGTGGCGATAGGCAGAGTTGTTCGAATGTGTTGTTTCGTGTATTGTTTCATTCTGTCGTTTTTTTGGCCATTCCTATCTCAACGAGGAATGCTGTTTTGAGCACCCGTTCGAGCAGTTATCAGAACTAGAGGATAGAACCAAAGTTTGTATGGTTGTACTTCATTTAAAAAATAAATAAAAATAAATAAAGTTAAAAGATATATAAAAATAAACATAAAACAAAGACAAAAGCTAACAAACAAATATTAAAAGATGAATAAATAAATATATTAAAAAATAAAAAATGCTTAGAAAATAAAAATAAAAAATAAAAAATTAAAAATTAAAAAAGTGAAAATTATGACACCTTTCTTGACTTATGAGCCATCGAGGAGGTGCTATAATAAACACGATTTGTCTGAAGGGAGGTGGCGAAACGAACCATTAAAGTTTACTGTTGTTTCTCCACAATATTCGGTATATTTATGTTGCATGTTTTTATTTATTCTTATCATGATTTTTACGCGAATAATTTATGTGGACCCTCTTAGACTTGCACTCGATGGAGTTGAAAAGGTGACCTTACCACGTCCATATTTGTCTTCTGGTAGAATCCATGAGCAAAGACGGCTACAACAAAAACATTGATGAAGAAGCTGCAGGTTAGTGCCATTGCCGATTCTACGGTGTAGTAGAAATTCGCCTCTGCTACACGCTCCCTCTTACTCCGATCAATTCGTCGTGACTGAAAAATGCCAGCTATTCTGATGGCAAGTTGTGAAGAACAAAAAAAAAAAGAATTCAGAATTCCGATGCGCAGGGCAATTCTTTACACGAGAAACTAATCGGCGTCATTTTCCTGACCCCACAACAGCCGAAACGGCTCCATTTCTTCAGTCGTGTAAGAGGAGGTATCTGAATTTCCAAGATATGGGATATGTCGGTATGACCAGTCGACGAAAATTAGGGGGACCAGTCCAGCTACACATTCTACTAGCAATCCATGGACGGCAGTCGTGTGAGCATCATGATGAGCTGCTTCAACGCTTTGGTAGGGTCGCGGAAGCCCTCAACATTTTCTCGTGCTCGAATCGAGTGATGGGCATTGGGACACTGGGCTACTGTGGCACTAGATAGAGACGCATCGAGTAATGAGCCCTGCTCAGGTAAAAATCTACGACTGATGGCACGACAAGAAAAACTGATTTACGTTTGAGATGCGTTTTTGAAGTTCAACCACATTTCAGATTTCGAAGAAAGGAGCATGCCCTAAGAACATGGGACACTGGGCTACTCTGGCACGTGATAGAGATGCATCCCGCTCAAGTAAAGCTACAACTTACGGTAAAACAGAAGCAAACATTGATGTCATTTGAGACGCTTATTAGATGCCAACCATATTCCCGTGCTCGAAAATTAAACAACGACTTCCACTGAGCTCCGACAAACAACTGGATGGGGCTTTGCTTATGATGTAGACTGTATCCGATAAATTAGACAAATCAATCGATTTTGACTGCTTGTGATGTCTGTGAAGTCCGGCGATAAAATTCTTGCCCTTTATTGATCATTGTAGGCGAAACTGATATTGTTGATCGGTATCGACTCGCTTTCGCTACCTTATTTGAAGAATGTATAGCAATAATCTTATTATTATGTTATGATCCGTTATCATCAGCGGTCATTATGTTCGCGACTAGACTTCAACTTGAATATCAAGTTTACCAAATTCAAAAATCGGGTCTATCGCATTTGCTTACTCCTTTTCTAGTGCTGACTATGCTCATCATAACGGCATTAAACCCAAAGTCAATAATCAAAACATCAATAATATTGATGGATATTGATTGGACTATCATCTTTGTCTAATTGTTATGTGTATAATTGTTATAGAATGCTGTAGACATTAATTTTATGTGATCAGTACATACTTCAAACGGTCAAAGAGACAAAACGTTAATAATAATATTAATCGAAATTTATAGGTCGATCGATTCTATCGGTTTTGAAAAGATCTTTGATGAGCAATCATATTAGTCATCGATTACCCATTATTCGTCTTCAGTTTTTCCCTTCTCGATTTGTGATGTCCATCGAACGGCCTTTAATTTTGCGCGGACAAACGGCCGTCCAGTCATGCGGACAGACGGACGGATAGTGTTATTATTATTTTTGTCACAAGGAAAAAGATCTTACCGTACCTTTACAAGAGCCGAGTGGAGGTAGAGATTATGTGGCATAATCACAGCTCCAACGATCGATATACCTTGCAGAAACTCTTCTTTACCACAACCTGTGCACCACGGTATGAACATTCCAGATAGGACCGACGTCACCGGCGGTGCTACGATGAAGTACTTGAAAAAACAGGACTTATTAGTACACACAAGAAATACGGTTACAGTAGTTAGATTTCACTTCTCACTTCAAACCCGAATGACAACGCCATAGTGGAGATCAGCAGCCCAAACACAACTTCCAGTTTTCTCACACCATATCGATCAATAAATAGAAATGTAAATGTATCCGCTATAGTGACCAGTACACCAGCCCATAATGGTACCCTAAACATTTTTTTTTGAATAGTGAAAGTAATGAGCATGTAAATTTTTCAATTTTCCAAAAAAAAAAATTCAAATTTCCGAAAATTTTTCATTCTTATCGAATAAAAATTGTAAAAAATGAAGCGAAAACAAAGAACTGCCTACATTTGTCAGCTGTAGTCTATAAAACCTAACGCTCAATGAAAATTCTGAAAAAAATCAAAAATAATATCTCAGAATGAAAAGGAAAGGTTTAAATTTAGGCAGACCATTTGTACAATCCGTTCCGCTGACACTTGTTGTGCAAGAGCTGAGAGCAGAAGCAGCGAAGGAGTAGAACCCTTTAAGCTATTCTGGGACGCGATAGGAATGAACGAGATCGTCGCTGTCAGCTATTCACTTCGGCTATCAAACGCGCGATGGGTAATAAAAAGGTAGAAGCTAAACGTTGGCACTGAGCCAATCCTCTATTGGACGTGCTTCACATTCGACCTCTACGGGATGTCGTAAAGACAATTCAAACGCGTTTGGCCTATACAGTGTGTTACGGTGGCAAGTTTATAAAAGGACAAAAGGAAAAAGGACGGCGTTATTTAATCCCTTTTGGGATGCGCCACACATTCCTTTTACGGGATGTTGTGGAGGAGATTTGAATGCGTATTTGGCCATACAATTACTTGCGGTGGCCAGCCGATGAACAAGTCAGCACTTTATCCTTTCCACACACGTCTGGTACCAAGTGGGAGCATATAGCGCAGTCGGAGGAGATGCCGTTTGTCGCGTGCACCCGATACCATGCTCCTGGTTCGGATTTTCCGCCCAGGCTAGCCAAGCTTTCCATTCTTCCGGGATTGGTGAATTGGTACCAGGCAAGCCTATGGACAATATAAAACATAAGACAAGATAGAAATTCAAAGATGCAAAGAGAGGTGTATGGTGTTAAGTTTTTAAATTGTAAATAAATAAAACAATGTTACATAATATAAAAGATTAAAAAGCCAGTGCTTTATCCTTCTGAAAGAAGAAAGCTAGCAGTGAATCGACCCCAAATGGATGGAAGGCTTTAGGCTGTAGAAGGAGATCCGAACCTCTAACCTTGATTCAGAGTGAACGTGAGAATCAACGCTTTCTCCGACTGCGCCACACACATCTAGATCCTTTTCAATTATTTTATTTTTGATTGAGTTGTAATTTTCTGCTGTAAATCGAAAGAGTCACTGTAAATATTTCCCGTCACTTTGTGGGATTGTTTTGAAAATATCATTCAAATTTGCAAACGAATGGATTAATCTAATGAGACGACGCACATCGTAAAATATTGAAAGACATACATAGGACATTAAAAATTAAAAAAAAACCACTTACCTTCCTTTACTGATAAGGAAAATAGCAATAGCCGTTCCGATGACCTCTTGCATATCACTACAAATGATGGCAATTTCTACCATTACCCATAAAACTAAGCGAGGAATACGTGGATAATATTTGTGCGCCACCTGAAAATAAAATAAAAGTGAAAGGTAAAATAAAGGCAGTGAAAATATAAACGAGAGCATAGCTGAAAAAGCTATTCTTGAAGCAAGTAAAGCATAGGAAGCACTTTATACACATCATTTTTTTGCGTCAAATTGCATAATTTTCACATCAAATTGGCCACTCTTAACGCAATTTTTACACATTTGAAATTGAGGCGATCATCTTCTAAATTAAAACGAGCGTCTTTCAAATAAAAGTAGACTCCCCGAAACGGTTAGAATAATTATTTGCCTGAAAAAATAATACAACGTTTTTTTAAAAATTTTAAATTCATCGGTCGAAACAAGTGAACACGTTTTTTGAAATAACGTTTTATTTTAAAAATTAGGTTTGAAGGAAAAAAAATAAAGGCTCATATGGATAGAGTGGGAAAATAACACATTTTCTGGCCTATCAAAAGAATAAATCACGCCAATAACTCGTCTAGCTCGTCACGACCTTCATTTGATTGATAGTGAGAACGCTGATTTACTTATGTAAAACAGTACGTAAAGTAACGATAAGTAAGTATATAAGTAACGATATGTGAGTTTCCAAGAAATGGTTTGGCTGTGCCGTTGACAAGTGTTTAACTCCGCCCAAACAGAATTTTTGCATTCAACCAAAGGAAAATCGCGACGTCCGGGACGGGTGCATGGCGCAATCCCTTTTTTAGCAATACAAATGCCACTTACCTGCACTTCAAAACAAGTTTCAAACAACTAATTTTTCCCGCAGAATAAAATTTCATCGAATTTCTGTATGTTCGCTTATTGGAGCAGGCGAATTTTAAAAAATCAGAGACAATTACATATACTAAATTTCCCCTGAACATAAAATCATTCTAACCGTCTCATAGAGTCTCTAGCCATCTGAAAGGCCTGTATTATGCCATCACTCACTCCGAGAGAAGCCTGAATGAGCCTAATGATAAGCTCCCATACCTAATCGCGCGATCGATATGGGCCTAATGATAGGCTACCATACCGATTGCACGACACGATGAATCGATATGGAAGCTTATCATTACTCTTCGTTCGGCATGAGCGATGGCATGACGTAATCCGAAGACGCATGTTTTGATATGGAAAATCTCCAGTTTTATTTGTGAATCGTCAGCCTTGCTCATGAAAGGTGGTTTAATTGTCCAAGTTTGAGACTCTATCTGAAGGCGAGAATACACTAAAACGCCATCCCACAAAGCTTATAATATCTCCTGCATCTAAGTCCGGCACCCAAATGCGCAATTTAGATGTCCGATTTGGTTAGAAGATGGCAAAGCCAAGCCGTTTTTGAACAGATAAAAACGTCAGCACGAATGCCAGACGATGGAAGCAGCAAGCAACAGGCCCGACCTGAAGTACTGACACATTGATGACATTTAAAATTTTAATATGGTTTATAAACTAAGATGACAAGGGCGGAGCCAGAAAGGCCGCGGTGGAGATAGTGCCAGCGACGTTTTATGTTCCTGTTTTACGTTTATTCGTCTTATTCTTCCTTAAGCTTCTACTCAATTAGTCATATCGATTACTTGCAGGTCGTGCTGGACGAATAGGCGACATGAATGAAATGGAAAGTGGCCCCTATGCTTAACCTGCATTCATTTCTTCATTGATAGGTAGTAATCAGTGCAAGTTGCTCTATACCTCAGCCATGTGCTTCCCACTGACGACGCCTAATCGAGCCGACATTCGTTGTAGCAACATTCCTATTATGTGAGCCGACAGCAGTACCCATAACAACTGAAAAAATATCGATTTCGTTCAGCACGCCAATGCACATGCCAAGAACAAACTGAGGATGAACTGCATGTTCAAACTAGAACTTCGTGAAAGAAGTACTCGTTGTATTCAGTGCAAAGATCGAAAAAATTCAGTACCTTATATTGTGCTTTAGCTCCTGACTGTAGATCACTTTCGATGTTCCCTGGATCAAGGTATGCTATACTCATTAAAAATCCTGGACCCGTAAATGCCCACAGTTTCCGCCATGAGAACCATGTCTGAAAGAACATTATTTAGATTTAGGCTGTATGCCTTTGAAGACGTTTTCATTTATAATTCCACCTGCCGTTTTCATTTCTAATCCCAACTAGACGTTCAACAGCCTGCCGGCCGCCAAACGTCTAGTTGGGGGCTTCGCCCCAAATCTGGAGAATAGAACACCCCGAACGCCTTCTTGTCCTCTTTAGGCCTTCTCTCATTCATTACAGTAAAAAAACTGGTTTTGCTATATAGAATGGAATAACGGAATACGGTAGGGCAAAATCTTCAAAACTGCACTTATGGGGCCTCCTCCTCTATTGCACGTACGCGATTCATTCTCTGAAGTGCTTGTCCTATTTATTAATTATTGTCCCCCTTTAATGGTTCTATTACTGGACCCTTTACTGAACCCCTTAACTGGTGTCCCTTTATTGGCTCCCTTACCCCCTCCCCCCCCCCCTTGACTGGTCCTTCACTGGTACCTCATTTATTGGTCCCCTTCACTGCACCCCCATCCCCTTCACCGCTCCCCATTACTGGTTCCTCTTTATTGGTGAACCCTTTACAGGTCCCCCCCCCCCCACCCACCTTCACCGGTCCCACCCTCACTGATCCCACTTTTACTGGTCCCTCTTCAGTGGTCCCTCCTTTATTGTCAACCCTTTCCCGGTTCACCCTTCACTGCACCCCCCCCCCCCCACCCAACACCGGTCCCCATTGCTGGTTCCACCTTACTGGCACCCCCTTTACTGGTCCCCTCTTCACTGGTCCTCCTTTATTGGTCAACCCTCCCTTCTTACTGGACCACCATCCTTCACCGGTCCTCCATTACTGATCCCATCTTCACTGTTGACACGTCGTCTGAATCCGGACAGGCCTTTCGCGAGATCAGTGACACCTCTTCTGAACCCAGGCACCTGATGAACGACGTCGGTGACATGTCTTCTCAAGCTGGACGTGGTTTGTGCGACATCGTTAACACGTCGTGTAAATTCGGAACCCCGACACGACATCGGTGACACGTCGTCTGAATCCGGGCAGGCCTTTCGCGACATTGGTGACACCTCTTCTCAACCCAGGCACCTGATGAAGGACGTCGATGACATGTCTTATCAAGCTGGACGTTTTTTGCGTGACATCAGTTACACCCTCTTAACCCAGACACCCATTACGCGACCTCAGTGACACGTCGTCTGAATCCGAACACCCCTTGCGCGACATCGGTGACACCTCTTCTCAACCCGGACGTCCCTTGCGCGAAATAGGTGACATGTCTTCTGGACCCAGGCGCCTGTTGAATGACGTCGACGACACCTCTTCTGAACTCGGACGCTCGCTTTCACGATGTCGATGACAAATATTCGGAACTCGGACGCCCTTTACGTAACATCGGCGACAGGTCTTCTGACCCCTTTCAACATGACGTAGGTGACACCACACAACTATAACACCCCCCCCCCCCTCCACTCCACCCCACCCCATCCCCACACTTTCCCTTTCCCCCAACACACTCCTCCGGCACTTCTGTGCAATCAAGCACACACTCACACATAGACAATCGACCGTTCTCGCTTATATATAGTAGGATGTTTCTTAAAAAAGTTGCAGCCAATAATTCGGCTTCAACTTAGCCGAATTATTGGCTCCAACTGCACTGTGCTGAAGCCGATTTATTGGCTCCAACGAACTTGGATGAAGATTTCTGACGAGACGTTGGAGTAAGTGTTTTAAGATTTTCTGAACAAAAGAAATAAGCGATAAAGAAGAAGACCTTGTCGAAAGGTTCCACTGTGATCTACACAGGACTGTTCAACAAAGCGTCTATGGAAAACATATAAGTTGAAATTACAAAAAAAGTCTGCCTACTGCTTCATCGGCTTCTGGGATCTCCACTTGTTCCTCGCTCAAGCTCTCTTCCTCCTCCGCTTCATTGGCATTTCTGGCTAAATCTCTTGGAGTTCTTGACGCACCCGCGATTGTGTGCTCATGCATTTGTATGTCTGAAAAATCCCTATTAATAAGGATTGACGAAGAAACCAAAAATCGTGCAGAAGCGGGTTAAATTCAAAGCTGAAGTTGAAGCAGATCGCTGGTGAGTGTCCACCAACAGGCTGTAAGTGGACGGGCAGTCGATACCAGTGAAAATGGTTGGTGAAGAACAAAAAGCGATTGAAAAACTGAGTAGCGTTTCTCTTTCGAAAAAAAAGAATTATAAGAAGGTTTTGAATCGCTGATAGCTCAGCCACACGGAGACAAGGTCTCCTTCCGAGTGCAAAAATCACGAACACTCAAAGCGAACTCTTCCAAATCGAAATGACCATCAAGAATGTTAAATTACAGACTCAACAAAAAGTTTGGAATAATTTTTGGTTCAAGAAAAATTTGGTACAGCATTCCTAGAAATTTTTTTAGTTTACCTGCCCAATAGTGTAGTCATGAAATAAAATTTCATAAAATTTTTTCAGAGAAAAAAATAATAAACTAAAATTTGTATTACAGTACAGCAAAAAAGCAAGATTATAGCGCATTAAAATATCAGACCGCGCCATGCACTGGAAAAGTTCGCCGCACCTTTTATTCGATTGATAGTATGAACTTATACGAATCACCAAAGTGTTTGTGTTCGTGTGTTGCTGATCGTGTGTTCTTCACACTTGTTCTTGTTATATCGTTAACAGGTTTCAAACTCCATGCAAACAGAAATTCTGCTATGAATCGAATAGGAGTCGCGACGTCTTAAAAGACGGCACAGCGCAATATCTTTTTTGGCCCTGAAAATGGCCGTCTTCTTGCTCGAATGCCAAAATTTTCCTCGAACAAAAAATTATTCCAACCTTTCTGGAGAGTCTCTAGTTTAATACAGAAGCAGCTCACTTAAATTTGGAAGAGCTCGCTTTGATTTCAAGAGATTTAGGCTGTCTAAAAGAGCGTCACTACGATACTATTTCAATAATGTCATGTTATTTTAATTTTATATTTTATTTAAAAATAGGAATAAATAATAAATGAATAAGAAAATTAAACACTAAATAGAACAACAAAAAGGGCAAGGACACTAGTATAACCACTGCAAACGCCGTCCATCCTCACGGGCCGAATAGAAAATTTCATAACAGAATATCCATGCAGAGTAACAGTGTCCATATTCTTTTAATAAAAGCGTGTTTAATGTTAGTGTCATAGTTTTTATAAAAATAGGAAATACATTATTATATAAACATTATGTTGCTTTATTTTTATACGTTAATAAAAATTGGACTAAATAATAAATAGTAATTCTCAGTAGTACACCTACCCATTTACACAACTTCAACACCTTTACATCAGAATGACTCATCACTCGCAGTAGCCATTTATACACCATTTAAATGGAACATTTTGACGCCAGACTAAGCCATGAAACCGGTCCACGCGTCAGCTAGCCATCCAGTGGCCCAACCTGGTCTACACGGTTGCCAAATCACCGGCGATGCACTACAGCAATACGTATAAATCACATTTTCATAGTTGGAATCACGAAGCATGGAGAAAGAAACCTAGTTGGGTAGGTGTATCACGTCCCCGAGCAATATTTTCTTGTGATCGGAGAAGTTCCCTTCACCCAGCTCCAGACGAGAAGCATCTCGGTATGTTGCTCTCGAATCGCCAAAGATAAAGAACGAATGCATACGTTGCTAAGTTTGCTCTCCCAGTCCCAATTATAATAAAAGCTACAAAATAGCTTTGTGACATTCGGAGCATTCCTCGAGCGAAGAGGATTATCTGAGCCACTCTGGCACACGACAGGGAGGAACAAAGACGTTGCAGCACTCGAAAATTAAAATTCATGATGGATTCGACGAAAAACAGCTCTTCAACACGGCGGAACAAGTGCGAAGATTAGGATAAGCGATAAGGAATTCCCTTTAGGGTACTCCACCTATTCTATTCTGCTTTAGGCGCTGAAGGTTTTCTGGAAAGAAAGTGATCAAACAACGAGTTTCCACAAGAATAAGGACTAAAATCAGCATCGATCAATCGCTTTCCGGATGCACCACGAGATCTAATTTACGACATATCGTGGGCACAAATTGAATGCGTATTTAGTCTATACACTGAACTGTAGGCCAGCCGATAAACAAGTCAGCTCTTTATCCTTCACAGACAAGTCTGGCACCAATTCACCGACCCAGAAGTGTTAGAAGCCTTTTTTGGCCTGGGCGGGAAATCCGAACCAAGAACCTGATATCGGGTGCACGCAACAGTTGGCACCTCCTCCGACTGCACTATCACGCGCCCATTGTCAACTAATACAAGGTTTAGTTATAGGTGAATGACGTATTCGAACAGGTATTCGAGCGGTTCTCGAACAAGTCTGGCACCACTTCTTCGCACGCGGAAGGCTTAGTTGACGTAGTTATCGATCGATTCAGATGCGTTCCGTGCTGCGCCTCCTCCGACTGCGCTTCATGTGGCTCAACGAAGTTCCAATGAAGCACAAAATTCGGAATGAATAACGAATAAATAAGAAAGGACGATGGTTAGTACGAATATTAATATTGTTACGATCGACAAGGTCATCAGATGCAAAAGTACACATATTCGTCATCTGCTCCTAACACATCCGCCGATAAATCGACACTTCAAATACAGCGGTGCTAGCTGCGGCATTTTCCACGTGCTTTTCAGCTAAAGCCTTGTTTTTGTCTTTTTGATACAGTATACGTTGGCGTAGGTATAAGCACAGTGGCCGAAACAAGGGGTGCATCGTGAATTCTATTACAGGAAGAATAATCCAAGCAACTGCATGAA
The DNA here is from genome assembly GCA_947359475.1 of Heligmosomoides polygyrus bakeri. Classification (NCBI taxonomy): domain Eukaryota; kingdom Metazoa; phylum Nematoda; class Chromadorea; order Rhabditida; family Heligmosomidae; genus Heligmosomoides; species Heligmosomoides polygyrus. The sequence goes on from OX375870.1 coordinate 85,582,885, forward strand.
CACCTTGAAGAGAACTGGAGAATCGTTCAGTTCTAGGGCTACATTCTGCCTCGTTAAATGCACCGTGCGAGCTGAACATGGCTGCATTCATTGCGGGAAAGCATTGATTCAGACGCGAGTGAAGTGAAAGGGGGTGAAACGCTTTCGCAACGTTTGAATAGCCCCAATTCAATGAAATGTTGAAGGCAAGAATCGTCAGTTGGTGTATGTCGTGCCACACGAGGTTTTCAGGTGGATCTTCATTGCGCAAGGCCTAACGCTTCAACTTCACGTCGTCTTCAGAGGCCTGAACGTGGTGCACAAGTTTACCTTGCACTCTACCTACAAGGGTGGTCAATGAACTTCCCGTGGAGGTTCACAAAATCGCCTATTGAGTAGAAGGGGACCGTCGGAGAACTACCGTACTGGTTTTCAAATTTCCTGAAGGCATCTGGGCAGAACAAAAATTACAAAAATTGCATAATTTCAGTGCGAGGTGATGGTGCAGCCTTGGCTGGCCTTGTAATGATCTGAAATTAACCTGCAAGAGGACTGGAGCTCTAGTTATAGGTAGATCTTACAAGGAGAGCCTCCAAACTGGCGGTAAGCTTTTGCGATGCAATTTTTGCAGGATGTAGGGCCTCTAGTGATGATTCCAAAACCAGTTACTTTTTTCGGAATGCTCTTCTGTAGTCGACAAAAAGCGTGCGGACGTGTGAGCGCGAAGTTCATGGCGCCCTGCTGCCACCCAGCCCAATGTGGTCGGTTAGCGTAGTGGTAGCGTTGTAGCTTCACAGGAACAAGGTCATGGGTTCGATTTCCTCTTGCACCGTTGATTTTGCATCTTGCGATTTATCGTCACTGGGATCCTTTATCCCCTTTACCAACACATTTTTGAAAAAAAAACACGGCAACAAATGTCATTTACGTTCATCGTGCTCTTTGGAAATGGAAAGGTGAGAATTTTTGACAGCTTTATGCGTGTTGGTTATTTGGTGTGGTCATCACGAATCTGGCGTCAGTTTTTTACTTGCTTAACCTGGAAGTCAAAAATTCTCACCTTTCCACTTTGAAAGAGCTCGATGAATAAAAACGACACTTGTTGCCGTGTTATTGTTCAAAAATGTGTGGATAAAGGGTACCACTGACAATGGGGATAAAGGATACCACTGACGATAAATCGTTAAATGCAAAAATCCCACCACCAGGTGGAATCGAACCCACGACCACGAACCTGCGAAGCTATAACACTACCACTGCGCCAACCAACAACGTCACTCTGGGTGGCAGCAGGGCACCATGAACTTCGCGCTCACGCGTCCACACGCTTCTTTTTCGACCACAGAAGAGCATTCCGAAAAAAGTTACTATGGTTTTGGCCTCCCACACGGAACCCTTCTTCTTCTTCTTCTTCTTCTTCTTCTTCAGCGTTTGTCCCGCTTCGTGGCGGGGTCCGCTATTCTGGTGTCATGACGCCACCTTTCCCGATCCAGCGCTAGATCGGGGTGGACACCAGCTACTTTCAAGTCCGTATGTAACGTGTCAGCCCAGCGCTGCTTCGGGCGCCCTCTAGGCCGCTTTCCTAGCTTTCCTATTACCTCGAAGTTGAGGCCTATCTTGCGGACGCTATCTTCTTCTCCACGCAGAACGTGGCCGTACCATCGTAAGCGAGCTTCGCGCATCTTGTCAGCTATCGGCGCGACACCGAACTTTTGCCGAATAGCATCGTTTCGGATGCGGTCCATGCGCGTGACTCCTGCCGTCCAGCGCAGCATCTTCGTCTCCATGACGCTGAGGCGCGCTTCAACTTCCTTGGTCGCAGACCAACACTCAGCGCCGTACATCGCCACTGGCCGGATGACTGCTCTGTAGATCTTTGACTTAAAGCGCTCTGGTATCTTCTTGTCGCAGAGCACGCCAGTCAACGAGCGCCACTTGGACCAAGCTGCACTCACGCGTGAATTCACTTCGACCATCAGCACACGGAACCCTACATCCTGTAAAATTGCATCGCAAACCTCTCCGCCACTTTGGATTTCAGTTTTTCTGAAGAAAGCTGCAGTACGTGTACGTTCAGGTTCAGGTTATCTATAGGAATCCGAAGATTGGCTTGCACATTCTGGAAATAGAGTAAATCAACAAATGTCGATCACATTCGTAAAGGAGTCACATGAAAAAGCGAAAGCTGCGATTTTCCGAGTGCAACGATGTACTCTAAAGCTAAATACAGGAAGGGAAAGTGTCTATCCAGCAAGCCCAAACCCCGCCTACAGAATTGAACCCTCGACCCCTCTTCTGTAAGTCTGCATAAAGAAAATCATTAAATTATTTTAATAATTAAGTTAATCCTTACATTAAATAATGTAAATAACTAGTCTTTAAAAAATGAGCGCGTGTCACGCAATTGGAAGAAGCGCCGACCGTCACCTGCACCCGATACCAGGTTCCTGGTACGGATTTCCCGCCCAGGCCTACCAAGCCTTCCACCCTTCCGGGGTCGGTGAGTTGGTACCAGACTTGTCTGGGAAGGGTAAAGCGCTGACTTCTTCATCGGCTGGCCACCGCAAGTCATTGTATGGCCAAATACGCATTCAAATCGCCTCCACGACATACCGTAGAAGTAGAATGCGTGGCGCATCCCAAAAAGGCATTGAATAACGCCGTCCTCTATCCTTTATCCTTATCCTAATCTTTAAATCATGACTTCCCTTATTAATCGCTCACCTAGGATGCTCAAAAATGATTTCTCTGTTTGAATCTTCATAAAATTCTTATTTGCTTAGGTACAGCAATGTTTTTAGACCTTCTTTAAAGTGGAAAAATCAGAAATTTTTTGGTGCGTCATCCACAGATTGCATTTTAGTGTGCCCAAGATTGCGCCATGCAGCCCACGTAGCGATTTTTATGAGGTTTTTTATTTAGTTACTTGCTTAACTAGTTCACTAAATCATTAACGATTCATATAAAACTGCGATTGATGTAGGTATTCTTCCTTAAAATGTATACAGTTTGATTTGAAAAGCATACATTGTGATCTGGACGGTGTTCGGTTTGATATACAGGGTGTCCCAAAGAAATGTAAGCACTGTTTGAAAGGTGATAACTGTGCTCACAGTTGCTTACTGAGCAAGTTAAGGGCCCATATGAAAGCTCAAGAAAATTAAAATTTTTCTGACATATGAGCGGTATGTTTTGCGCCACGCCACGCCACGGTTCCTTTAAGGAGAAATTACATCAGCTATTCAAGTGAAACACAATCAGCAATCCATACCGCTCATATGTCTTAAAATTTCCATTTTCTTATGCTTTCAAATGAGTCCTTAACTTCTTCAGTTCGTTTATTGTGAGCAAAGTTATCACCTTTCAAACAGTGCTTTCATTTCTCTGGGACACCCTGTATAAAACGTCAGTTCAAAATGTCTTTAAAAAGTAGCCAGTTTGATTTTATCAAAATTTTAAATTTTAATAAAGCGATGTAAAATTAATATTAATAATATTCATAATTCCAAAAAGATGTGTTTTTTCATTCTTAATTTAAATCAGAATTTATTCATAGATTAAATTAAAATACAGTATAACGACACTTTCAAAAGAATTTCTATAAATTTTAGCAAAAGAGTCAAATTTTGGTTTAAAAATGACGAGTTCTATCTGAGAATCGCTTAATATATAACGTGAAAATGGCACAGTGGATCGCAGTCTCAGAAAAGCGTGAAAGAAGGCAATAGGAATAGCAAGAAGCTAAGCAAATGTGAGCAGCAAATGAGCGGAAATTGAAAAGCGAACCGGAAAAACCGTACCGTTGCCCTTCTTCATGACCGTGAACAAGCAGCCAGCGATCGGCGGCGGACAAATGAATATGAACGATGACGATAGTGAGCGTTCCAGTGCAAACGTACATTAACCGCAAGAGATTTGCCGAACGACGACGCGCTCGCGGCAAAAAATTCGCTGTCACAGGGCGCTCAGTGGCAACCAGTTTACAGACGAGTAGTGAGTGACTGTCGAGCGGATGGACACCACCTCCTCGTCACTCGGCTCCTGCTGCTGGGAGGACACCACCACGCATCGGAACCGTCGTTCTCTGTTCCAGTGAAGCGGGAGGAACGGCGGCGGCCATCGGGCGGCGACGATCCTAGTGACCCCCCCCCCCCCCCCGCGAAGTCGGAGATCCCTCCGGGTGGCCGTCGTCGCCGTTGTTTACGCTTACGTATCAGGGCGGTCTCCGCCTTGGATCAATACGCATGGAAATTACGCTGTTCAACGTCGTGTCAGGCCCGCACTTCGTCAGCGACACCTTGCCTGCAGCTGCAGAAGCTCGTCGGTCCATTGGAGTGGTGGAGAATGCCCGAATAATTCTTCTCCTATTTTCCTCTACGCTTCTGGTTTGGCCACAGCCTCCTCTTTTGCAAAAATGTACGAGAGGTGCAGAATTATAGTGCATAAAAACGTAAAATACTGCCACCGTTATTTCCACTGCCACATCCACTGGGCGCAAGTAGCGCAGTCGGAGGAGGTGCCGGCTGTCGTGTGCACCCGATAGCAGGTTCATGGTTCGGACTTCCCGCCCGAGCCGACCAAACCTTCCATTCCTCCGTGGTCGGTAAATTGGTATCAGACTTCTCTGGGAAGGACACAGCCTTTACTTGTTCATCGGCTGGCCACCGCAAGTCATTGTAAGGCCTACGCATTCAAGTCGCCTCCACGACATCCCGGAGAAGTGGAATGCATGGCGCACCCCAAAAAGGGATTGAGTAACACCGTCCTCTATTATTCATTTATCCATTACTATAAGTCTTCTTTGAAGCATTTGTTACCTATATTAATGAACATTACTTTCTCGAACAGGAATTTACTTTTGTTATTATTATGGGATTATTATCGTTATTACTGGGCGTATGAAGCGCAGTCGGAGGAGGAGCCAGCTGTCGCATGCACCCGATTCCAGGTCCCTGGTTCGGATTTCCGACCAGGTCAATCAGACGTTCTACCCCTCCTGGATCCTGTATTGATAGTATGCTTGACCCTGATGACACGTTTTTAGATGCGTTGGGCGGCCATTAATATTGCGTGCACGAACGCACTCGTTGCTGGAGAAGCGAACGAATTAGCTGTTTTCGATGTTTCCAAATGCAATTTCCGGATTGAGGCTGCTGGTTCCCGCCCAGGTCAACCAATCAGAAAGGCTCCGGAATCGATGAATTGGTGACAGGATTGTCCAGAAAGAACAGAACACTCACATGTTCATCTTGTGGCCGCCGTAATTCATTGTACAGGCTAAATACGCATCCAAACTGCCTACACCACTTCCTGTAGAAGCAGAATGCGTAGCGCATCCCATAAGGGACTGATTAACGCCGTCCTTTAGCCCTTATTATTATTACACGATATTGACATAATTTTTATATCATGAATACAAACAACATAGAGTGACTTCCATTTGGAAGAGAAAATACGGAAAGGGACACAGCAGTAGTTTTCCAGAAAAAAAAGCGCATGGGATTAATCAGAACAGAAGAATATTTGGATAAATTTTCTAAGACGTCAACAATACCAGTTGAGTCTTTCTGTAATGAAGGCAAGAATAAGGATCACTGCTAGTAGATCGATTCCGTTGTGGGTCGCGCCACACATTCTTCTTTTACGGGATATCGTGGAGGCAATTTGAATGCATATTTGGCCTATGCAGTGACATTCAGCTGCTAACCGATGGACATATCGGTGTGCAATCATTCCGATATAGGTTTGGACCAATTCATTGATTCCGCAGTTATGGAAGGAATGGTCGGACCGAGCCAAACCCGATCTAAGAACCCTGAATCGGGTCCACGCAGTAGCCGCCCCTGCCATCCATTGCGCTACCACTAGCCCTACTGGAACACATAGATTACAGTATGATTAACAGCGAGGCAATAATGAATCCAAGATAGGGTAGAAGACTTTTAACTAGTAGCTCCATCAGCCCTAGTTTATACTTTCGTCGCTGCGCGGCGCGGCATTATGGTTGAAATAGATATCGACCGCGCGGCGAGAGAAATCGATATCTATGACAATCATGATGCCGCGCCGCGTGGCGGCACAAGTATAAACTAGGGCTAAGAGAATGGGAAGAAATATTTAAAAGTGCTAGAATGATTTAGCAAGCACATGTTTGGCAGATTCCTCTGCAATTTTGTTTAATTCATTTAAAAAGCACTACAACACGTCCTATTGAAACTGTGGTTTCGCCTTTGTAGTAAGTTGCTTAGTCAATTTTTATTAATTGCGGAAATGAAACTAAGAGTCTGCGTTTAATGTTAATGAAAAAGGAGAAATTCCAAGAAAAAAGAGAGTCGTACTATCCTAATGCATATTCGAGCGGGCATCAGTCAGCGAATGGTCGCCTAAAAACTGCATCACACGTTATCAGTTGTACTATCAGTTACTACATGAATGATGTCTTTTTTGTTGACCTTTTTATCTGCTCCAATCGAAATCCTTAGAAGAAAGCTTGAAGATCATTTTCCTATGAAGAAGACCCTGAAATTTCTTGCAAAAAATTTATCTCAGGCCGCTCAAAGTCGAAGAGGATTCATGATTGTCGCAATAATTTATTTGTTGAGATCAACCATTCCAACTTTCAACAGGACCTTTATTTAATTTGAAACCAAACTTCTCTAGAGATAAAAAGGACATTTTCAAACCAAGTCATATGTTTCTAAGCTTTAAATAGACATTATTTGAGCAAGTCAAAGGAATTTTTAAAAGACGATTTCTTATTAGACGTTAACCTTTATGGAGTCTCTTAAAAAATAATCACACTGTACGAATAAAGACTGGAGCGTGTAGTACAGTCGGAAGAGGCGCCGACTGTCGCGTGCACCCGATACCAGGTTCCAGGTTCGGATTTCCCGCCCAGGCTAACCAAGCCGTCCATCTCTCCGGGGTCGGTGAATTGGCACCAGAGTTGTCTGGGAAGGATGAAGCGCCGACTTGTTCATGCGCTGGCCACCGCAAATCATTGGATGGCCGGCTATCTTTATCTACTCATGCTGCAGACTACGTGAATCTGTTAGAGCCAAATAAACTTGACAACAATCGATCAATATCGATTGCTTAACCACTATCGATTCAAATTCAAATCGCCTCCACGACATCCCGTAAAAGTAGAATGGGTGGCGTATCCCAAAAGGTATTGAATGACGTCGTCCTTTATCCCTATCTTTCATGAATTAGCAAATAAATTCTTGCCATTTGAGCAAAAACAATATTTAATTTCCACGCTGGCGTGATGAAGATCAAATATGAATTTACTGGTGTGTTACATGTTGTTTTTCTCATAATTTCTTCACATGGTGCAATAAATGGATAAATAAATACTGGAATAGTGTGATTGAGGTTTACGAGCGTACAACTCGAAACGGCAAAAACGATCAAAACTCACCATTGCATAACTTCAGTCAAACAGCATTTACCCTTTCAATCGAGTAAACACTGCAATGTTCTGATCGAATGCACAGCGCAATCTCTTCACATAAACAATTCCATCTCAGAGCACTTTAGACTGCTCCACTATTTTACTATCCTGGTCAAAAAAAATTTCTTTGCTCACTCAAAAATTGTACACATTTCTTTTTGAGACAACCGACACGCTACCCTGTAAATAGTTTTTTTAAATAAAAATTTTCTTACAATAAAAGATTATCTTGGCTTTGTTATATAGTGTCTATTTCGACTTTAAGTATAATAACGCTTGTTTTCGCTTGAAATAGTGTACAGCACAAAATGAAAAGTGTACAGGTTAGAATGGAAATGGCATAACAACGTCAAAAAAAGGAGCAAAATTTACCCATTGTTCCACGGGTAAAACACGATAGGCACCGCCTGCAGAGGTCGTGTTTTGAGTGTCTCTGTGCTGTGGTGGCATGACAAATATGTACGTTCAAATCTAATCTGAGGCCCAGAGCAACACCATAAGATGACGAACGCGTCTTTCAGCACATATTTGCCGATCATTTTCAATAACACATTCCACCTCAGGTTCCGGCATGCAAATCATCGGACGTTTTTGGGGAAGAAACGATGAGCATCGGAAAATTACAGTATAGGGCGCTATTTCGACGTTTATTTTACTCAAACACGAAAACCAGTTATTATTTCGGACCAAAGATTTCTGCCGTTTTAGTACTTTCAATGTTTCCGCCCTTTTCTTGGAGGTCATGTTTCATGACTTTACATATAGGCGTTGAATAGGAAAAACGTGGTTTTAAACACTTTTTGACATATGCAGCACGCCTTCCAAAAATTGTTATGCATCATTCACGTTTCGTGATGGCTCAAAACTCCAATTTTATTTCTATAGAACTTTATAGCTATCTTGAAAATAAAATTTTAGAACCAGATTGAATTTTAGCAGCTATTTTATGAAGGAATTGTTTTGAACCCTAACAATCAAGTACTGGCAAGAGACATTTTTTCACATTTTTGTCTAACCAGGATACTATCTCAACGGTAGGTCGGAACGGCGCAAGTGTTGTATATGGGCAGAACCGCCTCTCTCTGGGTAGTAACAAACTGCAGGTATCTCGACCCCAATACAACTCTGTGCAGAGTTAGGATCGACGGAAGTCGCGGGTTGGCGCTCTGTTGATTCACGTGCTCCACAGCTGACGGGCGCGCGCGGGATGAGGGCTCGTATCGAATCGTAAAAAACGGATGTCAGATTCGTGATCAGCACCCCAAATAACCCTCCCTAGACAAAGTTTCAGCGAAATTTTTTTTTAGACGATGGATTCGGAACTTTTTACTAGTGCCACAAAATATCTATCGTTACATGACTATAGCTTCACCCAAAATCGGCTTAAAATAAGTGACACACAGAAGTGAACATTTTAGCTAATCTGTAGTTTGAGGCATATGTTATATGTAAACATGCTCTATAACACACTATAATACCCCTAGGTGGATTACCTACATGATAAACATGGATATTGCAAAAGTGCAAAACGAGCGCAGTCTGCGGGATCCAAACCCCCGACCCCGCGTTTACGAGCCTGAGCTCTTCCCTACTACGCCACCTGTGCACTGCGCCTAGCCGCGATACGAGCCCTCATCCCGCGCGCGCCCGTCAGCTGTGGAGCACGTGAATCAACAGGGCGCCAACCCGCGACTTCCGTCGCCCCTAACTCTGCGCAGAGTTGTATTGGGGTCGAGATACCTGCCGTTTGTTACTTGCCAGGGAGAGGCGGTTCTGCCCATATACAACATTTGCGCCGTTCCGACCTACCGTTGAGATAGTATCCTGGTAAGGCGCCTTTTATACTTGCGCCGCCCCGCGGCGCGGTGTGATGGTCGGCATGGCTATCGATTTTTCGCGCCGCGAGGCGGCGCCGCATCGCATTTATACTCCGCCGCCGCAAAACACCACACTTGACGGAATTTTGGGTTACGGTATTCGGCGAATCGCGCCGCTGAGGGGAAGGGCGCGGCGCGGCGCGATCAGCCGCGGCAGACTCGGTGTAGGGTGGGAGATTTCACCGTTTCGACCAAACTTCTCCTATTGGGAAGGAAGAGAGGGTATTTAGGGTGCTGATCACGAGTCTGACATCGTTTTTTGAAGTTACAGACGATTACTAGGTTTGCATGATTAGTGAGTTTGGGCGAAATCGGTGACCATGATCTTAGCTCGTACCTTCTGTAACCTAGGAAGAGAATGGAGATCTGTAGACATTCACGAAGATTCATATACCACGCCAAAGATATGCGTAGTGCACAGCGACCCCAGAATGGCCATATGAGAAAGAATTTTGAGTGATTCTCGACGATGAGTACCTTCCAGCAGTTTTGCATTTGGACCCGCACATATCGCAAAATAAAGAGTGGTTTAAAGCCGTTTGCATTGCAGGGGATTCGACTCAGTACCACACTCACCAGTTTCAACCGTAGGTTGAGCAAACGACTTCGATTCTAGGCTTAAGAGAGGATTCGTCGCTCCCCACAGGAATCCCACGACAAACATTGACAAGATGCATTGCGCTGATCAGCAAAAAAATCCTTTCTGTTTCGCTCCCTCAATGACTGGACCATTTCCGGAGCACAGGCCATAGTGCGCAGAAGTTCGTGGCCACGCGTCGCTGACGCTCCCCTTTCTAACAGCAATCGCGCAGCGGCGCGTCAAATTCGGGGCGCGGCGCGACTGGCCGCGCCGCGGAGGGAGTATAAAAGGCGCCTAAAGGAATATTGGATTAAGACGACGAATGCTTTACCCGAAACAGACGATCATTCAAAGGATAAGATAGATGGAAAGCCCTATGGTTTATGCGTAGCCTGTGACTGGCTATGATAGCGCTGACGCGATCCGCCTACCAATGCTGCCCACATTCGCGGCATGGATCGGCAAGACTTTATGGCATAGAGAGTTCTTTAAAGAAAATTCAACTCGATGCTTGGCAAGTAGGAGGACGCATATCTCTCTATCTGCAGACGTGCGGAAAGTCTACTGCACATTGCCATGAAGTGCTCGACGACATACTACTACTGACAAGAAGAATGACTGTTGTGCTTGTGTTAGGGCTATATTGCTGCTCCTTTTCCAAAAATCGCCAGACTGCGATCAACTATTTAAAATAAATAAATAAATAAATAAACATCTTCTTGGCGACTGACGTGCGCTGTGTCCATTCACAACACCCGCAGAAAGCGAGGAACTTGTCGAGAATTCTTCCCCTGCATATATGTATATTGAACTTCAGGGTCGGCCTTTCTGACCTATGCGCAGTTATCCACATCTTGGAGCCGGATTCATCAATGATTGAACCCAGGGTAGAAGGTGGAGACATATCGACGATGCGGCGTCCATCGTCCATACGGGTATACTACTAAGTGGAGGATAATCGACGGTCTTCATGGGTATCTACCCATGAGGATTGTTTTACCTTAAAGATTGGTGAATCCGGTCCCTAGAGCACAGAACCTTGTCCCACAATTTCTTGAAAACGCAGGGCAGAATTACGACTAAGTACCCGTATCTTCTTGGTAACTCAGACTAGGGCAGCTACGTCTACTACTTTTTCAAATTTTTGATGCTAATAAGTAAATATTTGTCGAATCTATCCCAATTGGAGGGAGGCATACGATGTTTTTATTCACAATTTCCTTCCGTGAAGTTGTCCAAGAGCTTCCTCTTTTCCGAGAGACCTGTTGCCCCAGAATAATGACGGTTCTTGGACAAATTCTTCAATTCAGTTTCAATTTTTTCATTTTTTCTTCAATTCAACCTCGCAGTTTTATTCTTGTTCTATTCCTGAGTTGTTAGTTGTTCCACATGGTGTATCCATGTAACAAACAAACAAATTCTAGTGAGGTGGAGGTGTGGAATGAGAGTGCAGGCACAACTGTCACTTTAGGATTGCCCCCCTACCGACTAGGATAGATCTTATTTAACAAAAGTGATGTTGGCGGAAACTGAACATTTTTTATGATTCTTTTTTTTAAAAGAAAAGTGTATCTTTGCAGAAACTCTGAAAAAGACGTGTTCAATACAATTAGTGAGCGATGCTGTTTATGGGCGAAGTTATGATATTTTGGACTATCCTAGCTCCGCTCCAGTCGAAAAAAAAAATATCGGTCATGATTGATCCACCGTTATACCCACGAGGGTTACTCTACCTTTACCCAAAAATTGATGAATCTGTACTCTAAAGTTCAATTAACTGCCTCGTTCTCGAGATCAGAAACCCACTCCACGCCCTTGAAAACACGGAGTGAAAATTCCCGCCTAGTACAAGCATAGCTGTGGCTCATCAGACTAGGACAGCAGCGGGTGCTATTTTTTCAAATTGGTTTTTACACTGTGCAGTCAATATTTATTGACAGTGATTTTGACAGTAAGTCAGTAAGTCAGGACAAAGAAATCGTTAAAATAAGAAAAATGAAGCCAGTTACAGTTACAAACCTGAGATTTGTGAGGAAGAATACCACAAAAAGGACGAATAGCCCGTTCGACGACGGCTGCCGGTCAGTAGTGGATGCCGAGATGACATTCAACCGACCGACCAGCCCATTGACCACGGCCTGTGACCGCTCTGTTTTTAGTCACGTTCTTTTCCACATTCGACGTCAAATGTCGGCTGAATAGCGATGAGACCGGGTTTTCTTATCTTTCGGTCGGCAGCACCAAGTGCTCTCTTCAGGGAGTTTTCCGGACTGCAGTACAGTGTAGTTTGCAGAAATAGGTCATCTTAGATTCTTGTGATCTCTTCTTTGTAGAGAAACATATTCTTTACGAAAATTTTTAGAAAATCGTGTTGAATATAATCGATTTTATTTCAACGAAGCATGTTATTTAGAGCAGAAATACGATAATTTTAACTACACTAGTTCCCGGACGATCTGCTGCTGGTTAAAGTTTTACCTCAGAAGTCGATAATATCGATCGATAGTGATTGGCCAACCTGTATTCCCTATTTGATGTGAAACCTGCCCGCATGATTTCCACCTCATATCGTCAACTCATAATCGCTTCACTCCTTAGTGATCTGTTAGCTTATAAAACAATTACAGTAAGAACGCCGGCTACCGGACAATACTTTTGCGCGGACGAACAGGAGGACGCACGGACAAATGAGACTGACTACACCTTTTTTTATAAAGCAAGGCATTCTTCTCTGCAGAAAGGAAAAGGACTGCTAAGCCCAGTGGGTGATCTGTGCTCTAATGAGCTGTATTGTCTATAGGCTGAGGCGTGGTAGTTTGAACTAACCACGCGTTAATTTTTAGGACTTCGCCCAGTGGTCAATATTGTTGATCGGTATTGATTGGTAGACAGGTATTGCGTATGAGTTGCGAAATCTCACCACCGGCGATTATACTATACTCACCCGATCTCCGCGTCTCATCGTCAGCTCCTGATAAAAAGCAACGATATCGATCGATATTGATCGCTCAATATCGCTCCATTGTATATCGTTTATCGGCTTATTTATTTATTTATGCGCCCATGGAGGACACGCTAAATTCCAGTGATCCGTGGCTCATAAACGACAGAAAGGAACACAATAGGACAAAAACGAAGGAAAAACGATAAAAAACCAGTTTAAAAAACAACCGGAGCGACCAAACAAAATAAAAGACTACAATTTGTGCCCTGATCTAAATTTGCATTGGTTTGTGTAATTTGTGTTAATTTTATTTGTAATTGTATGATGATCATTATTTGTATATTGTTATTGGATTCTACATTTTTTTCTAAAAGCCTAAAAATTTTTGTGCATTATTGCATTTGTATGGTATATCGTTCATATTGGGCGCGTGTAGCGCAGTCGGAGGAGGCGCGACTGTCGCGTGCACCCGACACCAGGTTCCTGGTTCGGATTTTCCGCCCAGGCCAACCAAGCCTTCCATCCCTCCGGGGTCGGTGAATTGGTACCAGACTTGTCTGGGAAGGATAAAGCGCTGACTTGTTCATCGGCTGGCCACCGCAAGTCATTGTATGGCCAAATACGCATTCATGTCGCCTCCACGACATCCCGTAGAAGTAGAATGCGCAGGCGCATCCCAGAAGGGATTGAGTAATGCCGTCCTTTATCCTTATCCTTTATCGTTCATATTCGCTTGAGTCGACAACGATCGGCTGGTTAGCCAAACACCCATACATACATACGCCAAGAGCTTCACCAGGCGGTCAACATTTTTGCGCGGACGTACATACAGACATACAGAGGACTATGTCGCTTGTCTCGGCAACTAATTTCGCAATAGATTAATATTCTTCCGATCTGCATCACGATGCTGACGTTGACTGACGAAATGCTTTATCGTGTCCTATTATATTTACAAACGATGTTCAAAGTAGGCACTGAGAAGTGTGAAATGAAACAAAATCCAATTATGCGCATAGAGTGAGGAGACAACATGTCGAGGTGAAGAACATATACACCATGAACAGCGGGGAGGGTGAAAGCATTGCGTGATTCAGAAGGCCAATACTCTTGATAATGACGACGATGAGATGAGATCAATGGATGCACAATATGAAATCAGTGGTGATGACATCTGTATACAGCGAGTATTCATGACCACGTACGTGACTACGGAACTACTATGACTGACATGACTGACTGACTGACCGGCTCTCGCTCGTGTTGTTATTCGGTACCGGCGGCTTGACGCAGACCCCGATCGGGGGTGTCGGCGACGTGAAACGTCGTGTACGAGGATTTGAACGTCTGCATCGGCACCTTCGGCAGCACGTCCGTCGACGAGACATGGCTGCTGCGCGACATGCCGCCGCCTCGCAGGCCGCCCTGATCGCTGCCCTCCGTTCTGAAATCCGTTGAATAGTGAACTGAAGCGGTACGAGACCAGACAAGAAGTGGCCTGATGGCCGTGGGAAATACTATACAATAAAGAGTAACTATAAAGGACGGCGTTACTTAATTCTTTTTGGTATGCGCCACTCACTTCTACGGGATATCGCGGAGGCGAGTTTAATGCGTATTCGGCCATACAATGACTTACCGTGGCCAGCCGATGAATAAGTCAACACTTATATCCTGTCCTTCCCAAACAAGCCTGGTACCAATACACCTACCCTGGAGGAGTGGAAAGGTTGGTTGGCCTGGGAGGGAAATCCGAACCAGAAACCTAATGTCGGGTGCACACAACAGCCAGCGCCTCCTCCGACTGCGCTACATGCGCCCATTCATTTTTATACAAAACTACCCCTAATCCGTGTGCAATCGACGCTTAGCACCAAATTTATCCGTCGCAACCCAATAACTTCGTTCAAATTTATACCAGCAAAATCTAACTTGCACCGAAAGATTCTACTCTCTATGGCGAATCTACCGATGCCCCAAAACTCTTATATTTGTTAATAACTGCCTGGTCAAAAAAGCATATTTCTGTGAGGAGCCGTCAATTGTTTTGCGACCCTTCCAATGGCCCCCTAGGTAACTTCGCTAGCAACGATCGAGGAAATTCAGAATTCCCTTATTTGCTCGCCACATCTTCAGTGCACTGCTGGGATCTTCTTGATAGTACTAAGCACTTCCACATTTACTAAACCTGGGCACATTCACTTCTTTTGTTGAAATCATGATTTGCCCAACTTTGGGCCCTCTGTTCGTCTTAGGAAATTTGCCTAAGGGGAAGATAGTTCACTAGCCATCGAAATCTGGCGAATCTCTTCTGTATGGCGTTGAACTCGTGCCGAAACTCGAAGAAATATCTGGGAATTTTAGTCAATAGCTTGTCGTTTGGAATAGCATCGTCCATGGAACAGCATTTTCTCCCATATTCAAAGTGCTTCCACCTCAAGTGGAAACTGCTAAACAACTGGAGTTTTGTCCTGTACACTGCGGGCTTTGAGTTTGAAGGGAATACTGGTTACTGTTACGTAAGATCCTGAACCACTCAGAATGGCGGAACTTCTGAATTCGGCGCTTCGGCCGTAGATGAACTGCCGCACGATGTCGTAGTGATTATCATCAGCGACATGCCAAGCACACTTCGCCATTCATTCAACTTCCATTCTGTTCGCCTTTTTGTGTTACAGGAATCGACGTCGCTCGACTCCATCGTCTATGTAATTCAATCGTTACATCTTACAGTCTGGTATACTGCACGAAAACGTTTTCGCTAGGGACTAGGATGCACTACCTATCCCTTTATATAACCTCCTGAAAACCGCCAAATTCGTTCCTAAAGCAGATTTTTTCAGCATTTTCTTTATGTCACCTTTTTTGCTTGCAGATCTACTCTAGAAACCAAAAAAGTGAGGGTACAACTTATTATTTGGCAATTATGTTTGGCTGGAATTTTATTTATTTATGTTAAAACAACTATCTACATTACAGGGCGCGTGGCGCAGTCGGACGAGGTGCTGGTTGTCGTTTTCCATTCACCCGACAACAGGCTCCTGGTACGGATTTCCCGTCCAGGGAGACCAAGCTTTCCGTCCAGGGAGATTCGGGGTCGATGAATTGGTACCAGACTTTTCTGGTGGGAAGAATAATCCACTGATTTCCTCACAGGCCGAGTACTCACTCAGACCGCCTCCACGACATACCGTAGAAGTAGGGTGCGTGGCGCATACCAAAAGGAACTGACTACTGCCGTCCTTTATCCTTTATCTACGATACGGGCTTGATATGAAACTAGCAGCCTATTGACCACTCTAGGCCTTCGGTTATTTTGATGATCCTATTGGATACGCTTCTGGACAATATTCTGGACCAAATATTCACGATTTCGTTTCATAGAACAATCATGAGGATTTTTAGGTAGGTGAGGTTGTATGAATATACTTGAAATACTAGTAAACTCCTAACAAAATATAAGAGCCTCCTGGTCTTCCATAGAGTACACAAGCGTCTTGGTGATGCAGAATGGAATGGGTTTGTGCTTCAGCTAGGGGTATCTCAGTCGCTAATGGAAAGCATACGAATCGATTAATGCCGAGTGATCACCTCACAAAAATCGATATGTAATATTTGCGCAGTCGCTTCTGTGGCACCCACCGCGGACTATGATCATAGTACATGACTGGACGAGAGACTTAATTGACCAGATCCATGCGATCTCTTAAGCATAGGATTCACGGTGTCTACCAGCCCGTTGGACCCATTCGTGAAAAGCCAGACAAGAGCTACGACTCTCCTCACGTTCCTGAGACGAGAATGATACACTGGGCCACTCTGACACGCGGCAGAGACAGACAAGCGTTGCTGATGTCCGTTCGAGTAAGGCAACAATCGGTGGACGAAAGTGGTACAAGTGGTAGAGTCGGCACGGATTAACGAGTAATTTATAGAAACTCACGGTGGATTCAACGGAGACTCGCACGCTAGTCGCGTGAAGTTCAGACCAGTGCTCGCCGTGTCGGTGAGGGATGACGCTGTTCCTGCAGTAGAGCAGAAGTGCGACTCCGCGCCTTTGCTTCCAATGAGCCGCTGAGAGGCGCCCATCTAAACAATTTCGGGCTAGCATCAATGTTTGAAGTCATGGTCACTAGGATGGACACATTTCACAGAGGAGGCACATAAGTCAGAATTTGTTGTACTAGTCGCTAATGTGGCCTAGATGGGGAGGTGAGACGAGCCATCCAATCACCTCCACTCAAAGCACCGACGGAACACGCGCCAGCCAATCACGGCGTCAGCCGTGCGAACCGTCTTTGGATGGCCCGCGCATTCGATAGGACCTGATTGGTCTGGTTCACTCCGTTCTTATGTAAGCCACATTCACAACTAGAACCGAATTTGTTAGAGATCAGCGCCGGTTGAAACAGCTCTCTTCACGAATTACAGCGTCTGCAAGCCTACGGGACTACGGTATTCCTCGCAGATATTCAGAATTCACGAACCTGAGGAGAAGAGGTAAACATCGTCTCAGCACCGTACGGGAACAGCATTTCATGTGATGAGCCGCTGTTCGGCGAGTGACCCCGAGCGGACTTCGTCCCGGACATTGGTACACCTGCAAGCAGATCTTTAGAGATCTAAATAAACAAATAAATAAATAAATAAATAAATAAATAAATAAATAAATAAATAAATAAATAAATAAATAAAGGGTGTTTCCAAGATCAATGCTCACTTGTTGTCACGTAAAGTGAATCGTGTGGAACAGTGGAACGTTCGTCGTCGAACACGTTGCCCACTTCGCCGTACAAATTCGGAAGCGCATCGGAAAAGTGGAACTTCCTCGGAAATTCGGCTGCTCCATTCTCTTCAGATTTCTGAATAACATGAAGCGATTACAGAACGGAATGGCGTAGGCCACAGGAAGAACAGTTAGAAGGTGGATAGGATTTCCACGTGTTCAGCCAGTCTTACACATGTAGGGCTGCGGTAAGATATGTGCTTTTACGACAAAAAAATGGATAAAATACACATATCTTCACTTTGTAAGAGATTAATGGAAACACTCTCTTAGATGGTTAGAAAAACTTTGTTCCAGAAAAACTTCAGCACGGCTTTCTTTGAAAATTTGCAGCTCCCCTGCCCGAAAAAATGAACATACAGGCATTCTATAAAATTTCACAGTGCATGTCGCGAAGATGGACAGCATTGGAAGCTGGGAGCGCTTCAGCGAATCAGACCGCATCAAATTGACATGCCATTCAGAGAGGGCTTCTACAGCAGGTGCACTGATCGGCTATGATTAGCTGGCGCGCTACCACCCCCCAATGCTGCCCATGTTCGCGACATGAACCTCTGTCGCTACATATTGGGAAAAATAATGGTTTAAAAGCTTATTTTGAAATGCAGGCAGGCGGCAATTGTTCATAGCTAGATGAGTAGGTTGCACCATGCATTCGACCAGAACGTCGCGATTTTATTTGATTAATAGCAAAATTTATGCTTGCGTGAAGTTACAACTTGGCAACGGTGGATCGAAAAAATAGTAGAAAATGCACATATATTTTTTGCTTTTATCACAGTTTGCTATTTCAGGTAAGCACCATTTACCCTGTTATTAAAATTCAAATTTCATCGAATTAGATCAGTGCATGACGCGACCTTTCCTTTTAACAAACCAAAAAATTGCTGCTTTTATGATGCTTTTCCGCTTTAAAGTAATCCAATCTATTCATACAACAAAATGTTTGCTTGAAAAATGAAATTTTTGTAAAAACTCAAACAGGGTGAATCCTTTTTGGGTCGCGTGAACTATAAATTTTCAGAGAAAGTCTTACAAAATTTTCCTTGGACAAAAACTATTTATTTTAGTCTTCACGCAGAGACTGTGGTTTAATCAGGAGGACGTCGTCATTTTGGTTTGACTGATTTTCAATTTTATTTATTTTTTCAATTTCGATTTCAAAAACATTGAGCTTGCTTAGAAGTGTGCGATTTGATTTGAAAGGTATCCAATTTCACGCGAAAGAGGTTCACTTCGAAAGTAGTTGTTGATTTTCTTCAAACAGTGCTTCCGACATAGTATCAGAACGGGTGACAAAAGAAGAAGAAGAAGACTTCTGTACTCGTTACCTCTCGCTAGATCTTATAAAGGGGTATCGTATTCCCCTGTGTGGCTGGAAAACCCTAAATAGCACTTCTGATCCACTTACCGCTCTCAGCGGTGACCGCTCGTCAACTTCTTCAGCATTGAACATGTCTATCGGATCGTCACCTATCCGGGACTTATGCACTTTCTGCTCGTTGAATATTCGATAGGAGGTGTCCAGGAACTTTCCATTCGCTGCTGAAAAATAACTAATTATGGATCGCCTCAACGATGGGATGAAGAAGCTGAATCTGCTGAACTACTTAGTTTTCCGAAATGTCTTCTAGAATGACGCCTACCTTTGAAGAAATAGGTGTTCTTACACTGAACGCCAATGCTGCAACAGACCACACAGCAGATGAGCAGCACGAACAGCACGAGGAAGAAGGCGATGACGACGAGCACAACGCTTTGCACAGTGATTCCGTTGCCGAGTGTTCGATAGAAGAACGACAGAGCTGACTGTCCCTCGTTGAACACTGAAAGGAGAAGCTCTCTGAATGAGGTACGGTTTCCGTCGTCCTCGTTAGGCACTGCACAGGATAGGCTTCGTTACACGACCGCGTGACATCATGTGTCACTTCTTTCCTTTTTGGAGGGGGGGGGATGTATAGGGCTGTTCGGTAGCACCACGTCGTTATAACTTGGACTATACAATATCTTTGGTCTTTGGGGGCAAAAAGCGCAAAAAAGCTTTTTGCGCCGCTTTTTGATAGCGCTCCTCAAACTGCATGAATAAAAAACAGATCTGGTATTTGGGATCAGAATCGAATGAGATTTTTCCGATAAAGTGAAAAATGTCCAGTAAATGTTTAAAATGTTGATTCGATGAGCTACATTCAGGATGTGACTTTGGGTGTATTTAATTAACTCCGGCGAGGGAGGAGGTCCGCCGCTCTGACCAGAATATAGGTCATCATCAACATTTTTAACATTTGCTGAGCATTTTCCTCTCCGTGGGTTAAATCATTCAATGCTGATCCACATCGGACTTAGTTCTGAAAGCACGCAATTCGAAGAGCGCTGTAAAAAAGGCAGCGGGGAAGGCGTTTTCATGCGCTTTTTCCGCTCAAAGACCAAAAGATACAGCCAGTATTGTATTTCTTGATTATAAGCTAACTTTTTCAGTTCCGATAGTTGTCATCTGATAGCTTAAATCAGAAGGTCATTAAGCAGCTTACTCTTTACAATTAAAATGATAAAAGGATAAAGGATAACATTATTAAAAGCCTTTGGGATGCGCCACGCATTCTATGTACTCCTACAGAATGTCGTGGAGGCGATTTGAATACGTATTTGGTCATACAATAATGATTGCGGTGGCCAGCTGAAGAATAAGTCAGCGCTTTATCCTTCCGAGACAAGTCAGGCATCAATTTACTGTCCACTGAGGGATGGAAGGCTTGGTTGGCCTGGGCGGGAAATCTGAACCAAGAACCTGGCATCGGATGCACGCGACAGTCGGCACCACCTCCGACTGCGCTATACGCCCCGTGTTCATTAACAAACAAATATGTCATAATCGCCAAAACTCTTCTCAGCCCTACGTCAGCAATTCTGATAATTGCCCGATTTTTTCTTTCATAAATCCATAAAAGTTCCGGTAGTTCCAGCAGACTTAAGTTCATTTTAAAAGATACATCATCCTAACTTTGTTGACAATTGCCACAAACCCAAATAGTTTCGTGAGATCGATGAGGACTCTCATAAGATTCCCAATGATTTTCGGACAAATACGCATTACACCATTGCGATTGTCCGGTGTAATTCATAAGGTCCCCGCGGTCCGCCTGGTGAGTGCAGTTGCTCGAGTACAACAAAGGAAAGAGAGTGATTCTTAAAAGAGAAGAAAGCTATGAGCTAGTGGTAATAATTAGCTAGAAGATAATAAGTATTAGGTTGGTGCATAAGTTCTCGGACATTTGATCCCTCCTGAATTGAAAGCGCATTTTCCCGCCAAATTTCTCACATGTATCAACGCATAAATGATCGATCGATAGAGAAAGGAAAGGGCTACAAAACTGCTCCTAACATTTACTTCTGCGTTGTTAACATCAGCTATTATGGCTAGGAAATTCATCCCAACTGAGACGCATATTCGGCACGTCATGTTATTCCTGCATCAATCTGGCCTCAATGCCAACGAATCGTATCGTCGCCTGAAGGATGTTTACAACGAGAGTGCTCCTGCTCGAAGTACTGTGCAATAGTGGTTCTCGAAGTTTGCAGTTGGTGAATTCTCCGTTGAAGATAATGAACGAGAAGGGCGCCCGATGACACTGGATTTGGATGGCCTCCGAAGAGAGTGAAAGCGGACCCATACCAAACCACTCGCGAACTATCAAGCGATCGTGGTGTTAGTCACTCAACAGTCGTTCGAGGATTGAAGTCGATTGGCAAGGTGCAAAAATTGGGTCGCTGGGTACCTCACGACTTGACACAACATGACATGGATCGCAGAGCCGATGTCGCTCTGTCTCTCCTTACCCTCAGACGTACCCACGGATGCTGGACAACACTGTCACCAGGGATGAGAAGTGGATACTCTACTCTAATTATCGCCGGCGTGCACAGTGGGTTGACGCAACTGGAGAGGCAGAGGACGTTCCGAAACCCGACCTTCACGTGAAAAAGGTGATGCTATGGATTTGGTGGAGCGTTCTCGGCGTAGAATACTGGGAGCTGCTGGATGAAGGGATAACAGTGACGGCAGAGGTTTACGTCAACCAACTGAGGAAGTTGAGGGCCCACCTTAAAGCCACACGAGGAGAGCAAGTGAAGGTGTATTTTCAACACGACAACGCTAGACCGCATATTGCTAGAGCGACGGCGGCTGAGTTGGCGGACTACGGATGGACCGTTCTTCCACATCCACCTTACTCACCAGATCTCGCTCCTTCTGATTATCATTTGTTTTCAAGCCTTCAACGCTATTTGGATGGCCAGCAAGTTAGGAACCGAGGGGATGTCAAGGAGACACTGCTCACATTTTTCGAATCACAACCGGCCATGTTTTGGAGAAAAGGCATCCATGACTTACCAGCACGTTGGCGAAAGACAATTGATGTAAAGGGTGGTCACTTCAAATGATTTGATATTGTTGTTCGTATGTTGTGATAATAAATATTTCATGCCCCCAAATGTCCGAGAACTTATGTACCAAGCTAATATAATTACTTATTATTGACAATTTTTATAGTTATCAATCCATCATGCAAAATGCTAGCACATCTTGTTGACGAATGAATAAGATTAACGATAAAGGACGGAGGATAGAAGAGAGAGAGGCGTTAATCGAATGCTCCAGTAATGATCGCGCCACGCATTCTTCTTCTACGGGATGTCGTGGAGGCGATTCTGATGCGTATGTGGCCCAAAGGACTTCACTGGCGAGTGCTGTACGATGGGCATGCCTGTATTTTGTCCTTCATGGAGTAATCTGGAGCAATTCGTCGAGCGCAAGGGATATAAGTCTTGGTCGGGCCTTAGGGAAAACCTGAAACAAAGTCTCTCCATTCGTGGTGCACGCGACAGCCGGCGCCTACCCCGACTGCGCTAACTCGTGCCCATGAATAAAATTAAAGGAGAATTTTTCTCGAGAATTATCGCGAAGCCACTCAATAAAGGAAGTGTTGTTCTAGGTCTCAAAATGTCCCTACGACGTAACGTTGCAGAACGTATGGTCATCAACACTGCGACTTTCGTCGAGAATTCATTCTCTTCGTTTAGGTTCGTGGTCGTGGCTATTGATTGGGCACGACTTGAAATACAATCGATTAGATATGTTTTACAAGTACAATAACGAGATAAAGCAATTAATGGAGCAGAGACATCTCTATGGATTGAAGCTATCTGGCCAGAAAAGTATTTTTTCGTTGTCCTAATTTGGAAATAATTTCTCAACGTTATTTTTCCTATTTCTTTTTTAAATAATAATACAAGACCATGGGGAGCGTGTAGCGCAGTCGGAGGAAGTGCCGGCTGTTGTGTGCACCCGATACCAGGTTCCTGGTTCGGATTTCCCGTTCGGGCCTATCAATCCTTCCATCCCTCCGGAGTCGGTACATTGGTACCAGACTTCTCAGAGAAGAATAGAGCTCTGACTTGTTCATCGGCTGGCCAGCGCAAGTCATTGTATGGCCAAATACGCATTCAAATCGCCTCCACGACATCTTGTACAAGTAGAATGCATGATGCATCCAAAAAGGATTGAGCAACGCCGTTCTTTATCAATTTATCCTTTAATTACTAGACTACGGCAAATCAGGGTTTTAGTTAGATCTATCATTTGTATCTTTCTACCAGAAGATTCTTTTTTATTAAGTGACTCCCTGATTCATGGAGCTCACCAAAATAAGCCGAATAAGCCTAAATAGTGCTGATAACGTAAGGAAGAAAAATAAGTCGTTAGCCGGTTGCATCGAGAAAAATAATGAAAAATGAGGG
Source organism: Heligmosomoides polygyrus bakeri (assembly GCA_947359475.1). Classification (NCBI taxonomy): domain Eukaryota; kingdom Metazoa; phylum Nematoda; class Chromadorea; order Rhabditida; family Heligmosomidae; genus Heligmosomoides; species Heligmosomoides polygyrus. The sequence goes on from OX375870.1 coordinate 85,606,300, forward strand.
CGAGGAGGAGGCGAATAAGTTCACCTATCTCTATACCCTAGATTGTGTTGTAGATACGGTAATGCTTATCCAGAACAAAGCACTTCAAATGTGGTAATCTGAAGACTCACGCGTCGTGTTCAGCACAACCGTGGCGCTGGGTGGTCCTTTTCCGGCGTGATTTTCTGCCATCACAGAAAATACGTAGGATTCGTTCACCAGAAGACCGTTGACAATCGTTTCGGTGTCATTTCCACGGAGGTGACGCTGAAAAGCAGATTCTGAATAGCTCTCATTTGGAACCATAACAGTACACAGAAGCATTAGAAGCGCTTGAAACAGTCGCGTTTGCTATTTCCGAGCATGAACAAACAGTGAACTGTCAACTGGCAGGAATGACCGGGAGAACGGCGATTATATGGGACGATGGAGCAGAAATGTGGCTTTTGACTTTGAAACTCCTAGCGGTCAACTGCGGATGAATGCAGATGATCTCAGGCACTCGGCAACTATAATTCACCACAGAAATTGTCTATTAGTTAAACAGTAAATCTCGCAAAATTCATCGAAGTTTTTATCACAGTAGGTTAAATTTGAAACGTAGATAGGTTATTTTGAAGAAGCCTAAAACTGAAGAAATGTAGTTAAGTTTGAAGCGTTTTTCGGCAAATTTTAACCGGCTTCAACCGCTCAAAGTAGTATGTTCGACTACTGATGAAATTCCGTTCACCTAACGGAGAGCCGTAGGTGTCCTTCTAGTTGACCACTGCGAGTGTCTGAGATGAATCAAGATGGCGGCGAAAGGTGGGGTATAATTTGTGTAATTGCGTAGAAACGTCATGTTGCAAACGCTAGGAGCAGAGCAAATCGAGAGTGCTCTCAAAATCCTGCTGAATAGGAGAAAAGTCAGTCACCAATGGGCGAACCTTGTCAGATATCGGTGAATTTTATCCGAGTAGTACGTAGTACTCCCCTCTTACTTCTACGGAAGTTCACCAGCAGTTAACCGTTAGGGGTTTCAGAATTACCCTTCGCTAGAGATGTCCTTCAGAAGCGCTGAGAGTGGGTGGCTGAATGGTCAGTGCTCTGGAGCTGCCTTACGAATGATGGTGGTCATGCAGTAGCACTCGCGTCTGTTTACTGGTCAGTCGACAAGCTCCGACGCAGATAACTCACCTGATCTTCTCTGCAGATGATGAACGATGGACCAGTGTGGTCACTGAGTGAACAAACCTCCCTACTATTCTGATTCCTACTATTATGACTTCAATGAATGTACTCCATGAAGGACACCGTCAGCAGGAATGTACGCGTGAAAGGAAAGAAAAGATCATAGCAGACATCAGATGAATAAATTGGAGCAATTTCCTCTAAAGGGCATGGAAACGATAGTTTACACATCTTTCTCTGCCTCTTGTCCAAAATCCCCAAAAACCCGCCAAGCTGTAGATCACAGAGTCCATACAAAATCAATAATCAATCAATCAATCGCAGTCGCGAAAATTTAACGCAGACAAAAGAAGAAGCTCAGGTCGTCTCCATGTAGAAGAGGGGGTAGCATAGCCACGAGGTGCAGTGGAGAAGTGAGTGTGAGGAGGCGGTACCCACTGATGAACTCGAGCTCCAGGAAGGGTCTAGCTGTGCCGAACAGCAATGGTGTCAGTGTAAATTCCATTTCCCGGATTAAACTCAGGAGTTCATGGATAATGAACTTGCTCTCAAATTAACACCATATCATGCGCCTCTACAGGATGCGTAAAAAGTATTGACGCAGCTACTTTTTGTTTCAGCTCCAATTTTCTCTTTCTACTTCTCAAAGTTTTTGTGTGTTATTTTTGGTGCCTATATTGTGTTCGAAAAATAATCTTGTAAAAACTGAAAAAAATGATACCGTCGTGGTTACAGTGACCCTTTTCTGGCTGTTACCATAGGAAATAAATACTTCATTAACAAGAGAATTAGGCTGTGTTCGAAGCGGTTGGTGAGGAAAGAGGTCAGCAACCCAAACGTCAGCCACGGCTCTGTCATAACAGATGATGATTACAAGATGTTCAAGCACGATAACGTTCAAATCCAAAATTATCAATCTCTGTCCGATAACGGCAATCAGATAGCGCGCGCAGGTGTGGACAGCTTCTCAGACGAGCACAGCTTAAACATGAATCCGCTGGATTACTATTTTTAGGCAATTTTGAACAATGAGGTCTGATCTACTTTCAACAAAAGTGACCAGTTGCAGAAGGCTACCCTGTTCAAAGCACGGGACGAAATCCAAGCGAGTACTAGCGGCGCGTGCTCATGAATTTCTCCGTCGTTTTCGCTCCTGTATTCACAGTAAAGGAGCCGATGTCAATTACGACTTATTCTGTCGTGTTTGCAAGATCATTTTCCATATTTCTCTAATGAATATTAAAAAACTTACTGCGCAATACTATTTCCACAACCGCCATTTACTGCGTCAATACTTTTTACGCACCCTGTATATAAAGGGTACGAATATAAAAACTGGACTGCTGGATACGCCACGCATTCAACTTCTACTGGAGACCAATCGAATGTTGACCGACTTGAACTTATAAAATGACCTGCGGTGGCCGTGAGTCAATGCTCCATTCTTTCCGGTCAAGTCCGGTACCAATGCACCCACCCGAAGGAATGGAAGACTTGGTTGTCCTGTGCGGAATCCGAACCAAGAAATTCGGTTTGCGGTGCACCTGATAGCCTATGCGCTGCGCATTTCCACTATAAGGAATTGTACAAACTCATCCGCATTATCTTCGCCCAATTAAATCCGGTTGAAATTGAATGCACGGCGTATTTCAAAAAAGTAGTGATTGATAGCTACGACCTTGGCTTATTCCTACATTGGTGTTTTTACTAGACGGCATTTTTCGAACCTTGGCGCGAGTAGAGCAGAAGGAGGGGGTGCCGGCCGTTGGGTGCACCCGATTCCAGGTTCTTGGTTCGGATTCTCCGCCCTACCCAACCAAACCTTCCATCCCTCTGGGGTCGTGGAACTACTGGTGACAGACTAGCCCAGGGAGGAGAAAACACTGAGTTGTTCATTGGCTGGCCACCGCAAGTCATTGTGTAGGTCTATGCCCTTTCAATGACCACCAGACATTCCATAAGAGTAGAATGCATGGGGCATCCCACAGAGGGACTGATTAGTATTATTTAGCACCGCCCTTTATCCTTCATCCTCGTTCATCACAGTAGTGAGCTCGAGTGCTACAGCAGCTACTCTCGAACCAAGGAACCTTGTAGGAGGAAACGGATGATGCAGAAGACGTGCCAGATGAATGCCTACCGTTTGCGGGTTGCCGGAGTTCGCCACGTTGTACTTCACAATGAAATCTCGGGCTTTCGCATTGGCGCTGACAGCATCATGAGTCCACGTCAGCTTGGCCGAGGTCTTAGTGAGCAGCGACGCCGACGTAATCTGAAGATTCAGGCAATCAAAAAGGTGCTGAAGCAGGTCTTTTGAGCCTGAGAATCGGACTACAAGCTCCAGGTTCTTTTGTGAAAATTTGAAGCTATGGATGAACATAGGAAGAACGTACCAGAGGAGCCGCAGGAAGAACGTCTCCTGTTGGCATGTCGACCGTCATCCACGTCGTCGCGTTGCTCTCCACCACAGATCCGTCGTCCTTCACTAGCTTAACGCGAAATTGGTACCTGAAGGTGCTTGGAATAAGAGAAGTGAAACGAATTTTTCTTAAATGCTTAAACGTTAAAATGATAAATGATGGCGTTAGTTGATCCCTTCTGGGATGCTCCACCCATCCTACGTCTACAAGAGATCATGGAGGCAACTTGAATGCGTATCTGGCCCATACAAAAACTTGCGGAGGCCAGTCGATGGACAAGTTAGGGCTTTTCCCTTCCACACTAGTCTGGCACCACTTGAGATGAAAGGTTTGGTTGGCCTGAGCGACAATTCTGAACCAGGAACCTGAATTCGGGTGCTCGCGGCAGAGGCGCCTCTTCCGACTGCGCTATCACGCGCCCATTTCTTGACCTACGGCATAACATGGTTGGTAAAACCACTAGATGCTGGTAGCACTATAATCCAAAAATGTTTACTACGCTGACGCGATCTGATTCATAATTTCATGGAAATGAAAAACAATAAAGGACGGCTTTGATAAATTATGATTATGACATGCAAAATCAATAAAAATAAACAATCAATTATTAGAATATCCTACATTATGCTTGAGCACATCCAGAAATTTGTTAGAGAAAACTAGAGTAATGCAGGAAAAATTGAAATAAATACAAAACTATCATAAAGGATAATCAATTTGAAATTTGATTTTTCCTTAATGACTTATACAGTGACTTGTGGTAGCCGCTAATGGATAGGCCGTAATTTTGTCCTTCACGGGCAAGTATGTATATACCAATTCGTCTACACCGGAAGGATAGAAGGTTTGTTAGAACTTCGTGTGGCCCGTACCATCAATCGATTAGGGGTGCATCACAGAAGTAGCGCCTCCTCCTACTGGACCATATGTACCAAAGCTCATACATAATGGGAAAGAACGCTCTTCGACGAGGAAAGCTCCAACTCAGTTTTCGAGGAAAAAACTGGGCAAAGATCAGAATTTCCGATACTTTCAGATGACCTTCATACCCTCCATTTTTTTGGATTCGGTTTGGCTCTAAGTTCCAATTTCACAATGCCAATAACATCACTTCATCCTCCAGAAGCATTCGGAGAAGTTTTGCAGGTCAATGTTGCGAAGGTGGCAAGCATTAGGAGGTGGAAGACGGCAGCCAACCACGACGTATCCAATGGACGTGCATGGTCGCTAAGCTGATTGGCTGGTTTGCGTTTGATCGTTGTTCTGACTATGATTGGCTGGCGCGTTCCCACTTAATGTCTACCCATATTCGCAACATGGACCGAAGCCGACGTAGTCGAAACTCTCTTCCAACCTGTTGTTCGGAACGAGGTCCTTGATTGTGGTTGCTCTCACATGGCTGTCCACGCTGTCCACGTCAATCCAGGTGTCGTTTGACGCGCCTTCCGTTCGCAATTCAATTCTGAATCATCAACCATTAGAGGAATTCAGGCCTGGGCTTTTCGGAAGTGAACTTACTTAAAACCAGCGACCGACGACAATGCCTCCATTTTTCCAATTACTGACCACTGAATTCGGACATGTGAGCCGGTCACAAAACCACAGACGTCTTCCATGGTAACGTAGTCGTCCTTCTGAAGAGGAAAAATGTCACCGACCTCTTAGTCGTCTTAAAGCCAATAGAAGTCAGTGAGAAAAAACAAGGTGTGCACCAATGAAATGACTATTTCAGGTACTTGTCGCTATCGCGGCCTACATGGAGAGGAAAGGAGGTTGGACGCGCCAGACCATTCTGGCTGCATCGAAGAGTGCAACCCGCGAGCGGTCGGTGTCCTGACTGGTGGCTCTGACTGGCTGGCGCATTGATGCCTGCTACATAGTGTAGGCCACAATAGCGACTTGTGTCCTAATTCAGTACAGACTTAAAATGTTGGAAAACATCCGACCAAGGTACTGCTCTCAGGGGCCTAGTTTAGTACAGACTCCGTGTGAACAGTATCCCAAGACCAAGGCAAAAAGGATCACACCTTCTTGACGAGATACGGCTCCGTAGTAGCAGCCACGGGGGGTGTGGTCGTTCGGAAGTTCACCCGTAAGTAGGCCTGCTGCTCGCTTTTCTCCGACCCTTCGCCAACAACCACACATGTGTACCATCCCTCGTCCTTCTTCTCCACCTTGTGAATCTTCAAGCTGTTCGAGCCCACTCGTTGCGTCCTAGCAGCACCAAATGGCACATAGGAGCCATCTGAAGAAGTCATAGGTACTTGCTGAATGGTCAGAAACCAGAAGGAAGAAGGAAACAAACCTTTCAACCAGTATTTTGAGTTCACACGCTGAATGACCAAACATATGAGCTCGACGTCGTCGCCAACCGTCGCAGTCACATTGACTGGTCCTTGTTTGATGAGGTGGTCTCTGCTGGGACTACTGACAACGTATAGGTTATGAGACCGACCGCGTTCCAGACCTGGACCATAGATCTCAGCTTCATCCATTGCCGGGCGAGAAATGCACTGAAAAAGGATGAGAACTGTGCAGGAGAATGTAATACTTGAGCCCTTATTTGTCACCAACTGCCTGGGGCTGAATAACTATCTGGGGCTTAGCCCAGGAACTTGATAATAGCCTAGCGTTTTCTCCTGTGAAACGACGCTGATCATTCGTCATAAAATTTTCCCACCCATCACACTTGTGTGATTTCCATATCAACAAAAAAATTCCTGGCAAGAGCGACATCATCGATCGATATTGATCGATACCGTTTACTTGTTGTGAGATATGTTAGTCTGTCATCAATATATTATTCAATTCTATACTTACTATTATTTCTTTCTATTTATTACATTTCCATATTTTTTGTTTTAATATTTTTCTAACTTTATCTTTCATTTATTTCTTATAATTCATTTAAATTCTCTCCCAAACAATGAGCCCTTACTACATATGAAAGAGCTAATTCGTCAGACTATTCGTTTGTCCGTGCGCGTTGAAGTCTAGACTCTTTTTCAGCAAGTCCATCGATATTATTGATTACAGAAGCGGATATGGTGCGAATATAACAGCCTGTATAGACGGGTTTTACGACCAGCAGGCAGTATCGATCATTCAAATCTTTCGTCGGCCGCTCGATTTAATCAATTTTTCCGGATATGGCTGTTCGATGTGGAAATCACACAAATATTTTGGCCTGTGTGACATTTCACGGCAGGTTAGAAAAATCGATCAGTGACCCAATAGCAATCGATATTGTCGAATTAACTTCAAAATTGACCGTTCAAGATGGAATTCGAGCGAATAACAAGCAAAGTAGCGGCTCTATCAATTAACAATTAATCAATCATCAAATAATCAATTTTGTATCACTCGATCTGGCCTTCTGGACTTTCGAGCCAGTAGTCATATCAGACGCTATTTCAGCAAACAGGCATCTTGTTTAGCATGTCGCCGCGGTTCAACCGCTTTAATTTTGCGCGGACAGATATACGGACGAACAGACAGGAGCTTAACATTTTAAATCTTTCGTGCGCTACTTCTTAGAAACAGGCATGTCGTCTAGATTAACTCCAAATTCGTGAAAAAGTACATGGGAAATTTCTTGGAAAGTACTATAGATTGGAGAGAGGAAATGTTAAAGTAAATATAGATAAAATTGCGATCGAAAAGTGAAGCGCCCATTGGCAATAATTTTGCGTAGATGACGACACAGAAGGACATAACGACAGGCGAGTGAACAGAAAAAATGCGACGAATTAGCCCTCTTAGGTTACAGTACCCAGAAGAATAATCATCGACAATATCTCCTATACCTGAACGCTTCCACTGTAGTTGCTTTTTATCCTGATCGTGGCGTTGACAGGATTACTGTAGAAATTTGTGGATGAAGCTGTGCCCATCTGACTGATGGCGTCAATCAGAGCCGTCCCGTTGACATAGACCATTGGAATCTCGTATTTGACATTCTTCGCCAAACAGGACAGCTGAAAAGGGAAAACTCCTTACAAAATAATCAGGCGGTTATGTAGTACGACGAAGCCAGGCTATAGTGGGGATAACTCTGAAACCACTAGCGGTCAACGACGGGTGAACTCCGAGAGAAGTGGAGTAGGAACTACTTGTCGTATGAAATGCACCGATAGGTGACCGGATTTTCGCTCATCGGTGACCGACTCTCCTCTGATAGTTCAACAGGATTTTAAGCAAAAGTGCTCTCAGTTTGTTTCCGCGCAGGAACACAAATTACCTTCAGTTTATGCCGCCATCTTAAATTTGATTTTTTTACAAATTCAAATCACATTCAATCGCAGGAAGTAAAGGAGTCCATATATGAAGAGAATTAAATTGGTTATTAAAGACAAGAAAAGAAAAAAGAGGGAAGGAAAGGGCAGGAAAATTGGGCGGGATGTGTGAAAAATGTAGGTAAATGGGACAAATACAATATGACTGCTTTGTTCACGCACAACCAGCGCAAGAAGTGCGTGGGCTTTTAGCTCTGAATTGTTGAAATAGTTAAGGTTAAATCATCACCTAGCGATCACCTGTGGTAGACCGCCAGTAGTTTCAGGGATATCCTGTCACAGCGGGACTCATCGCGCTGTATAGGTGTCAGTAATCCCTCCACATTTTAGCCATTAAACACCGTACCTGCCAGCTTTTGTCGCGTACGTTCTGGTTCATTTCCAGATGCACGTCGGTGGGTGAGTGGACGAAGAGTGAATAGTAGACTTTCGGATGATCGTCTTCTTGCAACGATGGCGACTCGTCGAATGGAGACAGCCCATGGCAAGAATAGATGCCGGAGTCGCCTGAATCAGAGTCAAATTTGGAGCGACATCAGAAGACGTGGACGGAGCCATCACGTACCTTGGGTGACTTGACGAATCCTAAGGTTGCCCCAGACTTGTCGAAGTCTCGCCTCGTCATCAGTCAGTGATATCTGCGGTGTGACGTCTCCGTGCTGAATAGGAAGTAGGATGAGATGCCTTCGCAGTTATTCGACAAGGCGGAATGACCTTACCTTTATCCACACCACCTTTGCGTCGACGAATACGCATTCTAGGATGATGTCTTGACCAGCCACCACGTCTACAGTGATAGGACTGTCAGGACGATTCTCCTTGCTGGGAAAGACGAGCTGTGGAGGATCCGGCTGACCGGCGGAAGTGCCGTTCTCGGCTGGATCGACCTACAAATGAACCCTTGAGCTGCATCCTGAAGGTCATTCATGATCTGGCACTAACCCTCAGTTTGACGTAGCGTGGACTTTTACGGGTTTGCTTCGTGTACTCATTTCGGACCACGCAGTAATATTCACCGGCATGGTGCGGTTGCACCACGGAGATCTGCATTCCGGTAGCTGTTGACAGGTAGTTCGAGTCCACTGAAAAGTATTCGCTGAGCATGAAACGGCTTCTTTCTACACAGGCCATTCTCGTGCCTTTATCGCTCAGACATCCATCGGAATCTGAGTCGCTCTTCACGAAGCAGATCTCCGCCGGTCCGGGAACAACGTCTGGTAGCCCGGCGCACGGTAGACGAGCCACCTGGCCTTGTTTCACATGCACGTACTGAAATTGAACAGTATTCTGCTGCCAGCAGACCTCATTTCCGTGAGCCTGTCCTTCCGTCCACGCAAAATTAACTGCTACTAAAATTAAATTAAATGAACTTGAATAAATTAAGAGTGATTTGAAGAACAGATATGCACCTGATTCTATCTCTCCTCTGATTTTTCTTCGACTGTTGGGGCATTGAGTTTAGAGCTGTTAAAGTACTGAGAAATTTAAATAACTTATATACATTGTAACCGATTTTATTGAAGTATGAGACAGGACGCTGCAATAGGATTGGATTAGCCGATGGAGACGATAGCTTATGATGTATTTGTAGTCGCGACTGCCTCTCACTAGTCTAGGAGGGTAGTAATCTTGCCTAGCCACGGTAACGAACTGTATTTAGATCAAGAGGCGCCGCCTGCTGACTGCGCCTTGCATATCTGTATTGTTCCGAAGGCGAAGCTCACATGGTTCGTCGTCTGATCGAATTTGGTGATTCGTGCTCGGCGAAGCTTGATCGGATCGGAGACGAGCGTCGTCTTCACAACCTGTCGATTCGACAGTCGAACACCGGACACCTCAGCGATACACTGATAGTCGCCCTCGAGTTGCTGCTTGCCGCCCATAAGGGTCAACCTGAACAAGGAAGATTCAGACTATGGAAGAACGTCATCTCAGCTAGCCGTGGGAAACGTTGAACTCACGATGCACCATCGACGGTATAGTCCTCCTTGTCAGCTTTCTTCATCACCTCACCTAGTGACTCCCCGTCCTTCATCCATCGTACACTATCGAATTTTGCCTGAATTTCATTTCTGTGGGTCGTTTTTCTCAAAGAGAGACACCACTGTTTTCCAGGAAATTATGAGAATTGCTTAAAATACAACTTGCTTTATTGAGCTCCCAAACTTAAACCAAAACTAAGTAGAAAAAGGCTGATTCAACGGATCGCGTGGAGCAAGGTCAGCAAAAAAAAGTAGGCCGGCAAACTTTTTATTGATTTATTGATTGATTTATTGCACATGTGTTTGTGCGCTATACAAGAAACGGAGTCACGCTGCGTTTTACCGTTCCGCGACGCTTGGAATTTCGTCTTCGCAGTGAGTTCTCAGTTCCGGAATTCTGTTGCAGATGAACTCCTTTAAATCCGGATTGAATATGTATTTATGGTAGAAAGCAGTAGCAATTATTGTGATGCGGAACGGTTTGACACCCTGCAACTTAAAATGAAAACTGTCCTTCAAAAAATACTATGTGGGTCGTGCCGAAAATATTTGCAATTTTGGTTTGCTGAATGTTCCGGCCTTTTTCATATTTGTGAACGAACACACGTACCTCACTCCAGCCCGGACTCAGTTGACAGGACAAATTCGTGGGCAGCTTACGCAATAAATAGATTTGATCCGTATGAATAAGTAGTGAAGGTAAGTCGAACGTTTCTGAAAATGGGGGAGAAATAGTATGTACATTTTCTCTTTAGAGTGAACACTCTTCATATTAAACTGGACACTTTTCGATTTCAAAGCGGTTATCTTTAGAAATAAAATGAGCATTTTGTAAACCAAGTACACGTATCTAAAGTACATAGACATTGTTTAACGAAGTTAAAATCATATTTTTAAGAAATTTTTTATTGAAAATTCGTCTTGGCGTTGTGTTATAAGAACACATAAACACTTTATTTAAGTTATTTATTTAAGTAAGCGCAAAATTCTTACCAGAAAAAAAGTGTTTGAGGTATTCCATATTTTTAGATTTTTACCGACGAATTTCCACAGCAATATATTTTGCAAACCACACAAATTATCCTAGCACGATTAAATCCATTTGAAATAGAATGCATGGCGTATTCCAAAAAAGGTGATGCGACTTGTTCTTGGTTCTCACATAAGTGTTTTTGTCAGACGGTATTTTTCTAACTTAGGCGTGTGTAGCGCAATCGGAGGAGGTGCCGGCTGTCGCGTGCACCCGATACAAGGTTCCTGCTTCAGATTTCCGCCCAGGCCAACTAAGCCTTCCATCTTTCCGAGGTCGTTGGAATGGCGACAGACGTGTCTGGGAAGGAAAACTACTGACTTGTTCATCGATTGCCCATCGCAATTCACTGCATCTGACCAAATACGCATTCAAATCGCCTCCACGATATCCCATGGAAGTCGAATGCGTGACGCATCCCAAAGAGCGAGTGATTAGCACCATCCCTTATCCTTATTTTCATTTATCCTTTTTCCTGACGTGCTGGTGATCAATGAATTTGCTGGTGTGTTACATGAGGAGATTACGCCACGCACCTGCCCTATACATACTTTGCATTGCCTATTGAAATGATAGCTTAATTGCTGAATATGCGTATATAAGTCTAGAAACAGCAAAAACTATCGCGATAATGGAAATACACCACTCTTCTGCGCTGCATAACTTCAGGCAAACAGTATTTACACAGTCAATCAAACAAACCCTGTAAGGTTCAAGACGAGTGGGCGGCGCAATCTCTTCACACGAAAAATTCTTTCCGTCGATGAATCACTTCAAGACCTATCTAAGACGATATCTTTGTCAAAGAAACAGAAAATCTATGCCCATTCAAATTGTGTACACAACTCTTCTTAAAACACTGTATGGACGTTTTTTACACATTTTTTTCAAAACTTCATTTAATTCTTGCTATATTTTTTACTAATTCGATGAATAGAATCGAGAGGCATCATACTATATTTCTGTTACTGTAATAAGTCTTGTTTCGTTCAATTAGAGCGCACCTATGAGTGGAATAAATAAATAAATAAATAAATAAAACAAAAGATTTTTGCGTTTGTTACAAAGTGCTTATTTTCTCGGTTTAAAATGAAGGGTGTCCAGTTTAAAATGATGGTGGTATATATTGCAATACAGACGGATGAAATGTTATAGAAATTCTCGAATAAAAACTCACGCGATCGATATTCACATGTTGTAGTTGAGATTGACACCGATAAGACTATTAGAGTCAGGAATGTATCCATTGCACGTTGCTTCTGCTGTCATCGCCGCATCATTGCAGAATTCTGAAAACGGAAAGCACTTTCGCATGAAGAATACGACGACTACTATCGAATCGAGGAGAAGCTGAGCTGACGAGAAACTGAGAGGCACACTACATAGGACTAGGAGTGTGGGATTGACCGCGAGAAAAAGGTGGCACTTTTTCCTCGTTTTGCTGGCCGAGCGAATGCACCGCGGCGGTACATCGAAACTCACACACGTTATGAATGAGCGGATTTGAAAGTGCGAAACCGGCGCGTGTTTTCGAAACCGCACACCGCACCACTGGCCGGAGTGACTAAAACCTCAGCTTTTTTAGAGCTCGGTTACAGCTCCTCTGTGTCAGGAACTGCTGTTACCCGAGAGGAATTCTGACATCGTTCCTATAGAACTGATAATCCTAAAAAATTCGGGAACAAAAACAAAAAAATGAAAAAATCGTGAGGCGTTGAATTCCTGAGAACGAAGTGAAACGAGAACGAGGAAGATGAGCTATTCTTCAGAAGCAAGAGGCGACTGAGTAGATCTAAATCTACAAGTGAGGAGCACGGAGAAGAAAACAGCTAATATGACAGAACAAGGGGGCAGCTAATTCAGAGATATTTCGCCTTTTTTTGCAAGCCGTCACATAAGACAAAGCTGGTCATCCCGAAGCCGTTGCTCAATGTTACGCCACGCATTCCACTTTATGCAAATTGAGGCCTGAAAATAAAATTCAAGATAGAGCTTCAGTGAATAAAGGATAAAGAACAACGTTACTCTATCCATCTTGGAATACGCCACACATTCGACTTCGACTGGATTTCGTGGAAGCGATCTGAATGCGTACTTGGCCACACAGTACTTGACCACACAGTGTATTGCGGTGGTCAGCCGATGAACAAGCCAGCGCTGTATCCTTCTCAGAAAAGTCTGGATGGTGGGTTTGTTCGTCCTGGGCGGGAAATCCGAACCAAGTACCTGGGACTGGGTGCAAACGATAGCGACAGTGCCTCCTACGACTGCGCTACCACCCGCCGAAACCAAAGGATATGTCCATAAAGGATAAAGGATAAAGGACGGCGTTACTCAACCCCTTTTGGGGTGCGCCACGCATTCTACTTCGACGGGATGGAGGCGTTTTGAATGCGTATTTGACAGTACAATGACTTGCGGTGGCCAGCCGATGAACAAGTCAGCGCTTTATCCTTCCCAGACAAGTCTGGTACCAATTCACCGACCCCGGAGGGAAGGCTTGGTTGGCCCGGGCGGGAAATCCGAACCAGGAACCTGGTATCGATCGGGTGCACGCGACAGCCGGCACCTCCTCCGACTGCGCTACACGCGCCCATATATTCATATTAAACGAAAATGTGCATGCAAATGGATACTATGTCTTGTCCATGAATGCGAATAAAACTTCACGTTTAATATAGTTGTGCTCGAATGACCTTTTCGAATAGGCATTCGAATGATTTTCATTCGCATTTGAATAATCAAATTCGAAAATTCAAAAAATTCGTTTTTCGAATGAATTCGAATCGAAGCGTTCAGAAAATAGCGATTTCCGAATGTACTCGAATTCGAATACTCAGAAAAACCGCTTTTTTCGAATACGTTCGAATTCGAATAATCGAAATTTGTGAGAATTCGAAATCATTCGAATATGTGAGAAAATTTCGAGAGCACAACTATAATGTCTGGTCGAAGTTTGTGCGCTTGTTCAATTCCCAGCAATCTTCACCGATCACCTGAGAACCCAGTCGAACAAAAGGCTGAAATTCTCGCGAAATATTAGCAGAATTTGGCTGAATTTCATCCCGCCTTCGTTGCTTTTCTAAGCTGCTTTATGGCAAACCCAACGCTCAAATGTCATGAGGATCCACTGGAATACGCAGTGAGCTTAGCAGAGACGAACCCCCCCCCCTGCTCTATCTGCTAAGAAGCTCCGCAGTTTTCTAGCCCATCAAGAAATCTTACACGAGAAGTAGAAAGCAGCGGAGCACACAGCAGCGATAAGAATGGATGGGGCAATTTTCCTCTGCCGGATGAATAGCCGGCCGACTCGTACAAGGCACGTAGCTCCTGAGAGCACGAGATGAAAAAAGTTGACGAAGGTGGTTTTTTGCGCCGCATCGTTTGGAGAGAGATATTGGGCATTCCTAAACAAGATGATGAGAGAAGCGGAGCTGTAGCGGGAGCACGGAGAATCCGATTTGGTGCGTCGGAGCTCCGGATCTGGCCAAAGGTCCTCAAAAGGAGGATAACGCTCCACCACAGTCTCATGCGAGATCTATTTATTTACACATTTGTTTCTATATGGACAGAGGTCCGCCGTGATGATCAGTGGTGCTTCTGAGTATCTAACAACAGACTGTGGAGTGAAAACATCAGTCGGCTCAGAAAGAACAATAAGGGAAGTTCGAGAATGAAGAGTAAAAAAATGAGGAAAATTAGAAAGAAATAGAAGCAACGGAACGAAAGGTCTATTATAGTGCTGTGTAAAACGTTTTGTATCCATTATTACTGATTCTATGTTTACCATATTACAATTCGTATAAACAATTTTCACGTTAAGTTGCAAATTTTCAACGGAAATTGAACACTCATCAAAATAAATTAAAAAGCATAATCAATTCGAAATCAGACTGAACACTAATCGAAATAATCGGTAAGGCAGACACTATTTGAAAAATTATTCAATTAAATAGATAAATAATTTTCTTAAAAATTCGGTATGACGTCCTTTAACTTCGAAATCTTATAAAATTCCCATTATTCTAGAAAGAGCAATGATATTAACCACATTTTAAAATGAAGGAATGCGCTCGTCCAGCACGTTGTGCTTTTCATTTGGTTGATGGCAAAAATTCTGGCTGTAGTGTTACGCTTTTTTGTAGGATACTCAAAAAATTGACATTTTCTTTCACTATAAAACGAGCCTTTAACCGCATTTTTTTCTTAGATATTCAAAACATTATAAAATTTGAAATTCATTAATTAATTGCTCGTTATGAACTCATTTTTATACCATTATTATCACAGTTTATTATTATTATTGCCATTAATATTTAATAAATCACTATTTAATTTTTCGTCATCATTTCAGAGCAGCTGAGTCAAAAATTCTCAAGGAAAGTCATGATAATTCTTTTTTAAATTTCAGCCCTCCTAAGAGAGTGGACTGGAAAACATGCATTTTGATTTTGAAAATGCTCAGTATGATTTCAAATTATTATCCTAATTTGATATATATGTATATAAAAGAATTAAGTTAAATTAAATTAAAAAATATAAATAGATGATAAATTTAATTGGCTAATTAATTTCTAAATTCCTATTCTAATCATGCCGGAGAGCCCAGAATAGAGAAGCTAGGGTATTAAATATAAATAAATACATAAAGATAATAAATGGAATAATAAATGATAGTGATAAGGGATAAAGGACGGCGTTATTCAATCCCTTTTGGGGTGCGCTACGAATTCTACTTCTAAGGGATGTCATGGAGGCGATTGGAATGTGTACTTGGCCATACAGTGACTTGATTCTACTTGTTTATCCTATCATATTCATTCTTTCTCTTCTCTTCTACATCTGATCTCTATTTCTTTCCAATTTCCCATCACAAATAGATCTCAGGGATATCTTAAAATATGCTCATCTTCTTCACTGAAAAGCCATGAGACGAGCATTCACAAAGGTTTGTCTGAAGATAGTCGCCAAACAAACTTTTCAATATTTTCTATATTGTGCGATATTCATTTTATATTCAAAAATTAACACTTTACACATTTTTTACTACATCGAATTCCTATATTTTCTTATGCTTTGTGTTGGGTGGCCAGCAGATGGACAAGTCAGCGCTTTGTCCTTCCAGGCAAGTCTGGTACCAGTTCATCATCCACAAAGGGATGAAGGGCTTAGATGGCCTAGGCCAGGAAATCCAAACCAGGAACCTGGTTTCCGGTGCAGGCGACAGTCGGCGCCTCTTCTGACTGCGCTACGCTACACATGCCCAAATAAATAATACAATAAATTAACTAACTAATTTCTGAATTCCTATCCTTACCATGCCAGAGTGCCCAGAAGAGAGAAACAGGGATAATAAATATAAAATAAATACATATTGTAATAATAAATAGAACAATAAATAATGCATAATAATACGGAATAATAAATAATACAATAATAATAGTAATAACAATTTTTTTACAAATTCTATGAATAGGATCGAGAAGCATTAAATTGTATTTCTGTTACTGTCACTGGTTCTGTTTCGATCGATTATAGCGCACCTATGAGTGCAGTGGGCGCGTGGAGCGCAGTCGGAGGAGGCGCCGGCTGTCGCCAGCAACCGATACCAGGTTGCTGGTTCGGATTTCCCGCCCAGGCCAACCAAGCCTTCCATCCTTCCGGGGTCGGTGAATTGGTACCAGACTTGTCTGGGAAGGATAAAGCGCTGACTTGTCCATCGGCTGGCCACCGTAAGTCATTGTATGGCCAAATACGCATTCAACTCGCCTCCACGACATCCCGTAGAAGTGGAATGCGTGGCGCATCCCAAAGGAGATTGAATAACGCCATCCTTTATTCTTTTATGAGTGCAATAAATAAATAAATAAATAAATAAATAAATAAATAAATAAATAAATAAATAAATAAATGGTCTACTGTAAAGAGCAGTACAGATATAAATAGACAAGTAATACAAACGAATGGACCTAACCTACTGTCACTATCAAGGTATGGGTCACCTAGCAACTGCGCGGTACAGAAGAGCAGTGGGACAATGGCAACCGTACCAGGTAGGGGTGCGATGCGAGGGCATGGCGCGGCGGCGAGTGATACGCTCCGATTTGCACCGAGAGTCAGTCTTGAATATGCAAGATGTGCCGATGGAAGGCGTGGAGACGACGGGCCGACCGACACGACGATGCGTCTTTGTTCCCAGAGGGAAATGTCGCCGACCGCCCGGCTCAGCGTCCAGCATCAGATCAGTGGTGATAAAGACGACGATCACAACGACGACGGCGGCGGCGACGGGAGCGCGGAATTCAGCGCCGTCGCGACCTGTTGCCGCCGCTTTTCGTGTCGTTCCCGAAGCAAGCGACCGTGGACGGTCGACGACGTGGCAGCGAACGAACCCCGCATATGGGTGCCTGTGCCCGCCGCTTCAGACGACGAACAAAGGCAGTTTCAGCGGTCAGCAACGAACTGTCATCAGGTTGCACTTCGCGCACGAACTCCTACGCACCGCTAAGACTCGCACGCTAATGGCAGATTTCACAGAAGAAATCGTGCATGAAAGCTTAATTATTCATATTTAATTATTTACACGAGTACAAGTAAAAACGTGCGCAATCTGTATGACAAAACAGATCACAGAGAGCGAAAAGCAAATACAATCTACCTATAATATCTAGGCGATAGAGTAAATGATGGATGATGTCTAAGGAGTTTTGCCGCATGCCGCCATCCCGCGATTAACCTAGCGGCGAGATGCCGCAAGTGATTCCTGTACGCAATATTGCCTACTTTTGGCGGGTACGACCACCATCAGCCTAACACTTAGCAAGACAAGGAAGGAGGGATGCTTTCTGTCCTGTCCATAATTTTAACCCTATCTTGAGAGTGAACTATCTGGTCAGGCAAATACTTTCACGGTAGACCATATACTCGTTCATCTTGTCTCCGCGGCATTCCCTAGACGTGGCGTGTTTTATAAAAGAGGGTACATGTCTCGAAGACGAACTGCGGGGGTGCTGGAACGCTCCGCTCCTCCTACCGTAACCGCTGCACCCAATAATTCACCAGCTCATCCGCACAGACAGGGCAGCTGATTGGCTGTCATATTTAATCGATGTTAACTTTATACTTTACAAGTGCTCCGTCACGCCTATCGGCGTGTTTCGCACTTGCGCGTTTCGCGCGATGTTGCAGTATTACCATCTCCATTATTAGTATCGATCGATATTGGCCTCTCCATTGAAACTTTCCACCTGATGTGAAGCACTCTGTCGGCCATAAAGCCAGCGTTTCTTCCATCCCCGCTAGGCTACATCAGGGATAAACCAATAATCACCGGTCAAGAGATCGATAACATCAATCGATAATTGCCCCCATTGAAGCTTTCGACCTGATGTGACGCACTCCGTTGGCAACAACACTCGCATGTCTATCACCCTGATGACTTGGTTAAATCTAATAGAACACCGATAATATCGATCGATTTTGATTGCCTTTTCCTGCTGTCTGGGAGAATACCGACCGATATTGATTGCCTTCGCTCCCTGCTATGAAGGCCTACCATCGACGATCATGATCACTTAACTTCCACCCTGATCGATTAACTCTGAGAGAGAATCGATAATATCGACCGATATTGATTGCATTTTCTGCTATCTGGGAGAATATCGATTGATATTGATTGCCTTCCGTCCTGCTATGAAGGCCTTCCGTCGCAGATCATGATTACTTAATTCCCACCATGATCGGTTAAATCTGAGCTAAAATCGATAATATCGATCAAAATTGCCTCCCCTGCCATGAAAGCCTTCTGACAATGATCATCTGTATCCTCAGGGAGGTTGGACGAAGTCTTCGCCACGTCATCTGAACCACTACGCACACTGGACGACGTGTTCGGCGCGTCTTCCGAATCTCCAAACACGTTGAGCGACGTTTTCGGCATTTCTTCTGAATCCACAGGCACGTTGGGCGACGTGTTGGGCACGTCTTCTGAATCTCCTGCACCTAGAAGAGTTTTGTGCATTTCTCGCTATATTCGCGTCCCTTAATTTGCGCCCCGAAATTTCCCCGATTTTATGACTCAGCGTCGATCGATAGTATGACTCATCGTTTAGCAGATTATAATATAGTATGATAATAAAAGGATAGTAGTGGAGTACAAGTTGTTCATAAACTAGCACTTGATGAGTCAGCGATGCAGTTTTCGTGGGGATGAAATGTGATGTGACAAGAAAAGTGTGTTCGAGAATAGAAGAAAATCGGAATGACAACGATTAACTAACAAGACTCCAGAAGATGAAATGCGACTGGTATCTGAAAAGCGGAAGTCAGAATCAGCGCAGCTCCTCTACCGACAGAACGAGGAACTATAATAGAAGCAAACGAGCAATGTTATCAGCTGTCTGGCAAATCGTCCCCATAAAATTGCCAAAACATGACTCATGATCGCATCGCTATCTGATTGTGAGTGGGTGGTGCCCTTTTCGAGCTGTACTGATACCGATCAGGAAATATGTCAGTCCGACGATGACCTTAAGACCGTGAGCCATCAATAAAACGCTCGGAAAACCCTGGAGGCCGTCCAGAAATCGGCTCGCGCGGAAACGGAGACCACGTTCCACTAGCCGCTAATTGAATTGCTTTAGAGGTGCTAAGCTCTCCAAACGAAGAACGCATTCGGCTGCGGAAATCCCTAAAGCGGGGCGAAAGGGAGTGCCGCGGCTGTTGATTCACAAAAGCCCTGACAATGGGGGCCCTTTGCATAAGATAGAAGGGGGGCCACACGATGCACGCATGCACGCTGTTAATCATCGTGACATCTCGCCGACAGCCGCTCATGTCTGCACTCGAACCAGCGCCGTCGAGCTCGACCAGGCATCATTGCTGAAACTGACGTCTTACATGGGAAGTAGTCCATGTCCAGCCTAATCCGATTTTTAGAACAAAGGGCTCGTGCGGCGCAGTCGGAGGAGGTGCCGGCTGTCGCGTGCACCCGATACCAGATTCATGGTTCGGATTTCCCCCAGGCCAACCAAGCCTACCATTACTCAGGGGTCGGCGAATGGGTAGCAGATTTGTTTAGGTAGGATAAAGCGCTGACTTGTTCATCGGCTGGCCACCGTAAGTCATTTTATGGCCAAATACGCATTCAACTCGCCTCCACGACATCCCGTAGAAGTAGAGTGCGTGGCGCATCCAAAAAACGGCTTGAGTCCGTGCTTTATCCTTTATATAGAATATATAGCGATACTGTGGCGGGGAAAATTCTGATAGCATAGATAGATTACAAGAATTCTTCAGCGCTGACAGAGCTCGTCAAATGGGGTTGTCGTCACCCAGGAGGAGCAGAACTAAAAACGACGTCATTATGTTAATCGAAATTCTCAAAGGCATAGCTAGACTCGACATCGCTGTCTTAGCTATAACTTTTTTCGAAATTTTTTGTTCCTCTGCCCAATCGAGTGTAACAATCATATAATTTAAAAAATCAATTTTTTTCAAGCGTAGCAAGGCAGCTATCATTTAGTGCATTAAAAGGCCAGATCGCACCATGCACTCCGCTGGATCGATCCTAGACTGCCAAGGGGAAACGATCGAGAAGGTGGAAGAATTCCGCTACCTGGGAAGTGACCTATCCGAGGAAGGAAGTGTGGACCAGGCGGTCAGGGGATGGATAAACGCAGCCTGGCTCAAGTGGAGGGAGCCCACAAGGATCCTCTGCGACCGTAGATGCTCCAAGACGCTCAAAGGCAAGCTCTATAGAACAGCTGTGAGACCTGCCCTCCTCTACGGCAGTGAGTGCTGGGCCCTGGGTAAGGCGCAGGAGCGGCAACTGCACGCGGCGGAGATGAGGATGCTGAGGTGGGCATGTGGATGGACCCGTCGGGACAGGGTGCGAAACGAGGATGTCAGGGCAGTGATGAAGACAGCCCCGATCCAGCTGAAGATGAGAGAGCAGCGCCTATGGTGGTATGGACACGTCCTCAGAAGGCCAGGGGATCACCCCACAAGGTTGGCCCTAGATTTCGAGGCACCCGGAAAGCGTCCGAGAGGAGCCCCAAGGAAAAGAAGGAAGGACGTCATCAAGAGAGATCTCGCCGAAGTAGGCGCCACGGCAGATGACGCCCTTGATAGGATGAGGTGGCGACAGATCACAAGAATAGCGGACCCTGCGACTGCGCGGGACTAAACGCTCAGGAGAAGAAGAAGAAGATCGCGCCATGCACTCGAAAAGCTGCTCGTCGCGATTTTTATTTGATTGACAGAGTAAATGCAGCTTGAATGAATCATCAAAGTGAGGATATGTGTGCTGTTTGCAATAAATTTTCTTATATCATCTATAAGTGTGAAACTCCATGCAGACGGAAATTTTGCTATCAATCGAGTAAAAGTCGCAGTAAAAGTCGAGTAAAAGTTTGGTCGAAGGAATAGCGCAATCTTTTCCCTGGCACTAAAAATGGCCGCATTCCTGCTCTTTAAAACAGGCTCTTATCTATCAACTTCCTCAAGAAATGAGAATTTTATAAAATTTCATACAATGTGTGCAATTATTGGGTAAACAGATTGTCTGAAATTGAAAAATTCTCATTACGAAAATTTCAAGCAATCTTTATTTCACTTGATAATTGCTGACCTGCTGCGCTCTAAAACAAGCATTAATCCAGTACTTTTTTCAAGAATCAAAAATTTTATGAAATTTCAAATAGTGCGGTCCCCTACTGGCATAAGTGAAAAATTTCAAATGAAAGGTGAATGAAAACTTCAAGAAATCATACTAAAATTCATTTGAACAAAAAATTATTCTGACCTTTTTGGAGAGTCCCTAGTTTAACGTAGAAGAAGCTCATTTCAGTTTAGAAGACTTCGCTTCGACTTCAAATGTGCTAGGCTAGCTTAGAAAAGTGTCAAATTTCACATGAAAACTGCCCAATTTGATTCGAAAAGTGTCCAAGTCGACGTGCTAATTGTATGAATAAATATGCTACTTTTCCTTATAATACTATCAGGATTTCACTGTGAATTTCTGCTGAATGACCGCTGAACAGATGTCATTCGACGCAATGCGAAGCTCTCAAATCCATTAATTAGATTTTGCTAAGCACTTAGACAGCCGCTCGTGGGTGTGTGATCGGAAGATTGTAAGACTTTTATCACTTCATCACGGGCTACTTCGCTGTTCATTTTTTAAAGGGCAAAGATAACCTTATCGAAAGATGATATTCAAGAAAATGCCGAGGTTTTACGAAGAGACAAAATGGAGATTTCTTACAAGAAGAGCTCTCTCTGGGAAAACGTTTCCGGCTTGAATACAAGCCAAAATATGGCTACTTTTCCTGGAAGCTGAGCACCTGAACTAAATCGGAACAGAGGAAAAAACTGAAAACAAGAAAAAGAAGAAACTCGGAACGAACGTAGCCCGGAGTAAAGAAAAGATAGAAATCATCTTCACAGCTCTTCAATCAGCTCGAAGACAAATGAGCGGCAGCCATCACGTTGCACCGAGAGGTGCTGCTGTTTGTCGGAGGCCGGCCAGAGGTCTCAAAGCGAAGAAGAATAGCTGAGAAACAGATGACGGCCGCTGGCAATGAAAAACTAATTGCATCGGATAGCCGGCGAAATGCGCACCAGCACAAGAAATCGCGCAACAACGAATTCAAGGCATTCGGCAAATATTCGACTCAAGGATACCTTGCAGGATTCTTTGCTTAAGCCGCATGGTTTGTTCGTTTTTATATAAAAGTTTAATTAGCAGCCTAATTAGCGAAACCTAATTAGCATTCGTATAGCAGTCTGACAAGCAAAAAACGTAGGATCCGAAACCCCGCTAGATGAACTGAGGATAGGAGATGGCGGTGAGTGTCATTCCGACCAATTGTGGGATGCGCCATGCACTCTTATTCCACAGGATATCGTGGAGACAATTTGATGGCACATTTGGCCTATACAATAACTTTCACTAGACAGTAGGTGGATAAGTCAGTATATTATACTGCTCAGACATGTTCGGTACCAAGTCAGGCGGGCAGGCGATCCCGAGGTGGACTATGATAGTCTCTGGCTCCTTGGGTTCAAGGACTTTGCAGGGGTGGAACGTTCCTTCCTATTGTTCGGGGGTGGGGTCTCGCAGGGGTGTTCGTTTTCGCAGTTCGGGCGCATGCCTTAGAAATTTCCCTGGCTAGTACGGTTCTGCTGACTTCCAAGCTGTCCTTGAAGCGTAGGTGATACTCCGAAGCGCATAGGAACACTTTGTGTGGTCCTTCAGAAGCACCTTCTTTCCAAGCAACTAACGTTAAGTATTGTCCGCATTTCCAGTCCTTGTTCTTTGTTATGTAGGTAAAATGATTGTGAGTAAACATGATGCCCTCTAAATTCAAGGATTCGAGCGCTTGCTTACCTGGGCGGAACCTGAGTCAAAAAAATCGATTCTCGAGAGTGCTACAACGCGCCAATACAGTATGGTGGCTGCACTAGCATAGTATACCCATTTTGTAGTGTCTCTATAGAACAATAAGAGCATAGGAAGAACGCGTCTCCAACGTGCTTCCAATACGATGTGCAGAAAGCGTGGCGCATCCCAGGGCTATCCACTGAACTCATAATCTTTTTCCAAAGAAACGAGCGTTTACTTGACCTGGGCGGTACCTGAACCAAAAAATCGATTCCCGAGTGCGCTACTATGCGCCAATACAGTATGGTGGCTGTACTAGCAAAGAATGAAATTTTTGTGATGTCTTCATAGATCAGCAAAAGTGTAGGAAGATCCGTATACGAAGTGCTTCCACAACGTTGTGCAGAAAGCGTGGCGCACCCCAGGGCTATCCACTGAACCTCATATGTTTTTCCATCTCTCATAATTGGCTACGACCCGCCAGACTTTAATTTTCTCGTCTAGGTACAGCGAAAATTCTTCTGAACTAATTAACTTCTGTCGTAATCCATTCAATAACAAGGACAGATATCAGCGTTAGTCAATCCCGCTGTGGGATGAGCCATGCACTTCCCTTCTACATAATGTCATAGCGGGAATCTGACTGCGTCTTTGACCTACACATTAAGCGGCGGTGGCCATTAAATGGACATGTAAGTATTTTAGGCTTCACAGACAAGTCAGCTATCAACTCACGGACCTCGGAGAAATGGTAGGCTTGGTAATACTAGGCTACGCTCAAACTATGAACCAACTTGTAGCAGAAGAGAATACTATCACATTCACCAAATTCGCTGCAGGGGTCCGAGAACCAAGATAGAAGACTCTGCGGATAAAGTGATCACAATGAAATACAAAAAAGAGGGCAAACCGGAGTTGTTAAGCGGCAGATCATAACTTTCTGCCGTGCTGACATTACACCTCCCAGCCCACTCACTCTTCGCGTCGCATCTGAAGCTATGTACATTTGTCTTCCGAATCTTGGCATCATTATGGTCATGTGGTTATGCAGGTCCAAGAGATTTAATCTTCAACTACATATTTCGTAAAAAAAGGTACTTGTCGTTAATACGGCCTACATGAGGAGGCGGGAACGTGCCCGTGTTCGCCTTTCTGGGTTGCATGTCCCGCGATACAGCTTGATTCGTCTGATGAGTCCCCCTCCCCAACGTAGACCACATTAACTACTAGTACCGAGAAGCTTTCAAATATGTATATGATTAGAGCTCAAGATTTCGCTTCGAATGCGAACTACGAATGGAATGTACAGTTGAGGAACAGTTATCAATTGACTAGAAAAGCTAGAAGAAACTGAATAAAATGAATAGAAGATAGATAAAGATAAAGATAAAGATAAAACGCTAAAAAGGATAAATAAAAGTTAAATGTCTGAAGGACGCAGGAAAACGGATGAAACTCGCCATTTAAAAAAATCTGAAATTACCTACGATAAATAAACACAGGGTACGAACCAGTATTTTGATTCTAAATTGAAGTTAAATTACTTGCAGATCCTACTGCTGGATTTGGGCTGTAGAGGAAGGATAAAAATAGAGAGCTAGGCCCACCTGATTGGACAAAAATAGATCACAACAAAATGATGAAAACGCCTTTAGAGGTTGAGTTATTCATAAAATAACAATAGAGGAGCAATTAGAGAAATAAAATAGAAATAGAACAAATATAAAAAATATAATAAATATAAATATAATATAGTATATAGAAGGCTGGTACATCGTCGAAAACATTGTAAAAGTAAACTAGTTCAAGAATAAATCTTTTTAAATTCCAAAGTAGATGAAGTTGATGAAGTTTCACAACCATAAAGACCTTGAAAACCGGCTCCGTTTCCAACTAGACTTCGCATGTGGTTAGTAATCCTGTCACGACGCAGACGGTTCTTTTGAAGAGTGAATGATGCGAACCTCTGCGTTAGTTCTTCCGAAGGAACGAATGGTACGAAGGTGTTTTCGAAGTGGACGGCGAGGAGAACGACTTCACTGCCTAACCGAATCAGACTCTCTTTCGAGCGGTTTGTCAATAGCAAAGTCCAGTGCGGCGTCCGGCAGCTCGATGTGGCCTAAGCCTAATTTCCCTCCAAATTAGGAATTCTCGGTGTTCACGAAGAACATGACACGACTGACGAACTTGTGAGCATTTTCGATAACACACTATGAACTGCAGCAGTGCAAGAGCTCAACTGTCCCTTACAGCTATTCAGAAGTCGATACATCCAAAATCTATTATACTTGGGCGCGTTAGCGCAGTCGGAGGAGGTGCCAGCTCTCGCGTCACCCAATACCAGGTTCCTGGTTCAGATTTCGCGCCCAGGCCAACCAAGCCTTCCATTCCTCAGGGGTGAGTGAATTGGTACCAGAATTGTCTGGGAAGGATAAAGCGCTGACTTGTACATCGGCTGGCCATCGCAAGTCATTGTATGGCCAAATACGCATTCAAATCGCCTCCCCAATATCCCGTAGAAGTAGAATGCGTGGCGCATCCCAAAAAGGGATTGAGTAACGCCGTCCTTTATCCTTTATTATACTTATTGGCTTGCAGATCGACACAGTAAGACTACAGATACGAATAGAATTTTATGAAGCAATTGAAGGCGCAGTGGTCTAAACTGTCTGAATTAGAGAGGCAGTTTATGATTCATAAAGGGTCGGAGGCTACAGAGAAGGCTCGAGGCCTTGTCGTTACTGCCCTAAAAAAGGGGCATGAAAGCAACGGAATAATTAACCGGCGTCCAGTCATAAGTCAGGGGAGGCGAGTACTTTCCCCCATGGCAAGTTCGTCTCGCCGTTGATTTTGTGGCCGGAAATGATTGCGCTGTAAACGTCAGGATGATTAAGGCGGGAGACGGGAATAGGCGTGAGAGTACGACGGAACCGGCTAGAAAGTAGAAGATGAATGAAGAAGAAGATGATCTTTATCTTTATAGGTAGTATAGTTGTGCTCGAACGACTATATTCGAATCGAATATTCATTTGAACAATTTATTCGAATGATTATTCGAAAAGTCAAAGATTCGATATTTTTAAATCATCGAATACTCGCTCGAGTTCGAGCATCGGTGATTTTAAAAAGTCGAGTAATCGTTCAAATTCGAGCATCGAAAGGGAGCTATCAAGCTGTTGCAAAATTAATCGCCGAAACGGACCGCTTACTTCAAACTGCTATAACTCAGCTTAAACACAACTTTGTTAATCGCAGGTACCAAGTGGTGTGGCTTTCCCTAAGACGGAATGATTAGGGAAAAAATTTATTTATACATACCTCGAAACGAAGATTAATTTTGCGACAGTCTAGTATAATCGAATATTATTCGAAATTCGAACATTTCAACTTTGTCCGAAAATCAAGTAATTTCATTCGAATATCGAATAAATTTCTAATCGCCAAGCACAGAACCTGATTCGAACAAATTATTCGACTATTCGAATATTCGAATAACGAATTTGGCGCATGTTCGATTTTCAATCATTCGAAAAAATTTACGAGTGAAGAAATTTGTTCATTCATTCGCTGGATAAAATTTCTCAAAGGCACAACTATAACGGGCATGTGACATAATGGGTATGTGCTACCAAGCGCATCGCAACAGCGATCGACAACTATATATGGTGGTCGAGATTCAGGAAATACAACCTTGAGAAAGGAGCCTGAAAAAATAACGAGTCTTCGCGAAACTTATACGCTATATGTCGCGAATATGGGCAGCATTGGAATGTAGGAACGCGTCAATCAGGTCGCATCAAATAGACGTACCATTCAGAGAAAAAGTGTACAGTCAGCACCATGACTGGCTGGCATTTGTTCGGTCGGTGCCCTGATTGGTTACGATTGGCCGGAGCGTTCCCGCTTCCCAATGCTGCTCACCTTGGCGACATGGACGACTAATACAAGCGATACAAAAACAATGCAAATAGAACAACGAAGATTAAAGCCAAAGAATAAAAAATAACGTTGTCAGGTGACCATGGCTCAGAGCAGAACGCGGGAAGCTAAGAATGTTGCAAAAGTTTGTTTGCGGTAGTTTTGAAAAGCGAGAGCCTAGAGGGTATCTGAAAACAATTGCACAGCTTCAGATACTCACATTTTGGATTCTAAATGTCTGCAGAACGCTGGAGAGAAAAGTAAGAAAAATGAAAAAGCATGAAAAATGAAAAAAATGCAAAACACTGCAAAGAAAAATACGAAATTGCAGTGCATAATGACATTCTTCTCTATTTTTGACTCCTGTGAAAAATTTGAAATTGCAAAAGTTTGTTGTCCAGTTATAATTAAATAAATAAATAAATAAATAAATAAATCTTCGCTTCCTGCCCTGAAGATAAATTAATTTGAACGAACGAACTGAACATGATCTGCATCTTCCAAGGGCCCTAGCCATGATTGTCGAAATCAAATCGAATTCCTTTTCCCGAAGCCCAAAACTTCAATCCCATGCTGGGAATGGTCCTGTAATTGAATACTCCTAAAATGGCAGGAACATCCATCCGAGATGAAGTGACCAGTGTTTGTATGCCATAATGGCAATCGATAAGCACTCTAGTCACGGTGTTGGTCTGGAAGGTTAAGATGGTGGATGGCCAGGCCGGTACGTGGATGGGGGAGGTGGTGGTATCGTCGGCAAACATTACCACCTAATACACACCACCACCACCACCACACAGCACACACCACAACCCACTCGCAACTAATTCGGACGACGGTCCGGTGTTTGCTTGGAGAGCGGCCACCTGGCCGCGACGTCCAACCACCACGTCTAGCCATCCATCCTCATCCGATCCGAAAAAGTGCTTGAAAATGAAGACTGAAGACCAGACGGTAAAGGCGGCGATCTTGTCCGCCAAACTATAATATTAGGTTGAACAAGTTCGAAGAGTTTCCTTCAAAGAGTTTCATTTAAATGATTCGCTTTTTGCTGGACTTTTTGTGCTCATTAGAAAGTGCGTTTTTTTGCTCTAGAAAACGTGGTGTTTTTCTGGAATAGTTGTCATTATTGCACATACACGACTCCAGAAGTCAAGGAGAGGTCGAAAATTTTTTGCCCAAATTCCGCGTAAGGGTGAGCAAGGCTGTCGAGCTTATGACCACCGATTTCGCTCAAACTTTGTCTGTGGGGTTATCTAGAGTGCCAATCATGAATCTGACATCTATTTCTGAAATTTCTTCGGATTACGGTAGATTAGGTTAGGTACGGGTGATTGAGGCTGAGTTCGTGATCATCGATTTCGCTCAAACTTCGTCTATGGGGGCCATTTGTCGAGCTGATCACATATCTGACGTCCGGTTTTGGTATTACGGTGAAGCACAGCAGGATACGATAGGTGCGGGTGACTAAGGCTAGGGAGGTCATGATCAGGTGACTAAGGTTGCTGAGGTCATTATCACCTACTGTATCCTACAGTACTCCACCGTAGTAGTAATAATAATAATAATAATAATAATAATAATAATAATAATAATAATAATAATAATAATAGCGGATATCAGATTTGTGATCAGCACCCCAAATAACCCCCATAGACAAAGTTTAAGCAGTGAAATCGCCACCCGTGCCTACCGTAATCTACCGTAATCTGCCAAAATTTTAGAAACGGATGTCAGATTTGTGATCAGCACCACAAATAATTCCCGTGAGTGAAAAATTTCCCCCTCACTCTCGACCTCTGTAGTCGTGAGAGTACAACAGTGCTGAATAGTTTGGTTTTTTGTTGTTTTTTAGCTTTAGAAATGTGATAACCAGAAGATGAGAATGAGAATTACATAAAAAATCGTCATTTTCAACACCAGCTCTTCTTCGCATGTAGTCGTCGTCCAAAAGCAGCCGAAACAGCCCGGGATATTTACGAGGTGCATGGAGAAGATGTCGTAGACGAGTCTACAGCACGAAAATGGTTTGCGAAGTTCAAGAACGGCGACTTTGACCTCGACGACAGCCTCCGTAGCGGAAGACCTTCGGAAATGGATGAAGAGCGTCACGAGGCCCTTTCGGAGGAGAACGGCCGTCAATTAGTCGACAAAATGAACTGCGATAAAAAAACAGTTGTTGACCATCGAAAGTCGATGGGATTTGTCAGAAAATTGGCAGCCTGGTTGCTCCACGACCTGACTGAAAACAACCAGGAACGACGTCTTCAAATTGCTTAACAATATCTCGTCCGGTGTCGAGCAACACGCGGCCACAAACAACGTTTTTCGAACCGAATCATCACAGAAGATGAGAATTACATAACAAATAAAAATAATTAAATAAATATAAAATGCATCAAATAAAATATATAAAAAGGTAAAAATCATATGCTCATACGTTAATATAAAGCAATGAAAGGAATGGGGAAAAGCAGGTGCAGAAAATGCCTTTTTTCTCCTGGGTACTCCATTTCTAAGCGTAAAAAATAACAAAAAACTAAGCTATTCTGGAAAACAAATGGCTCGTTTTGAAGAGCAGCAAAAGCACTTTCTGATAAACACAAACAGTTGGTCATTCAAATAGCAAATCATCTAAATAAAACTCTTCGGGAGAAAAAAGCTACGAACTCATCCATCAACCTAGCAGGAACATGCGGTCGAGGAAAGCAGGAGAAGACCACCACAACCCAAAGGTGAAGAAGAATCGATCAATATGAACTATGATGGGACGACGCGCGGTTTAGCGGCCAGCAAAATGCGGCGACAATTTGTAATGCCGAGGCGAGCGATGCCGGACGGCAAAAAAATCACTCCGTTCACTAGTAGGTAGCCGATGGACGTTGGGGACCCCACGGTGAGACCCCTGCGACAATTAGGCACAGCATCTGATTCTGAAGTCCAGACGGCGGAGTACTTTCAGTGAAGAACATCCGAGCAGACGTCTTCAAGCGAGGTAATAGTTAAGCAATGCTGCCGGTGATGCTGCAGAAGAGACTACTGACGTAAGAACTGGAAACGGCGACAGAGTTAGCCGTATGACAGTTGCGTGAACAGGAACTGAACGAAAAGGAGCCGAGAGGCCAAGAACGCGGCGGAGAGAAGGAGAGAGAGAAGGAGAATCTCCTTCGTTCTCAGCGGAAGAACGTCTTCCCAAGGATTTCAGTACTGCCCCAGAACACACGGCGGATCTATCCTATTTGGAGGAGAGGGGAATATAGTGATTTGTGACTTCAATTCTGTTTCTTTAAGCCGAAAGTGGTTGGTATCGAGGTTATAAGCCCTCATAACGATGTTCTGTTGCGTTCAAATCTCTACCGCCAGGCGGGACTCGAACCCGCACCTCCTGCTGATCGGGCGTGAATGCTCTACGCCATTACACCACCGACATTGTTTGGCGGAACGCAGCGAACGATTGGGGGTTTTCATTCCCTCCTTTCTCCTCCTACGTGGAATTCTCATCCTCCTACGTGGGATCCAACTAGTTTTCTTTGATTGGAGGGCTTTCATTTAAATTCAGTGTATGTGATGGTGTGACATGGGGTCACATACGCTGCTAGCATGTTACGGATGCTCCTCCCGACTAGGATAGATCCACCCATGGCTACATGTTACGCTACCATTTGATTAAAATAAGAAATAAAAGTGAACTGAATGAATAACTTCAGTTAAATCCACTCCTCCCTATGCATTTTTTCCCACGTGATTTTTCTGTCGCAACGTATCGTTCGTATTTTTTCACACGTCAATTGGCGAACAGCGTTGTCCGACATGTCCCAGAGAACAGTCTTCTTCCCCTAAACGAGGTTAGTCGTCATCTGGAGGTCAGTCTCTATACCAACATCTGACGGAGACACAGACTTGGATCATTAGCGTAATTGATCAAAATCGATCGGTATTGATCAAGTTCTGGCTCGTGGTGTTGGCATCTTTGAAAAGCTAAGCAGGCCATCACAAACATAACATTAGTCATTATTGATCGATCATTTTATTATATTTTGCATGAGTGCTGTACAACCGGCACGGTGATTATCACACCCATGTAATCGTTGTTCTTAACGACAACTATAGGTAAATGGTTATTGCCCTATCCTAAAAAATAACAATATCAATTAATATTGACTGGTTCATCGATTTTCTCTTATCTTATTGATGTGAGACTGTCACCATTTTCGCGACATCCCACCTCTGTAGATCAAATGTTGCTAAAAATCGATAATACCAATCGATGTTGATTTTAAATCTCTGCGCTGCACTTTACAACGTTTCTGTTTTACCGAGCATTTTCAAGTCAGTGGCATAATGTTCTTCAGTTAAATTTCTGATGTCTTTGTTCTGGTGCATCATTGTTAGAAGTGGAATACGTTGCGCATCCAACAAGGGAAAAGATTAGCGCCGAACGTTGCCCTTGCTTTTGATGTTAGCAAATTTTTAACAACCTGTTTTTTTTTGCTTTACCGGTCCAAAATATTTACTCAATTTCCCAATATTTACTAGAGAACCATACAGGCGTCCATACTAGTACTTGATGAAGTGCGAGTTAAGCGTTAGACGGCACGTACAGAATGGAAGATAGCAATTCATTGTTGAACGAAAAAAAAGCGTTATTCAACCCCACGTATTCTACTTCATAGGCTTCTACTTGTGCTCTACAATTAATTAATTAATTGTGTATTATATTTGTATTATTATTATTGTATTATTAATTTAATTTCGATTCAATTGGTTTCGTACATTTAAATGTTCACTACTTACTTAAAACTTTTATTTTTAGGTGTTGTGCAACCACCCAATAGTGAAATACCATGTAAAGAATGCGCGTTTCCCTATGCAATGACCAAGGCTGTCCAACTGATAGGGAAATCAGTGATTCACCCTTCTCAGACAATTCTGGCACCAACTCGAGCACAGCGGGGTGGAAGATTTGGTTGACCTATGTGAGACCTGAACCTTGAATCGATTTGTGGCGTGCGCAAGGGTCAGAAACTTCTCCAACTGCGCTACACACGACCATTGATAAGAGTAGAACTGCATAAAGTGAATTCCATGAACCAACGTAATACTACTCGACGGAAGCCTGTATTTCACTAAGAACACATTTGGTGAAGTCGTGATTCAGTGCTGGGCAGCCTTTTTTGTTTTTCCGGCAAATGGCTCCTATTCCGATTGAGATCTATTAAAAAAGGCTGAAGGGTTTTTTTATCAAACGAAAAAAAACGGCAACCTATACTCAGACGACTATTCTAGTTGGGTGGGGTGGTATTTTACTATGTCTGCTTGTTTGAAAAAGGCGCGAAAACTGGAAGCAAACTGATTTAGAAAGAGCAACCCAATGAACGACCCATGAGAAAACCTTTCTTCGCAATTTCCTAGACGTAACATGCCAGTCTGTTTGTTGTTATTTCGCTTCTCTAGCTGTGCCCACTACCTCCGACCAGGATAGATCCGCACTTCAGATAAGTGAATGAAGGCCGAAAATCCAGCGCTCTGAGTCATACTACGGCCAGGAGCAGTGCACGTCAAAGCAATGCAGAGGATTCTGATAGGTGTCAGCTGAAGGAAAAAATCTGAGGGCCTACCCTAGTCGGGAGGGAGCACCGCTAAGACAGTTCCCTCCAGCATCCAGCGACATCCTTTCGATTCGCATGAGTGCTACCGTATCATCGGGCAGCAGCTGAAGCTCTGGGACAAGTTCAAAGAAGGGGATGAAGAGATAAAAGACCTCCTATGCCCCCTCCGACTATGATAGATCCAAGTCTTAATCCACTGAAGGATTCTGAAATGAAGCCGATTGGCTGACCGGGGACGTGAGGTAGGGTCTACATAACTACCGCCGCCGCCGTCGCATGACCAAGTGACCACCACGAGAGCGCTCCGTCATCCAACAAACAGGCGAACGTGTGGGATGCGGGGACGGAGATGAGCCGGCGGATGGGTTAGCATGTTGAGTCAGCCATAAACGATGAGTAATACCCACAGATGGCTGAGGAACGCCGCCGCCGACGCGATGCGGCGGCCCCCGTCCGATGCCGATGGACGGGTGGTGATCCTCCGGTAATCCGTTCGTTCGCCATGCCGATAAGCGGTAGAACCTTTTTACTGCCTCTCAACGCTGACCAGACGTTGGTCTCAGCGCCTATTAGCACGTCAAGAGCACCTTTCAAGTCAGTTCAAGACGTTGCGTTTGGAATGAAAATGAAATTGGACGCTTGAATAGGAATAAAGGATAAAGAATAAAGAACGGCGTTGATCAATCCCTTTTTGGATGCGCCACGCGTTCTACTTCTATTTCGGATGCGTGGAGGCGATTTGAATGCGTATTTGGCCATGCAATGACTTACGATGGCCAGCCGATGAACAATTAAGTGCTTTATCTTTCCCAGACAAGTCTGGTACCAGTTCACTGACCCGGAGGGTTGGAAGGCTTGATTGGGCCGGGAGGAAGATTTATTGATCCATTTATTTATGATCTAATCTATGATTTATTTATATTTATATTTATTTCATTTTATTGTTTAGTTTATAATCTACGATTTATTTATGAGCTAGTTATTTAAGATCCGAACCAAGAACTGGTATCGGGTGCACGCGACAGCCGGCACTTCTTCCCACTGTGCCCTTGAATAGGAATTTTCGCTGAGAATTGTAATAACTGGCAAGGAGTAGGATTATTCGAATTATTTGTGCAAATTTTTCTATTAGCTTTCGAAAAAGGGCTTTCTCAGAGATTTTTTTAATTTTGGAAAAAAGAATTTAGTCAGTTATGTTGGTTAACGAACGGTGTCCTGCTAAATTTTATCAGAGATAAGAAGATCGGAGAGGTCCTGCTAGATAAAAATCCACCTAGAAATCTCGTGTGGCGCAAAAAAAACGCAAGCAACTAACATCTTACAATGCCGAAGTTCAAAAAGATCTGAAAAAATTCTTTCTCAAGATTTTGAAATTTTCCTTCTTTGAGATTTTTTTTTGTAAAAAAAAATTAGCCATAATATCTCCTTATTTGTGTGGGAAAAATGAGAACTCGTCAACGTAACTTTGTTGAACTCTAAAATTGGATTCCGTTGGAAGAATTCAGCCCTAGAAAAAGCAACTTCCTTAATTCAATCACAGCTAATCAATATCTGACAGAAATCTGGAGGTGGTGATGTTGCGTTCGATCAAAGAGCGCCGTTGGTGTAATGGCGTAGAGCATTCCCTCCCGATCAGCAGGAGTTACGGGTTCGAGTCCTGCCCGGCGCTAGAGTTTTGATCGCAACAAAGCTGTTAAAACAGCTTATGCCCTCAGTGCCAGCCAATTGGTGTTTGAAGAAACTGACTTGAATTCGACAGAAATGCGCCATGCATTCTACTTCGCGGAGGCAATACGAAGGTATATGTCGCGAAGGTGGGCAGCATTGTAGTATGGTATCGCGACAGACAATGAGGCCGCATCGAATGAGCGTGCTGTTCAGAGAAGAAGTGTGCGGTCGACGCCCGATGTGGAGTGTTTGGTGGGCTCTCTGCTTGGTTGGATTTGGCTGACACGTTCGCATCTTCCAATGCTGCCCACCTTCGCGACATGTATTGATGAGTTGTATAAATTGAATGAAAAAGATCTTTTTAATTATTTTAATTTAATTTAATTCAAAGACCACGAAGGAATAAAACAATGTCCAATTAGGACTCAAAGCAACTGAACCGAGAACCACGATTCGGTGTGCACCTCTTGGACTGCGCTACCGCGCTCCAATGCTTTGTTCTTTCAAAACAAATCTGGAATCAATTCACCGACCGGTAAAGAATAGAAGGCCTGGTTGGCTTGAGCTAGATCCGAACCAAGGACCTCGATTCGGGGTGCATGCGACAGGCGGCACCTTCTCATGCTGGAATCAAGGGTCAGGTTTGGTCACGAACAGGCTGCAAACATCTTCGGCTATATTTTTTAAAGTGTACTACAAGTCTCTTCAACTAGTTCTACTCTGAAACTTTTTTGGATGTCAGAAAGTTAGTACTACTGTAAAATTTTAAGGCCAAAATCATACAAAGTAAGGGCATAGAGCGTACAGGGTGGCCTATAAGTCCTGCAACAAAAAATATAAAAAGGCTAGAAATGCACCAAATTTCCTACGACTTTAAACACTATTTGCCCCCCCTTGGTAGATGATGCTGGAGCACTATTATTCATAACGGGCCATTCCTGGCGTGATAAAAGCCTTTAGATCGTCTGGATAGCTCTGCAGCCCGCGTCGCTCAGTCTGGGTATTCAGCCGCCGCTTCATTTGATGAAAATGTTCTCGAAGCAGAGCGATCCCAGAAAGCTCAAAATAACAGTGCACCTAATACTAGCTCTGGGATGATCTGCAAACAATGGCTACGCATGGCAGTTGTTCGTCTTACACGATTATCCAAGATGTCTTCCCTCACACCATACGGTTTTTGTTTAAAAGAGTGAAAATCAGTAAAAATGCTTGTTCGATGGGCACCAAAAGGAGATAACACCATATTTTCTGGGCCCAATCGTGTTGTATAAAGGCGAAATGCACATTCCGGTAAAGCGATGATTCTAATGTGAAGAAGAAATGGACGTGCTAGCGGTTCCCCGTCCATCCTCCGAACATCGTTCCTGCAAAAGACTAGCTGTGGAATTCCTGCAATTTTAGATTTTTGGTTTTTGTTCATTCACCATTTTAGAGCAAAAGCTCTGTTTTATGCAGCGTAGAAAAATTATTGTGCAACATCTGCGTTGTAACAAATGAGGAGTAAAGTTCCGTAAGAGGCGCTCCGACGTGGGCTGCAGAGCTACCCATACGATCTAAAGGCTTTAGTCACGCCAGGAATGGCCCGTTATGAATAATACCGCTTCAGAATAATCTGCAGGTTGTGGGCAAATAATTTTAAAAGTTGTATGGAATTTGGTGAATTTCTAGCCTTTTTGTACAACTAAGTTTTTGTTGCAGGACTTATGGGCCACCCTTTTGATGCAGGACTTATGGTAAGGGTATACTCCATGCTTTGGACAGTTTCGATCAGAGGAATTTCAGAAGGTTGGCGAAAAGGAAAGCTTGTCTAAATCGGCGACTACACTAATGAGAGAATCCAGATTAGTATCTGAAGCCATGACGAAGAACACTAGACTTCGACAGTGTGTGGAAGAGAATGAAGTGTATAGTGATGTGAATGTGGTTGGAAAGGCAGAACAGAGGCCAGTCACTAAAACGCACTTCATCTTCAATGTACGGATGTCTCGGAGGGCCGATTCCGGATATAAATGACGAATAATCGCTTGTCGGCCTCCGAGCCTCCTTATCTGCTGCACGAGCATATGCGACGCATACGTCCAGTAGCTTATTAGCATCGCAGCCGTTGGAAATTTGATCGCAATCAACCCTGATGGGTTTCTGGGCACGTGAAATCCGCCAAAAAATGGAGTCGTTAAAAAATAGGTAATTTTTTGATATTTCGTCTAAATTTGTAAAAATTGTCAAACGACGATAGAAGAGACTAGACCTAAAAACAACAAGTAATAATCCGGTTGGTCTTCTTAACAAGAAACGCTGAGAGAGTTATTCTCGTACTACATATGTAGCACTCAGCCGGCAAGGCAGCTATGTATGTAGCTGTAGGAACAACTGGCTGGGATTTCGCCCAGTGGTCAAAATAATGAATCAATACTAAATGCCGAGTCGATATTGACTTGTTATGAAGACTTTCAGCCCACTATTGATCGATATTGAACGACTGCATCAATAATATTTACCGGTTGAGAAATTTGTCTACCAGCTTCATGACTATCTCGAAAGGATATCTTTCTGATAATATCGACATCAGATTGCACGCAAATTGTAAGAAGTCACTCAACGGCCATTAATTTTGCACGGAAACATTGAACGAAGGACAGATGAATAGAAAGCATCCATCTATATAATATGGGCACAGTTAAGCTTGTTAATTTTCCAAATGTTTTTCAATGCTATCAGTTTGTTTTAGAATTTCATCGTTGCATCTGGCCACGACATTCTACACTCGTATCAGGTTTGACTGATAGCTACATTGGTAGGTAGGTGGTATTGATAGAGGACGGCGTTATTCAATCCCCTTTGGAGTTCGCCACCCATTCTACTTCCACGGGTTGTCGTGGAGGCGAGTTGAATGCGTATTTGACCATACAATGACGTACGGTGGGCAGCCGATGAACAAGCCAGCGCCTTAACCTTCTCAGACAATACTGTTACCAATTTATCGACTGCGGAGGGTTGGAAGGCTTGGCTGGCCTGGGCGGGAAATCCGAACCAGGAACCTGGTATCGCGTGCAGGCGACAGCCGGCGCCTCCTTGCGCTCCACACGCCAGGTAGGTGATAAATTTAATAGAAATAAATAAAAATGAATAGAAACAGACGAAATAGCTCTTTATGCAGGGTAGGAAAGGATATTATCGGTACTTATTTACCCGTTGACATTATTAAGTTGTTTTGAAGCCTGTCCTTTGGCCACCATATTCGCGTAGTTTTCTTCAGGAGCGAAACATCGACCGATGTCAATATTGCGAGCACGTCAGTCAGTACGTTAACGAAGTCATCCAGCGGCCAAAAATTTTGCACGGACGCACGAGCGTACTCACAGACGAAAAAAAACTTTCAATAATAGTGGGATAGCGTCTTACTTAAGGTCAGTTTAATACGATCCTATGCTTCTACACCAAATAGTTTTTCAGCTACGAATTCAGTTCTATTAGGTTGTAACGAAATAAATGGCACTGAACCACTGTAAATTTAAACAGTTAATATCTCGGCTTGTAGGCAAGTTTATTAATCGAAATAAACACCTTCTGATTCTACACATCTTTGCCAACGTGACACAAGCTTTTTTATCCCAGTAGCATAAAAATCAGAAGTTCTGGAATTGACGAAATCTTCGAAGGCAATTTCAGCATCCTGTTGGTATCTGAATATTTTCCCTACCAAGAAGTCGTCAAGATGCTTGAAGAAATGGTAGTCTGTTGGGGAGAGGTCGGGAGAAAACGGAGGATGTGGTAGAGTTTCAGTGCTCAGCTCATTCAATTTCTGCAACGTCATTCGTGCTACATGGGGGCGAGCATTGTCGTGCAGAAGGAGAACTCGCCTTCGGTTTACCAAGGCCGGCCGGATATCCTTCAACTTTTTCATCATTTCTTCAATTTCAATGCAGTACTTCTCTGCCGTGATGGATTCACCGGCAGGGAGGAAGTTGTGGTGAATAGTTCCCAGCGAACACCACCATACTGTCACCATTACTTTCTTTTGGTGCAATTCCGGCTTCGCAAAAACCTTGGGGCTCTCGTCGCTGTCCACCCACTGTGCCGATCGTCGCCTGTTGTCGTACATTATCCACTTCTCGTCACAGGTTACGATGCGATCAAGGAATGGGTCCGTCTCGTTCCGTAGAAGCAGTGCGGACGAGATCTCATATCGTCGGTTTCTTTGCTCCTCAGACAGCTCGTGAGGCGCCCATCTTTCCAGCTTTTTGGTCTTTCCAATTTCCTTCAGATGCCGGGCAGCTGTGTTGTGTATGACGCCAAGAACCTTCGCTATCTCCCTGGTACCTTTGTGTGGATCCTCTTCTACCACATCTCTCAGCTTGTCCTCATCAACATCACTATGCCTCCCACGACGTTCATGTTCTTCCAAGCTCTCATCTCCATTCCGGAACTTCTGATACCAACGATACGCCGTCCCAATTGTGGAACATCCTTGACCGAATGCGGCGTCGATTTTCTCGTCCGCCTCCTAAGCTGTAGTGCCCAGCTTGAATTCATACAAGTAAATGCCTCGGATTACCCTTTTGTCCATCTGCAAAAAAGTCAATAAAGCTCTAAAGTTTTTCCCACCTTTACTTAGAAAATTTGGTACTCTCCGGTAGAGCAAAGTTTGCGCTTCTAAATGATATGCCACATGTTAATTAGGCTAGTTTTTTTTTTATTTGTTATTTTTCACCATGTGTTTTCCAATGTGCTGCGTCCTTTTTAGATGTAATATTTTTGTGCGCACGACATTGTGCAAACAATAAATAAATAAATAAATAAATAAAATAAATATGCCACATGTTACGGTTTGTTCTTGATCAAACGCGTAAAGACGCGCCAAAAAATGGCGCGAGCCAGTGCAATTTAATTCGTTACAACCTAATACTCTATAAAATTTGATTCTGCCCACCATTCACTTTTCGGGTAAAATTGAATTTGTAAAGTTGACCAGGTAATTAATTAAAATTGACTTTTAATTTTGGAAGATTTTTTAGTTAAAATGCTGCCACTTTCGTACTGGAACACGAAAAACAGACATAAAAATGACAACGTTTTGGAAAAAGAAATAGTGAAGCAGAAACATTAAGATGAAACAAATCTTGACTTAGCGATAATCTTTGAAATTTTCTTAAGCATAGCCGTAGAGCTGACATTAGACAGAATCCGAGAAAGTAAATCGAAACCGCCAAACTACAAATAGGACTGGATTTGGAACCAACCATTTTAATTTTATTTAGAGTAAAAAAAGATAAACAAAATTGTGCAGAAAAACCTCTAAAGACCGAGTTCCTTGAAATTTCATTAGAATAACTGAACCCATAAAATCGTGAGAGTTGCATGTAAACTCATTCATTAAAGCATAGTGTCGACTGCTGTTTCAGGATCTTGCGAAAACAATCCGTATTTATGGATGTATTTTTTCTTAGTCAAATAAAATTCGACAGTGGCTGAGAGAGGAACAGTAGGAACGAATAAATGTTCATGAAATTCGCTATTGAATAGGATTGATTCCACTGAAGACACCCTTGCAAAATCGACAGCGAGTGTGAGGCGACAAAACGCATATGGCAATAGGGGGTTTCAATTGTTTAGAGGATCGAATCGATAGAGACTATCTGATTGACCAGATGGCGCAATCCTATGGGGTGAGGAGGAGGTGGTGCCCCTGCCCCCTGTGTGCCCTGGTGACGAGGGGCCATTCGACGACGAGGCTAATAAGGTAGGCAGGAGGCGTCAGCGGCAACGGTGGCTGAATCACCGCGACGACACGTTTGCTGTTTCAGACGAGATCGTCTGGCGACCTGGAGATGACAGATGACTGCGATGGTAGGCGCATACTTTACGTACAATGGATACAGGGGTATTTGTGGACGTGAAACTGAGGAAAAAGTCCCATCACACAATGCGATCGGAGCACGATCATCTCAAATGTCAGCCGATGAATCAGCAGCCCGCTAGTCGCCTGAATAGCCTAGAGCGAACGCCGATTGTCTGACCTCAAACATTCGTCGTCGTCCACGTCGTCGTTCTGTAATGAATACCAGGGCTCCGAGTACGTGGCCTAATTGAGAGTAATCATAGGTCTGCACCTTATTCGGCTTGAGCTGCGCCTGAACGGCAGTGCTGGTATCAATGACCACAACAACCCTCCCCAAAAGGGCCACCAGGCAGGAAGGGCAGGGACCTGAAGACATCACTTCAGCAGAGTGGAGTATAGTTATGCTCTCAAAATCTTTTTTCGAATATTCGAATGGTTCCGAAGGCCTAAAAATTTCGAACATTCGAACACAAATGTTTTCGAAAATGCGGTTTTCTGATTACTCGAAATCGAATACATTTGAAAAACGCGATTTTTCAAATATCCCAATTCGAGTAATCAAATTCGAATGAAAATCATGTGAATACCTATTTGAATAGGTTATTTGAGCACAACTATAGAGTAGAGTGCTATTCTTGAGTTTATTCTTGAAATGAGTAGTCATATACTAGAAGCAGCCAAACCTGGTAAGAATAAGAGTAGGGCTCAACGACGGCGCGGCTTAATGAACCCACTTCGAATGAGCCACGCATTCTACTTCTACGTGTTATCGTGGAGACCAAAAGAATGCTTATTTGGCCTATACAGCGGCTCGACTTGGGCAGTCGGTGAACAAGTCAGCTGCC
Organism: Heligmosomoides polygyrus bakeri; assembly: GCA_947359475.1. Lineage (NCBI taxonomy): Eukaryota > Metazoa > Nematoda > Chromadorea > Rhabditida > Heligmosomidae > Heligmosomoides > Heligmosomoides polygyrus. The sequence goes on from OX375870.1 coordinate 85,647,440, forward strand.
AGACCGTGGAGGGATGGAAGGCTTGGCTGACTTGGGCGGGAAATGCGAGCCTTCAATCTAGAATCGGAGTGTACGCGACAGTCGGCGGCTCTTCCGACTGAACTACCAAGCGCCCCTTTCCGTTGGTGGAGAATGTTGTAAAAAATTTCAATTCAAAGCGTGTTAAGTTATGTTACGGTGAAAAATTGATAAATTTTGGGGAAAAACTTTCGACACAACCTATCAATTAAACGTTAGTACCGTAGTCATTTCACTTCATACAAAATAGACATAAATTTGCACTAAAATGTTAAGCAATTTGTTCAAAATTTTTTAAAAGTGAACAGTCGATCTACAGCCACAGACCACACCAATAGAAACAAAAAATCAATAACCCAATAACAATTTTAAAACATTCTAAAAATAAAGAAAACAAACAATATTCCCTTTCAACTAAATAATGTCAACCAAATGAAGCAATTTTAAAACGATCTGGTAAGTTTTCACTTAAAATTTGATGATTTTTCTATCGTCTAAGACTTTTTTAACATCAGGTTTGACTACTCTCCAACCACCAACAACAAGTTTTATGCCAAATTTTTTATTGTTTAAAATTCAGTCGGAAAATTCTCAAGCCGAAAAATACATTATAATTTTGTCCGGAATTTCTCGAGGAGTACCGAGGAATTATTTTTAAACAAAAAAGACCTTCTTTCGAACCGTTTCGAACCGTCTAGAGCATTTTTCAAGCGAAATCAATCCTTTTTCAGACTGGACTTTTTGAAAATCAGACATGACCATCTTTATGCATTTAAGATTGTGGTACCACAACGCTCAGCACACCCAAAGCGATGACATGAATAAAAGGAACAAAAAAAGGAATTCCGAAAGGAAGGATGCTGTTGACGTTTTATGTATTTTTTTTTACAAGGTAGTAGACGATCTGTATGGAAAAGAAACAAGGAAAGAAACGCCGGACATATTAAGAAAAATGAATGGGATCCAAGCTTCTGATCTGCAGTGGTTCGTCCTCACTTCTATCAGGGAAGTCGTACATTGTAAATTACAATTTTTGAAAGACCAAGAACATATCTAAGAGTCAAAAAATCCAAAACCAGTTCAAATTCCAAAAATTCCACATCTCTGATTTTTTTCTTAAACCGAGGTGAGGGAAGAAAAGCAGAATAGTCTAAGAAAAATGGATGGGATCCAAGCTTCGGGTCTAAAGTAGTTTGCCATCACCTCTAGCAAGGAAGTCCTACAACGCAAACTATAATTCTCAAGCCGCCAAAAACATATCTAAAAATCAAAAGAATCCAAACCCAATTCGAATTCCAAAAATTTCACGCCTCTCCTTTTTTCTCAAACCGCTGTTCGAGGGATTCAGGTCATTTGTTTTGAGAATTGAGTGGCTGTTACTGAGGTTGTAAGCTGTTAAAACGATGTTTTGTTGCGATCAAAATTTCAGCGTCAGGCGGGACTTGAACCCGCATCTCCTGCTGACCGGGCGGGAATAGTCTACGCCATTACCACCGGTGTTGTTTGAACGAACTAGGTCAAACAAGGTCAAAACCATTTCTGAAATTAAAAATTGAATCTACATAAATAACACTTTGTGCGTGTGCAGCGCAGTCGGCGGAGGTGCCGGTTGTCGTGTTAACCCAATACCGAATTCCTGGTTCGGATTTCCCTCCCAGCCCAACCGTGCCTTCCATCCCTCCGGGTCGATGAATGAATTCCAGACATGTATGAAAAGGATAAACCGCTGACTTGTACATCGGCCGGCTAACGCAAGTCATTGTTTAGCGAAATACGCATTCAAATCTCCTCCACGACACCCTGTAGAAGTGGAATGCGTGGCGCATCCTAGACGGGATTGAATAACGCTATCCTTTACCCTTTTTATCCTTAAATAACGCCCCCGTTTGCCGGCTCGCTCTGAAGTGAATCCTTCGTGGTTCTAAATGAGGACGTGGACTCATAATGGTCACTGATAGCAAGAAAGTCGTAAATTGTGGTCGAATGGGACATGCGGTGTCCGCCAGTCATCTCTGCCTTTTCCATTTAGCCACAGGACATAAATGTTCGTGTGACCGAGTTTCCCCCGAAGGATTGCGGTGTCTTTCATGGAGATTGACCCGGTCTTTTATTGCACGTCGGCTGCTGTCCAAAGTTTTCGAGTAAAAGAACGGCGAGCCATTGTTTGCTAATCCTATGCGCAATGGGAGAATTAGAAAGGGAGCACTTAGGTCAGGTGATATGGTGCTCACTCGAACATTACATCATTCATCCTGTCGAATGGCATCGTTGATATGAAACAGGTCGCAGAAATAAGGCCACTCCAGCATTTGAGGGCCATTGATCTTGGTTTCGAATTAGCGATATGCGCTGGCTGATGGCTCCCAAAGATGAGCCATCTGGTCCTGAATCGAGGACGGGTCAGGTGCTGTGCTCGATTTTGGAGAGGGAGCACAAAGGAAGCCGCTTCGCGCTCCAGTTCCACTGCCGGTGAGGGTCACGGAGAGAGAACTGCAACTGCTGTAGTCTGCAGTTGTCCGCCAGTACACCTATTCGGGGTTTCAGAAGGGAAAGAGGAGGAAGGAGGAAGAGATCATGCACATAACCACTACATATAAGCAGTCTAGAAAATATCAACAGAAAAAAGCCTTCAGAAAATAGCCAAAAATGGTTAAAATGACAAAAAAACAGCGGAAAATTGAAAGAGTAACGTTTGGGACATACCAGCTCGTCCCTCGATCAATCATCACACTTTCGGCGAATCAGAAAATTGCGCGCTGCGCGCGTAGGCAATGACGTCACCAATGATCATTCAGAGACTCCAGCATTCGGTCAGTTTTTTGAGAATAGGTTAAACCACTTTTTCATTTCTATTAAACACTATAAGTTGTCTACATTCAGCCTTATTGCCTATGTGTTTTCGCCTCTTTTTTTAGATATCTTCTCACTTCGGTTGTTTTGAGCTATTCGTATTTACTTTCCTATATTTATCGCAAATCTCGGTCTTTGTTTTACTTCTGCGCACATCAACGTGCAATAAATAAATAAATAAATAAATAAATAAATAAATAAATAAATAAATAAATAAATAAAGGGTTGACATTAGAGCACTATTAGTAATTGAATAAGAAACAGTGATAACATTTAAAAAATAACACGAACAACATTTTCAGCCAATAAGGGAACTGCATGCGGCCAGAGCACCCTCAAGAAGTGACGTCAATCGTGGACAATCAAGTTTAATCAATAGTCTGTATCTTAAAGTCAGGGGCCGGATTCATCAACAATTAAACCTGGGGGTATGCGCGGTATAAGGGGTAGAGATAAGATAAGAGTCAGGTGGAGATACGGTAAGAGTTAGAGTCGCAGGCTTCATCGTGAGTATCTTTATCCCCTATACCCGGCGGGTTAGTCGTTGATGAATCCGGCCCCAGGATAGCGCACTTCCATAGTCTTTCTTATTTGTATCCTTTCTTATTTTCATATACTGTATATTAAAGAACTTGTCTAATTGTCTGTTCGTCTGTCTGTCTGTCGCTAGTGAAAATTCCCCACATCTCAGTCTTTCGTTAGAGTTAACCACCTGAAATGGTAAGCACACGTTTATGACAGCAAGTAGACGGAATCTCAAGCAGTGGACAATATCGATCAACTATAAATCGATTAAAATTATCGATTTTTCTCTAAACTTATCATCTGAAGAGAAAAAGCGAATATGGTGGCCAATGAAAAGGAATCATCATAACAACTGAACAGTGTCTGCCCGTCAATCAATATCGATCGATTAACGATTTTCTTCCAGAAACGACCGTTTGATTACGTGGGTTATGAGGCGTGTTTGGAACAAAAACCAAAATAATTCTTTCCCTTTTTTCAATTGGAATAACTATTACACTTATGTGCGCGTGTAGCGCAGTCGGAGGAGGTGCGACTGTCGCGTGCACCCGATACCAGGTTCCTGGTTCGGATTTCCCGCCCAGGCCAACCAAGCCTTCCATCCCTCAGGGGTCGGTGAATTGGTACCAGACTTGTCTGGGAAGGACAGAGCGCTGACTTGTTCATCGGCTGGCCACCGCAAGTCATTGCATGTCCAAATACGCATTCATGTTGCCTCCACGACATCCCGTAGAAGTAGAATGCGCTGGCGCATCCCAGAAGGGATTGAGTAACGCCGTCCTTTATCCTTATCCTTATTACACTTATGTATGGCTTTACAGTTTTATAGTTTTGCTCGAATATGTTGCAGCGAAGAGGAATTTTTATATTAGATGCAAAGTATCGATAGCTCAATCAATATCGGTCAATAATATCTAAATACACCTAGCTGCAATAGATAATTTTTTTATTGATGTAGACAGTGGATAGGTGCAGCAGGAATACCAACATTTTAAGAGAGCAAGCCGTTGGGTGACCCAAATTTCAGGTTGTTCACAGATTCTAAAACCATAGTGAGACCACTCTGGACTCTTCAACTTCCAGTTTCCTTCTAGCGGCTTGCATTTTTCTTCCTTGTTAAATTAATCGATGTGTGTTCTTATTCTTTTTACTGCATTTTTATCGACCATTTTTCAGTATGTTTTTTGTGTTGGTTGTCTGGCTTTGACACTTTGCTAGTGTATGTTCATATGTTTCCAAGTGTGTTGAGAGCGTCCTACGACGTGTATAATAGATAAATAAATAAATACTTTTCCAGCGGAGTGCAGGAGCGTTTCTTGTTTGATTTCGTGTTCCTTTGTCACACGAATATAATTCTTGGCTACCTTTTTCGTTTTCCAGGTGTTTTTATGACAAGAAGCAATCACGTCTCCTTGCTCTTCGTAACAGAGTGACGTCCTTCTAGTGACCATCAACTTAACGCCGTGCTAAGAAAGTTCTTTTCTGCATCTCCAGCAAAAAGTGCCTTCCGAATCAACGAAAATTGCGCTTGACAGCGCGTCGTGCATTAGCGATCCGTTCCATCTACAACAGGCGTACTTTGCCTGACGGAAAGTGTGCTGCACTAATTAATCGTAAGAAAGCTTCTCTATAGGCTATTTTTGTCAGTGAAAAACGCCAGATTTCAATTACAGGAAAGCTATGGATGTACAGTAAGCGCGTAAATTTCCTTTGAAGTGAGGAGCGCCGCAGACACGCGGAAAAACCAGCCACATTGCATGGTTAGCTTATCAAATTTGAAAGGAATTCTCTTGCAGAAGCAGTCATCGTTCGATGCATTTTACTCCTCACCTCTCCCTAGCCCTAGTACCACCGCGAATAAGAGGAATCAGCTCTTACTGTGGAATCAAATATAAATGATAGAGCCAGCATGCTTGGCCTTTAGCCATTCGTAGCTGAGATTACCAAAAAACTCGGGACAGATATTAGGGGGGGGGGGCAAAAGTAATGAGACAAAATGAAAAAAAATCTTTATCTCTTTATAACTCAATTACAACTCAACGATGCTGAGGAACGTATTTGCCATTAAGGGCAAGGACCCTGCTGCCATCGCTCAGCCAACTTCCTGATCCCATCCTTCCAGAACTGCTTGAGCCTGGTGTTGATCAACTGCTCGATATGGTTGTCAAGGACTCCTTGGGTTCTTGTGTCCCTTCCGACTAGGATGTCCTGTAGGCTCAAGTAGTAGTGGTAGTCGCATGGAGAGATGTCCAGCGAATACGGTGGGTGAGGCATGTGAACGTAGCCCAGCTGGCCAAGCTTATCCGTGGTTACTTGTTCCCGATGGGGTGCGGCGTTGTCGAAGAGGAGAACCTTCTTGAAGCGCTGCGAATGAATAAGAGCGAGTCGCCGGCCCATCTCTTCTATTTCGTTCACCATGGCCTTGGAGTTCATCGTAGTGCTCTTGGGAAACAGCTTCCGGTAAACCTGTCCATGGGCGCAGACCCAAAAGCTCCAAAGGTGCCTCTCGCCGTGAACATCTCGCCGAACGAAGGTCGGTCGGTAACAGGTCACCCGACCTCACCCAGACTCGCTGCTTGGCAGAGTTAAGGTAGAAGACGTACTTCTCATCTTGCGTGAATATTGAGCCCAGGCAGCTCGGGGTTGGAAATTGGGCGAGATTTGCGCGACACAGGTCGACTCGTCAGACTGGGGTTTCGGCATGAGACAGCATGGGGTTTTTGGCATGCTTCTGGAAAGGGCGGAAGTGGTAACTTCGCAGATAGGGTTCAGTAAGTAGCATATAAACATACAAATACGATAAGCACGAAACCAGACTCCAGCCACGAAAAATATGGACACGGCATGGGGTGTCTCATTACTTTTGGCCCCTCCTAATATTGTTGGATTGGTACATGTCGTGAAGACAACTGCGAGGGTGCGGGAATGCGGCATTGCTTCTACCAACGTAATCGCGGCAATCAATCATGTGCCCTGCCTGTGCGGATAAGTCGGTGTATGATTGGCTGACGCGGTTTCGGTAGAAGTAACAGCGCGTTCCCGCACTCCCACGGTGCGTCTTTGCGACATCTACCGTTGGATATATTCTAATCAGGAACCTTATCGCAGGGTAGATCAGTGTTTAATGTTTGTTTAATGTTTAAGATAGCCAAACAACAATAATTGAACAAAAATGAACAAGAAAAGTGTCTGTGATTGGCCATATAAGGAAGTCTATCAACGTCAAGTTAAGGACTGGTATTTGTTTCGCCAAATAGTGTCTTCATCGTAAACAATCTCACTTTCAATTCTTCTGCCTTATCAAAACGCTAGTGTGAAACGCTCCCCCCCCCCCACTGGGATACACCCAGAATTGTCCTTTATGCTTGAAAAGTGAAATCCACGATGAATTTATAATATCAAAAAGTAAACTTATATTCAGAAAAGTTAGTATGATCTTTCGTCCCTTTTTCTGCCTGTCCATCTGCCCGGAACGATTTCATGTCTCGATCATTATTATCAATCTCTTTTGAAGGTTGATTGACGGATAGGATTGGAGGAGTTTCGCAACAAATAGAGCATCGATCGAGCACTCAGTATCGATTGTCACGGTCGATATTTGTTCATACACTAGAATTTGAATCGGGAACCATGATAATAAGCAGCGGATTTGAAGTGAGCAACAAGTAGGCAATATCGTTTAGCCAATCAATATCGATCAACGATCATCGATTTTTGCTTTGAAATGGGCCTTGACCTGGGAATTTACAAAATAAATCGGCAGATAGAGTAAAACAATTGAAATAATAAAACAAGAAAATGTATATAGTTTTTAAAAATATCAAAAACGTAGCATAGCTTTCTAAAATTCGTAAAGGCAATTAACTTTTACACATTTATTAGGATCCATATGTCTCATTCCCACGACATGTTGTAAAATGCTGTAACAAAGTGAGTTTTCAGGAGAAAAGATGGCCGAATTGGCAAATAATTTCCTTTTGGTACTAAGGACAAGAAGTTCGAGATGAGGAGGTGGAGATTCAACACATGAAAATGCTATCTGCTCAGTGCAAGAACGCACTAAAGTGATTTGATCTTCAGTCGATAACCATGACCATGCTTTTAAAAGACGAGATTTTCATCGCTTTTTGTGTATTTTTATGTACTCGAAATCTGAAGACACATTTCGCTCCCCGAATGCTTGTGTAGAACTAGACGGAACGATTCTATATAGAAGAAAAGCATTCGACACCATTTTGGCGTCTCGTTTCGCTTTCGTTTTACTTTTTTTCGTATAATTAATATTGGAGCTTATTGGGCTATTGGGGCTTCTTATTACTTTTTTAAATAGTCGTTTTAATTTGTGTCTAGTTCATTCATAAAAATGATGCGATGGGTGAATTCACAGTGTGGTACGAACTACGGCAATGCTCTAAGAAAATTTTCGAATGCCAAATTTTTTAACGATCAAAATCGAATATGTTCGAGAAACGTGACCTCCTGAATATCTGGATTCCAATGCATTTGAAAACGCGTTTTCTTGATTATTTGTGCTCGAACGTTCAAATTCAATTAAAATTTTTTAACATTTTTTAAACAATCGGATACATAGTCTAGATCATTCTGTTAAGATTTTCTGAGGAACAGAGTTGGCTTGAGTATTCAAACGACATCATTCGAATTCTTGGATAATTACGGATTTCTGATTTTTTTGACAATTCAATTCAATGCAGAAATTTTTTACAGAAATTCGAATGCATGCGAAAATGTAATTTCTCTAAATTTGGGATTTTAGTAAAACCGCAAAACACGGTTTTTCATGCACATTCGAAAAAGGCGAATTTTCGAATATTGAATTTCGAGTGTTCAAACTCGAACGCAGATCATTCGAATATCCGTTCGAATAGGTCATTCCAGCATAACTACACCACCAACTAATGGCGTGAATGAAAAACAGGAGCGGAGTGTAGCAGTTCAAGTCGGATTTTGAAGAATGCGGTTCGAAACAAGCAAATGTGGTGCTGATCGGAGAGTGATTGATGTGAATGGGAAACGGAATGCGACTGAAGAGGTGTGTATGGATTCGGCCGGCTGGTTCGTGGGTGCAGAAACGCACACGCAAGGTCAACGATTCAGCACGAAGAAATTGGTCATTCACGAGAGAATGGACGACTACATTCGTCAAATCGAATTCCGATTAGGGAGTCGCATTCTTGTTACGTTCTAGTTCTTCTTCTTGGTCTCCTTCGTCGAAACGATAATAGATGAAAGATGATGAACGATGATAGAGTATTTCGCAAAGGGTTGGTGGTTGATGACTGGAATGAATGAACGACATAGATGAGGTGCTGGATTTGAAAGGAGCACCAGAATCTGTCAAGTTCCGATTTCTCAGTGATCATGTTTAGTCGACGCAGCAATTCTGAAGCGGCTATTATCAACTGCGACGTTTTTTGGCACAGTACATGCTTGACATGGCAAAATCTGTCAGCTGTGATTGTGAGAAAAATCAACTAATGAAACTATGCAACACTAGAACAGATAGAGAATACCAAAATCCGCTCTAAATCATAAAATAAAAGTCATAAAAAATTGACTAAAATTGAAGTTTTATTCTCCGCCTGTTTACTCCCTGCTGGCTGGAGAACTAACAATTACCAATTATTTTCTGCCCTTTTGATTACACTTATTTCCTTCTTGTTGGCCTTATCTGTTCTTCAATATTGGGTTGACTGGTTTTCATTATTTTCATTGTAAAAGCACCATACCGTGCATAAATATATATTTAATTAAATAAATAATTAGGTGAATAAATAAATAGGCAAAATAAAAAATCATATAATGCAATGTCTACCGGAAGTGCTCGCAAATTTTGCCTTTTCAATTGTTCAAATTAAAGAGCTTATCGAGCATATTCCAATAGGTCATCCGATCAGAATATTCTGGTGCACAAAAAATTCGCGTTGAGCGTTCAGATGACATCTTTCAAATTCTTGAATAATTGTGGTTTCCTGTTTTTTTTTGGTTTTCCAATTTAATACCGAAAATTTTCGACGTTCCTAGAAAAAGTGCTTTTCCTGAATATTGGAGCAGTTGCCGTACTCGACATTGGCAACTATCGCCCGATCTGTCTGCTGTCCGTAGTCTACAAGCTTCGAAGAAACCGTGAAGAAGACGAAGAACGTCCGAATCCGTGCCCACCTGTTCGACTATACCGTTCTTCCTGCCCTAACATACGCCTCAGAGACCTGAGCTTTACGAAAGCAGGATGAACACGCAATAATGCTCGGAGGACGCGCAAGTGAGAAAAGGCCTCCGGAGTTCCGAGCTTCGCCGACGTTCGAAGATCAGAGACGCTGTCGCGTGGGCCAAGCTGTCGAAAATTAGGTGGGCCGGCCACCTAATGCGTTTCGCAGACACCCGCTGGACGAGAGCCGTTACCGACTGGGTTCCGCGGGATGACTAGGACACCAGGACGCCCACCAACGCGTTGGTCGGACTTCTTCGTGAAAGCCCTGAACGACCGATATGACGCTCTTCGTGTCCCTTGAGCAAGGAGGATCCATTGGAGCACTCTGGCACGCGACAGGGACGCTGCTAGCGCCCGCTCGAGCAAGTCGTTGATCAACGAGATGACAGGTGGTACAAGTGATACAGGTGATACAGGTGATTGGAGTTTTAGCAAATGTGAAAAACACGATTTCTCCAAGCACATTCAAAAATTGATTGAAAGGGATTGATTAACACGGTCCTTTATCCTTCTATAGTGAGCACTGTAGGTGCCCCAAACGAGAGCTCCTATAGAAAACGAACGAAAAATAAGCTTTGGCGCTTTGGCACTATAGTATTGATCTCGAAATTTTTCGAATATTCGAACGGGTTTCGAACGCTCACAAATTTCATATACTCGAATTCGAATACATTCGTAAACGCGATTTTTCTGATTAATCGAATTCAATTACATTCTAAAAACGTGATTTTTTTATATATACGAATCCGATTATTCAGATGAATGAAAGTCATTCGAATGCCTATTCGAGTAGGTCATTCGAGCACAACTAAATTTGGCACTAAAGAAATTTAATAGCAAAAAGGCTGAAAGGCGGGTTGCCCTTAATGTTCAAAAATAGAGGGCAAGTCTTAAGTTTTACGCCATGGAAGCTAAAACAATAGCTATGCAGTTCAGCGAGGAAAGGTCAGAAGCATCCGAAAAAACAATGGCGGACCGACAATAGCCGTCAGAGCGGACAGTACAGTGGCGCGCGGGCTGCAGCGATCGTGGCGTGTGATTCAATTCAGGCGTCATTCACCAGAAGCAGCAGCCGTTTAGCGATGGGAAAATGTGTGTGGTGGGGCAGTGGAGCCCGACGTGGAATCGCCAAATCAGATGTTGACACACTGGCACTAGAAGCGGCTCTCGTGTGTGTGTCTGTGTCGAGCATGCTTGTTTGGGACAACGGCTACTCGGACCAGATGGGTGCAGATGGTTTCAAGCACCCAGCCAGCCAGCGTCTGCAAACTGATACTCCTCCTCGTCTTGGTCGTCGCCGTCGTCCTTCTGACGATATCGTGCGCGACAATCTGCTGCTGCTGTGCTGTGCTGTGTTGTTCCTGCTGTCTAGCCGCTGTCAATCACGAATATCTCCGTGGCTCATTAGCATGCCAGTATGTGCGGTTGCGAGTGGATGTGTGATGAGCATGAGCTGATGAAATTTGCATAAGTTCAGTCGAGTTCACACAGATCTGTCGTCAAACCATGAAATGGAACAGCCAGCGCTCGTCGCGTTCGGGTTGAATTGGTCGAGTCCAGCAGTTCGAAAGTGAACAAATTGCTTAGTTAGGGCACGAATCGGCAAACAATGAAGGGTGGACGACGGACGCGTAGGTCCGCATAACTCGTTTGTGACCAAATTGAATTTCGTCCCTCAACTGGACCGCCGAGTCGTCGGTGTGATGATCGTGAAGAGGAAGACCGAAAATCACGAAAGGCGGGCTGAAGCCATTTTCCGGGCCGCCATTCTGCACAACGGATGAAGACGTGGCTTATTCCATACTAGAGCAAATTATGAAACAATAAGGATAAAGGATTAAGGACGATAAAGGACATCACTCAATCCCATTTCGGACGCGACATTAATTTTATTTATTCATATTTTAAAATTGGGCAGATGTAACGCAGTCAGAGGAGGCGCTGGTGCCGAGTGTGTCCGATCCCACGCTCCTACATAGTTCGGATTTCCCACCCAGGCCCTGCATCCCTTCGGGATCGGTAAATTAGTTTCTACTAGAGTATCTACTAGAGTATATTCGAAAAATCAACTGGATAGCATTTCTCAGCTCGTTGCGAGCTTTCCACAGATCTAACATTGCCCGTATTCAAACTGAAAACCATTTTCATCTCCTCGGCCGCCGAAACAAGATTGGGGCTGCGCTTCGGCCCGAGTGCGGACAAGGCGGCGGGCCGCTCGCTGCCCTTGCAACCTCCCGCGGCACTCCACAGGAAGTGTGAATACTGTACATAGGCGATATACGACATGTGGAGTGCCGCGGGAGGTCGCAAGGGCAGTGAGCGGCCCGCCGCCATGTCCGCACTCGGGCCGAAGCGCTTGTTTCGGCGGCCGAAGAGGTGAAAATGGTTTTCAGTTTGAATACGGACAATATTACATCTGTGGAAAGCTCGCAACGAGCTGGGAAATGCTGTCCAGTTGATTTTTCGAATAAACTCATCCATAAAGGGTTAAGCGACTGAGACAAAATTCTCTGTTGTTTTCGTCAAACTTTGGCCACATAGAAATCTATTTTGAACGACCAAAGTCTTTTCGTTTATTCTAGATTCGAATGTGCTTGTGGTATACTGTAGACCACAAAAAACACGGCTTTCGTACTTATCCTGTACAGGAGCAACCGAAGTTCAAAGATAGGAGAAATCCTACGCCGCATATTGAGATTGGACCAATCCCTTTTTGGAAAAAAGAAAATCTAGTAATTTCTCTCCATTTCTCAAAGCCATTTCACGCGTTTTATGAAGACCATCGTTCCCACAATGGAATAGTAGAATACCGTCTTTTGTAGCAGGCTTCTAGTTGGGTAATTCTTAACTGAATCTTAGGTTTCCGCGCGTTTGCGCTTTTCCGAAATCGGGCCTATGTTATTCAAACTTGGCACTATTTAGTACCACAATGACACTTGATGCGTAACAAATACAGATCTGCTGAAACCATAGAGGATTTCTGAGTTTCGATGAAACTCGTCAACGAAAAGCCCTAAGGACACGCCGCTGGGGATCTCGGAGGGGTCGTAAATCAATTAACGGGGCCGAGGATGCAAAAGCTTCATAACAAGGCCATTGTGCAATCGTTATAGATGATGTTTAGATCGTTGGATTTAAAATGAGACGGGGCTTCTAATGGTGCTAATCAGATTTTAAACAAATAACTTTGAGAAGAGTTATGGCAATGCGACGCATTGTGACGGATTAATCCATCGCAAAGCGTCTTTTTTGCAAAGAATTTGAGCAGTATTGTAGGGAGGACAAAACACTGACTTGTACATCGGATGACCACCGCAAGTCATTTTATAAGCTAAATATCTCTATCTTTATCTAGAGACGCATATAAACATGAGCGTGGGATGAATTAACAAAAATCAAATCTAAAACACATTCCTAAGAACTTTGAAGATACACATGCTCTGGTGAAAAAAAAAACTATTTAAGTAGTGCGGAGAAATAGAAATGGCGAAAAACGAGCATAACCCAAATAACTAAGAAGTAATGGAGCAAAGAACAACAAAATACAGGAACGACTAAGAAGGGCAGTGAAAAACACGCGAACGAATGATGTTAAGATAACAGCAAGACAGATCAAGATGAAGATGGTACCGTCAGGGAAACTAATTTTTTGAAGGATTTGAGGGTAAGGAGTAATCCGTCTTTGGATACCAATGGTGCCAGCAAAGGGACAACCCTCTGACAGAAGAACGCAGACCTGACCTTACATCTAGATCGGGAGGCCCTAATTTTTGTGGACCCACCTCGAGACCGAGATGAGAAAATTTTGAAGAAACATTCAGGCTTGAGTGGGGTCCTAGCAGTCGGAATTTTGAAAGCCATAACCAGCTCGTTTTTGATCGTTCTACTATGAAGAGAGTGCAGTTGTAACACCAGGTGCCTATCAGCACTGCTAGGAATAAAGCGGTATTCGAGCCCACTACATCTCATAACAAGTTTTCTGGTGAAATTGTTTTGTATACTCGCAAGGAGATTTATGTCTTTTTTGAGCGTTGGATTAAAAACGGCAGTTCCACATTCCACGAGAGGTCGAATATAGGTTTTATAGGCCTTGATGAGAGTGGTGGAATCTTTGTCCTTAAGGCTTTGAACAGATTGTATGTACGGGAGAAAGAGCTGTTTACAATCTTTTTCAGATGAGGGAAAAACCCAGCTTGTCTGTGAATACATAGAAAGCCTATGTCACGAAACGCCAGTAGAGCTGATTCGGGAAGGGAGATATTTCTGTACAATATCTTATTCCAACAATAGAGGTAATCAGGAGATTCCAATTCCTGCAGCTAACGCCAATGTTAGATCGGACTGGCAAAGAAATCGTGAAATTCTCAAAGAAAAATGGGTTACCAAGTTCCATAAGGCGATACATAATCCCTATATACAGTTGAACAAGCACACGAGTAGAGGAGCTGATCGGGCAATAGAGGCGTATTTTAGAGAAAAAGCAAAAACTGTAAAAAGGAAGCTAAAGCAGAAGAGCACTGAGAAGGTGACCAGTAAACATCATGAGGCAAAGGAAAGTTATAAACGGCGATTGAACATTGAGGGTTACAAAGGTTTTAATCGGCGGTCAAGATGCTTTCTAAAACGCCTTATGAACATCTGTAACGCTCCCTCCTTCATGAAGGGAAGGAATAATGGAAAGTTCTATGGGAAAGAAAGTTCGCTCTGATCTGACTTTTCGCTACGGAGTCGGAGAGTCTTATCCCTCCTTGCCTAGTAGTGCTATTGCTAGGTACAAAACGAAAGAAGTCCGTGACATCGACTCTAGCTATGACTTTATGAATTTTGAATAACACAATGATATCATTTTTAGTTCTTTTCCTCCTAAGAGAAGACAGGCCCATTTGTCGAGCTCTGTCTGCGCCGTTAGTAATTAAGGAGTAATCGAAATTGAAGCATCTAATAATCATTTTTCGCGTGAAGTTGTTTTGGACGCTCTCCAGAAGATCAATATCCTTCTTTTTTAAGGGATTGAAAACAGGGTTACCATTTTCAACTGCTGAACGAATGTATGTTTTGTAAGCACGCACCAGAATTTCTATGATCCTGGATTTCAGAGTTCAGACACGTTCGACCTATAGCCTTGCTTACTACCATTATGATCAGAGAAGTTCAGCGAAGTATTAATGAGGAAACCCAGATCGCGTGCCACGTTGGTAGTAGACAGTACATTGTACGTTGCCATTTACATGATAACTGGGAGTGTAGGAATTGGTGCGGCGTGCAAAAGGTAAAACAAGTGTTTTTTCTACAGAGAGAGGTAGCTCCCACTGAGTTGACCATTCGCTGATGTAGTCAATAAGCTACCTGAAGTCTTGCGGAATTGGTAAGAGATTTAATGACTTTGTATATCTTTATGTCGTTCGCATAACATCCAGTGAGGCAATGTTGGACGGAATTTCAAAAGTATTAGGTTGTAGCGAATTAAATGGCACTGGCTCGCGCCATTTTTTGGCGCGTCTTTACGCGTTTGACCAAGAACAAACCGTAACATGTGGCATATCATTTAGAAGCGCAAACTTTGCTCTACCGGTGAGTGCCAAATTTTCTATGTAAAAGTGGGAAAACTTTAGAGTTTTATTGACTTTCTTGCAGATGGATAAAAGGGTAATCCGAGGCATTTACTTGTATGAATTCAAGCTGGGCACTACAGCTAAGGAGGCGGACGAGAAGATCAACGCCGCATTCGGTCAAGGATGTTCCACAATTGGGACGGCGTATCGTTGGTATCAGAAGTTCCGGAATGGAGATGAGAGCTTGAAAGAACATGAACGTCGTGGGAGGCATAGTGATGTTGATGAGGACAAGCTGAGAGATGTGGTAGAGGAGGATCCACACAAAGGTACCAGGGAGATAGCGAAGGTTCTTGGCGTCAGTCACAACACAGCTGCCCGGCATCTGAAGGAAATTGGAAAGACCAAAAAGCTGGAGAGATGGGTGCCTCACGAGCTGTCTGAGGAGCAAAGAAACCGACGATATGAGATCTCGTCCGCACTGCTTCTACGGAACGAAACGGACCCATTCCTTGATCGCGTCGTAACCTGTGACGAGAAATGGATAAGGTACGACAACAGGCGACGATCGGCACAGTGGGTGGGCAGCGATGAGAGCCCCAAGGTTTTTGCGAAGCCGGAATTGCACCAAAAGAAAGTAATGGTGACAGTATGGTGGTGTTCGCTGGGAATTATTCACCACAGCTTCCTCCCTCCCGGTGAATCCATCACGGCAGAGAAGTACTGCATTGAAATTGAAGAAATGATGAAAAAGTTGAAGGATATCCGGCCGGCCTTGGTAAACCGAAGGTGAGTTCTCCTTCTGCACGACAATGCTCGCCCCCATGTAGCACGAATGACGTTGCAGAAATTGAATGAGCTGAGCATTGAAACTCTACCACATCCTCCGTTTTCTCCCGACCTCTCCCCAACAGACTACCATTTCTTCAAGCATCTTGCCGACTTCTTGGTAGGGAAAATATTCAAATACCAACAGGATGACGAAAGTGCCTTCGAAGATTTCGTCAATTCCAGAACTTCTGATTTTTATGCTACTGGGATAAAAAAGCTTGAACACGTTGGCAAAGATGTGTAGAATCAGAAGGTTTTTATTTCGGTTAATAAACTTGCCTACAAGCCGAGATATTAACTGTTTAAATTTACAGTGGTTCAGTGCCATTTATTTCGTTACAACCTAATATAAATGATAAATAGTATGGGTGACAGCGTTCTACCCTGAGGCTGCATGTGAACCGAAGAGAAAGCCTTCCCAACACGAACCTGATATGATCTACTTGAAAGAAAAATGCTTATCCTCTCAACTATGTACTGTCGAATGATTCCCAACCAACTTCAGCTTATCAATTAATTTCGCAAGGGGGACCTTATCGAATGCCTTTTAAAAGTCGAAATAAACGACATCTACATTTTGTTGAGGCTCGATAGCCTACTCCAGTCATTTAGGGTTGAAAGTAGTTCCGATTTTTAAAAAGGTAGAATGCCTAAGCTATTGCCGCATTGGGAAAAGTGTTTTAGATGTAATGGTGCCTATTTCGAATAAGAGTATTGCTTCCAAGCAAAGTTATGAGCTGTCAAAGTTTTCAGTCAACGCTGGCCATTTCATATGCGATGGTCTAATAAGTAGTCTTGGTGAGCTGGTGAATACCCTCTGTGATGTTCTCTGTGGTGTATCATTGAGGTTAACAACAAGTCCAAAATTGAACTGAATCTTGCCCTTCTCAGGTCAGCCAGGAGCATATATCCTGTTGGAGTAATTACCTCTAGCGAGGGAAGGACTTAGCGGCGCAAGGCGGATTTTAGGTCACCGAACGAGTTGTTTGAAATTTACCGGTTGGTTTCCACAGCATCGGATAGAGAACTCGGCGCTGGTGTTGAATGTGCGATTCGGTTTTCAAGGCGTCCTTTAAAAAAAACTTTACAGAGATGGTGAGGAAAAGGCGTTCTTTTGCACTTTTCCCGCCGATGGACCAAAAGACACGGACGATATAGAGCTTGTGACCCCTCTCCCCCAGTTCGGCTGGCGGGTCTTTTTGTCAGCCTAAACGAGCAACTCAAGCTCAGCCGGCGGAAGCACTGACTCGAATAACCAACAGCGGATTACCCAAGGTAGTCAAAAATCCATAGTGCATTTCACGTCGAAGCAATGAAGTGGAGCCGGCTTGCACCTAGAATCCGAATGCGAATTGAAGACCATGGGACGACGAGAGGAACTCGCGCGTCGGCGACAGCCGGCTGAAGTCAAAGGCGACGTGTGCTGTCTAACTTCATGGAACTTATTGTGTGTGAGTCTGAACACAATACAGGAAAAGGGCAGCATCGAGCCGACAACAGCAGTGGAGGGGGGAGGGCAGTTGAGCTGAGTCGAGCCCGAGCTGCTCGGCTGGGCTGGCTGGCTGGGTGGGTGAGGGAGCTGAGCAGCAGCAGACCAACTAGCACGCGAAAGCGCGTAATGCGTAATCATTTCCCGTCGTCCGTATGCAAGAAAACGTGTAATTGAAGCAGTTCTTGCACTGGTGTAGCAGACCATGATCTAAACGCCAAATATAGAGCAGAATTCTACTTTAAAAAATTGCCACTAATCGATGGAAGCCAACCTTGAATTTTCCCATTTAATTAAAAGGGGCGTAAGTGCCATCATTCTTCTCTACGTTCGTGGACCTCCGCTAGTCGTAAAGCTGGGCGAATTCCCGACCACCCGCACATTACCATGTATAATATTTGGAAGAATTGCTGTTGGAAAGTGAATCCACCTTCGTTATAACAACGTCTTCGGTCTGAAGGACATCCAATGCAGGTTGTCCTCTCGTGCACAAGACAACCACCCTTCAAATGGAACGAATTCCTGACCAGTGGAGGAACTCTCGCATTGCCCTCTTCACAGGAAGGTAGACAGAGAGGACCTTCGAAGCTACCGTCCTATAAGCCTGCTGAGGGTGATTTGCAAGCTGCACACGAACAATATTCTTCCATGCATACCAAGGACACTGGATGAAGCCAAACATGCTGAGCACGCTGGATTCCGCAAGGGGTACAGCTGCATGGATCACATCAGACCAGGGGTGCACACGAAATTCCAGACGTTAAATTTTTTAAGAATTTTTTAACGAAAATTTCCGGTAAATCGTCAAATTTCGTTAAAAAGATACAATTAGCTGCGAACTGATATTTCACTTGAAAAAAAATTAGCACAAACCTTTTATTTCACAATTTTAACAGGCCAACAGCTAATGTTCAGCGAACGCAGCGTTCACCGCAGCGCTGCAGAGGAAAATGAAGTCGGTCAACGTGGACGAAAGGGGCGTACGTGTGGATGGAAGATTCCCCTCGATTCTCCATTCTGCTGGCGACATTGTACTCTTCTCGAACTCTACCGCTGAAGCAGAGACGATGTTTCCTCATGTAGTAGAAGCGGGGAAAAGGTAGGACGGAGAATTAACCAGAGGAAGGCACAGTTCATGATGAACGTCTACATCGCAGAAAAAGAGATTCAACCGAAAGGCTCTCAATTGAAGTCGTCCTTCGTGTACCACGGACGTTTGATGAACATGAAGAACGATATAAAAGACGAACGGGATAGGAGGCGACGGCCGCTCGGATCGCATTCTATGTAAGCTCTCCGAGGGACTCCGACCTCTGAACGAACGCCTTCGACCCGACAGCTCCCCTGCATTCTGGAACTCGATGGTGACGTCAGAGACTATAGCGATCACAGACAGAGCGTTAGTACAATCTCTTTTGTGAAGTACAACCAGCGAACTCAACGGCAAACTTTGCCACGCCGACATGAGAAGAATGCTTCACATGTCGGATTAAGTGCGGAAGTTCAGCGATGTCGGATCAAGAGGAGACAACGACGAAGGAAAACTGGAACGGGTTCTGAGGGACGTTGAAAATCTTCCACCAACTAGGATAGCTCCGAAGACAGAGTTAAACAGGAAATTATCCTAATCGGAAGAGAGCTTGCGGTTCGCGGTGAATTGGTGCTGGCGTTGCCTGAGTAGGACAAGCCGCCGACTTTGCCCAAACGGGCTAGCAGAACTCAATAAATAGGCCGAGAAAGCGTTTAAATTGCCTCTACTTATCTCGTTGAAGTATGTAGAATGCGTGGCGCTTCCCAGAAACGGGCTCCGCTCTTACCCTTTATCTGCGAAATAAAGACTGGTATTTAAAAAATAAGGGATGATAGGAAGAAGGACGGTGTTAATCGATCACTCTCGGCATACGCCACACATTCTACATTACGGGATGTCGCAGAGGTAATTTTAATGTGTATTTAGCCATTCAATGACTCGCTGTGGCCAGCCGATAAACAAGTTAGCACTTTATTCTTCTCACACAATACACTGACCGCGAAGGAAAGGAAGGCTTCGTTGACCTGGACGGGGAATCCGAGCCTTAAAACATGGAATCGGAGTGCACAGCAGCTCTTCCGACTGCGCTATCTCCTTCTCAAAGCAGAAAATGCGGCTAATATGTAGTTAACAACAGGGAAGAACAGGCAACCGAACTCGAAGAACTAGAGCAGAAAGGCAGAAAGCAAGGTGAACAGAGGCCGCATCCCCAGAAAAGCTTTCCCTGTAGTTTTCAGTGGAGTGAAATTAAACCGAACTTAAGGCCAACGATGAGTCACTAATTTGTTACAAAGTACAGAAGTTTTAGGCATATACAGATCTATCCTAGCCGGGAGAGGGGAGGGGGGCAACCATAGGGCGACACATTATCACATGCTCCATCACCGTATGCCCTGCTTTTTAGTCAACGATCTCGTATCATAGAACAGTACCTGCAGATCTCGTGGAAACTCAAAGGAGGGAACGAAGAGAGGAGGGCAGAGGCATGTTGATGAGGTCAGACAGACAGAGAGACACGTAAACAAACAGCAGTAAATTGCGACGCGCCTCAATTAGCCTAACCCCATAATGGACCCCATCTCGGCTAATCATGCTGATTTATCAAGCACATCTGATGACCGCACGTCCTCGAGTTCGGCGAACGGCAGCGCCGCCATCGCCGCCACCGTCGCCGCACTCGAGGAATTCCCTTGAGGTTCGGCATCGGATCGAATTGCTGAACACTTCGACGCCTATGTAGGACGATGGAGGGGAGGGGGGGGGGGGAGGGAGGCACAGTTGTGGCAGGGAACACTTGTCGTCCCGTTGATCATAGGGTTGCTCGAGCAGGCGCTAGCAGCGTCTCCATTCGTCCCTGTCGCGTGCCAAAGTGCTCCAATGGGTCCTCATTTCTCGAGGGACACAAAGACATTGTTTACTCAGGGCTTTCACGAAGAAGCTCAACGTGCTGGTGGGCGTCCTAGTGTTATCTTGACATCCCGCGGAATCCTGTCGGTGAGGCTCTTCCGCAGTTGATGTCTGCGAATCGCTTCACGTGGCTAGCCCCCCTAATTATTAACGACATAACCCATGCGTTTGCTTCTCTGGTTTTCGAGCGTTGACGAAGTTCAGAACTACGGAGGCCTCTACTTTGATTATTCTGCCAAAATCCGTCATTAGTTTGACTCGATGGTGAAGTAGAGCCTCTGAGGCGTATGATAGGACAGGGAGAGCCTTGGAATCGAAAAGGTCGGCATGGAGCCGGACGCTCTTCATATTCTTCACGAATTCTTCGATGCTTTTGAAAGTGGTAGGGATAATTCTGAGAAACCTCTAACGGTAAACTGCAGATAGACTGGTGGTAAAGTGGAAGGACAGCTACTCGTAGTGCGAAATTCACCGGTAGGTGATAGGAATTTCACCCACTAATGACCGGCTTTCCCTCGGTTACTCAACAGGATTCTAATCGATGCGTTCCTTGGAGTTTCATGTTTCATCAATGTTTTGAAGTGGAAACTGGCCCAATAAGGACATGTGTGGTGGTGGAAACTAGGCTAACCTTATTGATATCCTAATCTGGCTCGCTTCCTCAATGGGTAGGTTGTGGAAAAGCACAAAGGACGGCGTTATTCAAACCAATTGTTGGATGTCTTCTGTACCTTCTGTACTACTGTTTCTTCGCTACAGAAAAAGAAGGACATAGAGCTGTTTGAAAAAGCGCAAAATAATTTTACACAAAAGACTATTATTCGATACAAAGGTATTATTTATTCACGCCTTCGCAACCGTAGAAATCGAAACAAGTTTATGGACCTCCATATTCTCAGTTCACGCAGAAATGTAAATGTCGTTTCCAGCGTTTTCAAAATCTTGTCAGGAGTGTTTGGAATCAAGGCCACATTTTTTCCAAAAATGCTCCTTCTAAAACAAGAGGTAATATCTGGAAATAGTATAGGCTAGGCTACAAACCAACGCTCGAGTTCAAACGCTCACTGCAATGTCTGGATCGAAGTATCTGGATTTTAAAAGTAATACTGACCACAAAGCCAAAAACTTTGGTATTCTCAAACGAATGAATGAAAAAGCTCTTCTTCAGTACAAGACACCTCTGATCACGAAGCCGAAGTATCCTTATGAGTCCTTATGTTATCTGGCACCTGATACTAAGTTCCTGGTTCGATTTCCCGCCCAGGCCAACCAAGCCTTCCATTTCTCCGGGGTCGGCGTATCGGGACCAGACATGTCTCGGAGGGATAACGCGTTGAATTGTTCATCGGCTGGCCAACGCATTTCATTGTACGGCCAATTACACTTTCAAATCGCCTCCCCGACGTTAGATATGTAGAATGCGTGGCGCATTCCAAAATCGATTGAGTCCTTTATCCTTTCATTCTTCTCCTTATGTTGTCTAACCAGGATACTATCTCAACGGTAGGTCGGAACGGCGCAAGTGTTGTATATGGGCAGAACCGCCTTTCTCTGGGTAGTAGGAAACTGCAGGTATCTCGACCCCAATACAACTCTGCGCAGAGTTAGGGGCGACGGAAGTCGCCGGTTTGCGTCCTGTTGATTCACGTGCTCCACAGCTGACGGGCGCGCGCGGGATGAGGGCTCGTATCGCAGCTAAGCGCAGTGCACAGGTGGCGTAGTAGGGAAGAGCTCGGACTCGTAAACGCGGGGTCGAGGGTTTGGATCCCGCGTTTACGAGCCCGAGCTCTTCCCTACTACGCCACCTGTGCACTGCGCTTAGCTGCGATACGAGCCCTCATCCCGCGCGCGCCCGTCAGCTGTGGAGCACGTGAATCAACAGGGCGCCAACCCGCGACTTTCGTCGCCCCTAACTCTGAACAGAGTTGTATTGGGGTCGAGATATCTGCAGTTTCTTACTACCCAGAGAGAGGCGGTTCTGCCCATATACAACACTTGCGCCGTTCCGACCTACCGTTGAGATAGTATCCTAGTAAGATGCTTCTCACTGCTATCTTAAAGACTTGTCTTGTTTTGAAAAAGTTCAGTTTTTTATTGTAAATGCGGTGCATTCTCCAGTTATCCATTGCATTTTGTTGTCTCACGACCGTCTTACACGACCGTAATAAATTACTATTGTTGTTACCCCTCAGACAGCTCTGGTACCATTTTATCGACCTGGGAAACTTGGAAGATTTGACTGGTGTTGATGGGAAATCCGAATGAGGAACCTGGAATCGGTTGCAAACTATAGCTGGCGCCTCCACCGATTGCGCTACCACGTATCAGATGAGTAGGTTAGCATGTGATACCTATTAGATTATGATTTTTGCATGTCTGTTCTTTGATTTTTTGTCTTCAGAGAGCTGAGGATTAAAGAGTGCACTTTTAATTGTTATCGCGCTTGGGAGTCACATCTCCATATTCAGTTTTAGGTTGCATGGGAAGGGGATTGAAGGAAAATTGTGGGTTAAGTCAGCCCCGGCAAAAAAAAAATGAAACACAGGGTGGTCCACATGAAGTTTTACGCAGAAAACTTAATACAACTTTGCACAAACCAGATCAAAAAGAAAAGGCACGACCATTTGAAAGGAAAGAAAATTCTACGTAACATATCATGCATCACTTTAAAAAGGGCTGCTTTGTCTTCAATGCAAGCGTCCAATCTGTTTCGAAAATTCTTGAGGATGCGCGCGATCACTTCTGGTGAAATTTCGTCCGATGCCTTCTCCAGAGCTCTTTCCAGCGAATTCGGTGGACAGTGTCAGAAAGGGCAAGGCTTTTGCTCCAGGAATGATCAGATGGCGAAATCCATAGGGTTGAGATCGGGCGAGTTTGAAGGCCAAACATCCTTCGTCCACAAATCCAGAAGATTGGTCTCACACCACTCCTGAGTCTTCTTGGCATCGTGAGCTAGTGTTCAATTTTACTGAATGCTCCAGTCAATGCCTTTACCATTTTCTTTTGTCAAAGGTATCACCACGTCCTCCAGGGTTTGCTTCGTAGATTTCGGCATTGATATTAAGTTCTTTTTGAATAAAAACTAGCATGGTCCTGCCCATGCCCGATATTCCAGCCCATACCATCAAGGACGGTGGAAAACAAGCTTCTGCGACGTTGACTGCTCTTGGAGAAACATTTGGCAGCAGTTTCCGTTGATTCTGCGCATTTTGGAATGGCTCGACGGTAAACATCCTCTAGTCTGTGAAGAGAACTCGGTCGCGCTTGTCACTGCGCGTAAGGACCTTCATCTTTCTGCATTTCTCCAATTTTGATGCCTTCATTTTTATCAATGAGGCGCTGTCCTTTGGCGAATTTGTAGGAATGCAATCACAGATCATCCCTGATCGGTTATTTTATAGTAGAACGACCTACGTTGTGCTCCTCAGCTGGTTTCCTGATGTTTCTTGCAGGATTTCGGTTTAACTTGCCTTTGACGGCCCTTCAAAGGGCAGAAGTCCTTGCACTCCGTCATGGTCTTCCTCTCGGACGATTTTCGATTCCTCCAGTCTCTCCGAAACGTTTGGTGACGGGGTGTACTTGCATCCGATGCAGTATAAGCATTTTTGAAGTCACGGACGACGCGCGTTTGAATATTGCGACTACTGCTGAACGATCCTTAGGCGAAACCATGTTTACCTAGAAATGGAGAATAAGACTGGCCATAGATGGACTAAAAGATACGGAGAAAACGAATAACACTACAGCAAAGCACAGAAAAAGAGAGAAATCTTCGAAAATAGACTTTCTGCAACGCGTAACACTTCATATGGACCACCCTGTAAATTTCACTAGGAAGTCAAATGTTTAAGCCTCGAGCGTAATGGCTGCAATTTGAGGCTTTAGCTACGCAAATGCGCAGAATACGCTTCACTTTACGCCATCATAACTCACCCGCAGGTAACCGCCAGGAGTTTTAGGGTCATCCTTGTCGGACAAGACTGTGCCCCATCGTCCTATATAAGCGTCGAACTTTTCTGCTGAAATCGCTTTCCCAGAAGGGCTTCCATGTTCGCCTCGTCAAGTGCTGGGGAGGAGAAAAGCAGTAATAGACGTATTTCTATCAAGAACGGAAGGAATTAACGTTAGAACCTGAACAGGTCCACGAATTCCCGACTGCTCGTGAATGAGCTCGTTCGAAGACGTCAAATGTGAACACATGGTGGTGGAGGGTTCATGAGGATATTAGTAGTCATCAGCTGGCATCCGATTATGCGACGGAAGAGGAAGGAGAAGCAATCAGCGCCTGCTAATAGCCAGCCGTAGTTAGAGGAGCGGCGGCGCGAAGGAACATGCTCCGACGCGTATGAGACCACCATAATTCAGTAAGCCCAAGGATTACTAGAGCCACTGGATGATGTTATGCGAGAAGCTAGTGACTCAAGAACTGAAGGAACAGGAAATTGAATGGGTAAAGGTAAAGATCGGTACTGATGAATGGCTTCGTGGGATGCGCCACGCATTCTACTTCTAGGAACATCATCGGAGAAACTCCAACGTGTATTTGACCTGGACAATATACATTGGATCCGATCAAAACTCTTTGGATGACTGGATAATTTGGATTACGGCGTTTTTGCGGACCCCGGTTTTTTGGACGATTGGGATCGGAATATCCTAATCGGATATCCGAAAATGATTCGTTCGAATCCAATGTACATATACTGGACAATAACCTGCGGTGGCTAGACGATAGCAGGTCGGCTTTTCAGATCAAGACTAGCACCAAATCACCAACCTCTAAGAGAAAGAAAGATTGATTAGCCTGAGCGGAACCCGAACCGTGAATCGATTCGAGGTGCACGAGTCAGCCGGTGTCTTTTCCGACTGCGCTACATACGCCCACAAAATGTGAAACAGTGAGCATTTACAGAATTTTCAGCAGCAGCCACCTGTATTATCTGTTATCCCACAGATGGCTGATTTGTCGTGATTCGCTAGCATTGTCCCAATTCGCCTGCGCGATGTGCCAGAATAGCTCAGCCGATACTCGTCGCTCTGTGGATACGAACAGCATCGTATCACAAAGTGTAATGGACATCCATGGATCGAACTGGAGCTGAATACCTGAAAATTTTCATTGAAGGACGTGTTGCCAAACTCAATAGGCCGATGCAGAACACTTCTAAGAAGGAGAGCCTCCAAAGTGACGGTGAATTTTTGCGATGCATTTTTGTGCTGTGTAGGATCTTGTGTGGGGAATCCAAAACCGTAGTTAATTTTTTCGGAATGCTCTTCTGTCGTCGAAAAAAAGGCGTATGAAAGCGTGAGCGCGAAGTTCATCACGCCCTGTTTCCCCCTCCGAATGGGTCGGTTGGCGCAATGGGCAACAGTGTCGCCTCTCGGTCGTACCGAGTCGGTTTTCTGGTTCGGTCTCTCGTGTCGCCAAAGTTTTTGCACGATCACAGGGGTCAATTTATACACGATTAATGCTTTTGGTAAGTAAATGTAGCCCTTTTTTGCTTTCATTTCAGTCACCTTTCAATGGATCGTATTTGCTCTATATCATATCAATAGCGATACCGTAAATGCATACAAACAAATATACTTCACGGAATAGGTCATGAAATTGATTTGATACCGGTAAATACTTAACACTTACTAAAAGCAATAATCGTGTATAAATTGACTCCTGTGATCACGCAAGCATACAATAATAACGATCCGATGTGTGCAAAAACTACGGCGACAACGAGGGTCGAACCATAGAACCCACTCGGTGTGACCGAGAGGCGAAATTGCTATCCATTGCGCCAGCCGGCCACATTCGGTTGGGTGTCAGCAAGGAGGGATGAAATTCGCGCCGCTTAGTTCCTTATTTTTCCAGTGACATTATTGCAATGATGATAGCTCTGCTGTTTCAACGCTCGACTTCTGATGTTCATAATGTTTTGATCTATGTAATTTGCTTTTCTTCCAGAGCGTTCAGAAGTTCGACAAAGGGGTTGGCGTTCGTCTTGTTGCTGTTCTGACGACCAGTGGAATCCAGCCAGTTATGATCTAATTATGTCTCTAATTCTGGCTCCATTATGGTCTGTTTAATGTGTCAGTGATATGCGTTACGTAATGACCCACCTAATTTTCGACAACAGCATCTCTGGTCCTGGTGCTCGACGAAGCTTGGAATGGTGAATAACTTCTTGAGAGTTTGTGCTTTGAACATCCTTCTCTAAACTCCTTGCAGCGTAGTATATTTGACTCTGTTTCTGAGGATATTAAATGGACAGTTTCTATTTCAAACCAAAAAATTTCACGCAAAAATAAGTCTATAAAACTAAACTAAAAAACACAGTTTGTAAGAAAAGCAAAATAATTTTTTATTTTGAGAGAATTTGCACGAAAATCACCTACATATACTCCTATGCCTCAAGAACAAAAGCGCCCTCTTCTAAAATGAGCATAGAATATTCCTATTTCTTCAGCGCAGACAATGTTTTTGGTATATTCTAAAGCGCTTTCTTACGAGAATTTTTCGTGTGAAGGGACTGTGTCGCGCACTTGACCAGTATATCGTTATGTTTATTTGATTGATTGTGTAAATTGTGCTTACATAAGGAATGGTGATTGATGTATATCTGTATGTATGCATGTATGTATATCTGTATGTACGGTGATGTATGTATATCTTTATTGCATTTGATTTGTTGTTACTAGATTGATATGCACGTAAATAGAAATTACACTATCACTCCAAAAGGTATGCATTATATACATAGAACGAGTTCGCGGCGCAACCTGCACACATAACACATGAATTTGCTGTTCGCACGATAGACCGTTAATCGTGGAAAAAAAATCAACGGGTGATTACTATCGATTGGTATTGTTTTTTTTTGTAAATTTTTTGTAAATTTTCCACAACCTTTCACAAGCTACAAGAAGTAAACATTATCGATTGTTAATGACCATTTATTGATTTTATTGATTTTATCTGAGAGATAGATAGGTAAAGAGGCGCGTGTAGCGCAGTGGGAGGAGGCGCGACTGTCGCGTGCATCCGATACCAGGTTCCTGGTTTGGATTTTCCACCCAGGCCAACCAAGCCTTCCATCCCATCGGGGTCAGTGAATTGGTACCAGACTTGTCTGGAAAGGATAAAGCGCTGACTTGTTCATCGGCTGGCCACCGCAAGTCATTGTGTGGCCAAATACGCATTCAAAATCACCTCCATAACATCCCGTAGAAATAGAATGCGCGGCGCATCCCTTAAAGGGATTGAGTAACGCCGTCCTTTATCCTTTATCCTTATCCTTATTGATTTTATCTAGGATTGACTTCTTACCGCGCGAACAGCAAGTTCACTGTTCTCTGGCACGTCAGATCAAGCCTAAAAATGTTGCTTGTGGTTAAACGATACGAAATTTGTGTGTATTCAAAAAGTGTAGTTATGCAGTGTCGATTTACACCCAATTATTTATACTTCATTTAATTTAATGTTTTTTATATTTATTTAAAAGATACGCCTCAGTTGGATGCAAAAAAATTCTGAATATTTTACTTCATAAGGTGTCCGGTTTAAGCGACAGGTGTCAAGATTGACGTAACGACAGGTGTCCAGATTAACGTTAAAGTGATATATGTGGCTAAAGTATTCAGAGGCGTTTGGGCTGTCGAGCGTGATTAGTGTGTCAGAAGCTCTTCTTCTTACACGATTCTTGTCTTCGTAAGGTTCACTTGTAGTCCGACGTCATCATGCGCCTTCTCGATGTCGGCAAGCACTGTCATCAGATGACTTAATAAATTAGAGGATTTGTTGTTAAAAGTAGGCAATAGGCTATAATTTACTCAAAATTGAAGGCTTTTTTGATTACTGTAGCTGTCGGAACAAAACCAGTGCAACCATACATACACGAGCTTTGCTGAAGAATGCCCACACACACTTCCGCATTCCTATGTAGCGTATAGGTTGCAATAGATGCACGTCTTCAACATCTACATATGAAACTATATTTGGGTATTGCTTTGGCTGACGGGCGCGTGTAGCGCAGTCGGAGGAGGCGCCGGCTGTCGCGTGCACCCGATAACAGGTTCCTGGTTCGGATTTCCCGCCCAGGCCAACCAAGCCTTCCATCGCTCCGGGGTCGTTGAATTCGTACCAGACTTGTCTAGGAAGGATAGAGCGCTGACTTGTTCGAGAAATCTGCGGATAGAGTTGCACTGGGCATCCTACTATTTATAAGAGAGCTAATCCCTCATTCTGTCCGTCTGTCCGTCCGTCTGCGCAAAATTAATTGGGGCGCAAAGGCTTTCACAACCACTAGTTGGTCGGTGTCATTGATTCCTGGTGAGGGTTAACCGTTTAAGATGAACTCCAAGCGATTACGATGCTCCGTGGAATCGATTTTACAGCATGCAAACAGTATCGATCACAATATCGATCAACAGTATCTATTGGACAGCATATTTGCTTCGCAGTATACTTTCTCTGGAGGAGTACGTAGCTCAAACGGAGGAGGCGCCGGCTGTCGCGTGCACCGGGTTCCGAATTCCGTGCAGACCAACCAAGCCTCCCGTTCCTCCGAGATCGGTGAACTGATGCTAGACTTTTCTGGGAAGGATAAAGAACCAGCTAGTCTATCGGCTGACCATCGGTACACGCCAAATACGTGTTCAGTTTGTTCCCACTATATGTACAGTGTACGTCAGAAGTTCTTGGACTCTCCTGTTTCAGGCTCTTTATATAGGATGATGCGCTTCGCTCGACCAAACTTTTATGTTGTGCTATTGTCGTACTCTTACATTATCATATACAAATTTTTAATGTCTGAATGTTTTTTTGTTCAAGATGGCTGATGCAAAAAGTTTGCGCACTGCCATGGAGAAACCGAAGGACTGTCTGCTGCGGACATCGTTAGAAGGTTTGGTAATGCGAAAAGCACGGTCTATAGCAACCTGAATCGACTAAAGCAGACGGGGACAATGGAGAATAGACCGAGATCAGGTAGGTCGAAGACCGCTTCTACCTCCGAGGTCTTCAAGAGGATTCGAGAGAAGATTCGCCGCAACTACCTGACGATGGTTCATAAGAGAGAGCTTGCTCGTGACGAAGGAATATCCGAGTGTACCATCCGTCGAATTGTGAAAATGAAGCTCGGAATGCATCCTTACAAAATTCAGAAGGCGCAGCAATTGACGGATTCTATGAAGACAGCAAGGCTAGAAAGATGCCGAGCGCTCCTGAAACGCTTTGGCTCGACACGCTACCGACGGATTCTTTTCACTGACGAGTCCATCTTCACTATCGAACAATTTGTCAACCATCAAAACGACAGAATTTTTGGCAACCACATAGAAGAAGTCAATCGGAATGGAAGAGTTGCACAGACGTGAGGATTTCCAAAGTCTGTAATGGTTTTTGCAGGGATAGCAGCAGATGGGAAAACACAGCTAATTTTTGTGGAAAACGGCATCAAAATCAACAGCCAAAACTACCTGGAGAACATCCTGAAGAAAGTGATCCTTCCTTGAGCATCTCTGCAATATGGAAATGGCGACTGGGCTTATCAACAAGATTCTGATCCCACTCACAAGGCTAAAGTGGTACAAAAGTGGTGCGCCGGCAATTTTCCGGATTTCATCTCAGCCGAAGAGTGGTCCCCGCACAGCCCGGACCTCATTCCAATGGACAACGCAATCTGGTCCATATTGAAGAGCAAGGCCTGTGCAACACCCCACAAGGACACTGCTTCTCTTTAACGAGCCCTGAAGAAAGCCTGGGAGGAGATTGACGAAGACACCATGCGTGCCGCCGTGGATGCGTCCCCCAAGCGACTGAAGGCATGTATTCGCCCTAAAGGAGGCCATTTCGAAATTCAACTTCTTCTATACATGTGCCTGGTCAGTAGTAATAAATTTTATGAATTTTATCTGATTTGCTTTAAAACGGCCGTTTTGGCGGTTAATTACATGTATGTGTCCAAGAGCTTTTGACGCACCCTGTATCTCTCAGAAGTTGAATGTGTGCCGTATCCCAGGAGGACTTGAACAACGGCGATCTTTATTCTTTATACCTTCCTTGCTCGAGAGATCTGTGGATGACTTGAAAGGACGCGGAACTAAGATTAAGCGGATCTGTTGCAAAGCCTACTCGGCGCTTTCGGAATGACTTTGTTGGAGAACCTATTCGCCGGTCGTCATGGGAACGACGGAAGGGGCGTCAACTGCTCCTCATTGTCATCTTTTTCCTACTCTACTTCGTAACAATGTATGAAACACTCCTCGAATAGTTCATTCGCGTCCCGTCACACAACGTGTTCTCAAATTTGGTCGCTTCAAGCACATCACTCGTTACTGTGGCTTTTGGAAAGTTTAGCTGGTGTAGTGCTGCTGACCTAATAACAAGAGTTGATGTCGGCACTTAAATGCTATTACTTGCAAATTTCCAGGGAGTAACGGACATTTGGCGGTATTAAGCAGATCTCTGCAATGCATTCAGAAACGGGAAGTTCTCCCGCAGAAGAAAAAACTAAAAGAATTGATGAGATTTTTAAATTCTTCGTCGTTACACTCTAATTATTCTTTAATTATTTAAGAGGGCTGAAAAGCTTAGGAAATCAATGCGGCTTTAAGCAAAAGCTAGCGGCCCTGTACGGTACTGCGTGTAAAAGCTAGGGAATCTATCCTAATCGGAGGGGTCATGTAGTGATTTGTGTCTCCAATCTCTTGCTCAAATCCCTACGAGAGATGCGAGGGCGTTCGTTTAAATTTAGGGAATATGGTTATGTGGCATGGGGTAACGTCTGCAACTGACACTTTACGTTTACCCCCTCCCAACTAGGAGGGTAAGATCAAAAATAATTTTAATTCATTTTCCATGTTACCATTACGTATCCATCGGTTTCACCTACCGATCACTTTGTTAGATCGAACCGTAAGTTTCCGCTGCTTTCTTCTGATTGTAAGCCAAGTAGCCATAACTTGGGGCTTATTATACATAGTTGTGCTCTCCCAAAAATTTCGAATAACCGACTATGTTCGAATACCGACGATTTTCGAGCACTAGAATTCGAATTCATTCGAAAATCGCGTTTTTTCGAGCATTAGAATTCTTCGAATTCCTTCGAAAATTGCGTTTTTTCGAACGTTCGAATACGAATATTCGAATTCGAATAGAATTATTCGAATTCGAATGCTCGAATATTCATTCGGGCACAACTATAGGGCTTATGTAGGATGGTACAGCGATACTGTGGACGGGCCAATTCCAACACCATAGCGGTCAATCGCGGATGAACTTGCGGAGGAGTAGAAGGAAAAATTGAAATTCGTCGCATAAAATTCACCGGTACACAGGTGGTAGGAATTTCGTCAACCGGCTTTCCCCGGTCATTCTCGCAGAATTTTAATCATTGCGGTTTACTGAGCGTTTTCTATAATGGCCTTTTCATAATCCGCGATGAGAGCGACAGTAGTGACTTGCCGCGCGAGGCGCAAATACATATCGATTTTTGTCGGGAGATCACTAGGAGTTAACCGATTCGCATACTAACCAAGAGCGACTCAGTCGCTCCTTCGTTCCTATCGCAGACTACGAGCAATGACCGTATGAATATAAGCGGACATCGTCCTGGTATCCTGAGCATTTCTGGGCTCCTAAACTGACTAGATGGTCCTGTTTTCACTGCACTATACTCATAAAGAGGAGAAGCCTTAGAGGAAAAGAAAAATTTGACAAAAAATTACACCGGGATTCCGGCGGTTATTAGAAGAAAGATGGTCTATAATCTGCCTGCACTATAACAGGTATGTTAGGCATTTCAGTCCAGGATTTTATTTCGTTTCTTCTTCTAACATGAGATATGGCTAGTGGAAGATCAGAATTCCAGGGGTAAAAAGTAAGAAAAGTCGCGCATTAGTCAAGTTGGTACTTATGAAGCAAAGGGCCCTTGGTGCCGTGGGGTTGCCGGCAAACATGTTAACGCGGCAACCCCATGGCACCACGGGACCGCTACTTATGAAGCACTGGTCCCCGGGTGACGTGGGGTTGCTGCGTTAACATGTTAACATGCAACCCCACGGCACCACGGGCCCTCTGCTTCATAAGTACCGTCAAGTTTTTGAAGTTCTCATGGAAAAACATTCAACCTGGATCTTTTGAGTAGTGCAAAAGACTCGCTGACAATTATCTCCAGCACTCTTCTTAGATTATCTCCCTCTGATGACTTCAAAATGTTTTATTCCTTGTTGTTCTAAATTGTGTTTGTTAGTCGTCCTCGAATTGTTTATCTGCGTAGCTCTCTACATATCTTCTTCTTCTTCTTCTTATTCTTCAGCGTTTGTCCCGCATCGTCGCGGGGTCCGCTCTTCTGGTGTTACGACGCCACCTTTCCCGATCCTGCGCCTGATCAGGGTGGACACCAGCTACTTTCATGTCCTGTGTAACGTTTCATGGACCAACGCTGCTTCGGGCGTTCTCTAGGCCGCCTTCCAGATACTTCCAACTCAAGGCCAATCTTGCGGACGCTGTCTTCTTTCCCACGCAGAACGTGGCCGTACCATCGCAAGCGAGCTTCGCGCATCTTGCCCGCTATCGGCGCGACACCGAACTTCTGCCGAATAGCATCATTTCTGATGCGGTCATGCGCTGACTCCAGCCGTCCAGCGCAGCATCTTCGTCTCCATGACGCTGAGGCGTGTTTCAACTTCCTTGGTCGCAGGCCAACACTCAGCGCCGTACATCGCTACCGGGCGCACGACAGCTCTGTAAATCTTCGACTTCAGGTGCTCTGGTATCCTCCTATCGCAGAGCACGCCAGTCAGCGAACGCCACAGCATGAAGATCTTCGAGCGAATCATCAATAGACGAATCCGTGAAATCGTCAAGCTCTCCGACAACCAGTGCGGTTTTGTGTCTGGTTGTGGGACCATTGATGCTATACTCGCCGCCCGCCTCCTGGTGGAGAAGCATCGCGAGAGACAGAAGTGCATATAGCCTTTCTCGACTTGGAGAAGGCCTTCGACCGCGTACCGCTTGAGCTTATATGGTACGCCTTGCGACAACACAACGTACCTGAGGAACTTATAGAGTGGGTGCGGATGCTCTACTCTTGCCCAAAGAGTGGAGTGCAAGCTGCAGCTGGAACCTCAATGGAGTTTCCCATCTCTGTTGGGGTGCACCAGGGTTCTGCGCTTTCTCCACTCCTCTTTGTTGTCGTCATGGATGCCATTACGCGAGATCTTCAGCAGCCTGTTCCATGGACGCTGCTTTTTGCTGATGACGTGATGCTCGCTTGCGAAGAGAAAGACGATCTCGAGCGGCAGGTGCAAGCTTGGTGCGACCGTCTGGCGAGGTTCGGACTCAAACTGAACGTCAAGAAGACCGAGTACCTAACGACTGACGTGAACGAGTCCGGCTCCATTAAGATTAACGGTACTGAACTTGCACGCACTTCGGTGTTCAAATACCTGGGATCAGCAATAGCATCTGACGGCGGTCTGATGGTTGAAGTGAACTCACTCGTGAGTGCAGCTTGGTCCAAGTGGCGTTCGCTGACTCTACAGCTCGTGCGTAGCTCACTACATATAGAATAAACAAATAAATAAATAATGATTTCTGACTTCTACTACATAAATACTTATTCGGTGATCCTGACAAATATTTCCATCTCCGTTGCGCTTAGTCTGAGCCTTGAGTCGCTGTTGTGAAGGGTTCAAGTTCCGCCTGGTGCAGCAGTTTTGATCCCGACAAATGTCCATGGGATAACACTCATATATATTAGCCAACGACATAGTCTACGGGACGAATACTAAAACTACTGTGTCACACTTTCCTCTTGAAGACTGCCTTTTCTGGGAAGATCGTCACATCATTTAATTTGAACAGATTAAAATTAAAATTTTTACATTGTTGGTGATCTCATGCTATAATGAATTCGCTTTCAGTGCCAAAAAGAATGCGTATTTTCGAAAAAACAAATGTCTACTAACGAATCGGCTGCGAAAAGCCGTTGAGAGTCAACGATCTGATGGGCATATGTGGTTC
Source organism: Heligmosomoides polygyrus bakeri (assembly GCA_947359475.1). Classification (NCBI taxonomy): domain Eukaryota; kingdom Metazoa; phylum Nematoda; class Chromadorea; order Rhabditida; family Heligmosomidae; genus Heligmosomoides; species Heligmosomoides polygyrus. The sequence goes on from OX375870.1 coordinate 85,681,892, forward strand.
CTGTTTACGGCTGTTGCTCGACGCGGAATCTGACGTGAAAATTCATGGTGAGTATTATCTCTAATTAGTTTACATTATTGTTTATTTTTAACATTGAAATTGAATCAGAATTTTTAAACATCCTCCTGGTTAAATTTACATTCTGCGAGCGTTTCAGAAACGCCCTACATATCAAGTGACTGCTAAAGTAAAAGCTTTTCATCTCGTTTGGTAATAGTTGTCTGAGGGCTGATTAGCGTGCGCCGTGCATTCTACTTCTACTCGATGTCTTGGAAGCAGGCTAATTACACTATTGGCCTAAACAATAACTTGCGACGGCTACTTGATAGACAAATCAGCGTTTCACAAGAATACGAGTTCGGTTTTGCAGACTTTCTTGAACCAGGGATGTCTATATCAGTAGGACGTGAGGAGTAAGAAATGCTCCACTTCTCATGAAGACTCAGTATGAGTCGTTATTGTGGTCTCAATGGGTAAAGGAAACACACCAGAGCAACCACGCTAAACTAAGATTAATTTCAAAGAAGCCTATAACAATTTTTCCTTAAACAAAAAATTATTCTAACCATCTTGGAGAGTCTGTAGTTTATCGTTCAAGAAAATCGCTTCGATTCGGAAGAGTTCGCTTTGATTTCAAGAGTCTTACAAGGAGAGCCTCCAAACTGGAGGTGAGCTTCTGCTTTGCAATTTTTACAGGATGTATGGTCCTGTATTGTTGCAGGATGCAGGATTTTATAGGATCTAGGGTTCTTGTTTGACCATGAAGACCGAGGTGCAAAGCCCGCTCCAGGCCCGGCTCGAGCGAGGGTGATGAGGTCGGATGCACCAATTTCGCCCTAACCTTGTGCAGGGGGGTTATGTGGGGTGCTGATCACGAATCTGGCATCAGTTTTTGACTTGCTTAACCTGGAAGTTCAAAATTCTCGCTATTCCACTTTCAAAGAGCTCGATGAACGTAAACGACATTTGTTGCAGTGTTTTTGTTCAAAAAATGTGTTCGAAATGGGGATAAAGGGACCCACTGACGATAAATCGCAAGATACAAAAACACCAGTACAACAGGAAATCGAACCCAAAACCTTTCTCCTGTGGAGCTTCAACGCTACCACTACGCCAACCGACCACATTGGGCTGGGTGGCAGCAGGGCGTCATGAACTTTGCGCTCACGCGTCCACAAGCTTTTTTTCGACCACAGAAGAGCATTCCGAAAAAAAGTAACTATGGTTTTGGGCTCCCACATGGGACCCTACATCCTGCATCAATTGCATCGCAAAAGCTCACCGCCAGTTCTGAAGCTCTCCTTGTTAAGCTAACTAAGAAGAATGAACGATCTCTTTTGCATTCGAAAATTTTTCAAAACGCTGGAAGGATTTGTTAGAAGGATGTTTAGTTGCGAACAAACTCATTCACCAGGCGGGACTCGAACCCTCACCTTCTGCTTTCAGCGAAGCTACGCGTTACACCACGGGCGCTGTTTGAGCTCAGCTCTTCGATATCGCTCTAGCGCAACGATCTATCAGCACTCACCCATGGTATTGGGATGAGTCGGCATTGATATAAGTATCGTAGAAATGATGTTTTTCGTTTTTGCTTAAGCCTGGAGCGGCTGCTGTAGAAGATATTAGGTTGTCAAGAAAAAAAGTGAACGTTTGCAACTCGAATATTCAAATTATCATAACTCAGCTTAGAATGAACTTCATCAATCATTATAATAATGGTCAGAATCAGCACATCTTTGCCAACAAGAAGCAAATTTACTTCTGCCAGTAGCCTAGAAATCCAGAGTTCTGTAGACCATGAAAGCGTTGAAGTCATTATCGACATCATCTTGGTTGCTGAATTTTTTATCCTTCACAGGACGATCTTCTTCTTCTTCTTCTCCTGAGCGTTTAGTCCCGCGCAGTCGCAGGGTCCGCTGTTCTTGTGATCTGTCGCCACCTCATCCTATCAAGGGCGTCATCTGCCGTGGCGCCGACTTCGGCGAGATCTCTCTTGATGACGTCCTTCCATCTTTTCCTTGGGGCTCCTCTCGAACGCTTTCCGGGTGCCTCGAAATCTAGGGCCAACCTTGTGGGGTGATCCTCCGACAGGACGATCTGAATGCTTGAAAAAATTTTAATCGGTAGGGGACAGATCTGGTAAATATGCTGGATGTGGCAGAGTTTCATATCCCAATTCATCCAGTTTCTGGACAACAATTTTTGGAGCGAGCGAACGCGGATTGTCATGCGCAGGAATGGGCCTCTTCGATTGACCAAAGCCGGCTGTTTTTCAATCAACTTCTGGAGCATCACTTCAGTTTCAGCACAGTACTTCTCCGCTGTGATAGTCTCTCCAGTCTCCAAGAACTTGTAGTGGACTATACCAGCCATTGTCCACCATGGTCTTCTTTGAATGGAGACTTGATTTCGGCACCTCCTTGAGACTCTCAATCCTGTCCAGCCATTGTGCAGAGCGACGATGATTGTCATGAAGAACCCATTTTTCGTCGCATGTCACGATCCTGCCCAAAAAGGCTTTCTTAGATTGTGCGGCCTTGATGAAACACAGGTGTCGTGGGGCTTCAGCATCTGTCCGGCGGTCAGTTCGTGCGGAATCCGTTTATTCAATTTCTTTGCTTTTCCGATCGCATTCAAGTGACGACCGATAGAGCTACCGTCAACCCCGAAACGCTGTGCTAGCTCTCTCAAAGTTTTGACGCGGATCCGCCTCCACCACGACTTTGAGTGAGGAGTGATGGCGGCCTACCTCGGTCTTCATCTTCGAGAGTTTCATCTCCAAATCGAAACCTTTCGAACCAGTGGCGAACTGCGCGTTCCTTAGCAAAATCCCCTCCCCAATGCAGCGTTGATGTTACGGGTCGTTTCAGCTGCACTGATAACAAGTTTGGATTCGTAGAAGAAAATTTGTCGAAAATTGCGTTCAGACTTCTGAAACGGCAAAGCTTAAATTTGGGAAAAATTTATGTTCTATACAAAAATCGAAGACATGGATAAAGAGTGCATGAACTTGGCTTTCCAATGGTATATATCACTACAAGGTATAAAACATACTTTGTTGGAAAATGTACTCAAATAATAACAAATGCAAAACGCTCATTTATTTCTCGACAACCTAATAGAAGCTGTTAAGAAAGCTTTTTTTGAGAGGAATGAACCACTGTGCTCGAGAAAAACTGCTGGAGCAACAATATCATTTTCACCTTAATTCGGACATTCTTTACGCAAGTTGGATGCCTCTGCAGTTAAACTGACCATCCTTCCCGATTAAACAAGAGACTATCGATATGATTAGAATAGCCTTTTGTCAAAGCAAAAGTATGTATAACTTTGCTTAGAATTTACTAGCTTGCCTGCTCTAAAAAAGTGAGCATGCTCTTTGAAAATTCATTAGATTTTGAATTAATGAAACATAGTGGTCTAGGGTTTATTTTAAAGTGCGGAAAAGCAGCGGTTTCTAGCATATTGAAAGAGAATATCGAGCCATACATTAGCCTAGCTCATCTGAATATCATCTGATGTATGTCGGAAATCCTGCTTATGTTGTGTCGGCAATACAACAAAAACATTTGTAGAAAAACACATACCTTCAGTTGCAGTTTCAAGTATGCATGAATTACGGCAGCAATCAAATGAAAATGGCGCCGAGTTTGAAAAGTGCATGGTGCAATCTTTTTTCAATGAAATTAAAGGTAAGAAAGATTAAAAATCAAAACATGCTGCCTTGGGTTTGTTTTAGTAGGTTGTCAAGAAATGAGCGTTATGCATTTGTTATTATCTGAGTACATTTTTTCCAATAAAGTATGCTTTATACCTTGTAATGTTATCGCCATTGGAAAGCCAAGTTCATGCACTCTTTAACCATGCCTTCGAGTTTTGTATAGAACATAAATTTTTCCCAAATTTAAGCTTTGCCGTTTCAGATGTCTGAACGCAATTTTCGACAAATTTTCTTCTACGAATCCAAACTTGTTATCAGTGCAGCTGAAACGACCCGTAACATCAACGCTGCATTTGGGGAGGGAATTTTGCTGAGGAACGCGCAGTTCGTCACTGGTTCGAAAGGTTTCGATCTGGAGATGAAACTCTCGAAAATGAAGACCGAGGTAGGCCGCCATCACTCGCCACTCAAAGTCATTGTGGAAGCAGATCCACGTCATACTGTGAGAGAGCCAGCACAGCATTTCGGCAGCACTCTTGGTCGCCCTTTAAATGCCATCGGAAAAGTGAAGAAATTGGATGAATGGATCCCGCACGAACTGACCGCCGGGCAGATGGTGAAGCACCACGACACCTGTGTTTCGTTAAGGCTGCGCAATCTAAGGGAGCCTTTTTGGGCAGGATCGTGACATGCGACGAAAAATGGGTTCTTCATGACAATCATCGTCGCTCTGCACAATGACTGGACAAGATTGAGAGTTTCAAGGAGGTGCCGAATTCAAGTCTCCATCCAAAGAAGACCATGGTGGACAGCGGCTGGTATAGTCCACTACAATTTCTTGGAGACTGGAGAGACTATCACAGCGGAGAAGTACTGTGCTGAAACTGAAGTGATGCTTCAGAAGTTGATTGAAAACAGCCGGCTTTGGTCAATGGAAGAGGCCCAACCCTACCGCGCGGCAACGAGCGTCCGCACGTTTCAAAAATTGTTGTCCAAAAACTGAATGAATTGGGATATGAAACTCTGCCACATACAGCATATTCACCATATCGGTCTCCTACCGACTAACATTTTTCAAGCATTTAGATCGTCCTGTGAAGGATAAAATATTCAGCAACCAAGATGATGTCGAAAATGAGTTCAACGCTTTCATGGCCTCCAGAACTGCGAATTTCTAGGATATCGGCATAAACAAATTTGCTTCATGTTAACAAAAATGTGTTGATTCTAATCATCATTACAATGATTGATAAAGTTCATTTTAAGCTGAGTTATGATCATTTGAATATTTGAGTTGCAAACGCTCATTTATTTCTTGGCAACCTAATAGATGCTCTTGCACTATAACTCAAGCGTTATGCTCTCATTTTCTTAAAAAAATTTTTTTGTAGAGTTTTAAGCAGTGTATTCAGTTTTGGAGTAGGTGAACTTAAAAATGTTGAAGGAAGTTGTACTACACTTTATTCGAACTCAAAATTATACTAGCTTTCGGAGGGCCTCTACAGTTCAACGTGGAAGGGGCCCGTTTTGATTTGGAACATATTGATTACTATTTGATTTGAAAAATGTAAGACTTGCTCAGAAGAATATCCATTTTGATTTCAAAAGTGTTTAATTAAATAAAAAAAAAGGTTATGCCTGGTATAGAATAGAGTAAGGAAGTAGCAGCTGAACCAGGATGGGAATCCTGGTTCAACTGCTACTTCTTTGTAGCGTAAAGGAATGTGTATCCGGTGACTACGAATATATCGAGTAGAGGAAATACTCCATTTCACCGTGTAGAATACAGTCCCTTTAAGTTTCCGAGTTTGCTAAGCATTTCCTACCTCATCGAAACGGGCATTCCAGGACAATTCCGAATTTGTGATCCATTTTCGAAAGGTGGCCGATTAAAGACGATTGTTGAAAGGCAGCATATGTGTAGTTTTGCCATTAGTGACCAAGCCATAATGCTCGTGTGATGTATTCCTCTCTGAGGCTGACCATTGGAACTAACGATGAAAACCCTCTGTTCCGCTCGTTCCAGTCTAATTTCGCGACTAATTGGTTTCAATTTGTGATTGTGCTCTTGTTGCCATCTACAGTAACAACCCCGTGGGGAGTGTTTTGTCTCTGACTTAATTGTCCTGCCACACTAAACCAATTACACACAGCATATCAAACATCAAAAATGTTGTTTTCAAAAGTCAGAACGAGCAAAACCGCGTCTTTAACATATGTGGATTATAACCCTAATCCCACAGGGCGCGTGAAGAGCAGTCGGAGGAGGTACCGTCTGTCACGTGCACCCGATACCAGGTTCTTGGTTCAAATTTCCGGCCCAGGATAACCAAGCCTTCCATCCCTTGGGGGTTGGGGAATTAGTAACAGACTTCTCTTGGAAGGATAAAGCGCTGAATTGTTCATCAGCTAGCCACCGCATGTCATTGTATGGCCAAATGCGCAATCAAATCGCCTCCACAACATTTCGTAGAGATAGAATGCGTGGCGCATCCCAAGATGGGTTTAACGAAGTCCTTTATCCTTATCCTTTAACCAACTCACTTCTCCCTTTTTCATGCGTATTCTAGAGATCTTCGCGCTTGAGTAATGGAGTCATGTAATCATTTGTGCATGTGTCGAACTAGATTTCTAGATTCAATCAATATAGGAGAACAGTGCATAGAAAGAGATCAAGATACAATCTGAGCCAATTTCTGGTTCTACTACGGATCGGCAGATGAGTGCACGAGCAGCAGATTTGGTTAAGCGAAGGAATTCCGGGATGGGACTCAGCTGGGGTGCATACTCATCATACTCGAGTGATGCCCACCTGAACCCGTCAAATCTCTGCGAAAATTGAAAACACGATCAAAAAATCGATAATACCAACCGATGTTGGTCTCTTGATTGGGACTTTTTGCCGGCTAAGATTAACCACCTTCAGGGATTGGTCTCCCTTATTCTGTTGTATAGGACAGCACAAGTTCCTCAAAATGATTGCCGTGAGGGTTGTCCACCTCCACTCCACTCGTGCGACTCCCACTCTGAAGTGTCTATAGTTGTGCTCAGAAAAATATCTTCGAATAATTGTCCGATTTTTTTCGAAGATCTATTCGAATAGTAAAATATTCGATATGTCCAGATTTTCGAAAACTCGTTCGAATTCAAACATCAGAAGGGAGCAATATTCTAATAATATCCGAACATCGAATATTTCAGCTTTATTCGATAATCAAATAACTTTATTTAATAACTTTACTTTATTTAATAACTTTAAATCGAATAAACTTCAAGTCTTCAACCACTGAACTTGATTCGAACAAATTAGTCGACTATCCGAATATTCGAATAAACGATATCGAGTAAATTCGTTCAAGCGTTCGTTCAAAAATTTTCCACACGAATTTGTTCGTTTATTCATTCTTTTCTCAGGAACATAACTATACTAATCGGCAAATTTAATTAATCGATCAAAGATCGTCGTCCGAAGATCATCATATTCGAGTGATTCCCTCCCGAAATGGTCAAATCTCGGCGAGAATCGATAACAGCAGTCAAAAAATCGATAACGTTTCTTGATGGAGTGTCGTTAAATCTAGGCATGTCCTTGGTGGCTGGTAGTACGAACATACAGGTTTTCGCCGCGCGCGCGGCGGCTCCTGCCGCACGCGCGACGAACCGCCACTGGACGCATCGCTCCTAGGTGGGCTGTTATAGAGAAAATGGGGCTCTAACAAATTCCCGAGTTACGCTGTATTGTATATAGATATGTGACCTTCAGAATTGAAGCTACGCGTCATAAAGGGAGACTAAATCTTCTCACAATGGAAGCAATTGCTTATTTCTTCGATTAGGTCATCCAATTCCCTATCGAAATATCCATTTTCGCTTATTAAGTGCACCGGAAGGTTCTCAAATAGCCGAGCAAAGGTAGCAAAAGAAGCTTATGCAGTTACAGAAGCATTAAACTTCGTGACTGTAGCAGCACACACTTGCAGTTGTCGCGCTTACGGCAGCAGTCGCCGCGGCCGCCGCGCGCTTTTGTATGTTCAGCTTGCTCCCCGTCCTTGGTGCTAGCTCGAAACTTCGAAATGTCGAGCCAAGATTGGTAGCCACGCTTTATTCAGCCGACGTTTCGGCATAACCGCCTTCTTCAGGGCCTGGAAAAGACAAGCAGGGTTTTGAAGGCCGCTTGATTAGGAAATATTTCAAGTCACTGGACCTACAGGAATCGATAATACCGATCGACATTTATTCACCGATCGATACTTCCATCTATTGTGAAGCTCATCTGCCGACCATCATACTCATATGATTCCCATCCCGATAGTTCAAGTCTAGACGAGAACCGATAACACCGATCAAAACACCAATGATATCGATCGATATGGAACGCTGAATCCAAACTTTCTTCGAGCAGTGAGGTCCTTCCGACTTCTGCGACGCGCCTTATGAGTCTGAACTTTCGTTTCACGACGGCGATTACTTGTCTTCTGAATTTGGACGTTTGCACGACGCCTATGTCTTGTTTTCTGATAGGGACACCCACTGTAAAACGCTTGCTGCTCACCTTCCGAAACTGGAAGCGTGTTGCATGACTTCTAAGACACGTGTTCTGAATGTGGAGCTTCGTTGGACGGTGTCCGTGGCAGTCTTCTGAATGCCAGCTCATGCTGTGTGACGATTGTGGCACGTCTTCTCTATCCGGACGACCCGTTGAACGACATCTGCTGCTCGCCTTTTGAAACTGGAAGCTCATTGCACGACTTATAAGACATGTCTTCTGAATCTGGAGCTTTACAACACATGTGATGCACCTTCTAAATCTGAACGCTCATTGCACGACGTATGTGACAGTCGTACGAGTCTGGATGCTTGTCACGCGACCTTTGTTACACGTCTTCTGAAGCTGGACTCTTGCTGCACGACATCTGTGACAGTCTTCTGAATCTGAAGTCTCGTCGCACGCTCTGTTAGGGATGCTACAACGCATGATTAAACAAGATCTGTACCGTATTCAGGTGCACTTCATCAGTGCACCCACGTGAGCATCTTCTGATTGAGGTCGCCACGTGTCGACGAGTGCGAAGTGTTGTTGCACTTCTTGAATGATACCTCTGATTATGATATTCTTGCGTACACGCCTGGCAATTGTTCATGTGCAGCTTGACTGCGTAGTTAGCGTCACGTCTTCTGCTTGTTAGCACCATTCTGGAGAACTTGAGATTCAGTGGAGCAAGTGAAGCGAAAAACCTAGGAACTCATTTTTTCCTTGAACAGCATTGAATGCTTTCTGCCTCATTAAGAAGTACCTGATGCAGACATTTATTTTCGGAAATTAGAATGTTCAATGAAGTCGTATAGAAAAGGAAGCGTTTCTTGCTTCGAATCTTTTCAGAAACCAAAAAGCTATATTGCAAATATTTGACAATATTTCTGCTTCGCAATTTTTAAGACACGACTTTATCCAAAGAATGTTGGACACAAACTCGGGCGGAAATGCAGATCGCTAGAGTAAAGATAGAATGGCGACTGTCATGTAGTCTGTCGTAACCGTCAGAAGCCCGTACCACAGTAACGATTTCCGGTCCTTGTCGCGAAAGTGGGCATCATTATAGGGCGGTAGCCAGAAAATCATGATCGAGCGGAGCATTGACTCAACACATGTCGGCCAATCAGGGTGCGGATCACCCATGCCCTCTCTCATTGGCGTGCACATTCGATAGACTTGATTGGTCCGCTCTGCTGGCCTCATTTCCACCCCCTCGCAATGCTACCGCGATCCGAACCCATTTTCATTGACGACCTGCACATATGGGGTTGCCTCTCAATCCGCTTCACTCGCATCTCTCTATCTAGTTTAACAACGATAGTAATGAGAAGCAAAGAGAAGGATTCGGCAGTGCTCGGCCTCAACGGAAGTCGAGACAAAAAATACGGTAATCCACAGTAGAAACTGGTGAGTAAAGGTGGCGAAGTGAGGATCACTGATCTCACCCAAACTTTGCGTCTAACGATTTTTAAACTTTGCTTGAGCCTAGAGTGGCTGCTGTAGAAGATAGAAGTTGTTAGATGGATGCCTAGTTACGAGCAAAACTCTTGCGCCAGGCGGGACACGAACCCGCACCTTCTGCTTCCTACCCCTACTAACTAGACATCCATCTAACAACTTCTATCTTCTATACCAGCCGCTCAAGGCAAGCAAAGTTTTAAAATAATTTCCTCGAATCCCTTCAAATTAGCTGGTTTCATGCTGATATCAGCGGCCGGCTCATCCCGATATGACGGGTGAGTGCTGATGGGTATGTACTTGCTAGGAAGATATCGTGGATGTTTCGTTCGATCAAACAGCGCCGGTGGTGTGAGTATCGCTGCCCGGAAAGCAGAAGGTGCGAGTTCGAGTCCCGCCTGGCGCAAGAGTTTTGGTCGTAACCAGATATCCATCCAGCAGTTTGCAATGTTGTGAGGGATTCTTCTTGTCACAAATATGATATCCATTTTCAAAATTTTGTGCAATTACGGTAGGTTACGGTAGACACGGGTGAGTAGAGTTGAGGTGGTGAAGATCTCATCAAAACTTTGCATTGAAAGTTAGTTGTTAAAGTTGTTAAAGTTTGGGCTGCTTATCGTAAACACAATATCTCTTTATAATTCTCGGTTGTTTACGGTAGATTATTGTAGGTATGGGTGAGTAAAGAGTGCTCTCACCCGGCAGCGAGGGAGCATGTAAATCGAAATTTTGGACTTTTCGTGGTGGTTTTCGCGCACCGGCGCCGTTTCAAAACCCATTCGGAACGTTTTTGACGTTTAAAAAAATCTATTGAAAAATGTCTTGTTCCAGACAGATAGGATGTGGAAGGGGGAAGCAGGGTAAGACGGTGTTAGCAATTGACAGAATGGGCATACTACTAGTGGTGAAAACACTCAATAATAATGTGTTCTGTGCTCATTTGAGCTGGCAAAGGCACTACAGGGTGTGGCTCGAGATACGCGCTTGTGTTAAAATTGCCTACAACCTCAAGTTCCTTCTCAAGGAGAAATATGAGGGCAAACTAAACTCCAACAATGTTGTATTAAGAAGGAACTTCGAGGTGTCACAAATGAGTGTCACAAATCAACACTCAATTTTATTCTGGTCAACTGCAGGATTGAAGAAAAAGGGTAAGCATTTTTGTATTGTTCACATTATTTGTCCAACCCCTCTATTCCCGTATTGCGCTCAGTAACGCTAGTGTTCTAACCGATCCCTGATCTTCAGTAATCGAACCGACATCAATTGGAGGAGAGCATTCAACTGTTCATCACGTTGGACAGCCGCAGCATCCGGAGCACCGCTCGGCTCCGACACTGCAGGTCAGTTGGAGTGCCCTACGAATCCATGAATTCTTTCGGCGAATCCTTCAAAGAAGTCCATTTTTCAGGTGCCTGACATGCACCGAGCACACCGGGACCTTTCTCCGTGACAGCGCGGTGATGCTTTTCGATACTCAGTCGAGCACATAGTGGGGTGCAATCCCAATCGGGGGGGGGGGGGGAGGGGCGGGAGGGGGGAGGTACGCCTTATACGCACATTTAAATAATAGTTGAAATGGAAACACACGCAACATATTGTACAACGATATTTCCTTATATTTTCCAGCTCTCATAATTGTTTTAATGGGTACCCAAAGCTGCATTTCTAGTTCGGGGATGAGTGCACGGTAAAGTGAAGCAAAACCTGCAACAAATTCGATATACCATTTTCAGTTGTAATTCAACATTTTTCAAATCAAATTCAATATTGTTCAAAACAAATTCAACGTTGTTCAATTCAAATTCAACGACTTCAGTTACGAAGTCGACGTAGGAACGTTGAAATTGTTTTGAAAAACGTTGAATTTGTTCTGAAAAACGTTGAAATTGTTTCGAAAACATTGACATTGTTTTAAAGAACGTTGAATTTAACTTGAAAAACCTTCAATTTCAACTTAAAATGGTATATATATATTCATAAAGCTTTTAAATGATATGAGCATTATAGGACGGTAGCCAGCCAATCATGACCGAGCGGAGCATTGACTCAATACATGTTGGCCAATCAGGGTGACATCCTGACCTCTCTCAGTAGCGTGCGCACTCGATAAGACCTGATTGGTCTGCTCTGCTGGCCTCATTTCCACCCCGCCCCCTCAATGCTGCCCACATTCGCGACCCGAACCCATCTTAATCTTATATGTATATAACACTGAACTCATTTACGGAGTCCATGCAGAGGAGGGGTGAGTGTTCCCCTAGACTTAGAAACCCCTTAGACTTAGAAATTATTCAAATGCCCTTAGACTTAGAAATTATATAAATGTGTCTACAAGGTGGACCCCGGACTGGGGTTGCACCCATATTGTTTCCTGACAGTTGTGCAGTTTAATGCTTGTACTGACTGCCACATTGCCGATGCTATATACGATGTGAATCATGTAGCTAACTCGAGTGATTTGTTTTCGCTCATCTTTTTCTTGTTTGTCGTTGTTACCTTCACGCGAAATGGTTTCCTCATGTGTCAAACGGAAAACTATTAAGGGTACTTTCCGGGGTGACGGCCAGCGCCGCCGTGGGTCACGTTCATTAGCCAATCATGTTTTATCCCAACACTACTCTCTGAAATTGTCTGACGGTTGAGCAGCTCGGATAGCTTCTGATACTTCTACTTGAAAGAAATTTGTTGACTGAACGATCTCCCAACACGTTTCCTCTTCATCCTTGCTCGAATCGAATTTTCTGTGAATAACTAAATGTGTTTTTGTCGTTTCTATTCACGCATGGTTATTTTACTGTTTTGCATATGTATATGGTACTTTCCTGGATGATGTTCAGCGTCGTTGTGGGACTACACTTTTCGACCAATCACAGGAGAGTGGCTTTCTGCTCTTCTCCAATAGTGAGAGTAGATCAAGGAAACAAACTCTGTGATTGGTCGCCGCTATCCGCAATCCCTTTCCGGCCATCGGCGGCGCTTGTTCATCTTCCCGGAAAGTATCCTAGCACGTGTTCACAGGCGTTTTGCACATGATGTTTTCATTGATGACTTCTGCGGCGTACATTGTGTGTCGACTGTTATCAACAAAGACCTCAGCATGGGTTTTTCAGTGTCTACAATATCAAGCTGCATTATCCATCAATACAGGATACAAACCAGTACACCAGAAATTCAAAAAAACTCATTTTATAGGAATCGCTTTGCAGATTTTAAACGGCAACACCCTGTTATCAAGGTGGAGTGACTGCTTTGAGGCTTTTTGAATGTTTAGTTGTTTAGAAAAAGGTGGATGAAAGCTTATGGCTTTGACCACCTTGTTATACCATCAGCAGCTCAGAAAACTACAATTTTTAACCTGCACAGCTTTGCCTACCGTAAGAAGAAAATATGATCTAATCACGTTCTATAAGTTGTCAAATGGCACGCTACGCCTATCTCTTCATAATATTTATTCAATTTCTAACACAAGAAGTGTGCAGTAGAGGAACCAAATTTCCAGTGCAAAAAGTAGAATAAGCTATTCGCGTTCCATTTATCGAGCTGACGCCAATTTTCTAATTTTACAACGACAACAAAAAACTCACTACGGCAAAATACAAAAACTCGCTGACAGGCATATATAGGAGACTCGTCAGCTTACCCTCCACTTAGACAATTAGTTTTGAATATTCCTAGAGTTTTTGTTCATTTCCTACTCCTACTACCCTTTGCACGTGTAGCGCAGTCGGAGGAGGCGCGACTGTCGCGTGCACCCGATACTAGGTTCCTGGTTCGGATTTCGCGCTCAGGCCAACCAAGCATTCCATCCCTCCGGGGTCGGTGAATTGGTACCAGACTTGTCTGGGAAGGATAAAGCGCTGACTTGTTCATCGGCTGGCCACCGCAAGTCATTGTATGGCCAAATACGCATTCATGTCGCCTCCACGACATCCCGTAGAAGTAGAATGCGCTGGCGCATCCCAGAAGGGATTGACTAACGCCGTCCTTTATCCTTATCCTATACTACCCTTTGCACTGGGCTGTAATTGTTTTCAGTGTTGACGAAGGTCATTTCGTGGTAACCCACGTATACAAAAATTAAATATTACGACGCAGATCTTTAAGATAAAGGGCAAAGGATAAAGGTTGGCGTCAGAAAATTCGTTGGCGGCATGCGCCACGCTTTCTATTAAATCAGCAAAAATTTTGCGACGTTCCATTGTTTTGAATGTTCCCGCTTTTCTTTAAGTTTTATAATCCATAAATTAATAGTGATAAAAGATATCTTCTTACTTTGATACTTTGATGGTCCTTTTGTCACCTGGTGGTCTTCTCAGCGGGGACCACAACTCTTCCAGACCGCTCGATCTCTGGCTGCTTGCATCCAGTGAGGCAGACTCCGCTCTCTGAAAGATCTTGAGAATGAGTCTGCCCATCGCGTTGGCGGTCGTCCCAGTGGTCTCTTATGGTCTCTCGGGAGCCATTCTGTGACACGGAGACTCCATCTATCGTCCTTTCGTCGAAGCAGGTGCCCGGCCCAGCGATATTTGGACTTCTTCATGTACCGCAGCGAATCTGCTAATCGCGACTTCTCCCCTAGCTCCGAGCTTCGTAGGCCTTCTTGCCATTGCTGACGAAGGCTTGTCCTTAGAAGACATCTCTCCAGTGCACGATGCGTAGTTGCATCGCTCTGGCGATTGTCTTGTTGTCGGGCAGGTTTCCGTCGCGTAACACATCGCAGGCAGTACAGAGGCGTTGAATATCGAGGCCCTGAGGCCGGCATCCTTGACCTGATCGGTGACTTCGCGAATCGAACTGAAGGCTGCCCATGCTGCGCGTCTCCTGCGGGCGATTTTAGGGGCGAAGTTCTTATCCATGTTCAGCTCTCTTTCCAGATAGACGTAGGAGTCGACCCGTTGTAGAGCGACTCCATTTAACCTTACGAGTCCCGTGTCACACCACTGATTGACCATAAATTGTGTTTTGGACATATTCATGTCCAATCCAATCTTCATACCTGCCACATTGAGCTCGTTCAGCATTTCCTCGACTTCTGCCGTGCTGGTAGAGATGAGAACAATATCGTCGGCGAAGCGAAGGTTGCTGATCCGTTTACCGTCGACAAGGTAGCCTTTATCGTCCCAGTTCAAGTCCTTCATGGCATCCTGGCGTGCCGCTGTGAATAGCTTGGGAGAAATCGTGTCTCCCTGCCGTACTCCTTTCCCGATAGGAATCTTAAGCTTTCGATCGAACAGCTGGATGGTAGTCGATGTGTTCGAGAAGCATTCGTCGAGAAGTCGGATGTAGGGCGATGGTATACCAGCATGCACAAGTGCGTTCAAAACGGCGTTGATTTCCACAGAGTCGAACGCTTTCCGGTAATCCACGAAGACAAGGACAAGTGGGAGGTAGTATTCGCGGCTCCTCTCGATGAGCTGTGAGACAGTCTGAATATGGTCCATGCAGGAGAAATCCTTGCGAAACCCTGCTTGCTCCACTGGCTGATACTCATCCAAGCAACGCTCCATGCGGTTAAGCAGTATCTTGGTGAAGATCTTGTACATAACCGAGAGAAGACAGATGGGTCGATAGTTGTTGATATCCTCCTGCTGACCTTTTTGAAGATTAGAACTGTTTTCGACTCCTTCCGTGAGTCCGGAATCCTACCAGAGATTTGGTTTCTTTATGTAGGAAAAGAAGGAGGTTTTAAACACGCATAAAATATATAAAATATCTCTTAAAGTTGTAGCCTAGTTTTCGAGAAAGCACAAAGGCCCGATTTTGTGTCACAGAGCTTTATGGCTTGAGTCTCGGAAACTTTAAAATATAATTCAATCGAAATTTAGGTGGTAAATTTGGGTTTTAATCTTTCTAAATAACTATGCAAAACAGAGCTGATATAATACTCTTCGAAATAGAGATTTGCACTGTATGATCTGATGCCTTAACAAATGGAATGATAAGGCCACCTCTGGTCTCTGTATTTAGTGGAAAAAACAAGACATTTTTTAAAGACTAGCTAAATCTTACGAAGAATAGGTCATGGCCAACGTCGTGAAATGGTTTGTGAAAAACTGGAGAAGGTCTAGCCTCCTAGGACCGTCAAAATGGTGTGCAGAAAACGAACTATGTAGTCAAGTTAGAGCAGATCATGCTAATCATAACCTAAAAGCAATGTGTATAAAAATCCTTTGAAAATATGTATGTCGTGTTCTGGCAAACAAAGTGTTCCAACCTATCCGAAAAGCAATTTAAAATAACATTAAATTAAATTAAATTCATCAGTAAGAAGGCTGCAGAATTCAGAAGTTATAGTTATACATTTACTCAATTAGTCTACAGGCATATCACATTCACGACCTTATGTTTCCAAACTTCTTGGAAAGCTTCCAGAGGAGAATACTCATTGATTGCAGGAAGATGCACAAATTGTATTCCAAGAATTCATGTGGTCTACCTGCCTAAATATTCACAACTGCGAAACTGCTAATAGCTGAGATATGTGAAGCGCAGTAGCTTTTACTACTTTTTACATGGTAAACGCTGTTTGAGGCTATAATCGTTTGAAGTTGGAAGTGAAAAGTCAAAAACGGCGGAAACTTTCGTCCCGACCTAATACTTCAATGTCGTTCAGGCAATTTGAACGTGTATTTGAGCCGTAAACTTACGGTGGATGGTCAATAGAAAAGTCAGTTTTTTCCTTTCCAGACATTCTTGGTATTAATTAACCGAATCCGGAGGTGAAAGGCTTGGTTGGCCTGGGCGCGAAATCCGAACCAGGAATCTGGCATCGTGTACACGCGACAGCTGGCGCCTCCTCCGACTGCGCCTCCACGAGATATCACAGTAAACTTTCCGTAATAGCAGACGGGCAAATATAAACACCTTTTTGTCACAATGTTCTCTATGTGCGAGTTGAGAAGATTTTGCTCGTCGTTTTCAAATCTTCAATGCGTCTGTACTGCTAGAACATCGTTAAGTTACTGAAATCTGACATGGTAAGAAGGCGATCTTTTCTTCAATGCAGCTGACCCACCGCGAATTGGAAAGATGTGTTGTGAAGATAAAACCTTCCGGTTCGAATAAGATTCTATTGCAAAGTTCGGGCTTAAGGGCGAAGGCTTAAAGACATTTAATAGGCTCGCTGTAATGTAAAACTATTCTGACAAGTGCACCCCCGAATGGTTACCGTATACCGGTTAGCGATGGAGCGCAAAAACTGTCATAAGCTGTCTGCGCCCTCCTAGCTCAGAGATCGCGCGTTGGCGTCCACGTTGACATTCGATCGATCTCTTGTGCGTCCGCGATGGCCCTACCAGCAAGCGGATCATGGTGCAGTAGACAGTGGGTAGCTTGATGCGAGGGAGGTAGAGGGTTCGGATCCCCAGCGTTGTGGCATACTTGCATTCTACATGGGATTTGAGGAGTTTCGACGTGCACGCAACTTTGAGGCATTTCTTTGCGCATTTTTCCAGCCGTATGCGTTTCTCCGCTCTAAGAGCGCAGAACCCTGCTGCGGACTCCCCCTGAGCGACGAAAGCAGTTCCCGCACGAGCAGCTTGGATGCACCACACCCTGGAGTCCCTTCTCTAGCCCCTTCTACAGAACCCAGATCCACATCCCATGAGCGACGAGAGGTTCGCGTGTGTAGTGCTAGGAATAAAGGATTTCGCGCTCCATCGCTAAATGATACGGTAGCCATTCAGGGTGCGTTCGTCAGGATCGTGCTAGTCTCGCTGTAGTGCATGAAGAAGTCGGAATATCGTTGAACTGGATGCTGGCGTCCGGGAACAATTCACCAGAAGTCAAAGGGGAGTGGAAGAGCTGTGTTCCTCGCTAGGACAACACCAACTGATTGACCACCGAGGTACCAAGACCGAACAAAATGGTGTATGGGTAAGGGCATGCTGCGACCACTCTGGCTCTACAATTTCCTCATGTGGAGAGGAAACCAGGAAAACACAAATCTGTCCTAGTCAGGAGGGGGCGAGCGTAAAATGACAACCATATCCACCAAATTTAAATCAAAAACCTCGTATCGTTACAGCAGCTGAATCTCTCGCAGAAATCCAAGGGAGGGAATGAAGACGCAAATCACAATATGCCCCCTCCGATTGGGATAGATCCGAATGATCCTATTCACGAGCACTCATCAACATCAACAGTACAGATTTTTAATTGTTTATTGATGCCATATCACAAAAAAAACAGAACTATATAGCAACACAATGGAAACAGTGCAGTATGTGTTTATACAGCAGTGAGAAAAAGTTAATTAATTAACGAATCAATGAACAACCAAAAAGACATGCAGCCATAGTTAATATCATAACCAGAATAGAAATAATTAATAACAAAAATTGTAATTGATCAAATACTAGCTTTTTTAGCAAAGTGAACCCAGCTTTCGACAGTATGTCTACCCATATCCAGCACAATCGACTTCGATTCACGATCGTCCTTATTCTCTCTTACCGCCTCAATCCCCCTCGACATCTCCTGCAACAGCCATCTTGAAGAACATCACCTTGAAGAAAATGAGAAGACATGGAACTGATCACATGTACAGTCTTCACCTGCCCTTTCACGCGTATAACATATACTCCACGTATGGAAAATTCAAATGACTTTTTTAATACACTGGTCGCACTGCTCTACTTGAAGAATATCCATGGGAATATGTAGCAGTTAAAATATGAACGAAACGAATGAAGGTTTTATTTTTAGAAGGATAAGACCAATCTGGCTCTATATTTTCCTCATGTGGAGAGGAGTCCCCTAAACACACTTAAAAATAGTAAAATCGTACCACACATTCTGACCATGACACGAAATAAGCACACTGGTTGATCCGCAACAACGATGAAATTCCGCCAAATTCGTGTCTATTATACAAGGCGGCGTGAGTGCCAGGGTTTAGTTGTCCTGGAATTTTTCAATGCGGGTTTCGCATTATTGAAAAGATATAGGTGCGAGTGCTGTGCAGAAGCAAGCGTTTGCAACAAACACTATAAAGCGTGTAGCGCAACAGTTTTACAGCAAATTTGGTTAGGCAAGCATTTAAGATAATGATAGAAGAGTTACAAAGCATAATCCATAACCTTAAAATTTTGGGTCATTGTCGCGAATGTGGTCAGCTTTGGGAGGTGGAAACGCGCCTGGCAATCACGTCGCATTGAATGGTCGTGCCAGCCAGAGAGGATGTGCACGGTCTGTGCCCTGATTGGTTGGCGCGTGTTCGATCGATAACCTGATTGGTTTCAGTTGGCTGGCGTGCTGCAACCTTCCAAGCTGCTCACATTCACCACATAGACAAAGTCTTGAAAACGAGAGTTTACTGAGTTGTTTCTATCTAAGCATAAAAGGCTATAAACTGCCCCAAAGATGTCAAATTGTGATCGAAAGTCTCGCACTAGACGAGACCGATATGAACGGCCAGCTCCTCTCCTCCTCTCTATTTGACAGTCGGATGTTTATGAAGAGAGGTGGTGGTGTAACGGCGTGAGCATCCTGCCCGTGTAGATGCGGGAGGATTCGAGTTCAAGCACCGGCTACTGCTACCGCAACTAAGCCCGCCTGAGACAGCTTCCCTTCTAGATGTTGCCTAAAAACTTCAACGGCCCCTTAAATCTTGTTCCCACAATGAATTGGTATCAGACTTGTCTAGGAAGGATAAAATGTCGACTGGTCCATCGTGTGGCCATCATAATTCACTGTATCGGCTAAATATGCATTCAAATTGTCTCAGCGGTATCCGTGGAAGTGGAGTGCGTGGCGCATCCCTCTAAAAGATTGAGTGACGTCGATCTTTTCCTTTTTAGTGGAAAAATACTAGGTGGAAAATCGCACATAACTTCCACAAATCGGAAGTGGCCGTGAAGCTCCCTAGTCCATACAAACACGTCTGCCTTCTCTTCAAGTTTTATGTAACTTTTTAACGCTGCATATCAGAAGGTTTAAGTTATCACTGATTTCTGCTGGGTTCGTACGTTAGGTGTCCCCCTGATTTACGGTAGCGCCACCGCCCCCGATTACTGTAGCGTGGCGTGTTGTTGAGCCCGCCTTGGACAAGCTATGACGAATGAATAGAGCAGACTGTGCGCAACGGAGCAGACTTTCCATCGTAGGGCGGTGATTGAGGACTTTAGTCGTTTTTTGCCGAGCTTCCAACGGAGCACACAGCTGCTTCTCGAAATGAGCTAGAGAATGAGATGACGTTACTCTACTAGAGGAGAACTCAGTTAAGGAGGGTCTAGCGAGGCGGGTCAGCCTACGGTAGTCGAACGCGTCGCTCCGCCTTCTACAGTAGTGGAAGGCACCTAACGTAACTCACCCATTTCTGCTTATGTGTACATATACTGTCATTCGCTTCAGACACCATTCAGAACGCTGTTGGAAACTATCCCAATGGTGGGCGGGAGCACTTCATATTTTGGATTATCCTAGTCGGGAGGGGAAAACTTAGGGAGATAGTTGGGCCTACACTATCATACCGCATGGCCACCTTACCGGAGCTTGTCCAAGAGTCGTCAATATCATGAGGTAGCGGGTGGAGCTCTCGGGCATGTTCAAGAGAGAGAATGGTGAGTCAAAACACCATGCGGAGCATACACGCCGACTAGGATAGGTCCTATATGACCGCTTTCAACGGCAGTGAAATTGGAAGTAACCAAGACGACAAGCCGAACTATCCTACCAGGAGAATTTCTTGTTGAATTTCCTAGATGGGAGGCCACACACTGTGTGTCTGCTTCCCTTTTGTAGCGCTGCCACTTCGGTTACAATAGACCCCATAGGTCCAATCCCCTTCCAACCCCTTCAAGTTCTCATGGTGAGGAAAAAGTCAACTGCTCCTTTTATGCGACTGTCAAAGGCGACTTCTGGAAGCACACGTTTGCACGTTCTATGGAAGAGAAGCACACACACGCTATTGTTGCCTCTTCACAGAGAAGAAGTAATGCTGACGTAAGAGTAGTGAGAACGAATTCAAATGTGAAGCAAAATGTAGTTTCCTAAGGAAGGACTATAATTTCACGTAGTGAGCCGCCCCATAAACATGAACTCGTACACAGGAAGGGCTTTCTGTGATTCGTTTGCGGTCACGTATTACAGGTATGATAGGTTACATGGAAACTCCTTTTTACAAAGGAATGTGGGACAATCTCCGTCATATTTTACAATGGATGCCAGGCGTTTCAGCACGGCTTAAATGTGACACCGTGGATGTAAACTGCATGCATTCGAGCTGAGTTTTAGTTGCTCACGCTGATTGTCTGACCCTTTTCAGAATGCACGTTGAACGTTCCCGTGGCAACAATGAATTCGTGAAGCAACAAACGCAACAAAATGTGCGATACTTTCCGGAATAAGCTAACAGCGCATCAGGAGACCTCATTTCCTAATCACAATCAGAGTTGCTATACTCTTTTCGCCAATACGAAAAACAAGGAAAGAGACTGCAATATTGATCGCCGCCGACAAGTGTGTGTGATCTCCACCCTGTGGCGACGTTGCTTGAGCTCAACCCGGAAAGTACACAAGGTGCTGCTGCAGGTGTGTGCAAGTGGTGAGCTACTTCTCGAAAAGCACACAGTTACCCACCTGAGGCAACGACTCGTCGTCGCTGCTTTCCTGCCAGCCTTCGCTCGAATCGTACAACGGGTTCACTCTCATGATGAATTCGCAGAGTTGCTCGAAGTCGCGACTCTGAAATGGGAGTGCATCGTTCAGACTTCGAACGCTTCGAATTACTATACTTTCCCTAGTAGTACACAACACCTCCGATTTCTACCGATTGCGC
The DNA here is from genome assembly GCA_947359475.1 of Heligmosomoides polygyrus bakeri. Lineage (NCBI taxonomy): Eukaryota > Metazoa > Nematoda > Chromadorea > Rhabditida > Heligmosomidae > Heligmosomoides > Heligmosomoides polygyrus. The sequence continues at coordinate 85,703,327 of OX375870.1, forward strand.
TACCGTATCACGGCCATGACAATACTTCCACGTCTGTTAATTGTTTGATGTGTCTTACTGTGTATAAAGGAGCTGATTCATCAGTTCGTCCCTCTGTCCGTGCGTCCGCGCAAAACTAATTTCCATTGGGAGGATTTTGCAACACTTCATCTCGTTCTATATGTTTTTCTTAAGTTGACAGTTTGGAACGGGAATCAGACCCATTTCTATAAACGCCTCCAGCTTAACTGTTTCCATACTGGTATCAGCTATCGGCCCATCCAGTACTGATCGGTTTCACAAGGTGTGGGTGCCGCGTTCCATTAAGCAGCGCCGGTGGCGTAATGGCGTGGAGCATTCTCACACAGTTAGCAGGAGGTGCGGGTTCGAGTCCCGCCTGGTGTTAGAGCTTTGATAGCAGCAAAACAGCTTTATGAAAGAAACCAGACCAATACGATCATTGTAAGAATGCTTTCTAAGAAGCAGAGCAGTACCGATTGGCCACTAAAGATGTCATCGGTTTTCCCTTCGATTTGATTGTTTCATAAAGGAGAATGCATTCCAGCTACATATAGCTATATGTGAATAGGATTATAACTGGAATGCATTCTTAGAAATCCTACTATATATAAAAGAGTAAGCGGTTGTCCGTCCGTCTGTCCATCCGTCTGCCTATCCGTCTGGCCTTTCCTATCCTATCCTAGACGTCGAGTAACAGGCGTCCGGGTTCAGACCATGTGTCACCCATGTCAGGTCGAGAGGGTCAGAAGGCGTGTCACCGATGTCGTGCAAAGGGCTTTCGTACTCACCATCAGAAGACATGTCACCGACGTCGTTCTACAGGCGTCCGAATTCAGAAAAGGTGTCACCGACGTCGTTCAACAGACGTCCGGGTTCATAAGGGGTGCCACCGACGTCGTGCAACAGGCGAACGGGTTCGGAAGAGCTGTCGCCGAAGTCGCGCAAAGGGGGAAGGGGGGGGGGCAGGTACAGAAGACATGTCAGCGATGTCCTTCAAAAGACGTCCGGCTTTAGAAGACGAGTCAACGATGTCGATTAAGCGATGTCCGGGTTCAGGCATGTCACCGATGTCACGCCGTGAGCGTGGGAGGACAAGTTTGGGGGGGGGGGGAATATCTTGAAAAGTGAAATTCTTGAAGTTCGTGAAAGTGAACTGGAAGGGGGAGGGGGGCTGGAGGTGACACGGAGACGGGGAACCAGTAATACGGGATCTCTAAAATGGGGTCAGTAGACGGGACCAAGGGAATGGGGAAACCAATAATGGTGTTCAGTAGACGGTTACCAATAAGGGAACAAGAAAGGAGGAGTTAATTAAGGATGGTTACCAATAAGGGCAATCAAAAAGAAGGGGTCCAGCAGCTGAAGCGGGCAAGAGGGGACCACTAAAGGATGACCTGTTCGAGAGAACCAGTAAGGTGGGGTGGGGAGGGGGGGGGGGGGGGGGGGGTGGCGTCCGGATTCAAAAGATGTGTCAGTGTTGTGGGGCAACGGGCTTCCGCGTTCAGAAGACGTGTCTCCGATGTCGGTCAAAGGCCGCTTGGGATTGCAAGACGTGTCACCGACGTACAGAGGCAGGCGCGTTCGCTTATCCGTTTAGTATCTCTTATTATTGACAGTTTTGAGGAAAACATTTCTCTAAAACATAGGAGAGAGGTTATCTCCTCAATGGATGATATCTGTGTGATTCTTTCCATCTTCTAACAGTGATGACTTTATTGGGAACTTCATTTCAAGAGAGCAGTTATATGAAACAGCTGCATCACAATCGCAGAAGGTTTCGGACATGAGCAAACCGAATCAGCATGGTATGCGTCTGTGTAAAGAAGTTTTTCAGGGTTTCGGGGTTTGGGGGCGAAGCCCCCAACCAGACGTTTGGCGGCCGCTAGGCCGTTGAACGTCTGGTGTTGCTATATTCAAGGACTGATCGAAACCAATCAACCACTTAATATCGATCGATGTTCTCAGTTTTTGCTTGGAGTTGACCGTTTTAGATGGGAATAGCATGAACATGGTTACAGCTGGCCTAGAAATGCTGCTCTGCTGACGACTAATCGATACCGGTCAACATTGTCGATTTCTGCAGAGAACTATCCAATTGAAGTGGAATTTATACGAATATACTGGTGATAGGGGGCGTGTACATAGGAGGAGGTGCTGGCTGTCGGAGCACCCAGGTTCTTGGTTCGAATTTCCCGCCCAGGCCAACCAAGCCCTTCATCCCTCCGGGGTTGGTGAAATGGTACCAGACTTGTCTGGAAAGGACAAAGACAAGGTGAATTGTTCATCGGCTGGCTACCGCAAGTCATTGTATGGCCAAATAAATCAGCGTTCAAATTGCCTACACGACATCCCGTAGAAGTAAAATGCGTGGCGCACTCCAGGGATTGTGCAAAGCCGTTCCTTATTCTTTTACTGATCAAAGAAATTTTACTTCTGGTGTTATTTAACTGCTAGTGGTGCATGGTAGTGCAGTCGGAGGAGGCGCAGTGTGTCACGTGCAAATCGAATCAGTTTTTGGCTCGGGCCCCGTCCATGCCAGCCAATCCACTCATTCTTCAGACATCAGTTCCCTAGAAAGGATAGCCCCTGAATTTGCGTTGTCCCTTTTACATCTGAATCTATGACTTGAGCTAGTGCATGATGAAACCGCACTTTCTTAGAAGAGGGATTCTTTCAGGCGTACTTAAAGGGCTTCTGAATTAGATGCTTAAAGCACTCAACAAGTTGGTGCGTTGCTCTACAATTATAAATGCAATGAAATTAGCCGCAATCCTACGGTAAGGAACAGTGCAAGTTCGGTGCATTTGCATCTGAATGAAAGTGCGCATGGGGTGCACTTCTATGAGGGATGAGCTTCGCCGATTTCTGACCTGCATTTGTAGGCTGTTCCTAACAAAGTTGCTATCGCGACTCCTTGCCGAACGTGTCGACATCCGATTCGATCGCCCTCCTTGAGCGTTGGATCTTCTGAAAAAATAAACTTTCTCAATACGGGAAATAAAAAGTGGGCACAGCTTCTTTAATGCATTTGCTTCTGAAGGTTCATATGAGAGTACTCACAGCATATACCATTTTCAAGTCGAATCGAACGCTCTTCTAAGCTTGTATGCTATAAAAGCTAAAGCGAAGTATTAAATAAATACAATTTTCGAGGGCATCCTTGGCAAAAAAAGGGCAAAAAAACTCGAAAATTGTATTTATTTAATACTTGCCAGAAGTTCTGCAAAGAAAAGAAGCTCTTATAATCACGAAGCGTAATAAAGCATTGTACTCAATCATTCTTCCTAAAGCGAAGTTTTCGAGTGCTCGGCGAGATTCAGTCTTATAATGCGTTATATGCTTGCTTGTTTGCTGTGCTTTATGATAAAGTTTAGTTTATTATTTTTTTTCTTAAAAATAAATTCTTTATAATTTTTTATTTTTTATTTGGACTTATGCCATCAAAGCGAACTGTTCCAAAAAATCTGTTCCTCTACAGTAAACTAGAGACTATCCAAAAAAGGTTGGAATAATCCTTTATAAAGGGTAGATTTTTATATAACTTTCTTTGATGTTTTAACTCATCCACCCAATAAGTGAGCACATGGTTGAAATTTTACAAAATTTTTTATTTTTCAAGGAAAAATAATGGTGTAAGCCTTGTTTTAAAGACCAAGAATTCAGCCATGTTTACACCAAAAAGGGATTGCGCCATGCCCTCCTTGAGGACGGCGAGAATTTTATTCGATTGATAGCAGAATTTTTGTTCGCCTGGAGTTTGGCACTTGTTAACGATGCAACAAAAACCTCGCTTTGATAGTTTTGAGTGGGGTTTACACTATCAATCAAATAAAAGTCGCGGCAAACTTTTTGAGTGCACAGCGCGATCTAATCTATCTTTCAATGCGCTGTATGCTTGCTCAGTTGCAGGGCCTTAAGACAAATTTGCTTATATTTTTTATAGAAAGTTATACCAAGTTTTCCTTGAACAAAAGATATTCTAACCATATTATTGAATTCGTAGTCGAAAAATTGAAATCACCTGTCTGAAGGTCATTTGATTTGGAAGAGTTCGCCTTGATTTCAGAAGTCTGGAAGCTGGCTTAAAAGAGAGACCAGTTTGATTTGAAAAGTGTCCAATTCAACGTTGGTATTAAAAGGTTAATCCTGTCTCAACACTATAATTATGCTCTAACAAAAATTTCGAATATTCGAATGGTGTCGAACAGCGAAAGTTTTCGAGCATTCGAAATCGAATATATTCGAAAACGCGGCTCTTTTTGAATATTCTATTTCGATTAATCCAATTTAATTTGAAAAGTGTCCAATTCGACGTGAAGATGGTATTAAAAGGCTAAAGTTATCTTAACACTATTCTTATGCTCTCGCAAAAATATCGAATACTCGAATGGTGTCGAACACCGAAAATTTTCGAGCATTTGAACTCGAATATATTCGAAAACGCGGTTTTTCTGATTATTCTAATTCGAATACATTCGAAAACGTGATTTTTTAAATATTCGAATTCGAGTATTCAAATTCGAATGGAAATCTTTTGAATACCGAATCGATCGGGTCATTCGGGCATACTTATTAATACGTGGCAACTGCATGGCAGTGTTCCTCGCGCGCGCGGTCGCGCTGCGCAGCGCTTGGTTGGCCTTCTAAGCTTGGATCCTAGTCTTGCAAGAATCAAGAGTTTCATAATGGGCTGCAAGGACAGTTCTGTTAGTTTTCGATGACTATATTCAAAAAATCATAACTCGACTTTTTAGCCAAAAACTACTGTGTGCGCCACTTCTCTGCCGATGTGACCGATACTATTAGGTTGTAACGAATTAAATGGAACTGGCTCGCGCCATTTTTTGGCGCGTCTTTACGCGTTTGATCAAGAACAAACCGTAACATGTGGCATATCATTTAGAAGCGCAAACTTTGCTCTACCGGTGAGTACCAAATTTTCTATGTAAAAGTGGGAAAACTTTAGAGTTTTATTGACTTTTTTGCAGATGGACAAAAGGGTAATCCGAGGCATTTACTTGTATGAATTCAAGCTGGGCACTACAGCTAAGGAGGCGGACGAGAAGATCAACGCCGCATTCGGTCAAAGATGTTCCACAATTCGGACGGCGTATCGTTGGAATCAGAAATTCCGGAATGGAGATGAAAGCTTGGAAGAACATGAAGGTCGTGGGAGGCATAGTGATGTTGATGAGAACAGGCTGAGAGATGTGGTAGAGGAGGATCCACACAAAGGTACCAGGGAGATAGCGAAGGTTCTTGGCGTCAGTCACAACACAGCTGCCCGGCATCTGAAGGAAATTGGAAAGCCCAAAAAGCTGGAAAGATGGGTGCCTCACGAGCTGTCTGAGGAGCAAAGAAACCGACGATATGAGATCTCGTCCGCACTGCTTCTACGGAACGAAACGGACCCATTCCTTGATCGCATCGTAACCTGTGACGAGAAATGGATAATGTACGACAACAGGCGACGATCGGCACAGTGGGTGGACAGCGATGAGAGCCCCAAGGTTTTTGCGAAGCCGGAATTGCACCAAAAGAAAGTAATGGTGACAGTATGGTGGTGTTCGCTGGGAATTGTTCACCATAGCTTCCTCCCTCCCGGTGAATCCATCACGGCAGAGCAGTACTGCATTGAAATTGAAGAAATGATGAAAAAGTTGAAGGATATCCGGCCGGCCTTGGTAAGCCGAAGGCGAGTTCTCCTTCTGCACGACAATGCTCGCCCCCATGTAGCACGAATGACGTTGCAGAAATTGAATGAGCTGAGCATTGAAACTCTACCCCATCCTCCGTTTTCTCCCGACCTCTCCCCAACAGACTACCATTTCTTCAAGCATCTTGGCGACTTCTTGGCAGGGAAAATATTCAAATACCAACAGGATGCCGAAGGTGCCTTCGAAGATTTCGTCAATTCCAGAACTTCTGATTTTTATGTTACTGGGATAAAAAAGCTTGTGTCACGTTGGCAAAGATGTGTAGAATCAGAAGGTTTTTATTTCTTGAACACATTAGTTTAAGCCTGGAGCGGCTGATATAGAGGCTATAAGTTGTTACAGGATGTTTTGTTACGATCAAAACTCTTGCGCCAGGCGGGACTCGAACCCGCATCTTCTGTCAAACAGCGCCGGTGGTGTAAGGCGAACATCGCTGCCCGGAAAGCAGAAGATGCGGGTTCGAGTCCCGCCTGGCGCAAGAGTTTTGATCGTAACAAAACATCCTGTAACAACGGTTTTTATTTCGATTAATAAACTTGCGTTCAAGCCGAGATATTAACTGTTTAAATTTACAGTGGTTCAGTGCCATTTATTTCGTTACATCCTAATAAGTTATCGCACTTTTTCCTGAAAAAAAAATCTGGCGCGTGGCGCTTATAATCACCAAAAACGAATTCAACATCATGATGTTCCACAAACTGGCCGAGGAATCTGATAAGTGGAGCCTACCTGGAGACGTTGTGCCGTCCACCGGTGAACAAGTGCTTCTTTCCTCGTTTTCGCAGCTGGTACCGCAGTCCGGCACATGATAGCATCTCACGATACGTGTGACGCATCCGATCGTTGAAGTAGGCGTAGATGAACGGATTGCACACATGACTGCACAGCCAGATCTGACGGCACAAGTATTCAATTCCACCTGGTCAAAGTTGTCCTGTCCTAGCAATTGTCAACACCTGTATCAAAAAGAAAAAATGCCAATTTTCTCATCACAGACGAACATTCTCGTCACTTGGAATTTACCGCTTTGCCCTCCTAAGAACTTAGGGTTTCCTTCACCCAGTCCGTTAGTCTGCCCGCACGTCTTCGCAAAATTGGTTGCACGTCCTAGCCTTTCACAGCAGCCATGTCGATTTTATGGTTCGTTGTCAGGATTGACCCAGATTCTGATGACTGATTGCCAGTAAGCCGATTCTAGCTTGAATTTTTGTTTGTTTGTTTGTCCCTCTTCCTTACGCCCGGTTAATTTTTATAGGTTTCCTATGTGTTATCGAGTTCAACTACATTTCTAGCCTTTACATGCTGAGATTATAAGCGCATCGTAGGATATATAAATAAAATGAAATTATCCCTTGGAGGTGAGTATCATTGAAATACATTACGTGTTTGACAGAAATTCACAGCTGGCGATTCGCATCGATTGGTTGGTCAATATCAATCGCTATTTGGTGAATTGGTGAATTTTCGACCAGAAATAGTCATTTAAACTGGGAACCACTTGTATATGGTGCTCGATGGATAAAGTTCACAGTACGCACGTAACTCGTGCTTACACGGCAATCATTATCGATCGATATGGTTAATCTTTAACCACAAGTGGCCACATAAATTGCGAGTCACATGCATATGACCCTCGATCTACAAAGTACATGAGCTGTAAATCGTATCGCTCGTCGATCAATATAATCGATCACCGGTCAGAAGTGGCCATTTGAACTGGGGGCCACACATATACATATAAGGTGCTCGACATACAAAGTTCACGGCATTAAATCGTATCGATCGGCCAATCAATATCGATCGCTATAGTAGATCTTCACTGTTAAGTGTCCATTTAAATTGGGAGAAACGCGTATACGTTGCTGTATAAAATTCATGGCATGTAACTTTGGTTGTCCCGTCAGTTAATATTGATCGATTCTCTAGTCTTTTGCACAGAAATGGCCGTTCGATGTGGAGATCAAGCGAATATGATAATCGACGGGCAGAATTCGCAATAGGTTACCAGATATCAAATTATTGTAGAAGAAAAGAAACTTCACTGAAGTACGGAAAAAATGAATTGAATCGAATGGCTACCGTTTTCAGTAATGTTGTCTACGATATTGGTTGTGATTATGCTGTCCGCATTCGGGAGCTAATTTTAGAGAAACTGGAGACTATTGGTAAAGCCCCTCAAGAAAATAAAAAATAATGACTTGGTTGTCAAATTTAAGAAGTTTGTAAGAGACGTTTCAATAGCACGGCAGTCATCGGCGGACTGTCGAGAAATTCTGTCTGCTAGAGCGCACTAGCCAATCATACCCCTCGGTCGATCTTGCCAGAAGCACGTGATTGGCTAGGGCTACTGCAGCCGCCTCTTGCTAACGCCCAGGCAGTTTTCCCGAATAGCACCATCACTGCTCTCATGCGCAGTCATGAGAGTATACGTTAAGAGCACGTTTTACATGATTTTTTTTTGTACTTCTCCTTATTACGTCAAGTTACCAACAATTCTGTATGCAACCAGAGGACCTTAAGATCTGCTGTAACTGAACAGTTGGTGACCAGCGAATATATAGTAGGATGAAAGCACCGAAGCATTTCATCGGACAAGTTTTTTTCAAATTTGATTTGAATGTGAATTAACCAATATTGTATTGTAGACGTGAGTGCGCTTTGCTAGTAATGTGACTCACGATGTGCAGTAGAATCATTTGCCATGGGGTGAAAAAATGATAGAAATAAGGCTTGATGAAGTACAGGAACGTTGAGAACGTACAGAGAATCGACGGATAGAAGAACTGGAATGTTAGACGAGCCTGAAAAGCGTCTAATTAGTTATTCTAGCATCGAATGCAATCTGCCTTGAAACGCTTTCGCAATCAGATCCTGGCCAGCTCGCTACCGATAAAAGAAGAAACTCCACAGCAGGAATTGCCAGATTACCTGCTTTCGAAACCGATTTGCGCTGTTCTGGTTCAGCTTGTTGGAGCAGATCTTCCGCTTCACTTGCTGAATTTTCCGTAAAACAAGCGTCGAACAAATCCACTGCACGCCAAGTCCGATGCAGTCGATCACGCAAATCGAGGCGAAAAATATGGCTGAAACTGCACCGCTAGAAACGCCGTCTCACCCACTGCTTTTCGACCTCTGATGTAAGAATGCGCTCCTACTGTTTGCAGGCCTGCTATTCAGAACAGTCCTTGTACTGCAGTAGAAAATCGCGCTCACCTGGGCGACCACCTTCCGTAGTAATGAAGCTAACGGTCCACATATCCCGTCGAATTCCTATCAGTGGTTCCGGTATTGTTCCAGCGATTGCTAGAAGAGAACGTATAGACAGTGCTCTGATATAGTACCACTCCGCGAAGGAGCCATATACAACCATTCATAGGCATGCCATGTAGTAAAACCAGTGTAAGCTATAGAGAAGGCGTAGCGCAGTCGGAGCAGGTGCCGGCTGTCACGTGGACCCGATAGCAGGTTCCTGGTTCGGACTTCCTGCCCCGGCCAACCAAGCCTTCCGTCACTCCGGGGTCAGTGAATTGGTACTAGGGTTGTCTGGAAAGGATAACGAGCTGACCTGTTCATCAGCTGACCACCGCAAGTCATCGCATGGCCAAATATGCATTCAAATCGCCTCCGCGACATCCTGCAGAAGAAGAATGTGTGGAGCATCCCAAAATAGTCTGCGTAATGTCATCCTTTATCCTTATGCTATACCAAGCTGTAAGGACAGCTCATTGTCAGTATGGAAATGGGGAGAGGACAATAACGATGAAAGGGTACAAGTGGAGATTCCGCACCAAGGCGTGTCAGCGCAACACAGGCCAATCAGAGTCTTCCATTGATCGCGTAAACGTAGGCCGGACGTCAGTCATCGTTGTCAATCTGTCGTAGTTTTCCTCGATATACACTATGGGACAGAAAACCACTTCGGGTCCATGCTCCCCTACGCTGACACGCTGAACCAGAGCCAGGAACCGGATAAGAAAAGGAACTCCAGGACGTGGTCGATTTTTGTACAGATTGGTTAAGTATATCACATCACGGAACTACTTATTTTACCAAGTGCTCTGACAAAAAGAAGAAGCTCTGTGAGGGTGACCACCTAACCAACCCGCATTAAGATTGTGTTCCCTCCTGTCCGAGTCGACAGAGCCTTAAGACTTAACAGATTGTCGATTTCGAACATCTAACTGTAACTAAAGCTCGAAACCTTCTGCAGGTCAATTTCTGAGCAGTACAAGGCCACTGAACTAGTCACATTCGCCTTGTCAGCCCACGCTGAAGTGCCGCTGTTTTTTGTAATTTTTGATCTGGCGTGGAGTTGCCCACAGGAAATTTAAAAATCCACTGAGGTGCTTTTAAGACAGTCCCCTAATTTTGAAAATCTCCACGGGAGGTTCATCGACCTATCTTGTTGGGCAGATGAAGCGCTTCTCTGATTGGCTGGCACCGCCATGCCTGCGGCTTTTTTCCCGCCTTGGCGTAAATTCCCGGATTGTACCGAATAAAGAAAGAAACATGGAAAAATGGAAAACAAAGAGACCCGTATGCTCAACAGATTGCCTGCCCTGCGGTCAATCAAGGCACTTTAAACACCATCTTGTCTGCTCAATGGGGGTTTTGCCCCAACACTGCCCGTGAAATGGTCTGGTGGCCTAGGTGGTACTTTTCGATGCTTCCGCTTACTCAAAGTTGTTTCCTGAACGTCACTCTGACTCCAGTTCATCTTCAAGTTTGCTCACTAGTATACATTGGATCTGATACCGAATCCAAACATTAGGATTCTTATTTTTTCAAACCGCGTATAGATGGATCATACGGGAAATAGCATTTTAAAAGGTCAGAATCTGAGGGTGATTCGTGCAAGGATTATTCAATAGAGCGCATTCTTTTTCGATTATTCAGATGATTGGATTTTCCTCAGATCAGATAATGGATATACGAATTGGATAAGATGTCAGATATCTCTGCTTAAAATCAGTCATCTGAACTATTCGAAAACTCGGTCTTGCAAAACACACTCTTACCTGAATAACCCTGAATCGATCCTTTCAAATATGTCATTATCAACATGAATCAGTTCATAGGCTCTGAGGCTTGAAAAATGACGTTCCCAGTTATCCAAACTGGCGTCAGATCCAACATATGTTTGCTAACCGTTGCACTGTCACCGCTGATCGAAATTTTTCTATGAATAGTTAAATGTGTTATTGTTATTTGTGTTTTGCGAGTTTATTCTGTTTTGAATATGTACTCGATACTTTACGGGCTGATTGCTAGCTCACAGTGGGGCCATGTCATGATCTACGGTCAAACACGGAAGAGGTGTGCCATGCTTTTCCGAGGGGGAGAAGTTACTTTCAGGGATAATGACCAGCGCCTACCCCCGATGGACGCTGATCATCGTCCCGGAAAGTACTACGTTTAGAAGAATACGTTAGAATCAATCGGCTACGTACCGGCTGCAAGTCCAATAATCCACGTGGATAACGACAATCCAACAGCTACAGAAACCCGATTCAATGATTTCGCCTTCGTTCCGTAGTAACAAATTGCAATGCAGCGGTTCAGACCAAGCATGGCGTACGTGATCTGAATATGAAGACGTGTTTGTTTGTCGTTGTATTCACATCGTCAAAGAGCTGCTCCGTGCAGAAAAGAGCTGCTGAACTGCCGCTCACCACCCCCGCAGTCCAAGCAGCTATGGCCAGAAACGAGAGCACGTATTGGATGGCATGGGGCGCCTCGAGCACCACATCCGGCAGCGGCGGTTGTTGACTGTCGTTCAGCAAGGCGGATGATTTCTAAACAAACGCCGTTTTATATGCGACGTCGTGGAGCAGAATTAAAGCGGCAACCGAGGTTAACAGCCCTCTCGATTAAGACAACGAGACGCCGAACAGAGCGCCCTAACTGGAGATATTTCAGTTGAAAGTATTGGGACGGTGAAGTTTCCGTTTTCTGACAACTAACCCTTCGTAAGATTCATAGCAATGATTGGCCTTGCAATGATTTTTACCGTTTTCACAGTAGTTTTTTTTACCGTGGCTCCTACCGTCTCTACCGTCCCGTTTACCGATGTGTTACCGTAGCCTTTAGTGTCTCTCTACCGTTTACCGATGGTTTACCGCAGCTTTCACCATCTCTACCGTTCCGTTTACCGATGCCTAGACTTTTCAAAATCTGAAGAAAGCCAGTCAACGAAGACAATCCCCGATCTAACCATAAGTTCGAAACAAGTAAATAAGTCAACTATTCTTTGTGATATTCAAGACAAATTATGCCCTGCTGAAAAACCCCTATGTAAATTTGAAACCAAGATACGAAATATTAGGTCGAACCAAAGGTTTTCGACGTTTTCATCCGTAAATTTTAAACGACTCTAACCTCGTACAGGGTCAGCCATTTTAATAAGGGTAAAAACTGTAATATTTGGCTTGTCGTTACTGTTTTCTTTCGTGGTTTTCTAATTATTTTTATTTTAACTTGCGTTAGTAGTCTGACGTATTTGAATGATTTTGAGGAGCACTTTCTATAGTGTATGAATAACAAAACAAACAAACAACTATACAAATGTCCTTGCTAATCGAAACAGACAGTAGATCTTTATCGGTAAGCGGTAAGAACACTTAAACAGTTGAAATTTATTTTTATTCCACGGATTCACCTCTTACTAGGGAAGGGTTTCGACCTCCCACGAAACTTCTAGTTGAGACCAGGATCATTAGAGAGAGCTCGGAATGCTGGTTACGAATATGGGTGTCAAAATTGCAAAATGAGATTCCTGAGAGAGTTACGGCCTGCCGAACTCAGGGGGCCTCACCACAGGCTGGCTGTCCGACACACCTGGCGCGAGAGTGGTGAGTCACCGTAAAAAGGGCCAGCCAGATGGGGCGGTGGCGCAGGGGTAGTGCTCCGGCTCGTCAGGTTCGACTCGTTGGTTCGTTTCCCGTTGCTCCCGATTTCTTTGCAAATCATGATTTTTCTTCGAAATGTCCTTTTGTTCAAAATTATAACAAGGGTTCGATTAAATAGCCTTGAAAACTACCATACACGCTTGTAAAATGCTTGAAGGCAAAAAACTGCTATTCTGACATTTTTATTTACTATTTTGCACAAATAGAGTCCAAATCATATATTGAATAACTGGAAGCGTTTATGACAACCTTGGCCAGGAGTGACAAACACACAAGCATTTTCACAAACGCGTATGGTAGTTTTGAAGGCTATTTAATCGAACCCTGTTATAATTTTGAACAAAAGGTCATTTCGAAGATAAATTATGGTTAGCAAAGAAATGGGGAGCAACAGGAACCGAACCAACGAGTCCAACCTGACGAGCCGGAGCACTACCCCTGCGCCACCGCCCCATCTGGGTGGCACTTTTTACGGAGCCCCGATGACTCACCACTCTCGTGCCAGGTGTGTCGGACAGCCAGCCTGTGGTGAGGCCCCCTGATTTCGGCAGGTCATAGCGCGCTCAGGAATTTCATTTTGCAATTTTTACACCCATATTCGTAATCAGCATTCCGAGCTCTCTATAACGATCCTGGTCTCAACTTGAAGCTCCATGGGAGGTCGAAACCCTTCCCTAGTTAGAGCTCGTTGAGAATGCTTGAAAATAACAATGTGAGAGCAACGTGCTTTTCGATTAAGGAAAATAAATTGTAGGTTTCTAAACCAAGTTCTGCAGTTTTTGAAAGAGTGAGTTTAACAATGTGGTATTTTAGGTTGCCGCTCGGATGGGTAGAAACTCCTGGTCTACCAGAGAGGGCACATTTTTAAAAAAGGATTTTCAGTCTACTAGGACATGGTCCCTCACCCACTTCATTCTCCGACTACGCTTATCAAGCACCCTTAAGGCAGAAAAATTCATCTGATGATGAGTTGAAGACGTTAAAAGGGCAGTATGCAATTTTTTTGCTCTCGGCTGACGCATGCCCATTAGGTGAGAAACTGTAGTGGCTAACGATGGTAATTGTATTGCTGAGTAAATTCCATTGCAAGTTGAATAAAAAATGAAGAAGAAAAATGTCAAACGAGTCAAGGTTTTCTGGCTAATCTAACTTTCTATGTGCTTAAAACTACACGATTTTCTCTACATAACATGCCAAAAAATTCTAGAAATTTGCGGAGCAAGAAGACAAGAACACTCGAAGCACTAGAATGGCGAAAATTTTCGGTTGGACCTAATATTTAGGATGATTTTTTTGTGAGCGTTGTCAGCCGTTTTTAATGAGAATTGAAACTTCTAGTTTTCTACTGCTAGGGTTACACATCGCGAAATTCGGATAGAAATTGTCATAATCGGATCAGCATTAAAAGATGACTTTGGTTAGAAGGTTCCAAAAGACTATGGATCACCTTGTCGTTATCTGTCTGACTATGATAAGACACCTGTTCTAGTTAAACCCGTTTTTGAACAGTGAACCTAGACTTTTTCCGAAGAATTCTTATTCTCGTTTACCCTATTTATTGCTTCATCGCACTTACAATCGCAGGACCACCCCCGGAATCGAACCCTCGACCACCCTCCCATAGGTCCGCGTCGCTATCCACTTGGCCTTCCAGTCACTGCTGCATTCAGTGCGATTGATTCAGTGGAATGTACCTTACAACTTAACCAATTTATTAAATACATCACGCCCTCCTCAAGGATTGTACTCGATCGGCAGATTCTTCCTGCGGACCATACCGTCTCCCTGGAACCACTCGCGTCGGAACTGCTTGGCGGCTCCATCGGGGTGTTGCACCACTCGACGGTGATACGGTCGTTGTTGGTGTCCCCACGGCCGTAGTCGAACACATCGCAGGAGACAGCCATGAGGGTGGCTTCCTTCGGGTCGAGCACACCGCAGGCCGGGTCGACTCCGAGCCTCTTCATGTTGGTGGTCTTGATCGCCCATCCGATGCGTCGTCCCGAGGCGTTGATGATCTACGCGTCGTACGGCGCGTTGAAGACAATCTTCGAGTTCGGCTGAGTGTTGATGTCACCAGGCGGAACTGAGGCCATTTCTAGTTGAGAGTAGACAGAGTAGCAGAGTAGAGTAGCCATTTCTAGTTAGTAGTAACTTCTTTTAGGAAGCCTCGGAAATTATCAGAATGCAATAATCTAACCATAGCTGAAGCTCCAAACCTTTGTGTGTTAATTTCTGAGCACGACAAGGCTATTTGAGACGTCGCCTTTGCCTTATCAGCCCGCACGAAAGTGACAAAATTTTTTGCCATTTTTAGACCACCCAGGAGCATTTAACGAAAACAAAACACAGAATTTCCAGACCAAGCTCACCGATTTCCCTTCTCAATGCTTTGGGTCTGCTATCAAAGTTTTATTGGTGTAGGCAGCTTACCGAAGTACTTAATGTGGTGCTAATACAATAATTAGAACGGAACAATTTGGAAGGAATGTGACGTCCGTAGCCTTCATGTTTTTTCAGTTATTTCCAGTTATTCTCGTCTTTTCTTAGGTGGCGATGTCCCTTCCTCCACGTGGTGCCACTGGAAACTGCTTGCTTTTGCAAGCCGAGCCAAACACGGACATTCGAATGCAGGCGACAGGCCCTAGTGACAGGCCGGCCTACGAACATTTTGTGTCACATCATATGGTTGATGGCGTTTCAGACTTCTCGAGATAATGCTACGGCGTCCGCGGGAGCCGACGCGCACTCGCAAAGCCCGGCGAGTGTGAAAAGTGTGCGAGGGTCCCTGATGCGAGGACGGCATCGGGGGGCAACTGAGCTAGTCCGAAAGTCCCGTAACGTAGGTAAGACCCGCGTAGCAACGTTGAATGTGGGTACGTTGACGGGCCGCTCGTGCGAGTTGGTAGAAGCACTGGAGCGAAGAAAGATAGATTTCTGTGCGGTGCAGGAGACGAGGTGGTCCTGCAGCAAGTCAAGGGACATAGGACGTGGCTTCAAGGCCGTTCTATGTGGAAGTCCCAGGACCACCAGTGGTGTCGGTGTGATCGTCTCCGAGCGTTTCCGTGACGCGATTGCAAGCGTAGAACGTTTCGATGACCGCTTGATGAAGATTGTTGTCGCCGTAGAAGAGCGACGATGCCATTTCTTTTCTGCGTATGCTCCGCAGACAGGCTGTTCCGAGCAAACCAAGGACGAGTTCTGGTCCCTGCTTGATGAGAAGACAGCGGAAGTACCGTCACAAGATATGGTTGTTGTGGCAGGTGACCTTAATGGTCACGTCGGAGCAACGAAAGACGGCTACAACTGTCATGGTGGTTTTGGATATGGGTCGCACAACGCCGATGGTGAGCGTATACTTGAGTATGCAGACTCACATGACCTCACCATCGTGAACACCAAATTTCGAAAGCGTGACTCCCACCTCATCTCGTTTTATAGCGGGAATGCTAAAACGCAGATTGACTATGTCCTTGTTAGGCGTCGCGACCAAGGCCTTGTCACAGACGCGAAGACCGTGCCGTATGAGACGGTTGCCACGCAGCACCGTCCACTGATCATGATCATCTCCCTGAAGATCACACCTTCGAGGTGTAAACATGTCGAGCGATGTGGGTCGGCTAAAATCAAATGGTGGCGACTGAAAGAGAAGGAAGCGGAAGTTATTTCTCGCATTCGGTTGCCGACAGTGACAACTGTCGACGAAACGTGGAAGGACGCTACCGATGCGATAACTCGGGCTGCACGCCTTGAACTCGGCACAACGAAGCCTGGACGACGCTGGGTCGACAAGCAGGCATGGCTGTGGACTGATGATGTCAGAGAGAAAGTCCGAGAAAAGAAACGGCTCTATCACGTGTTTATCGGTGATAAAACAGTCCATAATTGGCGGAACTATCGAGAAGCAAAGAAAGCGGCAAAGACGGCAGTGGCCGCTGCTAAAGCCGCATACTACGCTGATGTCAGCAAAAAATTGGAAACGCGCGATGGTGAGCGTTATCTTTACCGACTCGCCAAAGCTCGCTGTCGCCAAGCAGAAGCCATTGAGAAGTTCTTTGGCATTAACGACGAGAGCGGTCATCTTCTGATGGATCGTAAGAGGGCTGTGAAGCGATGGCACGACTACTTCGAGGAAATCTCGAATGTAGAATTTGAACATCCTGCTGTTCCTTTTGCATCACCTGTATACGGTCTCGTTCAGAAGATCACAGTGAGCGAAACTGAAGCAGCCCTGAGGAAGATGAAGTCAGGCAAAGCCACTGGTCCCGATGACCTGCCAGCTGACCTGTGGAAGTCGAAGGGCTGGTGCCCTGCTGACTGGCTGACTGCGTTTTTCAATCAGGTTGTTGCTGAGAAGAAAGTGAGGGTTGACAGCAAAGCACGACCATCCCGATTTGGAAGAAGAAGGGCAGTCCTGCAGAGTGTGCCAGTTACCGTATAATTCGTCTTCTTTCGCACACCATGAAACTCTTTGAGCGAATTGTCGACGGACGTATCCGGGATGTCGTACAGCTTTCCACGAATCAGTGTGGTTTCGTATCTGGCTGTGGCACCGTTGATGCCATTCACGCCGTTCGTCTTCTGCTAAAGAAGCACCGCGAGAAACAGAAACCGGTGCATTTTGCCTTCCTGGACTTGGAGAAGGCCTTCGACCGCGCTCCGCGAGATGTTATATGGTACGCGTTGCGACAACATGGTATCCCTGAAGAGTTTATTGAGTGGGTGCGCATTCTATACTTTTGCCCAAGGAGTCGAGTGCGAGCGCCAGCGGGCACCTCGATGGAGTTTCCCATCTCTGTAGGGGTGCATCAGGGATCTGCGCTATCCCCACTGCTCTTCGTGGTCGTGATGGATGCAATCTCACGAGATCTCCAAATGGCGGCACCTTGGACGCTGCTGTATGCTGACGACGTCATGCTTGCATGTGAAGACAAAACCGAACTCGAGCGACAGGCACAGGCGTGGTGCGATCGTTTGGCATTGTTCGGTCTCAAGCTAAACGTCAAAAAGACGGAATACTTGACGACGGATGTGAATGAGCACGGATCTATTAAGATCGATGGTACTGAGCTCTCACGAGTGACATCTTTCAAGTATCTTGGGTCAACAGTCACGTCCGATGGCAGCTTAAAGATGGAGGTGAATGCGCGTGTGAGTGCAGCCTGGTCCAAACGGCGCTCGCTGACTAGGGTGCTTTGCGACAGGACAATACCTGAGCACCTCAGATCGAAGGCTTATAGAACAGTAGTCCGCCCAGTAGCGACGTAGGGTGCTGAGTGCTGGCCCGTGACGAAGGAAGTTGAAAGCCGCCTCAGTGTAATGGAGACGAAGATGCTACGGTGGACGGCTGGAGTTACGCGTTTGGACCGCGTTCGTAACGACACCATACGACAGAGGTTCGGTGTCGCCCCGATATCCGAGAAGCTGCGCGAAGCTCGTCTTCGATGGTACGGCCACGTCCTTCGCGCTAACGACGACACCGTGTGTAAGATTGGCCTGAATCTTGTGGTCCCTGGAAAGCGGCCCAGAGGACGCCCGAAGCAACGTTGGCTAGATACGTTGCGCTTGGAAATAGAGATGGCTGGTGTGCACCCTGATCAAGCAATTGATCGGGAGAATTGGCGTCACCACACCAGAAGAGCGGACCCCGCCACCAAGCGGGACAGACGCTAATGAAAATGATGATTCTCGTCTTTTCTTTCCATTCGCCTTCGGCCCGATGCCCTTCTTCACAGCTAAGACATCACAAGTATTTTTTCGGCACATGTCGCGAAGATGGAGTGCATTGGGAGGTGGTGGCGCGCCCGCCAATCATAACCAAGCAAAGCACTGGCCGAACACACACCAGCCATTCACAATACTGACCATACAAACTCTCTCTCAATGGCATGATTTGATTGGCTGGCGCATTCATACCTCCCAATGCTGCCCATCTTCGTGACATGAACCTTTTTTCTTTTTTTCCTCTAGAGTAGTATTAGTGCTTAACAGCCATAAGACGCGTTGGTATGCCATCATGGACGCACAGTAATGAATAAATAAACTTTAAAAAAATTGGAAAATTGGAATGGCTATACACGTTCTCAAGTCCTATTTCCTTACCAGCGATGCGTCAGTGTGCATGTTGTCGTTGAATGATGACCGCTGTCGCCCTCTCGAAATCGAATACCCACTGTCCGGCCACATAATGTCCCAGCCGCACGCAATGCCAGCTGGAAATCAGATGACTTCAAACGATTAGGAACAGCTGAGAGAGCTGGCAGCTAAACAACTAAACGACATCGACTTCAATGAAGGTCATGGCAATACGATGACCGCTGGACGCATAGACACTCTTGACTTTCAATCAATATTGGTCAACATTACCGTTCTGTTGAGAAAAATGTGAAAACAATGGTCGATAGATCGATTTTCGCGGTAAATAAAAGGAGCCAATCAATCACTATTGATTTTCACTTACGGTTCCGCAGTGAGGTTTCTGGCCATTGTATGAGCTTCGCATTAGTTTACTAGAATCGATCATTTTACTAGTATTGATCGATTACTACTAACTTATGAATTGGATCCTCAGCTCATACATATTGCTGAGGCATACATGCTATTGTGATGTGAAATTGGCCACTTTTCAAATCTAACACCCTTCTGAGCAATCTTGACATTTTTGATGTCAAACAATCTACAAATCAAAATGAATGTCTTTCAGATTGAATAGTGACTAAAATTGTTAAAATAATTGTTCAACCAATAAAAATTTGTATGACTTTCTTTGAAATTTTTAAAATTCACTCGACTCAATAAGTGAATACACCCTTTGAAATTACATAAATTTTTATGTTCTAGGGAGATATAATAGTTAAGAGCCGGTTCTAAAGCGCAAGAATTCAACCGGTACAAGAAAAACATCTAGAAAAAACCCACATACATACGTTCGCATTTCTGATTCATGTGAGCGGCATTTACATACACTATCAATCAAATGAAAATCGTAACGAGTTAGACGAGAGCACATCGCGATCTCCTCTTTTAATATGCCATGGAAGTTTTTGGCTGCCTTTACTCTAGAATGAATCGTAAACCACGATTTCTCTTTGAAATTATAAATTTAAAAAAATCCAAAATTTTGCTCAATAGACTAGTGAAGATGAGTTGAAAATTTTCAAAGAGATCATACTAACTTTTTTTGAACAGAAAATTATTCTAACCTTATCGGAAACTAACAATCCAATATAGAAAACGCTTTGAAAATGTTCAGTTAGATTTTCAAAGCGTTATGCTTTCTTAGAATAGGTCCCAATTTGGTTTGAAAGTTGTCCATTTTGATTTGAAAAGTGTTCACATTAAAGTGAAAATAGCATATGTCATTGATCTGTTTCCACGCCTAACAAGGAGAGACTCCAATGTGGCGGTAAGCTTTTGCGATGCAATTTTTACAGGATGTAGGGTCCCGTGTGGGGAGTGCAAAACCATAGTCACTTTTTTTCGGAATGCTCTTTTGCGGTCAAAAAAAAACGTATGGACGCGTGAGCGCGAAGTAAATGACGCCCTGCTGCCACCCGGAGCAGTGTGGTTGCTTGGCGTAATGGTAGTGTTGTACCTTTACATGTGCATGGTCGTGGGTTCGCTTCACCCTTGTAATGGTGTTTTTGCATTTTACGATTTATAGTCAGTGGGGCCCTTTATCCTCATTTCCAACAGATTTTGGAACAAAAACAAAGCATCATTTACGTTCATTGAGCTCTTAGAAAGTGGAAAAAGAAAGCTCGGTGAAAACGGCGAAAACGACATTTGTTGCCGTATTTTTGTTCCAAAATCTGCTGGAAATGAGGATAAAGGGCCCCACTGACTATAAATCGTAAAATGCAAAAACACCATTACAAGGGGGAAGCGAACCCAGGACCACGCTCCTGTGAAGCTACAACACTACCACTACGCCAACCGACCACATTACTCTGGGTGGCAGCAGTGGGCAATGAACTTCGCGCTCACGCGTCCACGCGTTTTTTTTCGACCGCAGAAAGGCATTCCAAAAAAAAATTATGGTTTGGACTCCCCACACGGGACCCTACATCCCGTAAAAATTGTATCACAAAAGCTCACCGTCAGTTTGGAAGCTCACCTTGTAAGATTATACCATTTTCCCATAACCTTGTATTTTGTACGTCATCCCTCCTTCTGGTCGTTAGTCCTCCTTTCTACATCATAGCTTCCTTCTGTCACTCTCTATCCTTATTACCGGACCCCAGTCTTCATCCGATTAAACCCGCTTATAGCACCGCTAGAAGACGCCTACTCTCATCTCGCCTAAGAGTGTCTAATACCCGTCCACGATCAGAGATCCTGTGCTATGGCTACTAACGTACGCAGAAACAACGAGGCTTAAACAGCCTTTACAGAGGTGAATAGTCAACGATATTCTGAAATGAAAACATGAATTCCACCGTGAAGACGGGGATAGTCATGAAATTTGAACGAAAACTGATTGCGAAAAAAGGGAAGCTTTCAGATAAATAACTAACTCCGGCCTTAAGTATCTGTATAAATGTGCAACTAAAAGTTGAGAAAAGAGCCTGGAAACGCAAAAAAACTGAACAATATAGCTGCCGTTCTGAACAAGTGCATGGCGCAGTCTCGTCTTTTAGCACTAAAAGATCTTTCCCTTGCAGTACGTCTAATCCAATTTTAAGCCATTGTTCTGTTTTAAAAATTGAAAATTTCAAAAAATTCACACCGGGTATTCATTTATGTATTGGGGCAGGTGAAATAGAACACATCAACAAATCATACTAACTTCCACTCCAATTAACATTATTCTAATTTTGTCGGAAGGGTTGGGGTGTGACCTGAAAAACGCTCGCCTAGAATCGGAAGGTGTTCAGTTTGATTTCAAAGTAGTCAATTTTGCCAAATGGTATCCTACCTGATTTGAAAAGTGCCCAGTTTGACGTGAAAATGCTGCATGAAATTAATAGAACATTGTGGGTTTACATAGCCCATGAAATGATTTGGGCACGTGCGGCGCAGTGGGAGGAGGTGCCGTCTGCCTCCTGCACCCGATACCAGGTTCCTGGTTCGGATTTCTCGCCTAGACCAACCAAGTCTTCCATCCCTCCGGGGTCGGTGAATTGGTACCAGACTTCTCTAGGAAGGATAGAGCGCCGATTTGTTCATCGGCTGGCCACCGCAAGTCATTGCTTGGCCAAATACGCATTCAAATCGGCTCCACGACATCCCGCAGAAGTAGAATGCGTGGTGCATCCCAATGGGGATTGAGTGACGCCGTCTTCAATCCTTTATCTTTATCCTATGAAATAACTTGAGATGGCCGATTGATGAACAAGTCAGGGTTTCGCCTTTCGAAGAGAAGGGCGGTACAAATTAGCGACCTCGAAAGGATAGAGAGCATAGTTGCCTTTGGCGGGACTGGAACCATGTACCGAATAGGGGTTCACGCTTGGAACGGGGCCTCTTGTAACTGCGCTACGCTAGCCTTGTCATATATACTGTCAATCAAATTCAAAACATGAAAAATCCTACCTATCAGGACAGTGGTCGTATCAGCTAAGGCCATGTTCGCCATGAAGGTGTAGGCTGACAGTCGGTACACACGATTCGTGCAGATCATGAAGAATGTAATCACATTGGCGACTGCACCGACGACACCTGAATTGCGTGCTTAAAATACCCACAAAAAATTGGAAAAATGAAAATTGGAATTTTAAAAAAAATTTCTGAATAAAATTGAAAAATCAAAGCAAAAACAACTACTCACCGAAAACGATGTAACAGCTGCCAACGAATGGAGTCACGGAACTTAGTGGCCGTTCTGAGAACATCCCTACGCGCAGGAACAGGAATCACTTGAACCTAATCGTTCACCATTATTTCTTCTTCTGAAATGCTTGCGGTTATGTAGATGAACATTAAATCAGCCATAAATGGTCTCGAAGAATTCTTTTCGAAAATGAAATAACAGCGGCTGTGAAAACAAAGGCACGACAGAACGGATGAGCATCAGATCTCTGGAGTGGACATGTGACGATCGAAGGAGGTGCGTAGAAAATGCGAATTCGTTCGAACCTTCTTCTGGAGCTCGAAGGCAATCACTAGTACGTGCCTGATGAGCAGGAGAGTACGACTCTGTTCTGCCTGGACGCAGTTCTAAGTTTTCACATGCTTGAGGATGATATGCATAGAAAACGATCTAACAGAAATTTCCCTCGGCAGATCAAGTTTCATGGAAATGGGTGGGATCGTTTCATCTTCTTCTGGAGACCACAGAAATCATATCGCTCCACTAGAATTTTGGTTTAATTTTGCTGTCCAGGCCTCCATAAGGATAAGAGTAGAGGACGGCGTTACTCAGTCCCTTTTGGGATGCGCCGCGCATTCTACTTCTGAGACGAGTTGAATGCGTATCTGGCCATACAATGACTTGCGGTGGCCAGCCGATGAACAAGTCAGCGCTTTTTCCTTCCCAGACAAGTCTGGTACCGTGGGCGCGTGTAGCGCAGCCGGAGGAGGTGCCAGCCGTCGTGGGCACCCGATACCACGTTCCCGGTTCGGCTTTTCTGCTCAGACCAACCAAGTCTTCCATCCCTCCAAATCTCTTTTGGGATGTACCACTCATTCTACTTCTATGGGATGTCGTAAAGGCGAGTTAAATGCGTATTTGGCCATACGATGACTTATGGCCAGCCGATGAACAAGTCAGCGCTTTGTCCTTCCTAGACAAGTCTGGTACCAATTCACCGACCTCGGAGGGATGGAAGGCTTGGTTGGCTTGGGGCGGGAAATCCGAACCAGGAACCTGGTATCGGGTGCACGCGACAGCCGGCACTTCCTCCGACTGCCCTACGCGCCCTCAGGCCTGGGTAGTGGTATAGTGGTGAAAATCCGCGTCTGTCATGGGCCTCCGTATGCGGCATTTTTCAAAAATAGCAGAAACACGTGAAATTCTGTGATAAATAGAGGACGAACTTAAGAATACGAGGAGAAATCAACAGCGAGTACATCATACAGAAGATGTTCCTATACATATGCGTTGATCTGGATTGGGTACCACTAAGCAGGATAATGGGTACGAGTAGTGCAGTAAAAGAACGCGCCAACTCTTGTCTATACGCCGAATTGATCCAGTACTTTTCATCAGGTTTCATCCAGTCGCAGTAGCTGAATTGGTAGTCCGAATCTACTCTAGAAGCCATTGCGGGAAGTTCGGATTTGATCAATTCCTGCCTTAAATATGCTACTTCAACGGAATGATTTGGAGACAGCTTGAACACGGAATGATATGGAGACAATTTGAATATGTAGAACATGGATATCTGATCTTTCCAATGCTTTGCGCTAGCCAAACAATGGACAACTACATAAGCGTTTCGTTCTTTTCAAACAATTCTGGATCGAAATCCCCGACCTCGATTGGTGCAGGGCATCTTTGGCCTTGGCGCTACTGGCAGAGAATTGGACAAAATTTTTAACAAAATAACGACGAGAAAAGCCAACAACCCAAACGATACTCTATGATGACCTAGTCAGCCATGAAATAACGTTTGTACTTCCACACATGTACTTTTTACGTTCTTTCATATGCCCCTTCCGACTGGAGTCGGAGGGTTCTCCCTTAAGTTGATCAGATCACCAAGTCGTATCATAGCTAAACAGGCATTCGCATTGGCTCCAGGAAAATCGATAGAAGTACAATGCGTGGCGCAACCCGCAGGTTGTTTGACTATCGCCCACCTTTATTCTTTAACATGTGTAGGATACATTAGTCATAGTACTATTACCAATAATGACGACAAACAAGCAAGCGAATATATAAAAAATAGAAGTAGTAGTAAAAAATGTAAACAACAAATAAATATAATAAGAAATTATATTTCCTTCAAAAAATGCTGACAGAAAACTTTGTATTACCAGGAGTTCAATGTAAAGAGATCTTTCACTTTCTCGCCTAGCACTGTTAATTAATGGCTCAAATTTTCTTCATTTCGTGAAATGAACGTCAGTGACATTTTCCCTGCTTCACATCTTCCTTTTGACATTTTTCAGTAGGATGCGTTAGTGACTTGAAAACTGCGCCTAGCTCATGCATTTGGAATTTAAATGGAGCCCCATTAAGATCAGTCGAAAATTCTAGAACAAACAAATTGCGGTAGAAGTACGGAGTGCCAACAAATTACGAAAAAAAATTGAGTACACTTGTATATGTATTGCCTACTTATAAATACAAGCTATTCCGCTAAAAATAGAAGAGAAAGTATTAGGTTGGTGCATAAGTTCTCGGACATTTAATCCCTCCTGAATTGAAAGCGCATTTCCCGCCAAATTTCTCATATGTATCAACGCGTAAATGATCGATCGATAGAGAAAGGAAAGGGCTACAAAACTGTTCCTAACATTTACTTCTGCGTTGTTAACGTCAGCTATTATGGCTAAGCAATTCATCCCAACTGAGATGCATATTCGGCACGTCATGTTATTCCTGCATCAATCTGGCCTCAATGCCAACGAATCGTATCGTCGCCTGAAGGATGTTTACAACGAGAGCGCTTCTGCTCGAAGTACTGTGTACCAGCGGTTCTCGAAGTTTGCAGTTGGTGAATTCTCCGTTGAAGATAATGAACGAGAAGGGCGCCTGATGACACTGGATTTGGATGGCCTCCGAAGTAGAGTGGAAGCGGACCCATACCAAACCACTCGCAAACTATCAAACACTCTTGGTGTTAGTCACTCAACAGTCGTTCGAGGATTGAAGTCGATTGGCAAGGTGCTAAAATTGGGTCGCTGGGTACCTCACGACTTGACACAACATGACATGGATCACAGAGCCGATGTCGCTCTGTCTCTCCTTACTCTCAGACGTACCCACGGATGGCTGGACAGCCTTGTCACCGGGGATGAGAAGTGGATACTCTACTCTAATTATCACCGGCGTGCACAGTGGGTTGACGCAACTGGAGAGGCAGACGACGTTCCGAAACCCGACCTTCACGTGAAAAAGGTGATGCTGTGCATTTGGTGGAGCGTTCTTGGCGTAGAATACTGGGAGCTGCTGGACGAAGGGATAACAGTGACGGCAGAGGTTTACGTCAACCAACTGAGGAAGTTGAGGGCCCACCTTCAAACCACACGACGAGAGCAGGTGAAGGTGTATTTTCAACACGACAACGCTAGACCGCATATTGCTAGAGCGACGGCGGCTGAATTGGCGGACTATGGATGGACCGTTCTTCCACATCCACCTTACTCACCAGATCTCGCTCCTTCTGATTATCATTTGTTTTCAAGCCTTCAACGCTATTTGGACGGCCAGCAATTCAGGATCCGAGAGGATGTCAAGGAGGCACTGCTCACATTTTTCGAATCACAACCGCCACGTTGTGGAGAAAAGGCATCCATGACTTACCAGCACGTTGGCGAAAGGCAATGGATGTAAAGGGTGGTTACTTCAAATGATTTGGTATTGTTGTTCGTATGTTGTGATAATAAATATTTCATGCCCCAAATGTCCGAGAGCTTATGCACCAACCTAATAGAAGCCGCGGAATACTTCAAACGCGAATATATTGCAGGTGAATACGACTGTTGGGATTTCTAAACAGAGAGTTGCGTATCAGGACAAACAGCCATGAAAATGTATAGTTTTGGCGCAGTCTGTAGTAGGCTCAGCTGGCGTGTGCATCACGTATCGATTTTAGGTTCGCCTTGCTGTCAAGACAAGCAAGCCTTCCTTTCCTCGGAAGTTGGTGAGTTGGTAATGGACTAGTCAGGAAATAACGGAACGCTGAATTGTCCATCCACTGGCCACCGCGAGTCAGCTTTAAGTAAAATACTTATTTTACTTGTCTTAGGATATCACCAGAAGTAGAATGCGTGTCACATCCCTGAGAGATGCGAAAATCGAGACTAGAGCCGTGCTTTATCTTTGTTATATATGTGAAAGAACAGAAGTGGAGTGCATATTAACAAAAAAAAAATAAAAATTGGAAAAATAGAACTTGGTGTTCATCACTTCTCTTGTACGGGTATGGACGTAAAGGAGAATCAATTTTCTGTCAACGAGGCGAAAGGTGATGTTATAAAAATAGCTGAATTATTTAACAATTTTTCTCAATTACTGAACAATTTTCGTGACCTTTTAGGTGCAAAAAGTTCAGAAAAATATAAAGCCGGTGGAGTATAGGAAAAACTTGTCCTTTTCATAGTACGGAGCACGAAAATCATAGAATGGTATCGCCTAATCGACCAAGCACCACCTAGTGCAAAAAGGTGCTTAAAGAACAAAGTGCAAGTCTAGAGCGGTAATTTGCTAGCCTTGATTTGATAATACCCAAACGAAATGTAAAAAAAAAACTTTATAACGAGAACATCAAACATGGTTACGTTAACAAAGGCATCGTGCATACTTCCCGTCGTCGCGATGGAATCGCAACGATGAGTTTTGCAGAGCGGCGCGAATGAATTTGAGCTTCTCAGTGCTCGTCGCATCGCCCATCGCTCTGCGAGGGAGCGCGACGACGATCCGTCCAGGACCAACGCTAAACACCGCGCGCAGCGCGAAAAAGTAGGCCATGCCGCGATGGGCGCGGGAAGCCATCGCGCATGCCGACCGCCACTGTTGCGGCTGCCTCGGCGAAGTTTCCTTTGACTATTTGACCGCGTGCGGTCAAATAGTCGCGGTGATGGAAGTATGCCCCGGCCTAACAGCAGAAGAACACCTAGGCTTGCTGGGGCTAGAATATTTAAAACTACCACCTAGGGAAAACATGCAAGGTGAACACCTCTTTAGATTTGCACCAAAAGCTGAACATTATGTTGTTCGGAAAGTTCTCAGCTTTTTGTGCCACTACTTTTCATTCGTCTATGTAAAAATTCAACTTATATTGGGCATTAATGCTACTTTCTGTGCAGAATTTTTCGCTGTATCTGACTAAATATTTTATGTTTCAACGTTGTTTTTTGTTTTATATTTCTCTTCTTGAAGGGCTTATTGAAGTATGTCGAAGGAGCAATTCTGAACGATATTCTATTTCAACTTTAAATTGGGACAATCCGCAGCCGAGACAGCTCGACAAATCAACCAAGTGTGGGGGCCTAATAGTGTTGGACAAAGCACTGTGCGCTGGTGGTTCATTAAATTTCGCACCGGAGATTTCAGCCTCGAAGACGACCCCCGTAGCGGTCGACCTAGAGCAATCCTGGACGACGAATTGAAGGAATTGGTGGGAGCTGAATCATCCCAAACAGTTCGCGGGATCGCGTAAAAGCTATACGTCAGTAAAACTGCTGCTGTGGATGCCTTTAAAACCCTGGGTAGGTGGAAAAGCTCGAAAAGTGGGTGCCCCACGAGTTGAGTGAGCGACAAAAATTGCCACGTTTCGAGATTTGTTCTTCTCCACTTTTACGCCACAAAACTGACCTGTTTTTGGGACGAATCATCACTTGTGATGAAGAATGGATTCTGTATGATAACAGGAAACGTTCCGGACAGTGGTTAGACGCCGATGAAACCCCTAGGCACTTTCCAAAGGCGAAAATGCACGAAAAAGGTGATGGTCACTGTGTGGTGGTCGGCGAGTGGTGTGATCCACTACAACTTTTTGGCACCAGGCCAAACGATCACAGCAGAGTCCTACTGTAAGGAAATCAACGAAACGCACCGGAAATTGCGTCAACTTCGGCCAGCATTGGATTACAGAAAAGGCCCGAGTCTTTTGCACGATAGCGCCCGCCCACACGTTTCACCAATCACTATTCGAAAATTGAACGAGTTAAGAGTTGAAGTTCTGCCTCACCTGCCATATTCTCCAGACATCTCACCAATCGGCCACCACCTTTTCAAACACTTTCAGAACTTTCTTGCTGGTAAAAACGCCGCCAGTCAGGACCAAGCCAAAACAGCTTTCTTGGATTTTGTCGAATCTCGATCGCCTAATTTTTTCGCTGATGGATTAAGTCGACCAGTGGTCTTTTGGCAAAAGTGTGCTGATTCGAACGGCACTTATTTCGACTGAATCCGATAAGTTCTGAGAAAGTTACGGTAGTTCAAATTGATGCACTTAAAACGCTGAGAACTTTCCGGAAAACCTAACGTATGTAGTTGCAGTGCACCTATTTTAACAATTGGACGCCAGCTTCTAATTCTAGCGTGGTGGAAATAAACAATAATAGAAGCTAAGGCGACATTTTCTGTAGAAGCGATGAAGAGCTTTCGAAAAACGTCAAAACTGGTACATACCATGCAGATTACATGATTCTTGAGCACCCCAACGTTGTTCACCGCGAATTAGGATTACAGCGTGAGTAGAGCAAAAAGATTAGAATAAAAAGTAAGAAAGAAAAACAGGAAAGAGTGGAATAAAAAGTAAAGGACAGCGCCAGTCAGACACTGTCTGGTATCAACTCACGCCGTAAGAGGCGTGCACGCCCCCCCCCCCCCCCCGTCACCACGCCTTAAACCTAGAAACGGAACTGATCCTAAAATTGATTTATTCTCGTCGCCTCTTACCAACTGCACCATGGGCGCACCTTAGTGGCATGAAAAATGTGGTTAGACAAGGTCGTATTTTACAGGATCCACCCTCAAAAGGATAAGGAACGGCTTCAATCAAGCTATTGGAGTGCACCACGCGATACCACGTCAAATTGAATGCGCGGCGCATCCCGAACAAGGAATCATTATCGCCGCCGTACTCTGTCTTCTTTATTATTAGAAATAGGGCCGACGTTCTAAGGAACGTTTTTGGTGTTCAGGAGGTGAGAGATTTTTTTAAAATTTCCATCTAAAAGTCACTTATTCCATCACAGTGAGAGCATTTAAAACAATGAATTTTCCAACATGGGATAAAACTTATAAGTTCTTTAATTTTTTAAAAAGCGTCCTTCTCTTACAAACTGAGTGTCACCAATGGAGTAGTTTTTTTTTTTGCGGATTCTACTGCGCCTATGCCAATATAAGGAGATTCTGATCCAAAAAATTATTAAAATAGCAAAGAAACATAACGTAAAGGCTCAACAATTTCCACCTCTGAAGAGGTCGAGGGAAATCCGCTTCAATTTGCCGTCAACTGAGGAGAAGCGATGGGGCGGCTACGAATGGCTTTGATGAGTTTTTGAAGCGTCATCGCGTCAGCGTCTATTGACGGACACCGCTCTTCAGTGTTCACAATCAGATGTCGTAGTGACAGATTGGAGAATTTGAATTTTTGAACGGGAATGTTTGATGAACGTGCGCCAAAATCGAACTAGTAACGGGAACTCGGTGTCTGGTGGTGGTGGATGGATGGATTGGATGTGGCAATCAGAGCAGAATGCAAATGGATTTCGCGAAGTAGACGTCGTCGTGCTCATGGACAACGCGTTTTTTGCGGTTGTATGTGTCGTCTCACCATCAGAACAGCTCCAGTATTTTTGTCTGCAGTCATGCGTAGCGTCCAGCCATGCGCGCATGAGACATTTATTCACACTACTGGTTTATATCAGCTATATCCGTCTGTATCCCTCCTGAAGCGTTTGTCAGCGACGTCATCTGCATCGGACGAAAGTCATTCTGCGTGAAAATTCGGCTTCCCGTTTTTCGGCGATCCTACGAGAAAGCACAGCTGTGGCGAGAACAATTCTAATTTTGGAAACGCTAGCAGTCAGCTGCAGGTGATCTTCCGTTGGAGTGAAGTGCTACTTGTCATATAAAACTCACCGCTAGGTGACAGGATCTTCACCCACTGGTGGGCCAACTTTTCACCGGCAGATCACCAGGACTTTAAGTACGAGCGTTCTCAATTGGCATTGTGAGTACCGTTTAAAATACGACACTTTTGCAGGTCTACACACATTACACGTTATCTTACGCCCCATCTTGTATCACCATCCACGTCCACCTCATAGTGATCTACTAAAGGTGGACATCAGTAGATCACTATGAGCTTCGATATCATACCTGCCACAGCTGTGCTCCATATTTCTGTATAATCTCTTTTCTTCTTTTTCAAATGAAGCGTCGAAGTCGAAACCTTTGTTGAATTCTGTTTGCCAGACAAGTCCCTCCTCCGACACTTTGACACGTTCTTGCTCAAAAGGCGTCTTTTTTACGTCATCGTTTTGTTATGCGCCACATTTTTTACTTCAACTAGTTTTGAAAGCTTATTTGGCTACGCAATGGCTTGTGATGGCCACCCGATAGGCGTTTCCACATCCGAACCTTCCCCAGAAAAAAAGTGGCTCAAATTCACCGACGCTGCAGAAGTGCAAGATTGGGTTGGCCCAGAAGCGCAAAGATCGATTCTTGATGCAACGCGGCGTCAGGCCTCTTCCGACTGCGCTATTTGAGCAGTGGTGTATAGTGTGAGGGTGTTTTCCGACATAGCTGATCTTTCCAATTTTTCTCTACGCACACCTTCTGCCCCATCGTCCTTACCAAGTCAAAAACCAGAGAAGAAACGGAAAAAATAAAAGAGAAAAAAGAAAGTGACTGGAAATTGATATTCAACGTTTCTTATCTGGTTTCATGCTAAATTTATGAATAAAAGATCAGCTCTGAAAACGCCTACAGTAACAATTTACACGTTTCATAGGTCCAAGTAAAAATGTGTGCCACTTGACAATGTTTTCCATAAAAATTCACTACTTACAGAGGTCACTACAGAGCCTGGACTTACCGAAATCGTACATGTCGCGAACATGGCCAGCATTTCTAGGTGGGAGCGCGCCAGCCAATCATAACCAGGCAGAGTACCGGGTGAACACACTCCAGCCGTTCAAGGTACCGACCGTTCAAGCTTTCTATGAATGGCACGCCGATTTGATGCGATCTGATTGGCTGGCGCGTTCCCGACATCCATGCTGCCCATCTTCGCGACATGTGCCATCTATTCTCTAATTCGCCAGCTTTTACTAAAAAAATTTACCGCTATTTCCTAAATTACTACACTACTTTATATTAAACTGTTTATGACTATTATTTCACAAAAGATAAAAAAGGTTTGTAAATAAAGAAAAATATTCAGTGATAAGCTTTCATAAAGAGGTTTTGTTACGACGAACCTCAAGCGCGTACTCTTTTCAGTGCTTTTTTAGAACAAAAGTCGGAAAAATTGAAAGGGTCGAAGAGCAATAGGTTGTCAGTTAAAGTCTACTAGCCGTGTGTATTTCTCCATTTTTTCCAACTTACTTATTCTTGTCTTTTTTATTTTATTCTTTTTTGTGATCTCATTTGAATTTTCTTATTTATTTGTTGTCACAGCATTGCTTAAATATTTCTATTTCAACGGGTAGTAAGAAGAGTTAGTGCTGAGATTTTGTTGCTTTAAATTAGGATGTTATCAGCGAATAACAGAAAATTCAAAAAATCAAAAATATCCAAGGAAATTTTGTGCGCATTAGGTCACTACAGAGCCTCTATAGGCATTCAGAACAGGTACCCCATCACTTTCTCACACTATCACGGTATTCTGAAACAACGTGGAAGACGTAAATAAAAGTTATTTGTAAAAAGGACGCCAAACAAGCAGTTGATTTGAGCACCAATGAGCAGTAGTGCAGTAGAGCATAGAAAATGCGGCGTAGTGCAAGAGTTTACCGCAAAAAATGGCTGAGAAATGCCAAAACTCGAAACCGTGGTCGAAAACATATCGAGCCCCGCCCATAGCCACGATACCCCGCCCACTTCGTCGTATTCGCGATCAAACATGAGACGAACAATATCACTGCCGGAAGCAACTACTATTTATGTCATAGTGGACCTTAAAATTGACTCTAAAAAGTGGATTCTTGAACCCATATGTGCACGAAGAGGTCTCAAATATTCCCGTGGCTGGAAAATCTCCACCACCATTTTCAAATAAAATTGGACACACTTCTAAGCAAGTGTAACGCCTTCGTAATCAAATGGAGCAATTTTTAATTTATCTGCCTCAGAACGACAGTTTGAAATTTTATGAACTTCCTATTCTTTGAGGACAATTTGCAATTTATCTCCTATATAGTTTAGTAGCTTTTACATCTTAGTT
This sequence comes from Heligmosomoides polygyrus bakeri, assembly GCA_947359475.1. Taxonomy (NCBI): domain Eukaryota; kingdom Metazoa; phylum Nematoda; class Chromadorea; order Rhabditida; family Heligmosomidae; genus Heligmosomoides; species Heligmosomoides polygyrus. The sequence goes on from OX375870.1 coordinate 85,735,961, forward strand.
TATATTAATTACATCCTAAGCAACAACTATTATCTGTGTATCACGGGTGGGTGCTGACGGACCTCGAGGATATCGCGGATGTTACGTGCGGTCAAACAGCGCCGGTGGTGTAAGGCGAACATGGCTGCCCGGAAAGCAGAAGATGCGGGTTCGAGTCCCGCCTGGCGCAAGAGTTTTGATCGTAACAAAACATCCTGTAACAACATATAGCCTCTATATCAGCCGCTCCAGGCTTGAACAAATGTGTTCCAGCATTCTTACTAGTGAGGTCCTCAGCTTAACCGGTTCCATGCTGATATCAGCGGCCGGCCCATCCCTGTATCACGGGTGGGTGCTGACGGACCTCGAGGATATCGCGGATGTTACGTGCGGTCAAACAGCGCCGGTGGTGTTAGGCGAACATGGCTGCCCGGAAAGCAGAAGATGCGGGTTCGAGTCCCGCCTGGCGCAAGAGTTTTCATCGTAACAAAACATCCTGTAACAACATATTATCTGTGTTGTTCTAGATACCACAAAAAAGCTGCAATTTTTAGTGTGTTAAAAGAATAGATCGCGACCTTCTGAATGGGTCAACCTTTTTTTAAATAATTTTTTAAAAGCTAATAAATATAAGAAAAGCTTATCAAATTTTAGACTATCTACAAACCTTCTTGCTTGAAAAGTAAAATTTTATGAGGCTTCAAACACTGCATTCACTTATGTGGGAAATTCAAACAGAATTTTAGAGAATATGATACCAAACTTTCCTTGAATAAAAAGAATTTATTCTAGCCTTCTCGCAGAGTCGAAAAATGCTTGTTTGATTTCGGAGATATTTGGCTTGATTTCAACAAGGTCAGGCTTAGAACAGTGTCTAATTTGATTTGAAAAGTGTCCAATTCGATGTGAAAATGGCATACATGGCTGTCTCTATCAGTGTTTAAAGAACTAGGTGAAACTGGAGGAAGGTTAACCACAAATTAGGAAGCATAAGCCACGCGTCCTGTTTTAGATTCTCTAGGTTTAAAAAACCATCCAGCTGTTCGACCGAAACCTTAAAATTCCTATCGGGAGAGGAGTACGGTAGAGAGGCATGATTTCTCCTAAGCTATTCACAGCGGCATTCCAGGATGCCATGAAGGACTTGAACTGGGACGATAAAAGCTACCTTGTCAACGGTAAATGGATCATCAACCTTCGCTTCGCCGACGATATTGTTCTCATCTCTTCCAGCACGGCAGAAGTCGAGGAAATGCTGAACGAGCTCAATGTGGCAGGTATGAAGATTGGATTGGACATGAATATGTCCAAAACACAATTTATGGTCAACCAGTGGTATGACACGGGACTCGTAAGGTTAAATGGAGTCGCTCTACAACACTTCGACTCCTACTCTCTCTGGGAAGAGAGCTGAACATGGATAGCGACCTCGCTCCTGAAGTCGCCCGCAGGAGACGCGCAGCATGGGCAGCCTTCAGTTCGATTCGCGAAGTCACCGATCAGGTCAAGGATGTCGGCCTCAGGGCCTCGATATTCAACCCCTCTGTACTGCCTGCGATGTGTTACGCGACGGAAACCTGGCCCGACAACAAGACAATCGCCAGAGCGATGCAAACTACGCATCGTGCACTGGAGAGATGTCTTCTAAGGACAAGCCTTCGTCAGCAATGGCAAGAAGACCTACGAAGCTCGGAGCTACGGGAGAAGTCGCAATTAGCAGACCCGCTGCAGTACATGAAGAAGTCCAAATATCGCTGGGCCGGACACCTGCTTCGACGAAAGGACGATAGATGGAGTCTCCGTGCCACAGAATGGCTCCCGAGAGACCATAAGAGACCACTGGGACGACCGCCAACGCGATGGGCAGACTCATTCTCAAGATCTTTCAGAGAGCGGAGTCTGCCTCACCGGATGCAAGTAGCCAGACATCGAGCGGTCTGGAAGAGTTGTGGTCTCGCTGAGAAGACCCCCAGCCGACACAAGCTCCATCAAAGTATCAAAGTAAGTAAGTTAAAAATGGGCGAGTTGGAGGAGGTGCCGGCTGTCGCGTGCATCCAATACCAGGATCCTGGTTCAGATTTTCCACACAGGCTGAATTGGTACCAGACTTCCGGGAAGTATAAGGCGTCAACTTGTTCATCGGCTGGCTCCGCGATTATACATTAATATATGGCAAATACACATTTAAATCGCCTCCACTATATTCTGTAGAAGTAGAATGCGTGGCGCATCCCAAACGGGTGTGAGTAACGCCGTCCTTTATCCTTTATATGGTGGGATGCTTTAGGTTAAAAAGCAAGTCAACAAACAAAATTCAAATGAAGACTATGACGGACTCCAAGGCTTTGAAGATGAAATTCCTACGTCAGGCTGAGAGGCTGAAATGTGGCAAGAATGACATCGGTTCTTGTCTCTGTTCAGACCTTATCGCAAATGCATTCTGATGAGCAGCACATACATCACACGGACTCGAGAAACATCCCCGTGTACTGTTTTGCATTTTCAAAAAGCCTCCTTAAACGCGAACAGATATGGTAGCAAGGCGAATGACGCCGCACTTCAAGAGCTCCACGTCGGTCTAACTGCCCCGGGTGTGCGTCTCTGCAGCCACTACTCGCTGCTCTTAGGCGTCGTCCCGTCCAGCCTCTTAGAACCTCCTGAGTCGTGGGCCCCCTCTCCGAATGCTCTTCCGCTAGTCATCAGATGTCAATCGGGCCGCCGCGAATCCCCGCTCCGAACCTCATTTCGAGGTGATATCACAAAAAGGCCTTCACAATCCCATCAACCGACGCACGGGCGAACGTACAACGCAGCACACTCAACACGATGATCTTAAGCTGGTAGGCTGTCGGGCGCGGTTACTGCGTACATCTGACGTCAGCCGTATGAAGTGGCCACGAAATCTCCATGTGTCATCCGAACGTTTCAATCCTAGTGATTCTGATGAGGTTATGAATAACTTGAAAACAAATACGTGAGAAAGGTGCTCTATTTGCGTAGTCTGCCATAGGGAGGCTCGCGTTTCTCAACTTGCAAGTCCCGAATGAGCTTAAATCAAATCAAATCCAAAAAAAAAATTCTAAGTAATAAATGGAAAAATTTTGTCACTACTTTCAACTGAAAATCTTTCTAGAACACAACTTATTAGAACCCCCACCCTATTATAAAACAAAGCTCGATTAATAGTAAAGTTGGCACTATAGCAGTTTCAGTTCAGATGTCGATGAAAAATCGAAAAAAAATCCACCCGAATTTTATCGACGGCCTGTTTGATGTGTTGATTAGCAATCTTACGTCCGATTTTGAAATTTCCAACGATGGTAGGCTTTATTTATTTATTTATTTATTTATTTATTTATGGCGTAGATCAACGTCTAGCATCGAAGGTGTTAAAAAACGAATCGCAAACGCATTTCTAGTACAAAATAAAACAATCACTGTTAAATGATACATGAGCGATAGCATGTCTTCGATTTTAGGGATCGTTTAGTGTGCACGCGACGCGCGACGCGATGACATGATAGGCTCGCATATCGATCGCGGTACGCCATGAATCGATATGGCAGCTTGTCATCACATCGCCTCGCGCGTCGCGTGCACAAGAAACGACCCATTTGGCCTCGTTTATACTTCGACGCCGAGCGACGCGACGTCAAGCATGGTGGCCATATTGATTTAGCGACGCGAACGATCAATTCTGCCACTTTGCATGCCGTCGCGTCGCTCGGTGTCGGAAGCATGAACGGAGCCTTTCGGTAGATGCGGTCATGATCCCTGATTTCGCCCAAACTTTTTCCGGGGAGAGGGAAGGGGGGGGGGGGAGTCATTGCAGAGGCTAAATACACGTTCAAGTTGTCTACAAGACATCCTCCGTACATCCCGTAGAAGTAGTAATGTGTGGGTGTGGCACACCTCGCAAATCGATTGACCAGCGCGAACCATTGTTCTTATCCTTATCACAACAAGAGCATAAATAAATATGTATAAGCAAGGTCACAAAATAAAATTTAAAAAATCGAAAATGAAGAAGCCTGAGGAAATAGAGCAGAGCTCCTGGCTAGAAGAAACTAACGCCAGCCGTCATCATTGACTCCTATCTTTTAAGTAGATCATTGTGCGCGTGTAGCACAGTCGGAGGAAGCGCGGACTGTTGCCTGCTCCCGATACCAGGTTCCTGTTTCGGATTCCCCCGCCCAGGCTAACCAAGCCTTCTATCGGAGGGCGGAACTTTTACTCACTTTTGGCCGCGCCGGCCGCCGCGCGCGCACGCCGCGTGTGCGACGTCGCCAGTCATTCGCTTGCGATGCGCAGAGATTTACTCACACGAGTTCCATTGGTGGGCTTCTTGCTGCTAGTATTGCATGAGGCTGCGGAAACTGGCTACTGCGAATTTTTGCTGTTACAAACAGCAAGCTAACTAACACTAACAGCTGGCTATTATTGTAGCTACTATTGTGATAAGGTCCTTACTATTAGTAGGAAGTTAGTGATAATAGTATATCTGATAGTACAAGACCATTAGTAGAAACCTTATTTATACCATTTTCACGTCAAATTTAACATTTCTCACGTCGAATTGGGAATTATTCTAAACAAGCCTGATTATTTTGAATTCAATGTGAACACCTTCCAAATCGGAGCGACTGTCTTCCGGTCAAAATAGAAAATCTCTGAGGAAAGCAGAATTGTTAATTGTTGGTTCAAGGAAATTTGGTATAATTTTCTTTGAAATTTTTTAGTTGACATGCCCGAATGAGTGTCATAATTTTTTAGACATTTTTATATTTTTAGAAAAAAGAACAAATTTAATTTTGTTTGAAAGCGCAATAGGGCAGCAATCATTTATAACATTAAAAAAGAATTGCGCCATGCATCCGATTGGCTCGTCGCGTTTTTTAATTGATTGATAGTATGAGTGACGGTAAGTGAAGCTTCAATGTGAAGATATGTGTGTTCTTTACAATGGTTTTTTGTTGTGTATTACAAATGTGAAATTGCATGCAAACACAAATTTTGCTATCAACCAACCAAACATCGCGACGCCTTGGACAAGGACGTAATCTCTTCTTATGGCACAAAAATAGCCGCCTTTGTACTCTTTAGACAAGCTTTAATCCATTATTTTCCCTCAAAAATTAGAATTTTATAAAATTTCAAACAATGTCTTCACTTATTGAGTACGTAAATTAAATATTAAAGAAATTTTTCTGAAAATTTTTCTTGAAGAAAAATTATTCTAACCTTTTTGTAGAGTCTCCAGTTCAATGTGGAAGGAACGCGTTCTGATTTGGAAGATGTTCAGCTTGATTTCAAAAGCGTTAGACCTGTTTAGAAGAGTGTCCAATTTGGCGTGGTAACTGTATGTATAGACTGCAACAAGGTCCAACAGTAAGCAATCAGCAAGGGCGTGACGACGATTGGCAATTTGCCAGCCGTCGATAATTGGTGCAGGACCCACGCGCACGGAGCTAGCAAGCGTTTTCGTCGCGCCATCGCGCGCGGCCGAAAGTGAGTGAAAGTTCCCGCACCCCCTTCTATCCCTTTGGAGTCGATGAATAGATAAATGACTTGTCTGGGAGGTAAAAGGCGCTGAATTGTTCATCGGCTGGCCACTACTAGTCATTGTACGAACTCACGTAGCCTCCACGACACCAGTAGAAGTACCAGGCTGTCCAATAATTCCTGTCCGAAAATTTTCAAAATTCTATAATTTTCCTTAGAAGTGTTATAATACCAGGCAAGTGTAAAAACCTTCTAGAAGGTTCTCCAGAGTTCCACGCTAGGGGTATATAAGGCGCAGTCGCCGCGTCTAGCTACCAGTACAAGCTAAAATGGACCAATGTCGAATTCGTACGTTCGTGTACTACGAGTGGCTGCTGGGCAACGACACGGGCACCGCGGTCGCCAACATCTGCAGAACGTGCAAGGAGGATGCAGTGACCCAACGCACAGTCAGGCGCTGGTTCAATCGTTTGAGAGCGGCGACTCGAGCCTCGAGGACAGGGAACACCCGCTGAAGATCATGCTCTGCTGCTGGTGGGACGCCAAGGGCATGCTGTACTTCGAGCTGCTCCCGCAAGGCAGGACGGTCACCGCCTCCATCTACACCGATCAGCTCGAGAAACTAGCCGCCGCCATCCGAGTAAAGCGTCCCCGACGGGCCTCGGTCCACCTGCTGCACGACAACGCGCGCCCCCACGTGGCGAAGGAGACCCAGCAGAAGTTGGCGACGCTCGGCTGGGAGACGGTTGCCCATCCGCCGTATTCCCCGTACCTCGCCCCCTCCGACTACCACTTGTTCCGCCCGCTGAAGCACCATTTGGCCGGAAGAAAATTCACCAACTACGACAACCTCAAATCCGACTTCTTCGAGTCGCAGCCCCCGGAGTTGTGGGCGAAGGGCAACCTCGACCTGCTCAATCGATGGGCCACTGTTGTGGATAACTGTGGTGATTATATTGTTGATTAGACTTGTTTTTCAATAAAGTTGAAAAAAATTAAAAATTGTGAAATTTTCGGACAAGAATTATTGGACAGCCTAGTAGAATGCGTGACGCACGCCAAAACGGATTAAACAACGTCGTCCTTTACCTTCAGGTAGATTGTCTTCAAGCCCGAATGTTCGAGCAGTTAGTTGAACGGTATCTTTCGGAAGCTTAACAGCTCAGTTTTATGCTGTTCTTCCTGTAAACCTGAACTTTTTTTCATGCCACTGTTCTTTCGTTATGCCGAACTGAACTTAGATTCATTTCGTTTGGTAATTTTCATGTTGCTTTCTACGCACCAAGCAAATAAATGTATGAATAAATGAATAAATAAATAATGTAATTCCTTTTCCATTTCACCATTATTAAATATCATTACCATACCAGCAAATATTACTTTACAATTCAAATTTCATCGCTATCATGGCAAGTTGGCACACAGCACAAACGCATATGTATATAGCTTCATGACTCCAGAATAAACTTACGTTGTCAAGTGGTAAAAATCAAAATCAACAGAGCGAGGATGTATGCGTGAATCGAGGGGGAAAATAAGCGGCTGGATGGAAGTGTTTCCGGAATGCCGGGCCGTCGATTTAGACAAAACCGGCCAGCATCAGCCGCATCGCGGCCTACTATTTACTGCGTTCTACTTGACACCAGAGCACCGAAATTGAATTCAGACTCACATCTGGGGCACAACTTGTTGGTTGAAGGTGCAATGGCGAAGCGGCGTTGTACTATGACGTTCGGCCGTAGTAAATCACATCTTCGGCGCTTCAATACACATGACGCAACGTCGCTATTGAGGTGGGCTAAGTGTAGCCGTTGGAGATGACAATGGGATGTGGAATAGAATCGTTGAAGCGATGGTTCCCCTCATCATCAAAGATTATCCGGTGGCCATGTTCGACTCTCCTTGAACCTCGGCATGGTAGACTCTGTCTGTAGAGTTGCTGAGCTCTTCACGAGGTTGGTAAACGGCTTTATTGGTGGCTAACGTTTCAGCTTAGGCACTCAAATTTGACATTGAATTTTGTAAGGTTGAAGAGATTTTTGGTGGGGTAACTCCTAATTGACCTGACCCTTTCAGTCTCTGAAGAAGGCGATCCAGCCGAAACGTTAGCCACCAATAAAGCCGTTTACCAACCTCGTGAAGAGCTCAGCAACTCTACAGACAGATTATCCGGTGGTTCTACCACTACTTCTTGAAAAAAAGCTGCTAAGCGGAGCAATTGCCCAGAAGTAGCTTCCAAAAGCAGAAGTAGGATTTTTATTTAAAAAAAAACAATAAAAAATAAAAATAGTACTGCAAAAAAATATAAAGGATAAAGGACGACGTTGCTCAATCCCTTTCGGGATGTGCCTCGCATTCTACTTCTACGGGATGACGTGGAGACGAGTTGAATGAGTACTTGGCCATACAATGGACTTGCTGTGGCTAGCCGATGCACAATTCAGTGTTTTATCCTTCCCAGTCGAGTCTGGTACCAATTCACCGACTCCGGAGGGATTGAAGGCTTGGTTGACCTAAGCGGAAAATCCGAACCAGGAACCTGGTATTAGGTGCACGCCACAGTCGGCACCTCTTCCAACTGCGCTACAAGCACCCAGTGTTGCAATAAAAAATAAAAAATGATAAACTAATTTGTGATTTTGATCAGTATGATTAACTAAGTGATGCAGGTGGCGAACCAAGATTAATACAGGTTTAATTACCCAAGTTTGAGGCTTTGAAGAAGGCAGTTACGCCGAAACGTGAGCCGGAATAAAGGATCTATACTAGTCTTGGTTCGCCAGCTGCATCACTTGGGTATCCATACTCACCAATATCATGCCAAGATGCAATGACAGTCGAACATGGAATAATTTGTGATACCTTAAATGTGAGGGGGTATCCTGGTCAGCTGGTACGGATAGGAGTTTCTTTACGGCGACCTTCAACTTCTGTTGTTTCTCTCATTTTTCCTGGAATGATCATATGGCGCTGAATCTGCTCTCGTTGTTTTCATAATCTTCGACGCGTGGAGCGCAGTCGGAGTAGGCACCGGTTGTCGCCTGCATCCGAGGCCAGGTTCTTGGATCGGATCTCCCGCCCAGGACTTTCATCCTCGATGCACTGGTACCATCCGTATCTAGAATAGAGAAAGCACTGACTTGTTCACCGGCTGGCCGCCGAAAGTCATTGAATAGGCCAAATACGTATACAAATCGCATCCACGACATCATAAGTATAAGAAGAGTGTGTGGCGCATCCCGAAAGTGATTAAGCGACTTCGTCCCTTATTCTTTATCCTTTTTATTATTTATACTTTTTTAGAAGAGTCTTTGTCTGTATGCGTCTCCTGTAGCTCTTCTGTGAAGGAAAAGACACGTTGAAATTCCAGATATGTTGAAATTGGAAAAGAAAGCAGAAGCTTGATGAGGCAAATAGAGAGCAACCAGGCGGAGGCAAAATAAATTTGGGGTCCTTCCCTCCTCTTATGTATGCACAGGCGTGAACGAGAGCCATCGTCAAGAAAAAGTAGAACAATTGGATGAATAATTGTTGTGATGAACGGAATTTCTCGACGCATCTGTTCTCCAAAATCCCAATCCCAGATGTTTACGTGGCTGAGTGCCATCGCGTCGCCAATATGCCCCGTTTGTTCAAGATCTCCCGTAAAACGCTGTTGAACTTAGGAGAAAACTGTATTTGACGAGTACGGCTCCGTTGTATGTAGTAAGACGATAGAAGTCCTAACAGCCGGCTTCACGTTCTTTGAAGATAAGACAAGAAATTTTGCACAGACACGTGGCCCCATGTCAAGCTCTATGCCGTGAAAGTCAAGCGCTTAGATCGAAAAAGATAATGAACGGCACTAATCAATCGCTGGTTGGAATGCGCCGCGCACTTGACTTCGACGGGATATCGAGGAGGCCGTTTGAATGCGTATTTCACCTATGTATACAAGGACGTGTGGACCAGACAATGGAGAAGTCCATGTTGACAGAACTGTTTTATCCTTCTATAACAAGTCGAGCCCCACATCATCGACCCCGAAGTATTTGGTGGCGCGGACATGACCTGAACCAAGAACCTCAATTCACGGTGCATATGACAGCTGGCGCCTCTTCCAACTGCGCTATCATCGAGCGCTGATGATTGTTCTTGATATCTGCTCCCTGTCTTCACTGAAGAGTCATGAGAGAGACATAAACTAAAGATTCTTCTGAACAGAGTAGCAAAACGAACATTTTATCCCCTTCATTTCATTTTTGTTCAAGCCGTGCATTCTATTCATTGTCTGTCTCAAATATTGTCTCCCTCATCACTTCTTTTGAGTAGGGGCGCGTGTAGCGCAATCGGAGGAGGCGCCTGCTGCCGCCTGCACCAGGTTCCTGGTTCGGATTTCCCGCCCAGGCCAACGAAGCCTTCCATCCCTCCGGGGTCGGTGAATTGGTACCAGACTAGTCTGGGAAGGATAAAGCACTGACTTGTTCATCGGCTGGCCACCGCAAGTCATTGTATGGCCAAATACGCATTCAAAATCGCCTTCACGACATACCGTAGAAGTAGAATGCGTGGCGCATCCCAAAAGGGATTGAGTAACGCCGTCCTCTATCCTCTATCCTTTATGAGTAAACCTCCGGATACAGATGAGCACCTAGGTTGCCCTCTCTTGACCACCCTGATCGTCCAATAAAACCGATGAAAGACGGATCCAAACGAAGACGAGGGACTGGCAGAAAAAGATTGAAGAATTTTTCTGCAACCCATTTATTTGAAGCTTCCGGAACATTGAAATCGAACACAGAGATAGGAAAGATCTCTTAGTCTTAGGACAGCGTTAAGCACTCCCTTTTAGTATACGCCGCGAATTTCACATCTACGAGATCTATGTGGTGTGTTGCATGCAGTTTGCATAAGCATTTGGCCTAAACAATGAATTGCAGTGTCCACTCAGCTATTTCTTCTGAGATCGCTACACAATTAACTTCGTCGATATATGTCGTGAAGATGAGCAGCATTGGGAGGTGGTGGCGCGCCAGCCAATCAGTCCGCATCAGATTGCCGTGCCATTCAAAGAGGGTTTGAAAGGTCCGTATTCTGATTGGCTGGCGCGTATTCCACCGGTGTTCTGATTAGTTATGATTGACCGGGCGGCGCGCCTCCCCTTTCAATGCTGCCCATCTTCGCGACATGTACCAGTTTGTCTGCCGAGGCTTGTCTGATTGCAACTGCGTGTGCTAGGCAGTAGTGTTTATGAAGCTCATCATGAGGAGCTGCTATGAAATTCATAAGGGGTGCTTCTGAAGGTGCACACAAATCTGAGATGACCTATCAGATTCACAAGCAAATTTACGCTTCTCACGTGTTATTACAGATCACAACGAGGGCAAAAAATACTGACAGATGCCTACAGCGGAAGGATTTGATGTCTGAGCTACTGAATGCAATCTTCACGCAACGCTAACTACCCTTCAAGAGTTAGTAGTGAGAGGAAAAGCAGTTCAATACGGCGAGGAACGTCGTTGTCCTGATTGGTTGGCGTGGTTTTGGTCGGTGCTATCAGTGGCTGTGATTGGCTGGAACGCTCTAGTCCTCCCATGTTGTCCATATTAGCAACTAGATTCCAACTTCATTAGGGTATTCCGTTATTGTTTATATGATGTTTTTTCTCACCATTTTATTACTAAGTGGGCCGAAGTCTCCCACAGTTTCCGTGTAGTAGATATGGCGTCTCCATGCAATAACGGCGCATTTCCCTGTTCTCGCACTATCATCCGGTCCGGCTATCGTCATAGCCGCTGACATCTGAATGACAACGGCAACGTCTCACTGAGAAGGCGACGATGCCCAGAAAAAAAAATACGACTACGTAGGAATGAAGCTGTTCCATTATACTCGGATCTTGACTTCCTTTCCGCTCCAGAGCGGCTGAAACTATGGTTTCTACGGAGTAACTTCAGCAATAAATCAACTTTTGTGCCAAATGGAGGCAGTAGCGACACAGCATCAGACGACCACGTCAGGTAATACATATTTGTGCAGTTGAAAGAATCATCTACAGAAACCTATTCTCTTCAAATGGAGAAACAAGAAGCCCTTAGAAGATGGAGCTAAAAGAAGGCTACCAAGGTGATTTTGCACTGATTTCTGGCTGAAAGTAAGTGAAATTATCTGTTAAATTTAACGAGAATCATCAAACCCTCTAATCCAACTATACAGTGTTCATTCATGCATTCAGTATGGGTAAACGATTTAAAAAAAAAATTATGGGATTATGAAAAAATAATTGGAAAAACGGATCGATCGAAGGACGGTAGATGTGACCAGCTGTACGCGTAGGGTCTGCAGTTGCACACCGCACGCTATGTTACACGCATTCACTCCATCGACCTTGTGCTACGGGAGGGTGCGTTTAGCAGGTCTACACACATCTACAGCACACGGTCTTCATCTGAAAAACTCACGTCTTCTCCACGACTCCGACGACCTCCAGAAGCATCCACGGTTTTCGAACCACTCCCTTTCATCACGCTAAGCATATGTATTCGTGTTTCATGATGGAAGCATGTATACTATGGTACCCGCCCCCGGATCATAATAGAGTTCCGAAGCCTTTTCTAGTTCAAACCTCGATCCACATCAGCTAATCACACATTCTTCAGCTGGCTAGTTAGCGAACGGCGTTTGGTCGATATGACCCAGTTTTGATAAAATCGACCGATATTGATTGGCTAGTCGATTCTGCTGATTTGCTATGAACTCCACACTCCGGCGAATATAAGCGCATGACTTCCACTTCAGTCACCTATTTCTCGGTAGATATCCGTTATATCGACTGATATTGATTTGACGATGGATACCGCTTACTAGTCTATTAGAAGCTTAATAGAAGTTTGCTCACCGCACATTATATAATGTTTTACGTAATTTTCGGCTCAAAAGGTCAACCAAGAACCAGGAACCAATAATACCGAGTGATTCCATGTAACAACCAATGGAGCGAATTTAATTGTACCCGGACGGACAGACAAATGGACGTGCGGACTGAGTTTTCTCGTATACAGCAGTAAAGGATTTATGCCGGCGACAAACCTCATTTATGTGTTCAGGGAGCTCAGCATGAACGACTGATCCTCACTGACAAGAAAGCTGAAACTGCTACAGTACATACTGCGGGAAGAAGAAGGTGATAGCACAGTTCAACTGTAAGATGTGAGATGGGAGTGACTGCTGATTAGCCAGGTTCTACATAGAATAGTAGATGTTCATCGGTAAGAATAGCCTTTATACGATAGGAAAAAGTAATTCTCATGGGAGGTCTATTCTCGTTTTCCATGAAAGCGACAAACTACGTTAATACGGTAATGTCTAACAAAATCAAGAAGAGTGGTTTTTATGTGTATCTGAAGGTTTTCATAGAAACATTTTCACGTACATATTCTTGAACATTTCCTCAGAAATAATTTCATTGTACTCCAACACACTTATGTTGAAAAAACTCGTCTATGACCTTAAGGCATGGACATTGCGTGTAATTTGGTTTGTCTTTCTACGTGTCCATTAAGAAAATGTCTTAAACAGGCGCGGTGGCAGTAAAATTCCCGCAAAATGCTGAATAACACTCCATCGCGACGTAACACGGCACAAATTCAAAGATCAGGCCCTCGCTGATCATGATGATCGGTAGCAACTCCGCCCACTTTGTCGCGAATAAAAGCGGAGCTACGGTTTACGCTGGCTCATCACGCTTCTTTAGGTAGCGGTTGTCGGTAGGCTCCAATTTGCTTAATTTTTGCCGAAGCGTAGAGCACCTGGCATAGAATATAGAAGTTTCTAGAAGGATGTTTTGTTCCGATCGAACTCCTGCGCTAGGCAGGATTCGAACCCGCATCTTCTGCCTTCCGGACAGCGATGCTACGCCTTACACCACCAACGCTGTTTGACCAAACAGAACATGCATAATATCTTAACATCGCCGCCCGGAAAGCAAAATGTGCAAGTTCGAGTCCCGCCCGGCGCAGGAGTTTCGATCGCAACTAGACATCCTTCTAAGAACTCAAATTTATAACCCCACCGGACCCACTAGGGAGCTAATGAGGGTAAGGTCAAAATCGGCCAATGCCATAGGCATGGATCACCAATTCCGTAGGCATGGACGGTTTGGTAGGCATGGGCGGGACCCGAACCGAGAACCTTGAATCGTAGTCCAGGCTACTTCCGGCGCCCCCTCCAACTGCGCTACCACCCGTCTCGGTGAACACATCCCAGTAGGAACGAAAAAGAAATGGTCATGAAAAAGGGTGAGAGAAAGAAAGGAAATATATTAAGGAACATGATGGTTTGGCGCAGTAGTCAATTGTCGCAGGTCAAGTAGAAAATCGATGTAATGTCGTTGTGATTATGCATGATAAAAAATATATAACAAAATATGTGCTTTGTGCATAAGATAACGAATAAGAATTATAATGATTTAAAATTCTTGTTTATAGTAAATTCAAAAAACCACAAAAGCCTATGGAATCGTAAACTTTGGTCGTGCAGTTCCAAAAATATTGATTGTATGAAGCTACAAATCGATATGAAGATATCAATACGCAGTATAGCGCTACGACGCTGCGTTATCTAACGCTTCAGATCTTTACGAAATTAGAACATTTTTGAAAATCTGGAATACGCTTAAAGATTTTAAAAACTGCGTACAAAGTATGTCAGGATTTGGGAACTACTTAGGATGTTCGCTTAGCCATTTTCTTCTCACGGTTTTCAAATTTTGATGACAAAAGGGTGACAAAGGCGACGTGGTTGCAACGACCTCCGTGTCGAAATTCTGAGTTTCCTAGCAGCAGAGGGGGGACAACCATTAATTATTAGCAGTTCTGAGAAGACGCAAAAAGTGCAGGCCGATCTGATGACGACATTGTATAGAAGCGTACTTTAGCGAGTACTTCCAGTGAATCATCTCCACTACTCTTCCGAAAATATTCCAAGAAATGCTGCCTAGAGGAAAAGTACTTCTCTACAGCTGTTGCAGCAAATTCTGCCTGAGATGGCAGGGAGAAATGGATTCTTCCGTAAGTCTGCGAATAGCGAATGGATGCTCTTTCACAGCGACGATTGTGAGGATAAACATCAGGAGAAGGACTAGCGCCGTGGAAGCGATAAGTGGACCGCAAAATCTCCATCAAAGTCGGGAACGCCCGAAAAAAGTCATCCAGTCGGTCGTCATCCGACGACTCCGCCTCTCCGCCGACGAATTCAGGAAGTTGGTTGAGCTGATCTAGCATGCACCAGACGACGTTTTTCGCCACACATTCCTCAGCTTCGATCAGGAAAAAAAGAAGAGCAAAGCATCCGATTCCCGACAGTCTGCCTGAGGCGACGAGGTTTTCACTATCGCTTGCGAATGCTTATGTAGAACGATGGAGCACATCCAGTGCAATAATTCAGCTCGGCGTGCCTTCCATCCCGCGTGGATAAAAATGCAAGTTTTTTTTTTATTGCCCAAAAAGTCACATTTTAGGTCAAATTCGTTTTCAAACTGCCTCTGATATCACCTGAACAATGAGAGCATGGCGCACCCTAAACCACCATTGATTGACGTGAAACTCTATTTGCTAATTTTGAACAGGGAAGTCCCTAATGCAATAACCATATGCGATTGTCGCGCAGAATGAGGATAAAGTTCCGCATTATTCAGAGGCCGTTTGGGATGCGCCATGCCTGTTGCATCTACGGGAGATCATAGTGGCACTTCGCATCACACTACAAGCACTTGATAGTGGTGACCAGTCATAGTTTCCAGTCCTGTTTGGCACTATGTAATTCGCGGCCGCTGGAGAAATGAAAAACGTGAGTGGCTAGGCTGCGAAACGACCCTATAATCGATTGGCGATTATTCGCGATAACGCGCCTGCTTACGATCACGCGCAGCGCCCGTCGAAACGGACAAAATAATATAAATAAATGGAGTAAAAATAAAAAGCATGCAATTTTTGATAAAGTAAATAAATGTAGATATAAAGGATAATATAATATATAATATAATTACATAAATAGAAATAAAAGAATACAGGGCTGCGTTACTTGATCCCTTTTGGAATACGCAACGCATTCTACTTCTATGGGATTTCGTGGAAGCAGTATACTTCCCAGACAAGTCTGGCACCAATTCACCGACCCCGATGGGATGGAAGGCTTGGTTGGCTTGGGTGGGATATCCAAACAGGTACCTGGTATCGGGTGCACGCGATATCGCGATCAGAATCAACAAAGCGAGAAAAAACAGTGATGAACATTCGTTTCAATTCCACGATAGAAGCAGTGAGCAGTCTGAGCCTCCTAGGTAGGATAAATGCAGATGGCGTGGGTGGCAGTGACTGCGAATATTCTCGGAGAATATATTGCCATAAGACGTTCTAATCCGGATCCTGCTGACGACTTAAAGCCAATCTTACGAGAACGGTAACGGCGGATCTGTTTATAGAACACGATGATTAGCATGTGATCAACATCATCTGAATGACTCTTATATGAGATGTGGAAGACGTACATCATAGATCCGACGCCGGTGTGATTAGCAAGGAAGGATATGTGCCACTCTTGGTTAGACATCAGATTCAGCTCCAGGCCTTCAAACAATGAAGCATTAAGCTACTTGCCGAGTAGTATAGGAAGGAAATACCGTTAAAGCTGTGTTCACAACTAAAAGGTCGTTACTGGAGGTGGGCAAATAGGATGCTGCTCTCGCTTAGCAACCTGAGACGTCAATGGACGTTTTAGGACCGAGTCTCGGCATGTTGCCTAGATATCGCAACCAGTTTACGTAACATCTTCGTTGCTAACAGCCCCGCCTACTTTCCGAACTTCGAAAAATTCCGATATTTTCATTGGATGACAATATTCTGTGCATTAGATAAAGACAAAACACGTTGAAAAGCCGAATCTATCCTAGTTGGGAGGGGTGGGGGCACTCCACTCTGACTTTTTGATAACTGCGGCAAAACTGAAAGCGTATGGCGTATTATACAGGGTGTCTCAAAAATGTAAACACTGTTTGAAAGGCGATAACATTGTTCATATTAAAGAAGCTAAAGAATGTAAAGACCCATATAAAAGCTTAAGAAAATAGAAATTTTATGACATATGAGAGGCATGGAATACGCCATGCGCTCGTCTAAAATTTCGCATTTTACACTCGATTGATTGTGTTTCGCTTGAATACTTGTCATATAATAGTTTCTCCACAAAGTAGCCGTATCGATTTACTTGTGCTTTTTTAAGGGTTTAAAACTTGAAAACACACTGTAGCTTGCGAAATATGCAGAGTATCCTAAAAAATGCAGTTGCTACATGAAAGGTTCTAACATTGCTGCTAGTGAAGCCTTTGAAGATGTTTGAGACTCACATAAAAGCAAAGGAAACGAAAATTCTGTAACGTGCAAATAGTCAAGATTGCGCCATGCTCTCGCCTATTTCTTGCATTTCAGACTCGAATGATTGTGCTTGGACGGAATGCTTGTTACAGTCTTGTTCTTCTTCTTTTAGCCTTTACCGTCGCCCAGTAGCTGCAATTGTGCCGATTAACCTCCCATTCAGCTTGAATGTTGTTTCAACAGTCCACAGAATCCGTCTTGCAAAATAGGGCTCCTGCTCACATGATGCAATCAATAAACTCGTATTTTTCACATAATTGTCAAGTTATAACCGTTAAAAAACACAGCACAGGTTAATGTGGCAAGAAGTAAGATTGCAGCAAGCATTCAGCTCATGCACAATCAATCGAGTTCGAAATGCAAGGTTTCAGGCGGGAGCATGGCGCAATCTTGGCTGTTTACACGTCGCAAAAATCCAGATACCCTGCGCTTTCGTATGAGTCTCAAACATCTTCAAAAGCCTCACTAGCAACAATGTTAGAACCCTTCAAACCGAACCTCTACTTTTTAGGATACTCTGTATTTTTCGCAAATCGTGTGTATTCCTAAATTTTAAATTTTGAAAGAAGCACAAATCAATCAAAACGGCCACTTTGTGAAGAAATTATGACCAGTATTCAATCGAAGCACAATCAGTTGAGTGTAAAATGCAAAATTTTAGGCGAGTACATGGCGCATTCCATACCGCTCATATGTCAGAAAATTTCTCTTTCATATGAGGTCTCAAATTCCTTTGTACTTTCAGTTATCACCTTTCAAACAATGTATACATTTTTTTGAGACACCCTGTAGATTACAAAGACAATGCATTCTCTACGGGAATTCCTTTCCTTACATCTTGCTTAAGCCTGGAGTGGCTGTTATAGAAGATTAAATAATTCATTTAAAGAAAGGTTCAACTACAGTCAAACATGGAACAACTAAGAACTTCTATATATAGCTGCTCGGAAAGCACAAGGTGCGGGTTCGATTCCCGCCTGGCGCAAGAGTTTTGATCGCAGCCAAACGTCCATCTAAGAACCATTCTTTACAACTTCCTAGCAGAAAGACACCTTACTGTTTGCACTTTTTTGATCTTCTAGCAATGCCCCCTCCAACTAGGATAGATCCGAAGAGTATTCTTATTATATAGTTGTAGAAACAATAACGTGTTGAAAATTGGGGCATCAGACGAATATATGTGAGAAGATTCAATCAATAACAGACGCATAAAATTCGGCCAGAAAAAGTTCAATGACTGACTAACTGTTGACATTTTAATGGTTAGCAGCAGCGGATCTCATCTGAATAAGCACGTCACTTCAACTCACGTCTTCGCCATACCATACTTCCTTTATAAGAACAAAAGGCCTCCGGAGTTCTGATCTTCGTCGACGTTCGAAGATCAGAGACCAAAGGGGCCAAGTCGTGGGCCAAGTCGTTGAAAATTAGGTGGGCCGGACATGTAATGCGCTTCGCAGACACCCACTGGGCGAGAACAGTCACCGAATGGATTCCGTGGGATGTCAAAAGAACACCAAGACGCCCACCAGCGCGTTGGTCGGACTTCTTCGTGAAAGCCCTGAACGACCGATATGACGCTCTTCTATGAACGCTCTTTGTGTCTCTCGAGCGAGGAGGATCCATTGGAGCACTCTGGCATGCGAGAGGAGCGAATGGAGACGCCGCTGGCACCTGCTCGAGCAACTCGATGGTCAACTGACGACAGGTGATACAGATGCGCAACGTATTCTGCTTATACGTATTCTGCTTTTCTGCTTACGGTATCGTGAGAACCACCCTACACAACGACTTGTTGTGGCCGGTTGGTGGACAAGCCAGTGTGTCATCCTCTACAAATACGACCTCGAGGGGACGAAGGATTGAATGGTCTGTGTGGGAATTAAACCACAGATCGATTCGGTATGTACCCCAGAACTGGCCCCTCCACCAACTGCGCTCCGCGTGCTTCTACACTCAGAGGAAAGCTTGCTATCTTAAGGTTTATGTAGGAAATCAGGGCAGTCATTGCTGACGTTGGAGCAATGTCGGAAGCTAGGAAATAGCAGTGCCAAGCTGTGAACGGAATGACCTTGAAACTAGTGCAGGTGAACTGCAGTTGAACTTGCGGTGATGACGACACAAGATGGCCATACGAAGCGACCGCGTGAAAATGTTGCCACTTTTCCAGTATTTTTCTAACGAACGTTTCATCAATAAATTAATAATTTAAAAAATAATAATTAATTTATTAAATTTTTGCGTACCGACATTGTTTTCGTACAAGATAGGCCTATGTTATACTTCGGCGACGCTGTTGTCAGCGACGTCAGCGGCAGTGTTGAGCAGGTGCTAAGCAGTGCGTAGCAGCCCGCGCAACACTGTCGCCGACGACGTCGCCGACAACAGCGTCGCCGAAGTATAACATAGGCCATTCAGACATTTTGAACGAGCGGACGGTACGCGTCTACTTCAAGCGCTCCCGCAACGGTATTTTACAAAAAAAGCTCTTGTGAACGCAACGATTGGGTTCCCATTAAACTCACTCAGGAAAGCCGGTGACCAGTAGGTGAAAGCAGAATTACTCGCTACATCTTTGCACATCAATTCTAGGTAAGCATCCAACTCGATCATTATTACAAGCAGGGCTCTAGATCCTTAATTCACGAGACCGCTTTTGTTTGTTTATTTAGTTATTTATTTTTATTTTTTACTGATCTAACTCATTTATTTGGGCACGTAGAGCGCATACAAGGAAGCGTCCACCCGCATGCACCCGATACCAGGTTCCTGGTTCGGATTTCCCGCCGAGGCCAACCAAGCCTTCCATCCCTCCGGGTTCGGTGAATTGGTACCAGACTTGTCTGGGAAGAATAAAGCACTGACTTTTTCATCGGCTGGCCACGCAAATCAAAGTATGGTCAAATACGCATTCAACTCGCCTCCACAATAGAAGTAGAATGCGTGGCGCATCCCGAAGGGGATTGAACAACGCTGTCCTTTATCCTTTTTTATTCATTTATTTGTTTATTTATTTGATCTCACTGGTGCGCTGCTACCTTCTAGGGCAACAGCACTATATCTAGTAAAAACGTCCATAATATTTTAAATATAAAAATGAATTTATAATGTTAGGCTTAGTGGACTCTCGGGCGCGTGTAACGCAGTCAGAGGAGGCGCGACTGTCGCCTGCACCCGAGACCACTTTCCTGGTCCGGATTTCCCGCCCAGGCCAACCATGCCTCCATCCCTCCGGGGAACGGTGAATTGGTACCAGACTTGCCTGAGAAAGATAAAGCGCTCACTTGTTCATCACCTGACTACAGCAAGTCATTATATGGCCAAACACGCATTCAGATCGCCTCTACGACATCCCATAGAAGTAGAATGCGTGGCGCGTTCCAGAAGAGATTCAGTAACGGCTCTTTTATCCTTATCCTTATTTGGCCTATATGTTTTATCCTTCCTAGACAAGTCTGCTACCAATACATCAACATTGGTGGGCTGGAAGGCTTGGTTGACCTGGGTGGAAAACCCGAACCAAGAACATAGGATCGGAGTGCACGCGACAGCCGGCGCCTCGTCCAACTGCGTCACCACGCACCTCCCCTTTCAAAATGGTCGCATTTGTGAAAAAGTGATTGAAGGTCCTCCCCGCCCTCACTGGGATTGGTCCCGAATCGCAGTCTACTGTTCCTAATATATTTAATAGCGCATCTGCAGTCCCATTAGATCGGCCACAGATCATGCAGTTGGTGGACAAAGACTGTTGTACTCCGTAATGATGGGCAATTCTGCGTGCCAGGTCTGACCTTCGTGCGATAGAATGTGAACTGTCTATTGACGACATCAGACGAATTTGCGAAATTCAGGGATCCAAATATAAATGATAAAGGAAGGCGTCAGTCAATCACTTAATGGGATGCGCCACGCATTCTACTTTAATGGAATATCGTGGGGTAACTTGAAAAATGCGTATTTGTCCCGCGGCAAAACGGGTGAGAAGTTAGTGCTTTCTCCTTGCTAGACAAGTCTGAAATCAATTTATGGTTCCTAGACCGGACTCTAACCAATGACCTTGCTAGGGCTGGCGCCTCTTCCGGCTGCACTACGACAAGCCCTACTGCTTCTATGAAGTAAAGGCTAACATTATGAAAAGGAGCACAAGGATATGTGCCATTTTTTTGTCCAGCGCTATATTTTCTCTCTTGGTGTAGAGGCCTGATTTTTTTGATTTTCTTTCATTACTGAGGTCATTGCATTTTTGGCTTATACAAACACTTCAGTAATGATACTCATAGAACAATGCGTCAGTAGATGATCGATGGTGTGCAAAGAAAATATCTCAACAATATGAGAAATTCCTGAGCCATGAAACAAATTGAAATTGCCACTTCGAAGAGAAATGATGGCGAATGATCCATAAGGCAGCTAATATTTGCTCATATGAACGCTAACTGCATTGGAATAAATGGTATAATGAGATCGTCTTCCAAAAAAATAAAACAAAGGGCGCACTCCAGGAATATTATATATTTGCGCGTATTTTAATATGCAGAAGCAACTACGCATTAAATAATTGAAGGGCACGTCTTCAATTACAGACCGCATCAAAGGTCTGGCTTCTGTAAATCGTTCCTAGAATGGCCTTTTCTTATGTACATTTTACGGTCACCTATTATTTGAACTGAAGAGGTGTTCATCAAAAGAAGTTCCTCTTCTCTTGAGTTACTAAGTTACTCTTGAGAAGTACTCCTAAAAAGTTTTAAATTAGGGATTTAGACGAAGAATTTGATTTAGAAAAAATTTCAAAATACGAATTGTTGGGCTAGATTTTATAGGACAAAGAAATCAACAAAATGGAATTTGGCGCTGATCAGTCCATTTGTGTTCTGCGCCATGCATTGTACTTTTACTATACATCATTGAGGCCAATTGATTCCGTATTTAATCAAGCACAATAGCTTTTGACAGCCAGCCAATGAACAAATCAGTGTTTCATCCTTCCCAGAGAAGCTATCAATTCACAGACCTTGGAGGGATGGAACACTTTGTTGACTTGGGCGCGAAAAGTTTCGATTCGGGCTGCAGACTGCAGCCCGCGCCTAATCTGACTGCGCCATTACACGTCCAGGAAAAAACTTGAGAGCGAATGGAAGCGTCATCTAAGAGACCCCATCTACATACATGCACAGTTTGGAAGTGAGACGGTATGACTTCGTGCCTTTATCGTCACAGATGACCGTCAATTGTTGAACGCCAGCTCATCTGAGAGTGTGTTGGTTACCTCGCTTAAACGCTCGCCTATAGGCGTAAAAGACTTCGAGGTTTCCCGAAACATAAAGAAGAGCTTGGCAGTCATCACCTCAGGGACGCAGGATGATGTCGAGTCTCACGCTTTTTTACCGTCTCGTTGTGACAGACATTAGTTGAAGTGCACGATTTTGACGAAAAGACTGAGATGCAGGACTGGTGAAATCGGCACGCAAGGAGAGTCATTCGCATGAAGGCACTTCATCTTTGCTGTCACAAAAAAAGAAGATATCCCGGTAATAAACATACTGGTGAATAGCGGGTAATCTAGTTAATCACTAATTCCAAAACAATTTGAAACCGCCGATGCCTTTTTGGTTTACTTCTAATTCGTCCCAATTCGTGTGCGCTATCTAATGGGTTCAGCTTTGACTTTGAATCTCTAAAAAATGCAAATATATAAACCTTGGCAACTGGTGAAGAGCATATTAGGTTGTAACGAAATAAATGGCACTGAACCACTGTAAATTTAAACAGTTAATATCTCGGCTTGTAGGCAAGTTTATTAATCGAAATAAAAACCTTCTGATTCTACACATCTTTGCCAACGTGACACAAGCTTTTTTATCCTAGTAGCATAAAAATGATAACCCATTTTTATCATTTTTATGCTACTAGGATAAAAAAGCTTGTGTCACGTTGGCAAAGATGTGTAGAATCAGAAGGTTTTTATTTCGATTAATAAACTTGCCTACAAGCCGAGATATTAACTGTTTAAATTTACAGTGGTTCAGTGCCATTTATTTCGTTACAACCTAATATGCTCTTCACCAGTTGCCAAGGTTTAGATATTTGCATTTTTTAGAGATTCAAAGTCAAAGCTGAACCCATTAGATAGCGCACACGAATTGGGACGAATTAGAAGTAAACCAAAAAGGCATCGGCGGTTTCAAATTGTTTTGGAATTAGTGATTAACTAGATTACCCGCTATTCACCAGTAAAAATCCACGGATCTCCCTCGATAGAGAGCCTTCGGGCTCTCTTGTTAAGAGGGATCTCGGGCCGCTTGTCGCAGGGCCACGTGGCGCGTCCCCGGGTGGTGGATAGGGGAATTAAACGCGAACCAAATGCGACCGTGTACTGCCCAGAGACGCAGGTGGGATGCAGGGGATGGACTCCTTGCTCCTGCTGTGTCGGGTCGATGCGTTCCTTGTGCGTGGGAGCGGCATGTTCGTGCACAGTGTGCGTGGATGTGTCCGTGACTGTGCGGATTGTAACTGTGTCGGCTCGGCCAAAAGCTTGCACTCGGTAGACTGGGACTACATGTAAGGCGATTCGAGGCCGCCTTAAGTCTCGCCCCGTCCCTTCGGGCAGTCTGGCTGGCTGCCCGGAGTACCCCGCCCGCACGACAGAGCCTGACTAGCTACCCGTGTTGTATTCCAGTCAAACACAGCAGCACTAAAGGGCCTCATTCCCCTGACCCCGAAAGAGCCCCCATTTCTGCAGCGATGGGAAGGACGAGTACGGAGAGGCTGCTAAAATCTCAGGGCCTAACCAGGCTGCGCAAACTGAGAAGGACTAGGATGACGATCTGTACTTACAACGCCCGCACGCTTGCGTCGGAAGCATCCGTCGAGGACCTGATGATGCAAGCCAGGAAGATCAAGTACGACGTCATCGGACTGACCGAGACGAGAAGACACCACCCCCTACACGCCGCCTACGACTCCGGAGAAGAACTGTTCCTCGGAACATGCGACAGCAGGGGAGTAGGCGGCGTTGGTGTCCTCGTCAACACGCACTTGGCCATGAACATCGATTCGTACGAGTCTCTGACAAGCCGAATCGGACGTCTGCGACTGAAGCGATGTGGCTCCGTGCCAGCCTTGACTGTGTTCGTCGCGTATGCCCCAACATCCGACTACGACGACGAAGACGTCGAGGCCTTCTACGTGGAGCTGGAGAAGTTCTATAAGGAAGATCACACCTTCTACAAGGTGATCGTCGGCGACTTCAATGCCAAGATCGGGCCACGAAGGTCGCTGGAAGAACTTCACATCGGAACCCACGGTTTGGAGTGGAACGAGCAAGGTGAAAGGCTGTCTGAGTTTATCATGTCGACCAAGACCATCCATGGAAACTCGCAGTTCCAGAAGCCTCCCTCCCTACGATGGACCTGGGAATCCCCCGGTGGCCAGTTCCACAACGAGATCGACCACATCATCTTCAATCGCAAGTATTGCCTGACCGATGTCTCCGTTGTCCCCAAGTTCTACACGGGATCGGACCACCGCCTCCTTCGCGCGAGGTTCCGCTTTTCACGTCAAGGAGAGAAGGCCGCGAAGTTCAAGAAGAGGAGTCCCAGAACGATCATCAACTGGGATCTCTACACCTCTCTTGTCGGCCTTTGGGAAGATGCCGTCATGGACAACGTCGACGAGGAATACGATCGCTTCGTGCACCATCTCCACGATAGTGCTAAGGGAGCCGAGAGCTTGAAGACCACCAAGAGACGCCTGTCTCCGGAAACTCTCGAGCTGATACGCCAACGTGGAGCAGCACGAGCGTCAGGCAACTATCAACTGACGTCCGAGCTTGCAAAGCTATGCAGAGCGGCGATAAAGGAAGATCTGAAGGAGAGAAGGGCGGAAGTGTTGGCTGAAGCAGCAGAGGCAGGGCTGAGCATCCGCAATGCCCGCCGGAACTTCGCCAACTTCAAGACCAAGATGACCGCTCTCCGACGTCCTGACGGAACCGTCACCTCTTCCAGAAGGACCATGGAGAAAGTCATCCACGACTTCTACTCCGATCTCTTCGATAGCCACGTCCACCTGCCCCTACGCCATCTTCCGCAGGATGGATACGTCATCCCCTCTGTTCTCCCTTCCGAGATCCGACACGCCATCTCGTCGGTGAAGAAACGTACAGCACCCGGTCCTGACAGGATCAGAGCTGAACACCTGAAGAACCTCCCGCCAGCGCTCATCAACACCTTGGCGCGGCTCTTCACACGCTACCTGTCCGAATGCAAGGTTCCATCCCAGTGGAAGACCAGCAGGACCGTCTTGCTGTACAAGAAGGGAGACGTGCACGACATTGGAAACTATCGCCCGATCTGCCTGCTGTCCGTAGTCTACAAGCTGTTCACTCGAGTCATCCTGAATAGGATTAGTAGAACGCTGGACGAAGGACAGCCATGCGAACAAGCAGGATTTCGGAGAGGATTCAGCACGATCGACCACATACACACCATTACGAAGCTCATCGAAGTGTCGCGAGAGTACAAGCTGCCGCTGTGCCTTACGTTCATCGACCTGAAGAAGGCATTCGACTCCGTCGAGACTGAAGCGGTTATGGAAGCCCTGCTCACCCAGGGCGTTCCTACTCAGTACATCAGAGTCCTTCGAGAGCTGTACAGTGGATTCACGACCAAGATCTCACCATTCTACAACGACGTCGTCATTGACGTGAAGAGAGGGGTTCGACAAGGGGATACCATATCCCCGAAGCTCTTCAGCGCCACCCTCGAAAGCGTCATGCGCGAACTAGAATGGGATGACATGGGAGTGAAGGTCGACGGCCGGCAACTGCACCATCTTCGCTTCGCTGACGACATCGTGCTCATAACACCGAGCATCACTCAGGCGGAGCGAATGCTGGCCGACTTCGATCGTGTATGTGGAAGCGTTGGACTGCAGCTGAATCTTACGAAGACGATGTTCATGAAGAACGG
This sequence comes from Heligmosomoides polygyrus bakeri, assembly GCA_947359475.1. NCBI lineage: Eukaryota > Metazoa > Nematoda > Chromadorea > Rhabditida > Heligmosomidae > Heligmosomoides > Heligmosomoides polygyrus. The sequence goes on from OX375870.1 coordinate 85,761,816, forward strand.
ATGGGTTTCTGATGCCCCATTCTCGCTCAACGGAACGAACATCTCCGAATGCTCCAGCTATGTGTATCTGGGTCGCGAAGTCAACATGGCCAACGACCTAGCACCAGAGCTGAGCAGGAGGAAACGAGCGGCTTGGGGAGCTTTCAAGAGCGTCGAAGAAGTCGTGAAGAAAACGAAGAACGTCCGACTCCGTGCCCACCTATTCGACTCCACTGTTCTTCCTGCCCTAACATACGCCTCAGAGACCTGGGCTATACGAAAGCAGGATGAACACGCGATCAGCGTCGCGCAGCGTGGAATCGAGAGGACGATGCTCGGAGTGACACGACTCACGCAAGTGAGAGAAGGCCTCCGGAGTTCCGAGCTTCGCCGACGTTCGAAGATCAGAGACGCTGTCGCATGGGCCAAGTCGTCGAAAATTAGGTGGGCCGGCCACGTAATGCGATTCGCAGACACCCGCTGGACGAGAGCCGTCACAGACTGGATTCCGCGGGATGTCAAAAGAACACCAGGACGCCCACCAACGCGTTGGTCGGACTTCTTCGTGAAAGCCCTGAACGACCGATATGACGCTCTTCGTGTCCCTCGAGCGAGGAGGATCCATTGGACCACTCTGGCACGCGACAGGGACGAATGGAGACGCTGCTGGCGCCCGCTCGAGCAAGTCGATGATCAACGGGACGACAGGTGATACAGGTGATACAGCATAAAAATCAGAAGTTCTGGAATTGACGAAATCTTCGAAGGCACTTTCGGCATCCTGTTGGTATTTGAATATTTTCCCTACCAAGAAGTCGCCAAGATGCTTGAAGAAATGGTAGTCTGTTGGGGAGAGGTCGGGAGAAAACGGAGGATGTGGTAGAGCTTCAATGCTCAGCTCATTCAATTTCTGCAACGTCATTCGTGCTACATGGGGGCGAGCATTGTCGTGCAGAAGGAGAACTCGCCTTCGGTTTACCAAGGCCGGCCGGATATCCTTCAACTTTTTCATCATTTCTTCAATTTCAATGCAGTACTTCTCTGCCGTGATGGATTCACCGGGAGGGAGGAAGCTGTGGTGAATACTTCCCAGCGAACACCACCATACTGTCACCATTACTTTCTTTTGGTGCAATTCCGGCTTCGCAAAAACCTTGGGGCTCTCATCGCTGTCCACCCACTGTGCCGATCGTCGCCTGTTGGAATGGGTCCGTTTCGTTCCGTAGAAGCAGTGCGGACGAGATCTCATATCGTCGGTTTCTTTGCGCCAAAAACGCGCCAAAAATGGCGCGATCCAGTGCCATTTAATTCGTTACAACCTAATAGCTCCGCTCGAATAGCCTATTTGAATTGGCACTCGAATGACTTTCATTCGAATTTGAATACTTGAATTCTAAAATGCAAAAAAGTCGCGTTTTCGAATACAACTAGTTTCGAATATTCAAAAAATCGCGTTTTTCAAATGTATGCGAATTCGATTACTCATAAAATCGAGATTTTCAAATATGCTCGAATTCGAATATTCGAAGACTGTGAGCATTTGAAACCATTCCAATATTCGAAAAAATTTCGAGGGCACAACTGTAGTGGAGAAGTGCGTCAAATTCCAAAAATGAAACAATTAGTTTTAGAGCTTAGAGGAACAGATTGTTAGCTAAATTGCATTTGTGATAGAAAAGAAATAAACAGTTATTTTACACTTTATAGTGAATCGGTGAAAGAGAAGATTTTCCGTGTTACGTTATGTTATGTTATGCTACGTGCGGTCAAACAGCGCCGGTGGTGTAAGGCGAACATCGCTGCCCGGAAAGCACAAGATGCGGGTTCGAGTCCCGCCTGGCGCAAGAGTTTTGATCGCAACAAAACATCCTGTAACAACAGAAGATTTTCCATTTCAAGCGCTTCAATTGGAAATAGGTTCTAAGGACTTCAAAAATGCTAATCAATAGAAAAGAAATTCTCATGAAACGATTTCCTTTAGAATAGTCAATTTATGTCATATTATTTTGCTCAAATTTTGATATGGCACCATGTCTTGGCTTATAAATGTTCTCTTCCACTATTATTTCTGCCACTTACTAGGTTGTCCCATAAGTCCCCGCCGTTTTCCTCAACGATTCATTACGGATTTCGCCGGCGGTCTCTTGCATTGCGCTATACAGCTTTCGAAAGAGAATGATTTGCTCTACCAGAACATGCATGGCTTTTCTTTTTTCATCCGAAATTTTGTCAATTTTTAGGTCGCTGAAGAGAAAAGTGAAAAGTGAAAAAGTAGCCATTTGCGCACGTGCACTTGTTCTTTCCCCTTAGGTTTGTAATTTTTGCGCCGCTTTTTATAGCATTTGGAAGAAAATGTTCCGTACTACAAGAATATATGTTAGTGCTATTTGCTCATTTGTCCTTTATTGATTTTTAGGCCAACAAATTGGGACGTCCGAAGGAGGATGGTTATTTTTGCCGACAGCTCCTACTCTGTGGTTCGACTTTTTGGGTAGGCGTTATATGTCATTTGAGAGAGAATGTCTTGCTCTATAAGAATATGTTTCGCGTTTATTGATTTCTATTGAATATCAACAAAATGCCAAAAAGAGAAAAATCGTCTTCACCAACAACTCCTTCTCCTTCTTCAGTTGTTGATAAAGGATAAGGATAAAGGACGGCGTTACTCAATCCCTTTTGGGATGCGCCACGCATTCTACTTCTACGGGATGTCGTGGAGGCGATTTGAATGCGTATTTGGCCATACAATGACTTGCGGTGGCCAGCCGATGAACAAGTCAGCGCTTTATCCTTCCCAGACAAGTCTGGTATCAATTCACCGACCCCGGAGGGATGGAAGGCTTGGTTGGCCTGGGCGGGAAATCCGAACCAGGAACCTGGTATCGGGTGCACGCGACAGTCGCGCCTCCTCCGACTGCGCTACACGCGCCCTAATTGAATTGATATTCAACAGAAACCAGCGTGAGCCAATAAACGCGACACAAGTTCTTATTGAGCAAGACATCCTCTTCCAAACGACATATAACACCAAGCAAAAAAGTTCAACCACAGAACCGGAGTTTTGGTAAAAATTCGGACGGGAAGTCGGACGTCGTAATTTGATGACCTAAAATTCAATAAGGGACAAGTGAGCAAATAAGACCAACACCTATTCTTGTACTACAGAACATTGCCTTCCAAATGCTATGAAAAACTGCGCAAAAAATTCCAATCCTAAGTGGAGAGAACAACTGTGCAGATGACCACTTTCGCTTTTTCGCTTTGCACTTTAACGACCTAAAAATTGACAAAATTCCGGATGAAAAAAGAAAAGCAATACACGCTCTGACAGAGCAAATCATTCTCATTCGAAAGCTTTATAGCGCTACCGCCGGCGAAATCCGCAATGAATCGTTGAATAAAACGGCGGGGACTTATGGGACAACCTAATATTTTTCATGCTGAGTTGTACCATCTCCTACAACGGCTGCCTCCTTCAGATACTATCACATAGCCCTTATCTATGTTTTGCAACAGGGCTGTGAAGCAAGTTGAGTTGACGGGATTTTGTAGCTAGTATGTCCCAGGGGGTGCACTTACAAGGAAAGTTCCCAACTTATGGTGAGCTTTTGTGATGCTATTTTGACAGGGTGTAGGGCCCTTGAGCGGAATCCAGAACCACAGTCAGTTTTCGCTGAACGCTTTTTGAAAGATCTGAAGAGGAGTTCTAAAGGAGTGCGCGCAACTGTCATCAACCCCTACGACACCCCACCAGATGTGCCTCGGTGGCGCACACGGTAGGAGGGCCGCCTTGTAGTAGCACACCGGCGGGGTTTTCAGTTCGAGTCCGAACGCTGCCATTACTTTCGCACGTATTAGTTTGTTGTTATTACGCTTTCTCCTGATCACAGGAGTAAATTTTAGACCATCAATGCTTACAACAAACCACGGCTGTCTATTTGCGCCTTCATATGTGCTAGTTGTTCATCTATTCATATCTGCAGCATATCGTTTCTCTGGGAATAAAAAGTCTTATATATTTTTAAATTAAAAGTTTTATATTTATTATTTCCCTTTTGTTCAACGTCTATGGTACAAAACTATGAAACAAGTAAAACACAAGCGAGTGTCACACCAGCAGCATCATTACAAAAGCCAGTGAGGAACAATCTTCTCTCTGGCAAGGAATGACCACCTTCTTCTTCGTTGAACGCGTAATCTGTGGGTGTAGAGAAGGGTCCTGGGTGAACACCAACGTAACCAGCTCCCACCCACGCGTATTACAGGCACGGCCGAAACACCGGAGCGTAGAACTGTCGGCAGGTCTGGCTTATAATCTGCAATCGAAAGAAAGTCACGGGTGGTACCCCTATATAATATTTTATACCAGTTACCTACATTCAATATGAGTATATTTTATATATTTTATATATTGTACCATATATAGTATATAAAAGTAGGTAACCGGCGTATTTTATAACAGCTACCTACTTTTAATATAAGCGTTTTGTACGCAATTAAATTACCATTGGCGCTACGGTATGATATGGTGGTGGTATCGATATGAATAGTTGAAAAACTAGCACATACGAAAGCACAAATAGATAGCCTTGGTTTGTTGTAAGCATTGATGGTCCAAAATTGACTCCTGTAATCCTGAGAAAGCGTAATAACAACAAACTAATATATGAAAAAATACCAGCAGCACTCGGACTCCAACTGAAAAACCCGCCGGTGTGCTCCTACGAGGCACCACTCCTACCGACTGCGCCACCGAGGCACATCTCGCGAGGTGACATAGGGGGTTGGTGAGTGTTGCGCACACGTCTTCACACCTCTTTTTCAGGTCTTTAAAAAAGCGTTCAGCAAAAACTGACTGTGGCTCTGGACTCCACCTACAGGGCCCTACATCCTGTCAAAATAGCATCACAAAAGCTCACCATGATTTGGGAACCTTTCCTTGTTAGTGCTGTCGAAGGAGGAGCCTTCTCGCGCGCAATACGAATCGATTCAAGGTTAGGATTATGCCCAGGCCAATAAAGCATTCCAACCTTCGGTACATAATGGATTTGTCCGGGAAGAACGAAACGCTGATATGTGCGCTGGTCACCACAAGTCTTCGTGAGGGCCAAATACGCATTCAGGTTGCCTTCATGATGTCGAGTAGAAGTGAAATGTGTGGCGCATCCCACAAATCAATTGACTATCGTCGACCTTTGTCCTCCATTTCGCAGGAAATCACAATGGAAATGCCTCCAATGGGAGTAGATTAGGTGGCGAATATCACTGAGCAGTGGGTTATAGTGACGTTTAACCTTTATTTTTTCATCTTGATAGATGAGTTTCCAAGCAGTACTCTCCCTTAGGAAACCTATGTCAACTGTTAGGTTGCGAATGTAGGCGTCTACTACAGCGTTCTGTAACTTAGTCAGACTTTCACAGCACTGACCGACCGTTTTGATTCAGAAGTGAATCATGAAAAGTTACGAAAAAAAGTGAACGGAACGTGTTGCAGAAGGATAGCTCTCATCGTCATAGTCCAATTCCCATTCGTCAAGAGTTACACGCACGTTGCCATACAGGTTATCTCATTCATAGTTTTTGTTCCGAGACCTCTCTCCTGACGAGTACAGCTTTTTAAGACTCGAAGTGAAAAATTTTGACAGCAGCAGTTTTTTGATTTCAGCCGTCTCGAAAGCGTTCTTCTAAAACCCTCAGAATAGCGACATCTTACATCTGTGCTGCACAGGCTCAGTTTAGAAGCCTCAAGCGATCATTGGAAACGGCCCGTTGAATCATGCGGATCTTATTCTGTGGAAGAAGACATTTATGTAGGTCGAATGGGCTCGGGGTAGCGTAGTCGGAGGAGCTGCCGGCTGTGAGGTGCACCCGATTCCAGGTTCCTGGTTCAGATTTTCCTAGGCTAATTAAGCCCTCCGTCTCTCGGGGTTGGAGAGTTTGTACCACACTTGCCTGGAAAGGATAAGGCGCTGAATTGTTCATCGGCTGGCCACTGTAAGTTACTGTATAAGTCCAATACGCATTCCAAAACATCCCATTCAAGTAGAATACGTGGCGCGTCCCGCAAGGGATTGACTAAAGCCGTCCTTTAGCACTGTTCTTATTCTTATAGGTCGTATAGCAAGACCTTGAATTACGCCGTCTATTTGAGCAACTAATTTCATAGCAGCCTAACGAACAGCTGCCGAATGAGTGTAAAATTAAACACGGTGTTCTCGAAACAAATGCTCGAAACAGTGGCTGAACATCGGGGGCGAGTCGGCTGCTAGAGAGGAAGAGTAGCGCGAGCAGCGCACTTACAAGCCAACCTGATTACCTCGATACAACTAGACGGCCGGGCCAGATCAAAGCGGAACGAAAGATGAGCAGCGACATGTAGGCACGTCCGTCACTTACTACGACGACGAGTCGAGTCGAGCGCGGCTGTGATGCGTGTTCGTGCCGGTCTCGTTTTTCGCAGACGACTACATCGAGCACAAACGAAGGCTCTTTTGATGGGAAAAAATAATTTTCGATTATGGGGCACCCACACACGGGCCGACGGCGACGTTCAACGGCGAATTTGTGAGGAGTTAGGAGTGTTGCGTGAGAGATCGAGGCTAATCGCGCTTTAGACGGCGCTCGACTACGCGAAGGAAATTCGGACATCCGTTCACGAAGGAAGCAGCAAGTGGATAACATGTTTTGACCACAGCCGGCCTACAATTCGAAGTCTCGAAATCCGTCGAAATCATCGAACATTTCAGGAAAAACTCCTGCAAGCATGGCTGTAGGCACCGGTATCATCTATGGGCACCTTACGGACAGATATGGTCCGTGGAAACGAACAGCAAATTCGATTCAAGAAAGCATGGAATTGTTCACGTTCAGCGTCAATACGCCCATCAAGAATCAATAATATACAAAAATCGATGACTTTGTGGAGGAGCTGAAGGAACGCATAGTTCAAAGTGGAGGACGGCTCTGAAAGCAGGAAGAAAGCATCTGCTCCGCATTTCAAGCCACATTTCAGATTTCAAGTCGAGACAGACTGAACAAGATTACGCTCAATAACAACGACGTTGTACTACCGATGGTGAAATCTGCCTGACTCTCCTCAAACTCGAGTGTTCACCAGTATGAACTGTCATATTCATCCGTCCGTCCGTCCGTCCGTCATCCGTTTACCGACTGCAAAAAAAGCCTGATAATCCAATTCATCCTTTCCGTGCCAGAAAGGTCCTAGTACATAATAAGGGATAAAGAAAATGTCGGCTTTGGTAAATTCATTTGCGGGATGTGCCACGCATTCTCCTGCTGATATCCTGGAGGCACTTTGAATGTGTACTTGACCTATACAATAAGTTCTGGTAGCCAGCCGATGAACAAGTCAGTGTTTCGTCCTTCTCTGACAAGCCTGGTACAATTCACCGGCCGCGGAGGGTTGGAATGTTGATTGGCCTGTGCTGAAAATCCGAACCAAGAACCTGGAATTGGGTACAAGCCACAGCCGACGCTTCCTCCCACTGTGCTACCTCGTGCCAGATCCTAATGATACAACTAAAACCAGTAATAGAAATATTTAAGATCCCTGCATACCAGACCGATCACTTTTCAAATCGACTTTCAGAATTTTCAAATCGAATTGAATACATTTCAAGCGCAACTGGACACTTTTCAAATCGAAGTGAATAGTCCTCGAATCAAACTGGACACTTCAAAACCAACCGAATTATTTTCGAATCGAACTAGATACTTTTCACATCAAGCTGGTCTTTAAACTTATTTCAAACTTCTTCACCTCTTTCCAAAATAATCTCTACAGTTCTAAGATCAGACTAAACACTTTTCAAATCAGACAGGGTACTTTTCAAATTAAACTGGACGGCTTCAAATCAAACTAGACTGTACTCACAACTTCAAATTTCACGATTTTCTAATCAAATTGTAGACTGTACAGATGAAGATGGATATTTTTCAAACCTAACTAGCCAGCTTTCAAACCGAACGGGACACTTTTCGGTTTACATTGGCACCTATCTAAGAACGTTCCACTCTTTCCAAAATAGAATAGACGCACTCTCTTGCATCAAACCAAACATATTGAAAAGAAAGTCAACGTATAATTCTGGTCATAAAAAATATATGATAGACAAGCGAGCATCTACGAGGAGTGTATCAAAAGGTGATTATATTGATTGAGCGTCTTGAGTGTCTCTCTTTTTAAACAGCTACAAAAATGTTTTTAGGCTTTTCAAAAAACTTTAAAGCATGAAAACCGGTGTCGCTTGAGCCACGTATGTACGTTTCCAACATGTTGCTGTGCTTATTCGATTCTTAGCGCAAATGACGTCTACGTTCGACTGCGCATGTATCTACTCGGTTTAGCAAAAAATACTAAAAAATACGTATTTCATGTCAAAACGCGTTTATACTAATAATTAAATAAGCATCACGCATAAGTACGTATAACTGACTATACGTATGAGTGCGTGGCGCGACCGCTTCATGTGGCCACGCAGGAAATTTTAATTTTAAATTTTGATTCATTCTTTCACTACATACCAGCACGTATGTGGTGAAAGAATGAAAACGCTTTAACAGTGCAATCATCTCATCATTTTTCGACACTGGGTAGGTGCGTTTTCGATTAAAACCCTGAATCAAAAATTTATTTCGGTCTTCTTACGGCGAAAAATGTCTACTTTGAAAAGGTATGTATACCAATCTTAAAAAGTACCCAGCCAAAAGTGCTACCACTAAAGCAGGGATGTGCGGAGATTTTTCTGGAAAAAGCGGAAGACGAAAGACGGAACGGAAACTCTCAAAATGGTCGGAAACCCGGAATACGAAACGCGGAAACGGAAATGACACATGTTCGCCATTTTTTCAAAGGTGCATCTGAAACGGCGTTAGATGCGGCTCCCATTGCGCTTTTCTTGCTCCGAACTTTGCAGCAGAATCTTCCACCGATTAATGCTCATCCTTATCATACCATAGCATAACGAAGCATGCATTCATAATATTGTTATGATAACCTTTTAGCTATGGCTAGAGCAGTAAACGAAAACAAATTCAGGGTCCTATCTCACTATTTCAGCATGCAGTCTCTCCACTGTTTCCATATCTAGTCCCTGCGACGGGTTTTTCGCTAACTTTTGTAATGCTGCAATTTTCTGAACTTTAACCGAATTAACCAGTTGAGCTTACTTACAGACCCGCATTAAAAAAGACTGACTCGGGTGAAGTCTTCATTTTCCGACCAGGAAATAGATTCCTCTCAACACTTTTGGAAATCTGTGGCATCATGGACGACGTCATGACTGCACAGATATCTGCATGCTCAACATTAGCAGCAACATTACAGTCACCAAAACTAGTACTCAGAATTCATTCTGGAATCTAGTTCGTGATCAGGTTCGTGATCTAGGGTTCTTCTATGACAACAAGCTGTCCTTCCTTCCTCACCTCAGACATATTTTCTCCAAGGCGATGTCACGCACGTTTGACCTCTTTAAGACGGTTAAGACACGTGATTGTGCTACGCTCATTAAGGCTTGCAAAACTTATATCCGTCCCATTGTTGAAAGTGGAACTTCAGTTTCTTGCCCTCAGTTGAAAAAGGATATCCGATTACTTGAACGTATTCAAAACAACTTTACTAGGAAGCTTGTCTTGCGGTGCAGTGGAATTGATCACCGTTTCACACCTAACGGCACCCAAAGAAATAAGTTATTTAATTTGCCCAGTCTCTATAGTAGACGAGTGAGAAATGATTTGATCCTAGCATCCAAAATCATCACGGGCTTGACCACAGTTACGCTTCACAATTTCTTTCAATTTGCTAACTCCCGCACAAGAGGTGGTCATTGCAAACTTAGACTGTCGCTAGCAAAAACTAGGCTTCGGTCGCACTTCTTTTCTCGGAGGGTTGTCTCCCTGCTCAACCCAGTCTTGGCAAAGGGCGGACTACGTTTAGAACTCACGTCGTTTAAAAATCTTGTTTCCCGCACGGTGCTCAATAGCTCCAATAGCTCCAATCTCTCCCCTTAGTCTCCTTCCTTCTTGCTCAGTTTCTTTTCCTTTCACTTCTTATTATATTTAGCAGCTGTTGTGTTTTGCTCTATTGTGAGTCACTGAATGTTGTTCCGCGGGTTGTTTATTGTTGTTCTCTTACATGTATATGTAATATATGCGTCCAATAAATAAATAAATAAATCTAAGATGATAACTGGATGACTGATTAGTCATGGTGGGTCCACACTTCCATAGTAATATTCAGTCTGTGCCAGCCTGGAACCCCCACGCCCAAGGTGACACAGCTGAACAGTTCCTAGATGGTTCTTGAAGCAATAGTTTTGCGTCAGAATTCAATAAGTGACCATAACCATCCAAAACAACAGCTCATGGTAGATATTCGTGGTGCTTCACTAAAAAATGAATTGCATAGCTCCATATGGATGAATATCACACCTAACGAAATTAAAAATTGAAATTTGCACCTTTGATCAGCAACTGGTGTAATCTTGGAGCAGACAACCGCATGCCACAACCTTCACTGAACCCTTTGTTTCATGACATTGCGCTATATGCTTACAAAGTTTTTGCAGCTCTTTGTGACTAATGGAACAAGAATTTTATGATCATTGAGATGTTGAGTGCACTTTCTTAGCATACAAGGCATACATATCCTTTGCTGGCCCACTAATTTTGCCCTGCACTCAGCCGTTGCCATTTTTGAGTACCTTTTTTTTTGGTAGTCTAACCAATTCCAAGAATATAAATACTATAGTTGTCGAACAGTACTTGTCTCGCAATTATATGAAGAAGAACCCTTTTTAATTGATAAGCAGATTGTCTTCAATAGAAAACTAATGTGGAACAGTGCCTATTTCCGTTTCTGCCTTCCGGTCCAAAAACAGGTGGAACACGGAACGGAACGGAAGAGCCAAAAATGGCCGGAAACCGAAATTCGAAACACGGAAACGGAAATTCCGCACATCCCTGCTCTAAAGTGAACACGATGAGCATACTAAGGCGGCTAACGTAGAAAGCGTCGAATTCCATCGTTTGATAAATGCAGAGCGTTCTCCCCACGTCCGGTAAAATCCCACATAGTCAATAGAAAAACGGCCGGTAGTGAATTCTAGATGGGCATTCGCACTAAGCTTTTACAGCTTTCCTCCTCAACCTATAGATTTCACACCGGCAAAAAGATGAAAAGGGCTCAATTTCTGAGGGCAACGGAGAGAGAGTAGAATTTTTGAGGGAATATTCGACAAATGCGAGCAGGATAGCACAGTTGGTGGAAGCGCCGGCCTTCGCGTGCCGCCGATTCTAGGCTCTTGGTCCGGATTTTCCGTCCAGGATAACCAAGCCTTCCATTCTTCAGACTCGGTGAGATAGTTCCAGACTTGTACGGGAAGGAAAAAACACTGTTTTATCCATCGGCTGGTCAGCGCAATCATTCTGTAGTTCTATACTTTAGTATAGTCTTAGTATTACGTTGGAGTATGGTATGTTTCGGTAGTTGCGGGTAGGTAAAGCTATCAGCATCCTAAAATCCACGGCTAAGCAATAACCTACCGTCAACATTTTCTTTTAGAAGTTAACTTAATGTCACAACTACTATTTAAAGGTCTTTCTTCAAATATTCAATGTACGTTCACAAACACAATTCCGGAACGTTTCTTGCCCGTACCTACCGTAACCTATCATACTACATTCTTGTGCTAGAACGAATGCAGATTCGTGATCAACACACCAAGTAATCACAATAGACGATTTTTTCGTAATCGTGATCATGATCATGATCACTACAGCCTTACTCACCCACACTTATCGTAGCCTACCGTACTCCACCGTAATACTGAAGCAGATGTCAAATTCGTGATTGACCCCTCAAATAAACCTCATGGGCGAGATTTGGGCGAAACTAGTAATTATCAGCTCGACAGCATTACTCACCCGCATCTACCGTAGCCTACCGCAGCACACCGTTCTGCAGTGGATATCAAATCTGTGATCAGTGCATCAAATGAACCTCATGGGCGAGATTTGGGCGAAACTAGTAATTATCAGCTCGACAGCATTACTCACCCGCATCTACCGTAGCCTACCGCAGCACACCGTTCTGCAGTGGATATCAAATCTGTGATCAGTGCACCAAATGAACCTCATGGGCGAGATTTGGGCGAAACTAGTAATTATCAGCTCGACAGCATTACTCACCCGCATCTACCGTAGCCTACCGCAGCACACCGTTCTGCAGTGGATATCAAATCTGTGATCAGTGCATCAAATGAACCTCATGGGCGAGATTTGAGCGAAACTGGTAATTATCAGCTCGACAGCATTACTCACCCGCATCTACCGTAGCCTACCGCAGCACACCGTTCTGCAGTGGATATCAAATCTGTGATCAGTGCACCAAATGAACCTCATGGGCGAGATTTGGGCGAAACTAGTAATTATCAGCTCGACAGCATTACTCACCCGCATCTACCGTAGCCTACCGCAGCACACCGTTCTGCAGTGGATATCAAATCTGTGATCAGTGCATCAAATGAACCTCATGGGCGAGATTTGGGCGAAACTAGTAATTATCAGCTCGACAGCATTACTCACCCGCATCTACCGTAGCCTACCGCAGCACACCGTTCTGCAGTGGATATCAAATCTGTGATCAGTGCACCAAATGAACCTCATGGGCGAGATTTGGGCGAAACTAGTAATTATCAGCTCGACAGCATTACTCACCCGCATCTACCGTAGCCTACCGCAGCACACCGTTCTGCAGTGGATATCAAATCTGTGATCAGTGCACCAAATGAACCTCATGGGCGAGATTTGGGCGAAACTAGTAATTATCAGCTCGACAGCATTACTCACCCGCATCTACCGTAGCCTACCGCAGCACACCGTTCTGCAGTGGATATCAAATCTGTGATCAGTGCATCAAATGAACCTCATGGGCGAGATTTGGGCGAAACTAGTAATTATCAGCTCGACAGCATTACTCACCCGCATCTACCGTAGCCTACCGCAGCACACCGTTCTGCAGTGGATATCAAATCTGTGATCAGTGCACCAAATGAACCTCATGGGCGAGATTTGGGCGAAACTAGTAATTATCAGCTCGACAGCATTACTCACCCGCATCTACCGTAGCCTACCGCAGCACACCGTTCTGCAGTGGATATCAAATCTGTGATCAGTGCATCAAATGAACCTCATGGGCGAGATTTGAGCGAAACTGGTAATTATCAGCTCGACAGCATTACTCACCCGCATCTACCGTAGCCTACCGCAGCACACCGTTCTGCAGTGGATATCAAATCTGTGATCAGTGCATCAAATGAACCTCATGGGCGAGATTTGAGCGAAACTGGTAATTATCAGCTCGACAGCATTACTCACCCGCATCTACCGTAGCCTACCGCAGCACACCGTTCTGCAGTGGATATCAAATCTGTGATCAGTGCATCAAATGAACCTCATGGGCGAGATTTGAGCGAAACTGGTAATTATCAGCTCGACAGCATTACTCACCCGCATCTACCGTAGCCTACCGCAGCACACCGTTCTGCAGTGGATATCAAATCTGTGATCAGTGCATCAAATGAACCTCATGGGCGAGATTTGAGCGAAACTGGTAATTATCAGCTCGACAGCATTACTCACCCGCATCTACCGTAGCCTACCGCAGCACACCGTTCTGCAGTGGATATCAAATCTGTGATCAGTGCACCAAATGAACCTCATGGGCGAGATTTGGGCGAAACTAGTAATTATCAGCTCGACAGCATTACTCACCCGCATCTACCGTAGCCTACCGCAGCACACCGTTCTGCAGTGGATATCAAATCTGTGATCAGTGCATCAAATGAACCTCATGGGCGAGATTTGAGCGAAACTGGTAATTATCAGCTCGACAGCATTACTCACCCGCATCTACCGTAGCCTACCGCAGCACACCGTTCTGCAGTGGATATCAAATCTGTGATCAGTGCACCAAATGAACCTCATGGGCGAGATTTGGGCGAAACTAGTAATTATCAGCTCGACAGCATTACTCACCCGCATCTACCGTAGCCTACCGCAGCACACCGTTCTGCAGTGGATATCAAATCTGTGATCAGTGCATCAAATGAACCTCATGGGCGAGATTTGGGCGAAACTAGTAATTATCAGCTCGACAGCATTACTCACCCGCATCTACCGTAGCCTACCGCAGCACACCGTTCTGCAGTGGATATCAAATCTGTGATCAGTGCACCAAATGAACCTCATGGGCGAGATTTGGGCGAAACTAGTAATTATCAGCTCGACAGCATTACTCACCCGCATCTACCGTAGCCTACCGCAGCACACCGTTCTGCAGTGGATATCAAATCTGTGATCAGTGCATCAAATGAACCTCATGGGCGAGATTTGAGCGAAACTGGTAATTATCAGCTCGACAGCATTACTCACCCGCATCTACCGTAGCCTACCGCAGCACACCGTTCTGCAGTGGATATCAAATCTGTGATCAGTGCACCAAATGAACCTCATGGGCGAGATTTGGGCGAAACTAGTAATTATCAGCTCGACAGCATTACTCACCCGCATCTACCGTAGCCTACCGCAGCACACCGTTCTGCAGTGGATATCAAATCTGTGATCAGTGCATCAAATGAACCTCATGGGCGAGATTTGGGCGAAACTAGTAATTATCAGCTCGACAGCATTACTCACCCGCATCTACCGTAGCCTACCGCAGCACACCGTTCTGCAGTGGATATCAAATCTGTGATCAGTGCACCAAATGAACCTCATGGGCGAGATTTGGGCGAAACTAGTAATTATCAGCTCGACAGCATTACTCACCCGCATCTACCGTAGCCTACCGCAGCACACCGTTCTGCAGTGGATATCAAATCTGTGATCAGTGCACCAAATGAACCTCATGGGCGAGATTTGGGCGAAACTAGTAATTATCAGCTCGACAGCATTACTCACCCGCATCTACCGTAGCCTACCGCAGCACACCGTTCTGCAGTGGATATCAAATCTGTGATCAGTGCATCAAATGAACCTCATGGGCGAGATTTGGGCGAAACTAGTAATTATCAGCTCGACAGCATTACTCACCCGCATCTACCGTAGCCTACCGCAGCACACCGTTCTGCAGTGGATATCAAATCTGTGATCAGTGCACCAAATGAACCTCATGGGCGAGATTTGGGCGAAACTAGTAATTATCAGCTCGACAGCATTACTCACCCGCATCTACCGTAGCCTACCGCAGCACACCGTTCTGCAGTGGATATCAAATCTGTGATCAGTGCATCAAATGAACCTCATGGGCGAGATTTGAGCGAAACTGGTAATTATCAGCTCGACAGCATTACTCACCCGCATCTACCGTAGCCTACCGCAGCACACCGTTCTGCAGTGGATATCAAATCTGTGATCAGTGCATCAAATGAACCTCATGGGCGAGATTTGAGCGAAACTGGTAATTATCAGCTCGACAGCATTACTCACCCGCATCTACCGTAGCCTACCGCAGCACACCGTTCTGCAGTGGATATCAAATCTGTGATCAGTGCATCAAATGAACCTCATGGGCGAGATTTGAGCGAAACTGGTAATTATCAGCTCGACAGCATTACTCACCCGCATCTACCGTAGCCTACCGCAGCACACCGTTCTGCAGTGGATATCAAATCTGTGATCAGTGCATCAAATGAACCTCATGGGCGAGATTTGAGCGAAACTGGTAATTATCAGCTCGACAGCATTACTCACCCGCATCTACCGTAGCCTACCGCAGCACACCGTTCTGCAGTGGATATCAAATCTGTGATCAGTGCATCAAATGAACCTCATGGGCGAGATTTGGGCGAAACTAGTAATTATCAGCTCGACAGCATTACTCACCCGCATCTACCGTAGCCTACCGCAGCACACCGTTCTGCAGTGGATATCAAATCTGTGATCAGTGCATCAAATGAACCTCATGGGCGAGATTTGAGCGAAACTGGTAATTATCAGCTCGACAGCATTACTCACCCGCATCTACCGTAGCCTACCGCAGCACACCGTTCTGCAGTGGATATCAAATCTGTGATCAGTGCATCAAATGAACCTCATGGGCGAGATTTGAGCGAAACTGGTAATTATCAGCTCGACAGCATTACTCACCCGCATCTACCGTAGCCTACCGCAGCACACCGTTCTGCACTGGATATCAAATCTGTGATCAGTGCATCAAATGAACCTCATGGGCGAGATTTGAGCGAAACTGGTAATTATCAGCTCGACAGCATTACTCACCCGCATCTACCGTAGCCTACCGCAGCACACCGTTCTGCAGTGGATATCAAATCTGTGATCAGTGCATCAAATGAACCTCATGGGCGAGATTTGGGCGAAACTAGTAATTATCAGCTCGACAGCATTACTCACCCGCATCTACCGTAGCCTACCGCAGCACACCGTTCTGCAGTGGATATCAAATCTGTGATCAGTGCATCAAATGAACCTCATGGGCGAGATTTGAGCGAAACTGGTAATTATCAGCTCGACAGCATTACTCACCCGCATCTACCGTAGCCTACCGCAGCACACCGTTCTGCAGTGGATATCAAATCTGTGATCAGTGCATCAAATGAACCTCATGGGCGAGATTTGAGCGAAACTGGTAATTATCAGCTCGACAGCATTACTCACCCGCATCTACCGTAGCCTACCGCAGCACACCGTTCTGCAGTGGATATCAAATCTGTGATCAGTGCATCAAATGAACCTCATGGGCGAGATTTGGGCGAAACTAGTAATTATCAGCTCGACAGCATTACTCACCCGCATCTACCGTAGCCTACCGCAGCACACCGTTCTGCAGTGGATATCAAATCTGTGATCAGTGCATCAAATGAACCTCATGGGCGAGATTTGGGCGAAACTAGTAATTATCAGCTCGACAGCATTACTCACCCGCATCTACCGTAGCCTGCCGCAGCACACCGTTCTGCAGTGGATATCAAATCTGTGATCAGTGCATCAAATGAACCTCATGGGCGAGATTTGAGCGAAACTGGTAATTATCAGCTCGACAGCATTACTCACCCGCATCTACCGTAGCCTACCGCAGCACACCGTTCTGCAGTGGATATCAAATCTGTGATCAGTGCATCAAATGAACCTCATGGGCGAGATTTGGGCGAAACTAGTAATTATCAGCTCGACAGCATTACTCACCCGCATCTACCGTAGCCTACCGCAGCACACCGTTCTGCAGTGGATATCAAATCTGTGATCAGTGCATCAAATGAACCTCATGGGCGAGATTTGAGCGAAACTGGTAATTATCAGCTCGACAGCATTACTCACCCGCATCTACCGTAGCCTACCGCAGCACACCGTTCTGCAGTGGATATCAAATCTGTGATCAGTGCATCAAATGAACCTCATGGGCGAGATTTGGGCGAAACTAGTAATTATCAGCTCGACAGCATTACTCACCCGCATCTACCGTAGCCTACCGCAGCACACCGTTCTGCAGTGGATATCAAATCTGTGATCAGTGCATCAAATGAACCTCATGGGCGAGATTTGGGCGAAACTAGTAATTATCAGCTCGACAGCATTACTCACCCGCATCCACCGTAGCCTACCGCAGCACACCGTTCTGCAGTGGATATCAAATCTGTGATCAGTGCATCAAATAAACCTCATGGGCGAGATTTGAGCGAAACTGGTAATTATCAGCTCGACAGCATTACTCACCCGCATCTACCGTAGCCTACCGCAGCACACCGTTCTGCAGTGGATATCAAATCTGTGATCAGTGCATCAAATGAACCTCATGGGCGAGATTTGAGCGAAACTGGTAATTATCAGCTCGACAGCATTACTCACCCGCATCTACCGTAGCCTACCGCAGCACACCGTTCTGCAGTGGATATCAAATCTGTGATCAGTGCACCAAATGAACCTCATGGGCGAGATTTGGGCGAAACTAGTAATTATCAGCTCGACAGCATTACTCACCCGCATCTACCGTAGCCTACCGCAGCACACCGTTCTGCAGTGGATATCAAATCTGTGATCAGTGCACCAAATGAACCTCATGGGCGAGATTTGGGCGAAACTAGTAATTATCAGCTCGACAGCATTACTCACCCGCATCTACCGTAGCCTACCGCAGCACACCGTTCTGCAGTGGATATCAAATCTGTGATCAGTGCATCAAATGAACCTCATGGGCGAGATTTGAGCGAAACTGGTAATTATCAGCTCGACAGCATTACTCACCCGCATCTACCGTAGCCTACCGCAGCACACCGTTCTGCAGTGGATATCAAATCTGTGATCAGTGCATCAAATGAACCTCATGGGCGAGATTTGGGCGAAACTAGTAATTATCAGCTCGACAGCATTACTCACCCGCATCTACCGTAGCCTACCGCAGCACACCGTTCTGCAGTGGATATCAAATCTGTGATCAGTGCACCAAATGAACCTCATGAGCGAGATTTGGGCGAAACTAGTAATTATCAGCTCGACAGCATTACTCACCCGCATCTACCGTAGCCTACCGCAGCACACCGTTCTGCAGTGGATATCAAATCTGTGATCAGTGCATCAAATGAACCTCATGGGCGAGATTTGAGCGAAACTGGTAATTATCAGCTCGACAGCATTACTCACCCGCATCTACCGTAGCCTACCGCAGCACACCGTTCTGCAGTGGATATCAAATCTGTGATCAGTGCATCAAATGAACCTCATGGGCGAGATTTGGGCGAAACTAGTAATTATCAGCTCGACAGCATTACTCACCCGCATCTACCGTAGCCTACCGCAGCACACCGTTCTGCAGTGGATATCAAATCTGTGATCAGTGCACCAAATGAACCTCATGGGCGAGATTTGGGCGAAACTAGTAATTATCAGCTCGACAGCATTACTCACCCGCATCTACCGTAGCCTACCGCAGCACACCGTTCTGCAGTGGATATCAAATCTGTGATCAGTGCATCAAATGAACCTCATGGGCGAGATTTGGGCGAAACTAGTAATTATCAGCTCGACAGCATTACTCACCCGCATCCACCGTAGCCTACCGCAGCACACCGTTCTGCAGTGGATATCAAATCTGTGATCAGTGCATCAAATGAACCTCATGGGCGAGATTTGAGCGAAACTGGTAATTATCAGCTCGACAGCATTACTCACCCGCATCTACCGTAGCCTACGGCAGCACACCGTTCTGCAGTGGATATCAAATCTGTGATCAGTGCATCAAATGAACCTCATGGGCGAGATTTGAGCGAAACTGGTAATTATCAGCTCGACAGCATTACTCACCCGCATCTACCGTAGCCTACCGCAGCACACCGTTCTGCAGTGGATATCAAATCTGTGATCAGTGCATCAAATGAACCTCATGGGCGAGATTTGGGCGAAACTAGTAATTATCAGCTCGACAGCATTACTCACCCGCATCTACCGTAGCCTACCGCAGCACACCGTTCTGCAGTGGATATCAAATCTGTGATCAGTGCATCAAATGAACCTCATGGGCGAGATTTGAGCGAAACTGGTAATTATCAGCTCGACAGCATTACTCACCCGCATCTACCGTAGCCTACCGCAGCACACCGTTCTGCAGTGGATATCAAATCTGTGATCAGTGCATCAAATGAACCTCATGGGCGAGATTTGGGCGAAACTAGTAATTATCAGCTCGACAGCATTACTCACCCGCATCTACCGTAGCCTACCGCAGCACACCGTTCTGCAGTGGATATCAAATCTGTGATCAGTGCATCAAATGAACCTCATGGGCGAGATTTGAGCGAAACTGGTAATTATCAGCTCGACAGCATTACTCACCCGCATCTACCGTAGCCTACCGCAGCACACCGTTCTGCAGTGGATATCAAATCTGTGATCAGTGCATCAAATGAACCTCATGGGCGAGATTTGGGCGAAACTAGTAATTATCAGCTCGACAGCATTACTCACCCGCATCTACCGTAGCCTACCGCAGCACACCGTTCTGCAGTGGATATCAAATCTGTGATCAGTGCACCAAATGAACCTCATGGGCGAGATTTGGGCGAAACTAGTAATTATCAGCTCGACAGCATTACTCACCCGCATCTACCGTAGCCTACCGCAGCACACCGTTCTGCAGTGGATATCAAATCTGTGATCAGTGCATCAAATGAACCTCATGGGCGAGATTTGGGCGAAACTAGTAATTATCAGCTCGACAGCATTACTCACCCGCATCTACCGTAGCCTACCGCAGCACACCGTTCTACAGTGGATATCAAATCTGTGATCAGTGCATCAAATGAACCTCATGGGCGAGATTTGGGCGAAACTAGTAATTATCAGCTCGACAGCATTACTCACCCGCATCTACCGTAGCCTACCGCAGCACACCGTTCTGCAGTGGATATCAAATCTGTGATCAGTGCATCAAATGAACCTCATGGGCGAGATTTGAGCGAAACTGGTAATTATCAGCTCGACAGCATTACTCACCCGCATCTACCGTAGCCTACCGCAGCACACCGTTCTGCAGTGGATATCAAATCTGTGATCAGTGCACCAAATGAACCTCATGGGCGAGATTTGGGCGAAACTAGTAATTATCAGCTCGACAGCATTACTCACCCGCATCTACCGTAGCCTACCGCAGCACACCGTTCTGCAGTGGATATCAAATCTGTGATCAGTGCATCAAATGAACCTCATGGGCGAGATTTGAGCGAAACTGGTAATTATCAGCTCGACAGCATTACTCACCCGCATCTACCGTAGCCTACCGCAGCACACCGTTCTGCAGTGGATATCAAATCTGTGATCAGTGCACCAAATGAACCTCATGGGCGAGATTTGGGCGAAACTAGTAATTATCAGCTCGACAGCATTACTCACCCGCATCTACCGTAGCCTACCGCAGCACACCGTTCTGCAGTGGATATCAAATCTGTGATCAGTGCATCAAATGAACCTCATGGGCGAGATTTGGGCGAAACTAGTAATTATCAGCTCGACAGCATTACTCACCCGCATCTACCGTAGCCTACCGCAGCACACCGTTCTGCAGTGGATATCAAATCTGTGATCAGTGCACCAAATGAACCTCATGGGCGAGATTTGGGCGAAACTAGTAATTATCAGCTCGACAGCATTACTCACCCGCATCTACCGTAGCCTACCGCAGCACACCGTTCTGCAGTGGATATCAAATCTGTGATCAGTGCATCAAATGAACCTCATGGGCGAGATTTGGGCGAAACTAGTAATTATCAGCTCGACAGCATTACTCACCCGCATCTACCGTAGCCTACCGCAGCACACCGTTCTGCAGTGGATATCAAATCTGTGATCAGTGCATCAAATGAACCTCATGGGCGAGATTTGGGCGAAACTAGTAATTATCAGCTCGACAGCATTACTCACCCGCATCTACCGTAGCCTACCGCAGCACACCGTTCTGCAGTGGATATCAAATCTGTGATCAGTGCACCAAATGAACCTCATGGGCGAGATTTGGGCGAAACTAGTAATTATCAGCTCGACAGCATTACTCACCCGCATCTACCGTAGCCTACCGCAGCACACCGTTCTGCAGTGGATATCAAATCTGTGATCAGTGCATCAAATGAACCTCATGGGCGAGATTTGGGCGAAACTAGTAATTATCAGCTCGACAGCATTACTCACCCGCATCTACCGTAGCCTACCGCAGCACACCGTTCTGCAGTGGATATCAAATCTGTGATCAGTGCACCAAATGAACCTCATGGGCGAGATTTGGGCGAAACTAGTAATTATCAGCTCGACAGCATTACTCACCCGCATCTACCGTAGCCTACCGCAGCACACCGTTCTGCAGTGGATATCAAATCTGTGATCAGTGCATCAAATGAACCTCATGGGCGAGATTTGAGCGAAACTAGTAATTATCAGCTCGACAGCATTACTCACCCGCATCTACCGTAGCCTACCGCAGCACACCGTTCTGCAGTGGATATCAAATCTGTGATCAGTGCATCAAATAAACCTCATGGGCGAGATTTGGGCGAAACTAGTAATTATCAGCTCGACAGCATTACTCACCCGCATCTACCGTAGCCTACCGCAGCACACCGTTCTGCAGTGGATATCAAATCTGTGATCAGTGCACCAAATGAACCTCATGGGCGAGATTTGGGCGAAACTAGTAATTATCAGCTCGACAGCATTACTCACCCGCATCTACCGTAGCCTACCGCAGCACACCGTTCTGCAGTGGATATCAAATCTGTGATCAGTGCATCAAATGAACCTCATGGGCGAGATTTGAGCGAAACTAGTAATTATCAGCTCGACAGCATTACTCACCCGCATCTACCGTAGCCTACCGCAGCACACCGTTCTGCAGTGGATATCAAATCTGTGATCAGTGCATCAAATGAACCTCATGGGCGAGATTTGGGCGAAACTAGTAATTATCAGCTCGACAGCATTACTCACCCGCATCTACCGTAGCCTACCGCAGCACACCGTTCTGCAGTGGATATCAAATCTGTGATCAGTGCACCAAATGAACCTCATGGGCGAGATTTGGGCGAAACTAGTAATTATCAGCTCGACAGCATTACTCACCCGCATCTACCGTAGCCTACCGCAGCACACCGTTCTGCAGTGGATATCAAATCTGTGATCAGTGCATCAAATGAACCTCATGGGCGAGATTTGGGCGAAACTAGTAATTATCAGCTCGACAGCATTACTCACCCGCATCTACCGTAGCCTACCGCAGCACACCGTTCTGCAGTGGATATCAAATCTGTGATCAGTGCACCAAATGAACCTCATGGGCGAGATTTGGGCGAAACTAGTAATTATCAGCTCGACAGCATTACTCACCCGCATCTACCGTAGCCTACCGCAGCACACCGTTCTGCAGTGGATATCAAATCTGTGATCAGTGCATCAAATGAACCTCATGGGCGAGATTTGAGCGAAACTAGTAATTATCAGCTCGACAGCATTACTCACCCGCATCTACCGTAGCCTACCGCAGCACACCGTTCTGCAGTGGATATCAAATCTGTGATCAGTGCATCAAATAAACCTCATGGGCGAGATTTGGGCGAAACTAGTAATTATCAGCTCGACAGCATTACTCACCCGCATCTACCGTAGCCTACCGCAGCACACCGTTCTGCAGTGGATATCAAATCTGTGATCAGTGCACCAAATGAACCTCATGGGCGAGATTTGGGCGAAACTAGTAATTATCAGCTCGACAGCATTACTCACCCGCATCTACCGTAGCCTACCGCAGCACACCGTTCTGCAGTGGATATCAAATCTGTGATCAGTGCATCAAATGAACCTCATGGGCGAGATTTGGGCGAAACTAGTAATTATCAGCTCGACAGCATTACCCACCCGCATCTACCGTAGCCTACCGCAGCACACCGTTCTGCAGTGGATATCAAATCTGTGATCAGTGCATCAAATGAACCTCATGGGCGAGATTTGGGCGAAACTAGTAATTATCAGCTCGACAGCATTACTCACCCGCATCTACCGTAGCCTACCGCAGCACACCGTTCTGCAGTGGATATCAAATCTGTGATCAGTGCATCAAATGAACCTCATGGGCGAGATTTGGGCGAAACTAGTAATTATCAGCTCGACAGCATTACTCACCCGCATCTACCGTAGCCTACCGCAGCACACCGTTCTGCAGTGGATATCAAATCTGTGATCAGTGCACCAAATGAACCTCATGGGCGAGATTTGGGCGAAACTAGTAATTATCAGCTCGACAGCATTACTCACCCGCATCTACCGTAGCCTACCGCAGCACACCGTTCTGCAGTGGATATCAAATCTGTGATCAGTGCATCAAATGAACCTCATGGGCGAGATTTGAGCGAAACTAGTAATTATCAGCTCGACAGCATTACTCACCCGCATCTACCGTAGCCTACCGCAGCACACCGTTCTGCAGTGGATATCAAATCTGTGATCAGTGCACCAAATGAACCTCATGGGCGAGATTTGGGCGAAACTAGTAATTATCAGCTCGACAGCATTACTCACCCGCATCTACCGTAGCCTACCGCAGCACACCGTTCTGCAGTGGATATCAAATCTGTGATCAGTGCATCAAATGAACCTCATGGGCGAGATTTGGGCGAAACTAGTAATTATCAGCTCGACAGCATTACTCACCCGCATCTACCGTAGCCTACCGCAGCACACCGTTCTGCAGTGGATATCAAATCTGTGATCAGTGCATCAAATGAACCTCATGGGCGAGATTTGGGCGAAACTAGTAATTATCAGCTCGACAGCATTACTCACCCGCATCTACCGTAGCCTACCGCAGCACACCGTTCTGCAGTGGATATCAAATCTGTGATCAGTGCACCAAATGAACCTCATGGGCGAGATTTGGGCGAAACTAGTAATTATCAGCTCGACAGCATTACTCACCCGCATCTACCGTAGCCTACCGCAGCACACCGTTCTGCAGTGGATATCAAATCTGTGATCAGTGCATCAAATGAACCTCATGGGCGAGATTTGGGCGAAACTAGTAATTATCAGCTCGACAGCATTACTCACCCGCATCTACCGTAGCCTACCGCAGCACACCGTTCTGCAGTGGATATCAAATCTGTGATCAGTGCACCAAATGAACCTCATGGGCGAGATTTGGGCGAAACTAGTAATTATCAGCTCGACAGCATTACTCACCCGCATCTACCGTAGCCTACCGCAGCACACCGTTCTGCAGTGGATATCAAATCTGTGATCAGTGCATCAAATGAACCTCATGGGCGAGATTTGAGCGAAACTAGTAATTATCAGCTCGACAGCATTACTCACCCGCATCTACCGTAGCCTACCGCAGCACACCGTTCTGCAGTGGATATCAAATCTGTGATCAGTGCACCAAATGAACCTCATGGGTGAGATTTGAGCGAAACTGGTAATTATCAGCTCGACAGCATTACTCACCCGCATCTACCGTAGCCTACCGCAGCACACCGTTCTGCAGTGGATATCAAATCTGTGATCAGTGCACCAAATGAACCTCATGGGCGAGATTTGGGCGAAACTAGTAATTATCAGCTCGACAGCATTACTCACCCGCATCTACCGTAGCCTACCGCAGCACACCGTTCTGCAGTGGATATCAAATCTGTGATCAGTGCATCAAATGAACCTCATGGGCGAGATTTGGGCGAAACTAGTAATTATCAGCTCGACAGCATTACTCACCCGCATCTACCGTAGCCTACCGCAGCACACCGTTCTGCAGTGGATATCAAATCTGTGATCAGTGCACCAAATGAACCTCATGGGCGAGATTTGGGCGAAACTAGTAATTATCAGCTCGACAGCATTACTCACCCGCATCTACCGTAGCCTACCGCAGCACACCGTTCTGCAGTGGATATCAAATCTGTGATCAGTGCATCAAATGAACCTCATGGGCGAGATTTGGGCGAAACTAGTAATTATCAGCTCGACAGCATTACTCACCCGCATCTACCGTAGCCTACAGCAGCCCATCATACTGCACTGGAATACTAAAGCGGATGTCGAATCTGTGATCAGTGCATCAAATAAATCTCATGGGCAAGATTTTTGCGATATCGGTGATTATGACCTGACAGCTTTACTTTGCTCATCCGTATTTGCTGTACCCTGAAGTAATCAACATAAACTTCAAATCGGATGCCAAATTCGAGATCAGCGTCCCAAATAACATTCTTGAATTAAGCTTGAGTGAAAAAAATTGTACCACACCTCCACCTCTGTAGTCGTGGAAGTATAACAGTGCCAGGAAAACTTCTAATCTAAATATTAACGCACGGAGTCCCTATCTTGTTCAACCCGATGCCTGGTTCACAGGTGTTTCAGAATCAGACATCGCCAAGTATTGTATCCGGAGAAGAAGTAGATTTCTTTCAATGTAGAACTGCAAGAAATCTAATGCCTTCTTTTCAATTCTTTCAACGATTTCTCTCGAAAAGGTTCAACGCGAGGGCGAAGTTCTACTGGAACGAAAATCTCCACTCACCTAGCCAAAGGACGAGAAGAAGCAGGAATCAGCTGGTCTCAGTGAAAAGGAGCATTGCAAAGAATTACAACTTGGGCGTGACATACAGAAGAAAGAGGTGTGGTCGCGATGAATGACATTACTTCCACTAATTCACCTGAATAGCGCATACTGTAATGAGTACTGCTTCTTCTTACGAAGAAAACTCCCGTTTGAAAAGAAATTTGCAAAAAAAGGCGTGAAGGTGATGGATTCGAAGAGGGCAATTAGCACTTAGACGACAGCACGTGTGTGCTGATGCAAGAGCGATATGCACCTCTTTGAAAAGTACAGTTGTCGAGGCCGAGCACTGTTGCAGGAACTACCAATTATGTGGTTCTTTACTGGAAGGTCTTTTGACCAGGTTTATTCGGATTGTGGGTGTGTCGAGAGTCCGTTCCCCTTAGGCCTCTGTTATACTCCCGCGGGAGCATCCGCGGAACGTTCGCGGACCAAGGGTGCATGGCGGACGGCGGGCGTGGCGAGGCGCGGAGATTGGTCAGGTGAGGAGTCTCGGCGCGATCCCCGCATTCCGCGGATGCTCCCGCGGGAGTATAAGTCAGGCCTTAGTGAGCACATTCGGCAACCGCTCCAACTTTCCGATGAAAAGCGGCCTTTCTCTAGATCCTGGATGAGGCTTGAAGAACTAGGTAGTTCCGCATATATATATATATATATATATATATATATATATATATATATATATATATATATATATATATATTAGGTTGGTGCATAAGTTCTCGGACATTTGGGGCATGAAATATTTATTCTCACAGCATACGAACAATAATATCAAATCATTTGAAGTAACCACCCTTTACATCAATTGTCTTTTGCCAACGTGCTGGTAAGTCATGGATGCCTTTTCTCCAAAACGTGGCCGATTGTGATTCGAAAAATGTGAGCAGTGCCTCCTTGACATCCTCTCGGTTCCTAAATTGCTGGCCGTCCAAATAGCGTTGAAGGCTTGAAAACAAATGATAATCAGGAGCGAGATCTGATGAGTAAGGTGGATGTAGAAGAACGGCCCATCCGTAGTCCGCCAACTCAGGCGCCGTCGCCTAGTAATATGCGGTCTAGCGTTGTCGTGTTGAAAATACACCTTCACTTGCTCTCCTCGTGTGGTTTGAAGGTGGGCCCTCAACTTCCTCAGTTGGTTGACGTAAACCTCTGCCGTCACTATTATCCCTTCGTCCAGCAGCTCCCAGTATTCTACGCCAAGAACGCTCCACCAAATGCACAGCATCACCTTTTTCACGTGAAGGTCGGGTTTCGGAACGTCCTCTGCCTCTCCCGTTGTGTCAACCCACTGTGCACGCCGGTGATAATTAGAGTAGAGTATCCACTTCTCATCCCCGGTGACAAGGTTGTCCAGCCATCCGTGGGTACGTCTGCGGGTAAGGAGAGACAGAGCGACATCGGCTCGGCGATCCATGTCATGTTGTGTCAAGTCGCGAGGTACCCAGCGGCCCAATTTTTGCACCTTGCCAATCGACTTCAATCCTCGAACGATTGTTGGGTGACTAACACCAAGAGTGCTTGATAGTTCGCGAGTGGTTTGGTATGGGTCCGCTTCCACTCTACTTCGGAGGCCATCCAAATCCAGTGTTATCGGGCGCCCTTCTCGTTCATTACCTTCAACGGAGAATTCACCAACTGCAAACTTCGAGAACCACTGGTACACAGTACTTCGAGCAGGAGCACTCTCGTTGTAGACATCCTTCAGGCGGCGATACGATTCGTTGGCATTGAGGCCAGATTGATGCAGGAATAACATGACGTGCCGAATATGCGTCTCAGTTGGGATGAATTGCTTAGCCATAGTAGCTGACGTTAACAACGCAGAAGTAAATGTTAGGAACAGTTTTGTAGCCCTTTCCCTTCTCTATCGATCGATCATTTACGCGTTGATACATATGAGAAATTTGGCGGGAAAATGCGCTTTCAATTCAGGAGGGATCAAATGTCTGAGAACTTGTGCACCAACCTAATAATACATTGGATCCGAATGAATCATTTTCGAATATCCGATTCGGATATCACGATTCGAATCATTCAAAAATCCGGGATGCTGAAATTACGTTATCCGAATGATTCAATTATCCTAAGGTTTTCGATCGGATGCAATGTATAATTCCCTCTTGGCCAAGCTGAAGAGTAAAAGTTTCGATTAGCTGACTCATCACATGCGATTACCACATGTGGAAAAAACGACAATAAAAGGTTTTAAAAAAGTAAATAATCAGCGTAGAACATTCTCAACAAGGAAGGGTCTCAGTCGTAGGTCTGAACGGGGAAATGGATAGTACTGCGAGAATCTCCATATAATAGAAAAACGTGTTTCGTTCTGCTGAGTCCTTGAACCCAAAGAGCTACGGGTTCACACGAGCACCCGCGCCGAAGTTCGGGACGTGGCGAAAGCGTCTGCTTGAAGCGAGCTGGTGGCTCAGCAGGGTGCGACGCTGCTTCACAAATGCTAGGCCGGATGTTCGTCTCCCGTGCTATTCACTATTTTTTCATGACCGCTGCCTCCTTTACCAATTTTCTTCCTACACATCTCCTACACACTTATTTTACTCTAAATTGTCAAATAAAGGTCAGATTCGTGATCAACACCCCAGTTCACCCTCTATTGACGAAGTTTCGGCGAGGACGGTTACTATGACTCTTACCATTAGCCACCCCTATCTACTGTAACTTACCGTACTCCAGCGCAATATGAAAAACGGATGTCGGATTCGTGATCACGACCCCAAATAACTCCTCTGGGAGAAGTGCGGGCGAAATAGGTGATTATGATCTCGACAGAGACTTGGTCAGGTCAAGTTTAAAAGCTTGTTAATCAACACAGCGGTTAAGAAAATGAAGACAAACGGTCGGCAACAACTACACGTCGTTATTTCAGGTTCAGGAATTGAATTTTTTGAATTTTGTTCAATTTCCAGGAAATTGTTCCTTTTTTCACATTTCTGCTCAGTCTAGTTGGCATTAGTCAATCCCTTTCCGGAACGCGCAACGCATTCTACTTCTACAGGATATTGTGGAGGCAACTGAAATACGTCTCTGCCCTATCAATTATTTACATACGGTGGTCAGTTGATGAACAAGTCATACAGTAAAGATGTTAAGAATTCAGAAGACTCCTTTCGGGACTGAATACAATCAAACTGAGCTGGATCCACAGAGAAAACGCAAGCTAAATCCAATGCCCAGCCACTAACATCGTAAGATAAGACCTCCTGAGCAAAAACCTGCGAATGCAACGGCTATAACACATAAGAAATCGCATGGTTTTTCGTGAGTCATTACTAAATAATCATTCTTCTCAGGAGAAGCGATAAAAACAGCTTCTATAATCTCCGAAAGTGCAAGAACTGAATTCGTAAGTAACCTCGTGGGTTTGCATCATTACAGGAATGGGCTTCCACAGCGATGAAGAATGTTCTTTGAAGCGCATTTTTACACCTACACTGACTCGTTAAAGCACGAAGTGTCACGTCACAGGAGCTGAACATGACGTATAACAGGATGGACCAACCGAATGTGCTACGCTTGAATTATACAGTTGTGCTGTTGGAAAATTCTATCAAACGAATGAATGAACGAGTACACTCGATGTCGAAAATTTTCGCACGAATGCCTGAACGACTTTATTCGATGTCGAAAAATATCGAACGAATGAATGAACGAATTTATTCGTTCATCAAATTTTTCGAATGATCGAAAGTCGAATAAGCCCCATTTCTCGTTTATTCGAATATTCGAACAGTCTAATGAAGTTGAAATACTCAATTCTCGAATATTATTCGCCGAACATGTGCCCCTTTCGATGTTCGAATTCGAGCGAATATTAGAAAATCTAGAAATATCGAATATTCGACTAAATTATTCGATTATGTTCGTACAAGCACATCTACATATATTGAATTATTGACGAGGGAAGGGTCTCGGACGTATGTGTGACCGACGGAAAATGGATATAACGAGAATAACTAGCTGTAGAATAACAAGTGCAGGAATCTCCACCCTTCTATTTGTAAACAAGCGCGTTGATTCTTTGCAATGACCCTGAAACTTACTAGTTAGGGGCACAAAGAATTTGCTATGGAATCACACAGCCGCAAAAGACACCTTCCAAACATCTAATATGCAGAAAAAATGCAAAAATACTGCAAGGTCAAGACATCAAACACCTGACTCCGCGTATACGAAGCAGTATTTTCGCCTATTTTCGCTGTTTGAAAGATTCTGCCTTGCGTGACTGGCAATTTTTCATGCTCTGTAATTCGGTAGGTCCAAGAACTTTGCAAAAATGGAATATATTGTTCTTCCATTTGAAGGATGGAAATTCTCGCAGCGGTGCTCATTTTCGCCGAGACAGACATACACCTGAGAAACCTTCTTAGTAAGCACTGCTTGATTCTTCTTCGTATTATGGTCTGCTGCGTTTCTCCACTATGGTGGCACGATCGTGCACCTCGATCACGGTAGGGCATCCGGTTTGTGCTGTGGAGCGGACTTTTGCGCCTCAAAGCCTGGACTATTGGTTTTATCTTCTTTTTGCACTTCCCTATCTAATTTTCATGCATTTTGACACCGCCAAGTGTCTCAGGAGAGAACCACCCATAAAACTCTTCAATTAGGGTTCTAAACCATTTTTGACTATATAACTTTGCTATTTTTTCTTCGTATATGGAAAATCTGATCTGGGATCACATAAGTGCATATATGTGCAAATATGTTAAAAATTCCAGTTGAAATAGAAAGAACGACCATTGTCAAAGCTTCTGCAGCTCCAGTCCTGCTCGTCCCGCCTCATCTCGCCTTGAAAACTCGTCTACCACTCTACCGTAATCCTGCACGTCGCTCCGCCTACTACAGTACTGAGAGACACCTAACGGAGCGCATCCTTTTCGACAGTTTGACAACGACACAGTCCAAAGCCACGGCCTGTTAGCATCAAACAATGAAGACCTTGCTTCGCCTTAAGGGTACCTGCTGCATTCAGTATTTCGGCTGAGGTTTCGTCAAAAAACCTCCAGAAGCCTTTCTGCTTTTAAGGCATCGTATCCCGGTCATGGTTTCTGAGCAACGGCTCCTGCTTCAAAAATGTAAAGTCCACAGGAAGATGGTAAAGTTAAATAAATCGAACAACATGAACAGCCTTTGTTAATCCCATTTTCCACAAGCATAGAGGCCCCTCTAAGCTTATCGTTAGCGAAAGTGGCACTTATAGAACCTCTTGTCCTTTTCTTTTGAAATCAAATAAGTGAGCAACCCTACAGAACAGGTTCATTTCTGTATCTACAAACGTACTCCACCACTTCTGGAGTAATCTTCGGTTACATCGAGTTTCCCTACAATAAAAGACACCAGCTCTAAACCCATTGCACACTTTTTGGAAACAACAAATAATTACAAATCACTCGGTTTACTACACGTACAGAAACAACGACAGCAACACAGCACGATAACTAATACCTACTACGGAAATCAACAACTATATCCATAGATAAACATAGAGCTCTCGAAATGCAAGAGGTTTTCTTCTGGCGATGAAATACTTTAATAATACTAACACGACAAGAACTATCACTGGTTTCTGGGATCGTAATACTATTGGTCATTCGATAACAACACATACACTAAAGATGTTTTGGCAATAATAAGTTTTGCACTTCTGGTACATTGACATATACTACTAGCATTATTTTGTCCTACGCCTACTGATTTCATCACGCCCTAGATTTCTACCAGTCGGCAGCCACTTTAGTGGTACTTATCCGTTTTGATTTCAAACCACTCTCGGTACTTTTTCAATAGAAATACGCCCAGGAACACCACCCCACTAACTGGTTAATTGAAACAGTCTTAAGACTAGCGTGAAGAGGATGTTTACAAATACCGCATTAAGTAAAGCTGTAACACAATTTTTAAATCTCGCGCTAAATTAATGTAGTCCAGGAAATGTTCCTGAGAAAAAGCGAAATCTCGAACAGTCAACGAAAATTAACTGCTCAAAGTGTAGCCGACTGGTAGAAACGTTCCACATACAACTATCAACACCTACTTGAAATAACCGAAGTTCATACGGAGTTGTTCAAAGAATATGAAAGTGAGCACAGTGTGTGGAGCGAGCCTAACCCAAGCTGGAATGAATCCCTTGAAGAAACCAGCAGGCCCGAGCTTAGCCGTGTAGAAGAAGCAGTCAACAATTCCCTGAAAATTTGACAATGATCATTCAGGCAGCAAATCAATACCTAAAGTCGTGACCATCAGACAACACCATAAACAGGGTACTATATAGAAGTGAGCGCGTGTAGCGCAGTCGGAGGAGGTGCCGGCTGTCGTGTGCACCCGATACAAGGTTCCTGCTTGGGATCTTGGAATTCACCGATCCCGGAGGGATGGAAGGCTTGGTTGGCCCAGGCCAACCAAGAATTCCATCTCTCCGGGATCGGTGATCTGGTACCAGAGTTGTCTGGGAAGGAAGGATAAAGCGCTGACTTGTTCATCGGCTGGTCACCGTAAGTCATAGTATGGCCAAAAACGCACTCAAGTCGCTTCTGCGACATTCCATAGAAGTAGAATGCGTGGCGGATCCCGAAAAGGATTGAGTAACGCCGTCCTTTATCCTTTATCCTTTTTATATAGAAGTGGGCTGATAAACGCCTACTAAGATTACAAGAAATAGAACAATTTCAAGAATCTTCTCAGATGAGCTGCAACTCTGAGCATTTAAGTTCGGAAGATTACTATGTTTGAAAAGAAGGTAATATTCCCACCGAAGAGAACATTTAAATTGGAAGAACATTTAGAAAACTGAGTATTTTAAAAGAAAATATTACTCAAACCGCAATAGTTAAGAAACCTATTATTTAGGTTGGCCCAAAAATAATATTGGACTTTGTCAGTCTACTATAAAGGATAAAGGATAAAGGACGGCGTTACTCAATCCCTTTTAGGATGCGCCACGCATTCTACTTGTACGACATATCGTGGAGGCGATTTCAACGCATATTTGGCCACAATGACATGCCGTGGACAGACGATAAACATGATAGCGCTTTATCCTTTGCAGACAAGTCTGTAACCAATTTACCGACCCCGGGGGGTGGAAGACTTGGTTGGCCTGGGCGAGAAATCCAAACCATGAACCTGGTATCGGGTTCACGCGACACCCGGCACCTCCTCCAACTGCGCTACACGCACTCAATCTATCATGAACGGCGAACGGCATAAATGCCTGAATCCACGAGCACATGTGGCATATTTTACAAACGCATAGGTTTTCTTTGAAAGGAGAGTTAAATATTTGCAAAAATGACTTCAATCGTGTCCAAATTCTTGAAACTTTTTTCTCAGTAAACATTTATGTCCTCCTTAACAAGTTCAAAACAGTTGCATCGGTCATCGAGAGGGAAACTAGTAATCCAATGCGCAATCCGAAAATGATAAAGGATGAAGGATATAGACCAGCACTAACACATCAGCGGAAGCGCCGCTCACTGAGCTACTACGGTATAGAAATAATTAGAAAGCGGTTTTGGCATCCAAAATGAATGGATGCGGCTAACTGATGGACAACTCAGTGATTTATCATAGCTATAGATCACTGGCATCAATTTACGAACCAATAGTGAGAGATGGAGGGCTTGGTTAACCTAGACTCGGACACTGACAGTGTCCGAGATGCTGGCGACAGGCGGCGCCCTGTTGGAAATACACGCTTCTGAAGAGCTACCTACAGTAGTCTCTTAATTCAACATCATAGCTGTGGAATCACTGACTATCCAGAAAAGGGGCCGGTTCCTAACAATATTCGCTTAAAAAGAACGATAAAACTATTCTTAACTTGGTTCTTCAAAGTGAATATGGTGATCAGCAATCGCCACTATTTCGAAACAAACCAAGTAAGTAGCTTATTTCCACCATTATAACTATCCCCTCACCTCTAACGCGAAGGCTACATAGACACGTGGACAGCATTCACAAAAATCTAAATCCACTAAATATAACTGCATCAGCGAACCTTGAACTGTCCAGGTGGAGCGTTCATCAAGCGTGTTTTCATCACATCCAACGGCTGTGTCAGCATGGTAGCAATACTGGCCTAAATCTCATAAGAACATTTAGCAGAGTCTAATGAACTGATGGCAAAAACAGGAACCAACCGCGCAAAAGCTGCTCGAGAAATGAGTGTAAAGATTATCCTTCGCAATTCCACTCTCAATCAGCATTTGTTTGATCTGATCGTAGAAAGACAGCTGACCAATTGTCATAAGGATAGCCCTCGAAGTCGCCATTGATGCACCTAACAACTCACAGATCAAGAAGGATTCTAAGTAGCTATTCTGAAGAACGCTTCGCATTTTCTTCATTGGGGGAGGGATTATTACTAACGCTCGCCTAGCTGTAGCGCTAATTCAGCTTCTTTCATAAGTTATTCTTCACTTAAAAAAAAACCTTGAATAACTAGTAATTGATTGTAAGAAGTGACAGCTTATACTCATCAAAAGTTCAAAGAACCTTTTGACAACAATGAATAGTTATCTAGTAGTAAAGGACATGAAGGCCTAGAAATACAGCGAACCCTCACCTATTCCATCGACTAAGACCTTACCTCTATCCTCAAGAACGACAAAAATTGGGAATTAGTAGCGGCTCTCAGAAAGCACTTATGCTTTTTGCTACTACACCTATGCTTATCCACTGATTTGCAATAAAACATCGTGACAGCACACAAATACTCAAACTTTCTGTATTGTACAACCAAGAGTCCCTTTTCTGCAGATCAACCCATAAATATTGAGCTCTGGATATTATCCCACGACCAAACCTTTAAACAATAACTTTAAAGGCATCACTGTGGACTTAAACAGAAGGAGACACACTATTCGCCCATGTAGGGATTGAGGAATTTCCATGGCATTTAAGTCAAGAGACCCCTGCTCCTAATTTCTAACTGAAGTAATGGTAAAATTCTAGATAGGGCCCCATAATGCATCTCTTCCACTCCTGACAGCTTTACAGGTTCTTAAAGCAGGCTTCGATCTCCTCATCGTCAAAGTGTACATGTACCTAAGCTTAATGTTTGATTTTAAAAGCCTTTAAACAAGTTTCTGGATTAGGAAAAAAATTTAAAAAAAAGAAAATTAGGCAACCTCACACCTTCCAAAATTTCACCCAAAGATTCTCTCCTGATAACAAAGCTCCACTACAATTTCTACGTATGCAGAATGAAAATATACTTCTCGTTGCACTTCTCGGGCAAGGAACGATTCACACTATGGATCCCTTGGATTCAAAAAACAACTACTTCTGAGACTTAAACTAATACGAGTTAGATTATAAACTGTAGAGCGATCACGAATAAAAGTTAAGCGACCAGCAAATTCTGCAAAATTTGGACTTCGAAATTTGTAAATTTTATCGTTTACCATACTCGCATGCGAATAAAGCGTGACATGACCTCCAGTAAGAAATGAAAACCTGCCAATCAAATAGACAACTGACCACCAAACAGACGCTTGATGCCCTCTTCCCTAAGAATACGGAAAAATCCATCGATGGCATGCTTGTAATTACGCCTTTCAGCGGGAGGTAGCTGAAACGTTCCGCATCGAATCGATGAACAGATGACGTTCCGCATCGAATCGATGAACAGATGACGTTCATTCAAAAACAGACCTTGACGTCGTTCTGCATTCTTACGTTTATCAGATCTGCAGGAGTACCCACAAAGCCTCCACAAGCACCTGAGAAACCGGCAAGAAGAGCCTTCTGGTAAAACGGCAACGGATGATCTGAACCAAACTACATACATGTAAAACCCAGCAATCCCACACTCAACTGCAGTCCCACCTGATACGATTTGTTTCTTCAGAGTCTCGTACATTCCGAAGCGAGTAGTGGAATAGGTTAGCTGTCGGAGCAGAGAAGCTGACAGTCCGTTATAGAACGACAATATTCCCTCGTTTCGGTAAAGTTTGACAGCCATCTGGCCCATCGACAACTTGCCCACTTGCTGGGTTTGGAGGTGAACCTGAAGCAAATAAGAAGCGCCTGTTTATCAGCATATGTATGCCAGTCGACTAACCTTGATCAGATCGAGCGGATGCGTGCAGCATGCAGCTCCTGCGGAAGCCAGACCTCCGAAGTACCATCGACCTATGCGATCTTCCTTCGCCCGGGACATCGCTAACAACGACGAGAAGATGTTTAAAATAATATTTCAAAATCGTAGAATAGCCAGATACGACAAGGAGCCGAGACCTACACGAGCAGCAAAGAAAAATAAACAAATAACACTTTATTCTTCATAATAAAAGGCACGAAATCCACATTAGAATCCCCATAGCATGTTGAAGGCAATGAGTAAGAGAAAAGAAGAAAGAAAGAGCTATGAGAAAAACAGTATGCAAATCTCTAATAATAAATGCAAAATACTGCACCAATTCAGATCTGCCATAGCAAAAAGCATCGATGATAACTTTTATATACCATAATCCTGCAGACTGTTTAGAAGCGAAAACAAATCAATCGAATATAAGAAATTCGTCATGATCACAAGCATGGTAGCGACCAAAACACCCCAAACAAAAATAGCCTGATCCGTCTCATAGACTATGCCATGCAGTTTCGAAAGAATGAAATCGAAGATCCCTCCGGAGTACTCGGAAGAAAGCACCAATCGATTCTTCGTGAGATATTCCAAGACGACTTGCTCTCCTTTATTGAAAATGGGCATGTATTCGTATTGCAATTCTCGGGTCCACCAGTCCTTCCTAAACACAGACAAGAGACGTAAATGAAAATATGCCATCCAGAATAAGCAAATCATTACTCCTCTCCAAATTTGGTATAAAAATAGTGGTACAGCTTCGCTCGGACAAAGGTCGGAGGCACCTCGAACGGCTGCGGCTTGCTCATCAGGCGCATTACTGAAATCGCTACTTTTGCGGATATTGCTACACCTTTTGCAAGAATTCCTAAGTTTGGAACTGCAAAATCTCGGTTTCCAGAAGCACCTAATCAAAAACTTTCCGACGTTTTTGGCTTACTGAATTTTACAGTCCATTTTCAGAATGACAATCATTCCAATGTTCAGAGCGGGTACATTTAACAATCCCTCTGTTTCAAAAAGTTGTGGTCACTTTCCATGAAATTTGATCTTTTAATCACTTTTCGTTGGCGAAAAAAGGCCGAGTTTGTCCTACCGATGTTTTCTAACTCTCGTACTGGATACGACACGTCAAAAATATGATGAAAATTCAAATAGCTCATTTACTTAAAAGAATCCAGAGGTAAATCTGTGCATAACCAGCGGCCGGATTCAACAACGACTATCCCGCGGGTGTAAGGGGTAGAGATACCCACGGTGAACCATTCATCTCTGTCCCTTATCTTATCTCCATCCCTTATACACCGCATACCCACGGATTCAGATGATGATGAATCCGGCCCCAGTTGAAAGTAATTAGGTAAGAAGGCCCAGGACACAGAAATGAAGCGATGACTGGGAAACCGCTGCTCAGAATAAATGATCGTTCAGAAGAATTACTAGGAGCAAAACCCAAAAGATGATCATTAATTTCACAACAGACGTGATAACTAAAGGTGCGGTGTTGTTCCCTTTTCGTGCATCAAGAAAAAAAGAACCCCGCTTATCCGATATTTTCTGGTCTGAGTCTCATAGCCTGACAATTTCAAACAACTTCTCCATAAGTTATTATATAGCAAGCATCCTGAACTATAACAAAAAGTGTTCATGAAAAAAAAGCTGGACAAGAACTAGCCTCCCAAAACAAAAAACATAACCTAAGCGTTTCACACTAGCACGACAATGTACACTTTTTTTAGAAAATGTGGATGTTTCGTAAGAGCTCTGAACGGAGTAAACTCTCCGACTGCAGCATGGTCTAGTTACGAGAACGTTATAGCAAAAAATTGGGAAACGAGTTTGAGAGCAAAAGTTTGGGCAGACATTTCCTACTACGCAACTCCATAGAAACGCGTGAAGGGCAGTGCAAAACATT
Organism: Heligmosomoides polygyrus bakeri; assembly: GCA_947359475.1. Classification (NCBI taxonomy): domain Eukaryota; kingdom Metazoa; phylum Nematoda; class Chromadorea; order Rhabditida; family Heligmosomidae; genus Heligmosomoides; species Heligmosomoides polygyrus. The sequence continues at coordinate 85,799,937 of OX375870.1, forward strand.
TGTGAAATGGCCGCTGAAATTCTACACTATCCTGCGTATTCTACAAACAACTCTAGCGTTGTGATTTTCTTTTCTTGACCTTGGAGAATCGAGCGCAATTCACTCTCCTCGTGAAAATGAGAATGACGAAAATACCCTCAGATAAAATAGTTGCCTTGCTCTAACAGGCAAGAATAAGTAGTATTCTTTATGAAGTGGCTGACTGCAGTGAATGCAAATGTTCTTATAATCTTTCATAACGGTGTTTTGCTGCAACCAATACTCTAGCCAGGCGAGACTCGAACCCGTACCTCATGCTAACCGGACGGGAATACTCTACGCCACTACACCACCGGCGCTGCTTGATCGAACGCAACGTCAGCACGCAGTGCATCCTCGCCGGGTTTGCAAAAAGCGCGGGCTCGAGTATCACCTTGCGCTAGAGTTTTGATCGCAACAAAACATTGTTATGAAAGCTTGCATCCGAGACCAGCCATTTGTGGCTTAAAAAATGAATTGAATCATCTCTTGTACATCTCATACCACGCAGGTGTTGACGAAGTTACGACTGTTGAACACAAGCGTTCAAAGTGGTGGAAACTTCTTTTTGATCGGCCAACAGAATTACTAGTCGAGTGAAATGTAAACCAAAAAACGGAAAGATACGTGGGCAAAGGGAAAAACAAAATGAACAGACTGACCTTCAGGTGTTCCTTCCATTAAGTGATAAACTAAGTTTATGTAGAACGGATTGTACTGATACGACCCCAATGCCGCGAACCACATCTGCCAGTCAAGACGAGGCTGGTGAGGGAGAACGAAGACTGGAGCTTCAGAGACGTTTCCGGGCTTCGAGTAAAACCGGAATTCCCTCCATGGCCCGTTTGGATCATAAGCACCCTCCACAATAATCTCTGGACGACCATTGAGACCAGTCATTCTGAATACAAAAACGGAATGGACAAGTAATCCTTAATCTGGTAAAAGAATCAAAATCACTACCTTCTGAAGAGACCATAGGAATTGATGGTATTGTAAGGAACAACGGCTTCGTGCAAACTCTTCAGCGGCTGCGGAACATTGTTATACACTCCATTGTCAACTATGGCAAACGGAACCTTGAAATAGGGAAAATTCTCATACAAAACAGAACACCAACACGAAACTGAACGCTGAACTGAAAATGAAACAAAACTGAACACGAAGCAAAGAGAAACCCACAAGACTAGCGCAAAACAGCGGCACTCCAATCCCCAACACAAAACCGAGATGGAAAAACTTCTTTGCAGGAGACAATCCATTCTCGGCGTTCCAGTACCTAAGAAAAAGGCCAGCGATTATGTTAAAGACAATAATTGTTAGCATATAAAGACCCTAACAGACGCAGGAAATACATAGTAGTTTCGAAGCATTTCTACTTCACAGAAATGCAGTCACTTTAAATGCCGCTTCGTGACAATTTATTCGCCTTGAATTTCTAAACTTTAAGGAACGAAAGCCAGCAAATCTTCCAGAAAGTTATCGAGAATGGTTTTTGTGTGATCGAGTGATTGTCTAGTCTTTAAAACGCAATGATCACAACAGATCATAAAACTTCGAAACGGGACGATAATTCCACTAGATAGCCATCGGTCTATTCTTAGAAATGATGTCAAATGGAAGATTGTTGAACTTTGTTTCTTTTCGATGGTTCCTAATAAAGAAAAGATCCAGACATGGAGACAAGGGCTTTCTCCAGCAATCATAAGAGGTTTACAATAAGACAGGAATTATTAGGGAGCATCATTATTGGGACCTAAAAAGCGTTGGCCAAAATATATGCACTTAATACTGTGCTTCCAACAAATATAGAAAGAACTTCAGAAAAAGCTTCAGCTAATTGTTTTTCGACATTACTTGGCATACGTTTAACTTCTCGCACACATGTTTACCACCAGAACGAGAAAATACTGCACCATGCCAATTAAACGATGAGCCCCGACTATCTATTCAAACCAAACACGAACTGATACTTAAAAAATTCTGAACAGCAGCACTGCCGAAATTCATCCTATTATTAAGAAAGACTGGTAACAACTTGTCAAACGACTGCAATCAACTAAAGTCTCCTCTGCCAAAATTCTTGCCTTCAACTGGCGATTATTAAACTGCTAACAACTCCAACAATTTCCGCGCACCAAAAATTCGTTGTAGACCAAGTGCCTACAGAAAACTTAACAGTGTTGTACAATGGGTAAGAATGGAGGGTCATCGAGCGCTGCAAACTGAAAACAAACGGCGCAGCCTCGCCTTCCGATAACAGAAAGTTGATTACGCGACACGGCAAGCAACCTCCCGCCTACCAGTCATTCTATTCTGACCCAAATGTACGAGAAGGGTATAAAAGCCCTGATTCCTACAGTTCTTTCATTACAAGTAGGACAATACAGTAGGTAGGTTCTGTTAGCAACTTCTCGATCACCTTATATTCGAACCATTACATGAGACTCTAAAATGGCTTAATTCAAGGAAATTTGCAGCACAAGTTCCATCGAGTATTAGAAGAACGGATTGGGAGTGTCCATGCGAAAGTCTCGAATATTATCCTGGCGAGAAATAGAAACGCTTAATAATGCTATTTACTAGAGCAGCCTACCACGACAGAGCTACTGAATTGGGCGTCCGACACTATATAATTGAGTTAAGGCCCATGCACACTTCTGCGACAGCGCGGCACGGCATGATGAAAGATAGGGCCGCGACGGGCGCGGCGCGACATAGCGACGCGTGCCGCAGAGGGGGGCATGCACACTTTTGCGACTATCGCGGAGGCTATGCTGCGACTACCGGCGATGTCGCGCTGACTGCCGCAGGCTGGAATCGTTCAAATCATTCCTAGCGGTGCGACATGCACTGGGACGTCGGTCTCGCTGCCTATAACGATGCTCTAACGCGAACGTGCCGCAACCGTCGGATTTCGCGGAGATAGCCGTCGCTCCTCTTGCCGCGCCGCGGTGTCGCAGAAGTGTACATGGGCCTTTAGCTGCCCGCTGCGTTGTAGATGATGAAGGTATCTCACGAAGGTTAGAAATCTGCGTGAGATAGCCTCATCGAACCCCGAACGGACAAAATGTTCAACATGGGATGTGATGCTGCAGCACGGGAAGCGCAGCCTCCTGCTTGACATCCAGAAGACGGTTCCCCTACGTCGCGCGACAAGCGTCTGGAGTCAGAAGAGGTGACGTTGTACGACGATCGGCCGCATTCAGAATTCAACGTGGGATGTTGCTGCAGCAGAGGAAGCGCAGCCTGCCTATGCGTGACACAGCGGCATCTGCGCGCGTTTCTCAGTGTCTGGATCCAGAAGACGGGTCCTCTACGTCGGCCGTGAGCATGGGAGGACCACTACGGAGGTGGTGGAGAAGGGAGGTAAGGGGGAACTCTAGGGTGGGCTAGGAGAGCTACCAGGAAGGAAAGGAGCAACCTGGAGTAGGGACCCGGACGGGGAATCCAGCAAGAAGAGAACAGTAAGGAGGGGGGGGGGGGGGGGGGGAGGAGGAAGACCAGTAAAGGCGACCTACCAATTACAATAGATCCAGTAAGAAGAAACGAGTGAAGGGGAACCTCTCATCCGGATTCGGAAGGCGTTCCGACGATATCCGGAAACACAAGCTGCTCGACATGAGAACGGTTGCGGAGGAGCAACTTGAGGGCAGAAGCAATGCGCAGCGCAAATCAATGGCGTTACTGTACTGTCCGGAGAGAATGTCTATGATGAACGCATGGAAGTGGTGAACGGCTTGATGCCAATAAAGCACGCAGCAGATCCTAGATGTTAGCGAATTTTAAGTTTTAGAAAAGTTTTAGAAAAGAAAAGTTTCCGAAGGTCAGTGATGTTGCAAAGTCGCGCGAAGCGCGCAAGTGCGAGACACGCCGTTAGGCGTGTCGGAGCACTTGTATTACACGAAAGTAATTCAAATAAACGTAAACTTTTCCATGGCTCAAAGTTTTCCGACCAAGGAAAGGTTTTAGGCCTATAACTCTAAACGAGGAAAACGGATGCCACTGCGAGAACTCTTCACCTTTCACTTAGTAGAGAATAGGGTTCCAGTTTTGCAAAGTCGTTGAAACTACCAAGCGAGTCACTTCTAAACTTTAGCATGGAAGCGCACTGCCGCACAAGATAAAACCTTCCAAGTGTCGAACATTCGGGAAAAAATAAAAAATACTGTAGTCCAAGAGTGTCGAACAGCTGACCCCGAGCCTAAGAAGCAGTACTTTTGCACTTTCTCTGCATATCCGAGGTTGAAAGGTATTGCCTTGCGCGTATGTGTACTTCTCCAATGAGAGTCGCTAACTCGGTAGGTTCAAGGACTTTGTAAATTTTGAACCTACTTCTCTACTATATGAAGAGTGAAGATTCTCGCAGTGATATCCATTTTCGATCTTCAGACATACACCTGAGACTCATCCCTCGACAGTGAAAAAAATTGAAGACATATCACTCATAAGTCTTCTTACAGCAACACTCATCTACCCTAGTCCAGCTCTGGAGTACTTCGCAAGTATTATACATTTCTACGAAGTAAGATTTATATAGTTTCAAATGGAAATCCAAGATAGCCAGTCAATTTTTTAAAAGAATGTTCAGTGCTAAAAAAGTCACTCAGTTAATGAACACAGCGTTGTGCAGAGAGATTACTCCTTAACAGATACGAATGAATTTGCGCAACATAGTGAAAATATAGCTTCAATATGACAAACAAAAACAAACTGCAAAAGGAGGCGGCGTGGTTTGAAATTTCAGTTCCAAACCACATCACTACAATTTGTGGTAGCTGTCAGACTTCCCAACACCTTGGAGAGCTATATAGAACAATATTTCTATACATCGAATAAAAAGAAATTGATGCAAGCGGCTTACCTGCGAACATTTACCAGCACAGTTAGCACAAAGATCGCGATACTGTTCCAAACCAAAAACAGGACTCCTTTCGTCACGGCTTGGTCAAACTGTTCTCTAGTGAATGCTGCAAAGTGCATGCAGTGGTCTACGTTGACTGAAGGTTTGAAAGCTGTCAAGTGACTTACTAATTTCGGTCGCTATTCCATAGAAACTGACATAGACGTTAAAGAAAATCATATAAAAGGCAGTGACCACAACTCCAATAACGAGCGACAAGACAGCATCCACATATTCTGAGAACCAAATGACATGTTTTTCTGAAAATAACTAAAGTAGTAAATAACATATCGAAACGATCAGAAAGATAAAAGACGAAATGTACATGATATCGTACCACGTTCCAGCAGCGCGAGGCAAATCAAAATGATCAAGAAATTGAAGAAGTTGTAATTACCGGTGAGAATGATTAAGACCATCAGGAACGCCGAAAAAACAAAACATCTGTTCATGCACAACTCGGAAAGAAAGAGAATACGAACGTCGAAAAAAAGTGCGAAATCAAATAATACTGCTGTGAACAGGAGTATTACCTGCGTCAAGAACACATACGTTCTCAGATATGAGAGAGGCAAAAGAAATAGGAGCGGAACGAATATCTCTATGTAAAACGTTAAAGACGTCGACAGCTGAAAAAATTAAAATTGATGTGAATCAAGCGTATGTGCTACAGAACGGCCCTTCCAATTCTCCAGAAACCTCCAAATTAAGAAATGTTCAGTTCTTCCATAAAGCCTGACGATCTCCTAATAGAACATAGAACATTTATTGAACCAAAAGTGGTACAAAATCAGTTAAACACAAAAGAACACCGCAAAAGTTGTCTCTTGAAAGACCAGCAGAAGAACAGCAATTATTGTCCCAAGAGAGTTACAAACCCATTACCACAAAAGATTACAGGAAGAGCTTTATTTTTGAAGATTTGTAAGAAAGCATTTCTTCCATGAGTGACGCTAAAAGTGTTTTCCTTTCAAAGAGACTCAGCAGTTGACTCACTGAAAAGAGTACCCTATCAATATATCGCCGATTCTTCTCTAAACTAATTTGAGTTATTTTCTCAAATATCCTTTCTGTTTGAGAGTTTTTGACCTGTAGTTGAACGACCTCGACAAAGAATTGAGAAACTGTGCAGGAGGTTTCGCCACAACTTCTAAGAACATGAGCCGAAAAAAAAAGATTCGTGAAACTTCTTGAGTGCAGTTTTGCATCATCCTTGTGCACCTATTCACCAGTAAAGTGTACTCATAGCACTTAAAGACCTAAACAACACTGTCAGAAGGTGCACGGCTCTGTAAACCTCCACACAGGATCTTGCTCATCGAACACCTCTTCACTATACAACACAAGAAACCTCGTGACAAAGAAGCAAATAAGACTTTGTGCGGGTAAAAGCAACACAAAATCGACGTCACCTTACTAAACCAATATGGCGCCTGATGGAACCACCAGGCGATTGGAGTCGGCACGCACTGCGATTCATAATGAATAGTCAAAGCTGAAATAAACCGTCAAAATCTCACAAATCCCTTCGAGTTTGCGTCAGAATCCCAGCCTGAGGAATATCCCTACTCGAGAGCTGCCAGCATCTGTTCCTCGGTGTTTGCCACGAATTAGCGGTAGATAGTGCGAAACTTGTTCGCGTTCTTGCACATTTCTCCACACGTTACCAAACCTCATCTATTCCTAGGCGTTTCCTATCAGCAAACGTCTATATGGAAATGGATATCGGTTGCGTAGATTTAGACGACTGTTTCAGAAGAACGAAGATAAACTAGATGGACAGCGAAACACGGCCACATCGGATCTGAAGCCAAAACTCGGGATCTTGGGCATCCGAGATTAAGTCCACTCGACTATATATACGGTACTTATGAAGCAAAGGGCCCGTGGTGCCGTGGGGCTGCCGGGAAACATGTTAACGCGGCAACGGCAACGAAAACGCGGCAACCCACGGCACCCAAGGACGGGTGCTTCATAAGTACCGGCCCCGTGGTGCCGTGGGCTTGCCGCGTTAACATGTTTACCGGCAACCCCACGGCACCACGGGCCCTTTGCTTCACAAGTACCTGTTTAAGCAAATGGGTTGCATGAAGTTCCCTAGTACAACCAAAAGGCGGGAAAGGCGCCGACGGCAACCAGTTTTCGTTGACAGTTTTAGTCAGAAACCAGTCGCCACCAATGCAACCACAAATCACAATCGCTACACTTTAGATAAACCGCTTATAGCTGTAAGGACAAGCAATACAATGACACAATTTATACGGGCCTGTCTTAGTCGAAGGAAAGCACCGCTAGAAAACCGAAACAAACAGTGTGGCCTCTCACAGCTAAAAAAAAAAAAATAAAAAAAGAGGACCTTTCATAAACCTAATCAATTCGATGTTTTTATAGTATAGTTCATTTAATTTTACTGTCATTGTTGAAAAGACTACGGGAAGTACCCCCCCCCCCTCACTAGGATACATTCATCTATAGTAGAGCAGTTCTAAATACGACCTGTACTTCAGCCACAAAATGAATTAAGCCCATTAAGCCCACCAGTAAAGTCATTCCATAATCTACGAACAGGATTCACTTAATAGCTCTGTAAAGGGTGGCTCCTAATTATTTGGGCGAAACTCGAACCGCTAGTGTATTTTTGAAAATGGCGGGAGATCAATTATTAGGATTTTTCTAAAATGGGGGAAGTATGTACAAAAACCAAGCAAGCATACACTCAATACTCTCGTACTGTGAACACTCTCCGCCTTCGAAAGGTCATCAAAAAGAGAATCGACCGGAACAATGGAGTTAGCATGAATCGGATGGCCCTAGACCTTGGGGTTTCCCGCAGAACAATACAGAAGATCGACAAACAGGATCTTGCGCTTCGCAGTTATCGTCTTTATCGCGGACAAGCCCTTACGGAAGCTGCCATGCAGATTAGATTGGAAAAATCCAAGTTGTTGTTAAAGGAGATCCAGCAGGGCCGCTTGTCAAACGTTATCTGGACGGACGAGAAGATTTTTACCATTGAAGTGGCACACAACTCACAGAATCCCCGTCAGTTGCTGTCTTCATCCAGAAACAGGTCTTCTCAACGTCGTGTCCTCCACAGGACTCTTTTTCCGAAATCTGTAATGGTATGGGCTGGCATTACCCTGGACAAGAAGACACCTCTGGTTTTCGTCGACCGTTCAGTGAAAATCAACGCTGAAGTCTACCAAGAAAAGATCCTGCGCGATGTTCTTCTCTCAGAAAATTTTGTTAGTGGTCAATGCGTGCTTCAACAGGACTGGGCACCTGCTCATTCTGCGAGATCCACACTGGCATTCTGCGAAAGTCACTTCCCTGGCTACTGCACGAAGGACTTCTGGCCACCTAACTCGCCTGATCTGAATCCGATGGATTTCTCTGTGTGGGGCTACCTGCAGCAAAAGATCTCCTCGAAGAGTCACCCAAAATTGAACGCTCTCAAAGCTTCACTTCAGAAGGCGTGGGACGATGTCGACGTCACCTTCCTGCGGCCCAGGTGATGCCGGTGGAGAAGAGACTGAAGGCCTGTATTGCTGCAAAAGGAGCTGATTTCGAACAACTTCTCGAGTGAATGATTGTTAGGCATTGCTCTATATAGAAGTTGTATCAGATTGTATAACTGTTGTTTTTTGTTGACATTATTAGTAATAAACTACGCGCAAATAGTTAGGAGCCACCCTGTACATTCATGAGATGTAGCTTAAATTAAAACCTAAACAATATAAGCTGGTCTTAAGCAAGGACATACCTTCCAGCTTCCACCATGCCGGACAATCGCTCTGTAGTTTGACCACACCTGACGCGAACATGAGACGACATGCCAGCCAGTTTATGAGAAAAATTGGAATCTGAATACTTTTAGTGCCCGCTTATTTGCAGAGAGTAAAAGTGGAAACTTTTTAATTCAACCGCAGCTTTCCAGCGAATCAGAATATCTTTTGAGAAGCCCAGATACAATCGGAAAAAACACACCTACCATACGAATTACTTCTAAAAGGAGTGAAAACATCTTGCCTGAGGGACTACAGACAGTACGAGCCGTAGAGGGCTATACTGCCTTCCTTAAGAGCACATTACTGTCCCTTGACAGGTCTACAACAAAGGAGTGAAAAAGAAGAAGAGAAAAACCAACCGAATCCAACTCTGAGTCGGAAAAGGCGGCCAGAAGAATCATGTGAAAGCCTGATTCCAGCAGGAGCGAATCCCACTGATACCACAGAAAAATGCCTCCAACCTAAAAGCCAAACGAAGAGCAGAAATAGCTGTTAATCGCTGAAAAAGTTTTGAGACATTTTCTTGTCTTGAGAAGTATACTTATGTCTGAAGGTTAAGGTTGCACTTACCACAACAACTCGATGTTGTTTCCTAAAAAACCGAAGAAAAAACATTGGACACTGCTGCTAAGACAGACCTATCTAAAAAATTTGCGTATACGAAGGACCTACGGAAAGCTCAAAATCGTGCTCTTTCTTTGAACAAAAAAGGTCCATTTTTACTATCCTACGAGGTTGCTCAGACTTCTCACAAATCAAAACAGGAGCTGTTATATTATGATATCCTCTAACTCTCAGAAAATTCGATACTTCAACACTATGCACATGACCATCCGAAATCGATAGCTAGTGAGCAGTTGGGTTTGGAGCAAAATTGATAGAAGTCGCAAACAAAATTCATTCTACCGCTCGTCGATATAGCATTTACAGGCTATTACGGACAATAATTTGCATTTCTCTCATGTTTCGACGGACATTTGCTTCAGAAGGTGGCGAAGCTCAACAGTTTCCCTAAATTTTGTCCAAAAGCAAATATAGTAGTCACTCGAAAGCTGATGGTTTGATATTTTCGCCCTTAAAAAACGAAGGCGAATACTTTGTGACGAGATTTGCGCAACCTATTCAAGCTAACTTATGAACACATCGAAGGCAGTACAAAACTAGGACAATTATGACTGGTTATGTATGGACAAAGCAGTCATTACACGGCAGCCGAAAAAACTGAATTATCCACAAATAAAAAATATATTAATTCTTCATCAAAATCTGTCGCCTAAGAGTAGAAGAAGCCGCAGCGCGTCATGGAAAGTAAGAATGCTAACAATTCAAGGTGAATCAAAAATAATTGACGTGATTCCTTTTTGGAGTGCGCCACGCACTCCACTTCAAGTTCCCCTGGACGCTCTTTGAATTTATTTATTGATCACTTAATGTGTTCTACTTTGTTTTATGTCTACTGAACACCGATTAACAGATCCGAGTGCGCTACATAGCCTTGTTTGCCTGAGCGCCACGTGGAATCAAAACGCAGTTGAGCACAAATATCTTGTTTACTACGCCACAATTGCGTGATTACTCACGTAAACAAATTAAAAAGCAATCTCCCCGTCGGAAATGAGGCTGAGATAAATGGATGAGCGGCTAACCCACGTGCATCCACGTCAGTGCTCAGAAAAAGTGGTGCAGTAAAACGCCAGTAAAAAAGCGGTGTGGTTTTTTGTGATCCCTACTGTATCGAACCATGTTCATCTACTTGCCCATCATTCGCACTTGTTCACTAGCTATAACTTCACCTCACCTGAAACAAAAGAAGGTCCGGATGTCTCCTCGGGTGGGGAAGGGGGTGCAAGGCTTGAAAAGGAAACAGAAAGTGTGACCTCTCCCGGCATAGGATCTGCTCGTGAAGGTCCACTCGCAGGTTAGTTCAGCATCCCGCTTTTATAAAGTGGTTCATGAAATCGGCGATATGAAGTTACCCGTACCGATTAGGCAGCGCAGATGATCGACATCGACAGCTTTCATAACGCCTCGCCGCTTCTTGGCGGAAGTATAAATCCTGCTAAAGTGACAGAGAGAAGTGCCCCCCCCCCCCCCTCACTACGATAGATCCGATGCTCCGAGAAAACTCAAGGAAAGATAATTAAAAGAATATAAGATATCTAAACTCACACTATGTACTTCAAGATAGAGTCGGTACATCACAAAATAAGTCAGAGCATTCCTTTGCTTTCGGTAGCATGCCGTAGCGAACGCGACCAGCATCCCAATCAGGCATACCAGTTGAAGTGCACGAGATGGCACCAAATTCAGGTAACGGTGCAGTGACACAAGAAGCGGATAATGGCATTTATAAGCCGGAGACACATCTGAAATGTTCAGGCAACTCAGACCTTGGTTATAGGAACGTGATGCTCTCTCACAATCGAATCATCCCAAAGTTCAACACAAGAACAGAGCAACTGTCCAAGCGACCAGCGTCAACTACTGCCGGGTTAAACTAGAAGAAGCAAATGTACAAGGTGTAGCAGCATACAGCCCTAGAGAGGGTAATACGACGCTTCGACCGAATCTAGAGCTATTGCACTTTTACTATTTTAACCTTAGTTTACAAGTGAGGAGGCTCAAAGCACGCCCTCCTTTGAAAGAGATGAAATACTGCCATTCGATAGTGAAAATGGTTTCTGACCTTGGATCAATCACCAATTCGCGTGGTATTTATGTTAATCGATATTACCAGAATAATAACATACATGAAACATTCGGATCAGGCGGTAACTGATTTCACAGCTTAGGGAAGTCCTTCCTTACATTTAGGTGGATATGGTCGCCAATACTATACTTAATCCCACCAAACCACGAAGAAAAGGGCTATCTAGTTATTATTCGCTTGAAAAAGTGGGTGTAAGATAAGAAAGACTTCATAAAGACTAAGTCGGCGTCCGGTTTGGTTTATGTTTTGAAAACAAAAAAACGTGTTACTTCGAACCTTTGAGTGAAATTATTTCCAGGAAAATTTTTATTGTCTTTATTATTTAAAATTTTTATTTTTATTGCCAGGAAAACGTCCTCCCTGAATCGGCACTATTATCCCATCGCTGGGCATTATTATAGCTAATTTTCTGTGTGTGCAGCAGGCTTTATACAATCCTATAGCTCACTTCATTTCGCAAGAACTTTATTTTTGTATAAGAATAGAGGGAGGTCATATTTTCTTCCACATCTTTTAGGCAGACTGTATATATCTTACAGATACTTAGCGATGGAGAGCGGAAACTGTGATATTGACATTGGATCGATCTCTTGTGCGCCCGCGATGGCTGTCCCGGCAAGCAGATCGTCGTGCAGTGGAAGTGGCGTCGCTTCATGCGAAGGAGGTGGGGGTTCGATTCCCCAGCGTTGTGGCATACTTGCATTTCACTTGGGATTTGAGGGGGTTTGACGTGTGCGCAATTTTGAGACACTTTTTGCGCATTTTTCCAGCCGTATGCGTTTCGCTGCTCGAAGAGCGCAGAACCCAGCCGCGGACTCTCCCTGAGCGACGGAAGCAGTTTCCACACGAGCATCTTGGATGCACCACACCCTGGAGTGCCTTCCCTAGTCTGGTTTGCACCCAGATTCGCATTCTCTGAGCGACGAGAGGTCCGCGTGTGTAATGCTAGGAATGAAGGATTTCGCGCTCCATCGCCAACGCGTGCGAAATGATACGGTAACCATTCGGGGTGTGGATGGCACGTAAAAACACCCCCACGTGCAATCGATTGGGTCAGCCTCTCGCGATGGGGCGCGCTCGCGCACCGTGCAGTGGAGCCGATCACGCGGCATAGTCCACTGGCTTAGCAGCTTCGAGGAGGACAGGAGTTTACATTATGGAAGACAGTGCCGATTTAGCGTAATTCGAAATTACATTCACGACCGTCGTATTTCACAGTAAACGCTGAGGAAAAGTACTTTGCAAGAGCTGTTACGAAACTGAGACACGGTAGATGCTAAACAAATGCACTTTGGAACTGCTCTTACGATTCGTGGTTGTAAATGCAGTTGCTTACTGAGTGTATGCGTCACACACTCAGTTTTGCTCATACAGACCTCTTGAAATCCACGTTTTTTAGAAGAATCGCATCAATTTCGACGTTATTATATGGGTTTGGCCCAAAATGCCTGACTTAAACAGTTACCCTTGCTCGGAATTAATCTTAATGAAAGCTGAAGGAATCTACATGCCCTTGGTGATAATGTCAAAGGTTGGAGTTCCACGGTTATCAAATGGAAGGCTTCCAGGGATGAAACGTGGTAGTTTGAGTTGGCTTCATAATTTTGGCCTTAGGTTAGAGTCTCCCCTCTTCACTACTGGTCTTACATATGTTTTATATGCGTGCACTAAACGTTGTTTATCGTCTATTCCAAGACATCGAAGGATAAGGTACGTGAACTGCAACGCTTAACGAGCAGAGCACTCCGACCCTCTCAATCTCATGTGTGCATTTTTCTTGGAAGCAAAAGGTAACCTCCAGATTTGACCACTCATAAAACTTTTCTAATGCACAATGTATTCTCTCCGCATTCAATTTTCCTATAGATCTTGATATCATTTGCAAACTGCTTACAAGAACGCCGCTTTCCTCAAGAATTAACGTCAGCTCAGCTACGTATGTAGCGAAGAAAACTGAAGAAAGGACCCCTCCCTGGGGAACTCTGCTCTTCACTAGCTTACAGACTAAAAAAGTAGCTCCTATTTTGACTTGAACACTACGTTCTGAAAGTTAATTCTGTATCCATTTACACACTAAGGGGGTGGAACTTCAGATGTTCAGGGTTTTGCATAAGTCTAGAATGGTCGATCCTATCGAATGCTTTAGAAAGATCAAATTAAATTACATCACTTGTATCAATGTACATGGACATGTATATTATCAAAGTAAATTACATCAGATACTACATGATAGTACGCGTTATCCGTTGCTCGCACGTTGCACGGGTTATTCGGTCTTCAGTAGTACTGCCGTGTGCTCATAAATATTGCACCAGGTGTTGTAATCGTTTCCAGTTCCATCGAAGCTGCTTAAGCCAGTGGACTATGCCGCGTCGTCGGCTCCACTGCACTGCTCGGTGCGCGCGCTCCATCGCGAAGGCCTGACCCAATCGATTGCACGTGGGGGTGTTTTTACGTGCCATCTCGGGGTGTGTTCGTCAAGATTGTGCAATGGAAAATGGTAAAGGTTCTGGCTATTTTAGACCATGTAGTCGGTAGCTTAAGCTGGGTATGGCTGTAGTAAAACATTTATCGCCTTCCTAATCGGTAGGGGAGAGCTTGCTGTGATATTAGAGCGTGCTACACTCCATTCGCAATATCACAGAACACTGCGACATTCGTGCTATGCTATGCTTAGGAGACCAAAATAACAGAAAAATAAAAAGAGTACGGCGTTGTGAAGCAAAAACTTTAAAAAAAGATAGTCGGAGGCAAAAGCGCTGCAATTCCAATCAAATTATAGACAATGCAGGCTTTTGCAATGTTGCACATATTCAGGATGGATCCCCAGAACCGGAAATCGCCCGACACCAACATTTGAAAAGTGCAGGTGGTGTACAGCAGATGAAGGAGTAAAAGTGCACAACGAAAAGCGAACGAAGGGCCCGGTGGGGACGGCAGAATGTAAACACCCAGAGAACACTATCGATAGTATTGTGGCACACAGAGTCCCTCTCTCACGAGTGTTTGTTATCATTGTAGTAACGGACAACTCGAACAGAATGACGCCACGAGAACTAACAAAAACCGCAAAATCTCACCGCATTCCAGTTTGGGCGCAATGGGAAGAAGACCATGCTCACCGTACAGACCTGAATGTTGTGCTGATAGATTCAGCGTTCAGTGATGTTGAGTGTTTGCCGTAAACGCACCGGGAATTTGCCAATAGAGCGACGCGAACGCGACAAGGTAGATCAACGATTGTCCGCGGAGCAGCACATGTTTCAGGAGCCGGCGATCCCAGCTCAGCAGCGTATTCTCCAACATCCGTGTCGCCGTCGACGACGTTATCGGTAGGAACCTGTGCTGCACGAAACAATTGCTCTGGACGCTGTCACGACCAACGCACTAGCTTGGACGTGTATTTCACGTTGGAGAAAGCGTCGGCTGTAACAAGTGGAACGCACGGCGATTCACGCTCCAGGGAGCAGAGACGCAGGCGCCCGCGCCGCCGCATTCCCGTTTCATCGTTAGCTATATGCCCGTGGCGGATGAGTAAGAAACGGAGCGGAGACTACAAGACTGACAATAGTCAACCAATAAGTCGCAAACCAGCTAAGCGAGTTCGAACAGAGGAACAAAATGCGCGAGTCGCGCCGGGATGAGTCCACTTGCGTAGTCCCATTCGGTGGGAGGGGATGAAGCAGTGGGACTATCGACGACTTTTTCCCAGGAGATCGCTCGGCATTAATCGATACGTATGTTTTGCCCTCTCGCTCCTGTCGCTCCCTTCGCGGAGTGTAAATAGTAGACAATGGATCCGACTCCGATTTTCCGGATAATCGGATGATTCGAATAAGCCATTTTTTCAAACCCCGGATCTTCGGATGATTCATATGATGGTGATTCCGGAGACCCCGGATCATCGGATGACTCAGATGAGGGTGATTTTGAAAACCCCGGATCTTCGGATGATTCAGGTAACGCCATTTTCGGCCGAGCCGGATTCCGGATCATTCGAAACCGGATAAATCCTGCCGGGCATCCGAAAATGCATGATTCGAATCCCATGTCTAGTAAACAGCTCACCGTACAAACGCACCCCTATGTAAACGCGGGAAACCTTTGTTACTTCGAGGCAGCGAAGAGTTTCCCGCGCAAACGGAGAAATGGGAATAATGGAGAATGGCTTTTCTTATCGTATACAGGCGTTCGATGCGGGACCGCGCTAGCGTTACAGTTTTACCTCATATTCCTCAATTACCAGACGAACTAACGGCGAATACTGTATCAAAAGGAGCTGGACAGCTGAGGGAATTATTTATTCGGTCATAAACATCCCTTGCGACACACGAAAAAGGGACAGTACATGTTTTAGTGTTTTTAGGACAGTATCAGTTGTTTACTGGTTCTAGTATGCTTTGTAAGGAGAATTAAATCCTGTGTAGCTAAAGTATCCAGCATGGGTCTCTTGTTTCAGCGCAGTCTTATTTTCCAGCCTTTAGTAATATGTATCTTAGCAAGATGGCCAAAAATTGTGCCAGAAAGTTAATAATTGTGCAAGGAAATGAGCTACTGTACTAGATCTTCCCTCTTAACACGTGCACCGGTTACATCTATGAGTATCTTCAATTTTTCAGCGAAAAAACACCTCGGCGGTGAATTAAACATATAAATAATCCAAAAAGTCTGATGTTTACACCACACTGCAAGCTTTATGGTGTATCCTACGAGTAATTATAGTCACTACTACGCCATTATCCCCATTATCAGAAGTGATAGAAGATTTAAAAACGTAAGCAACCATCACCATGACTAAGGCCTTGTTTAGTGTGCACGCGACGCGCGACGCGATGCATGCGTAGTGGCCAAATTGATCGAGCGGCGCGATTGATCAATTCGGCCACTTCACATGGCATCGCGTCGCGCGTCGCGCGCACACTAAAGGCCCATGCACACTTCTGCGACACCGCGGCGCGGCAAGTGGGGCGACGGCTAGCTCCGCGAAATCCGGCGGTCGCGGCGCGGTCGCGTTAGAGCATCGTTATAGGCAACGGGACCGACGTCTCCGTGCATGCCGCGCCGCCAGGAATGATTTGAACCACTCCAGCCTGCGGCACTCAACGCGGCGTCGCCTGCGATAGCCGCCGTGACAGTCGCAAGAGTGTGCATGCCCCCTCCCTGCGGCACGCGTCGCAGTGTCGCGCCGCGGCCGTCGCGACCCTATGCTTCATCATGGCCGCGCCGCGCTGTCGGAGAAGTGTGCATGGGCCTTAAACGATCCCTAACACATGTGGAGGAGCTATAGGCGCTGGCAAACTCGGCAGTAGCGGCAGTGGGCGACGGGAATCGATGCCCCTATGCTTAAGCGTGTACCGCCGCCGCTGCCGTTGCCGCTGTTGTCGAGTGTGCAGGAGCCTTATCCGGCAGAATTCTGGCGCGATTCCGCAATGAACGCCAGTATAGGCCCATGCACACTTCTGCGACACCGCGGCGCGGCAAGAGGAGCGACGGACACCTCCGCGAAATCCGGCGGTCACGGCGCGGTCGTATTAGAGCATCGTTATAGGCAACGGGACCGACGTCCCAGTGCATGTCGCGCCGCTAGGAATGATTTGAACCATTCCAGCCTGCGGCACTCAGCGCGGCATCGCCGGCGATAGCCGCCGCGATAGCCGCAAAAGTGTGCATGCCCCTCTCTGCGGCACGTGTCGCTGTGTCGCGCCGCGCCCGTCGCGACCCTATCCTTCATCATGGCCGTGCCGCGCTGTCGCAGAAGTGTGCATGGGCCTTATGAGGTAGGAAAACTTCGACCGTTCACGCGGACAACACGTCGCTAATTCAGCAGATTCAAGGCCTCCGCACACTTTCACGGCAAAGCGGCACGCGACAAGCGGAAAAACTGCCTCGTAGTAGTGAAAAGACGACTTGGTGGGGGACTCTTCCTCCGCTTTGCCGCCCCACTCCATCGCCAACGCGGTTTCACTATCTTCTCAGTTTCGAGTCTAGATCTCCATCACGATCAGCTAGAGCCCAGACAGATCTTTGCCATCAGCCACGCGGCGCTGGAAGAGCAGAGCGCACCGCCGGCGGCGTCCCTGCCCTATGCTTCACCATAGCGGCGAGCGGCGTTGCCGCAGAAGTGTGTGGGAGCCGGCAATAATGCCTTGAATCATTATTACCGCTGCCGCGTTTGCGGCGTCGGGTGTCGCTTTGGCGGCATATCAGCGGTAAGTTGGACGCGACAAGTGATGCCGCCGGCGGCATCTCCTTCGTCTCTGGCCTATACTTAAAGATAGGGCTGCCGCGTCGCCGCAAAAGTGGTCTCTAGTCACAAGTAGCAATGTATGAGAAAACCTCAACCTTTATTTGCTTCGTAGCGACAGCAAGAATGAAAGTAAGCAGTATATGAAGACAATAGTGTGACTAATCTTTTCTGCGATAGGATAGCCTGCTGTAGCTATCTGGTCTGGAAGGCGACAATAAGTGCTTTTCAATATCCATCCTAATCGATGGTGCCGATTAGGATGGATAGAGCCCTCTGGTTGTCTCAGTATAAAGGATAAAGGACGGCATTACTCAATCCCTTTTGGGATGCGCCACGCATTCTACTTCTACGGGATGACGTGGGGGCAATTATGAATGCGTAATTGGCCATACAATGACTTGCGGTGGCCAGCCGATGAACAAGTCAGCGCTTTATCCTTCCCAGACAAGTCTGGTACCATTTTGCAGACCCTGGAGTGATGGAAGGCTTGGTTGGCCTGGACGGGAAATCCGAACCAGGAATCTGGTATCGGGTCAACGCGACAGCCGGCACCTCTTACGACTGCGCTACACGCGCCCGTTGTCTCAGTAGCGTTGAATATTTTGAAAATTCTGTTTTATAACAGAGTTTGCTATTGCAAAAGGTGTCACCTTTCAGAACATTGCTGTTCTCGAGGTGCAAGAAAATCATCTGACGCGTCTCCCGCTTACTGAGTGGGCCGAAGCTGTGCGTTTCCTTCCGTAATAGAATGGGGACGCTCCAATTTTCGTGTAGCCGTTATTGAATTACCTAAGAGCCCAAGAGCAAAACGTATTGATTTCGGGACTACACACGCATTTTAGGTACTTCAGAAGACTATGCATTAATTGCCGTCATTCAGATACACCTTCATATGTCGATTGCTCGTTTCTTTTTCTACAAATTAGCTGCTTACTTCTGCATCGCTTCTTTGTAGCTCAGTTCTCCAGAAGGAGTGGCGTAGACGTGCAGCTTAAGTGCTTGTCTTCTAGATTTTAGGGCTCCAGACAGCGATCACGTTCTTCTTATGCAGGAATATGCGTTTGTTTTTATGCATATATGGCAGTGAGCGCGTGAAGCGTATTTGGATGAGGCGTCGGCTTTCGATTAAAGGTTCGGATCCCACTCAATGCCGCCAAGAATTCAATCGCTTCGGGGGGGGGGGGGGCACTGAATTTTTACCAGGCATCTCTGTGGAAAATAGCCACTTAAGGCAAAATAAAAACAAAACAGAAAATAGAATACTGATATATTCATACGCTATTCATCGCATACCATTGAATAGACCTAATACATCTTCAAATTGGCCACGTGCAAGTAGAATGCATGCCTCATAGGAATTGATTGAAGCTGTTATTATAGCTTATAATCCAAGTGAGAGCACTTAAAATAAGTAGAAATGTAAAGAGAAGCTCTATTCTCATCTTTTTTTCAGCAAGCTCCTCAAATTTAAGCCCTTCAAAAATTGCGCAAAATCTCAAACCACAGAAGGATGGCGTTGCCATTGAGGAACGAGCCGCTTAAGAAATATTAATCAATTTGTACAGTGACTTCTATTCCCCAAACAGCCATAAGTATGCAACCAAGACAATCAAGGCTATAGGTCAAGTATCTATTTGATATTTCTAATTATAACTGATTATACCTGTCCCTATCTTCAGAAGGGCTACGGAAGAAGTATCAATTCCAACTTCGGCTTGTTAACCACTTTTTCTAAAATTCCCTTTCAATCTTTGTCTGGCTTATTGACTTTCATTGCGATATGCATCATTTACGTCAAATTGGTCACTTATCAAAGCTAACTGGACTTTTTTCTAAGCAATCTTGACGCCTTTGAAATCAACCTGAAAATCTATAAAATCGAAGCGAGCTTTCTTCAGATTAATGTAGAGACTCTGCGAAAAGGACAAAATAGGCTTTTGCCCAAAGGAAGATTAGTATAACTTCTCTGAAATTTTTAAATTCAACTCCCCAACATGTGAACATAAGGAGAGTTTATAAATTATTGTTTTTATAAGAAAAGTTACGATTCAATGTTTATTTTAAAGTAATTGAAAACAGCAATTTTTTAGCCTACCAAAGAAAAAAACCTCGCCGTGCTCTCAACGGAATCAATGCGACTTTTATTTCATTGACGTGTAAATGCTGCATGCATGAAACAGCGATGTGGTGATTTCTCTATTTGTTTTTATTGTACCGTTTACAACTGAGCTATTTTATACTCTTTTAAAATATTTAATGGCATGGGTACATTAAATGCTGTTATTATCACATATTATTAAATGGACATATTAAATGCTGTTTTAGAGACTTTAAAGTAAATTCTTATAACGATGTTTTGTTGCGATCAAAACGTCTAGCGCCAGGCGGGACTCGAACCCGCACCTCCCTCTGACCGGGCGGGAATGCTCTACGCCATTACACCACCGGCGCCGTTTGATCGAAGCTTTAAAGTAAATGTTATTTTATTGGAATTTATACGCAACACACAACATTTTTATTTTTTTAAAGAGTGTGCTTGTTTATTGGAGCAGGTGAATTAAAACGATAATTTTAGAATAAGTCAGACTAAATTTTACTTAAGCAAAAATTATTCTAACCGTATTAAAGAGTTCTTGTTTTAATGTGGAGAAGTTCGTTTTGATTCAGAAGATATTCAGTTTAATTTCAAATGCGCCAGACCTGCATAAAAGTGTCCAATTTGATCTGAAAAATGTTTGATTTAACGTAAAAATGTTATACCATTACTCTGTTTTTTTAAGTCCTAGAAGAAATTTCCAACTAGTGCGGCTTTAATTCTCACGATCGAAACCTATGGATGACTATGCTCGCGCATTTGGCTAAGCATATTAGAGAAGTACGTTGCTTATATAATTTCTGGTTTCCTGTGCCTATGACAAGTTTTATATTTCTCGAAAATTCAAATAGTACACATTTTAAAGAAACCGCGTTAGAGATCTGATATCTCACCATATTCTCACATCTATGTAGAGAATCTGTGTTTTGAGGTCTACAAATAGTGAACTTCATTCCATGCGAAAAAGGCTGCAGCCTTGCTCGTATTCATTGGAAATAAATCCTTGGCTACTTTTTTCGATGTACAATATTTCCGTTTTGCCGTTGAATTCCTTTGTTCCTTAGGATATCCTTGACTTATTCTGGTACAACTCTTATTATCCTGTATTGATTGGCTAACAAATAGAAACAGACCATTGAACATCTACGAATAAGGAACAAAGGTCAGCGTTAGCCAATCCCTCTGTGGGATGTGCCGTGCATTCAACTTTCACGGGGTATCATGAAAAGAACTTGAAGTGATTTGTGGCACCCTTCGGATGAATAAGTCAGCATTTTATCCCAGACAGGTCTGATACCAATTCTATGACTCTGAGGAGATGGGACGTTTGGTTAGCCTGGACGGGAAATCTGAACCAAGAATTTTGAATCGGAGGTACGTGGCAGCTGGTTCCTTCTCCGACTGCGCTACCACACACCCAGCATTGAACACCATATGCTGATAGTGCTGACCAGATTATTGTTTCGTGATGATATATGAAGCGTGACGTTCGACATATGAAGCGTGACGTTCGCTCTTCATGTATGCTGCTACACGAAGAAAACAAGAAATCATTAGAAGAAGAAGACAAGCTACAATAATTACGTTCCCGAAATTGCTCTATTACGCTCATGGGCTCCTATATTTATATCGATAGTGTTCAATTATTCTCGCGGACTATAACGACGACACTATCTATATCCATATTGCTCGACTGTTCTCGCGATTATAACGACTATACTGCCTACATATCTAGATATCTATATCTGCATATATATAATCTTTATGGCGCACAAATATGTGCATTGTAATAAATAAATAAATAAATATGATTGAGACATCGATAGTTAAGGCGAATTCTTGCAAAGGTGGTCTAGCAGGTGACATCATGGTGCGGAGAGCAAACGACACGGGTCTTAGGAGGAATATCTGTGAACTTACCCCAACGATTCTCAACAAGAGCTATGCATATGGTCTTGTGGGCCATCTAATAGGAAGTACAAGTATGAAATTCGTTTTTTCTGCGGTCTACTGGGTAGTCCAAAAATGGCAAAAAAATTGTCGCCTAGTGAACCAATGTCGACTTGCAGCGGGTTCGAGAGGCATGGAGATCTTATTTTCTTCTTTAGTCTTATTCTGGCCCATCTTTGGTGTAAAATCGAGAAGTTTACACGATTAGCTTATAAGATTCGGTTTAAAATGAACGCGGCTAAATGACCAGCACTAGCCGCATGGGGAGGATACCTACCCCGACCTTCCGTCCATGAGTTCCATGAGGCGGGGGAGCGTAATTTTCGCCATTTTTTGGACCATCCAGTGGCCCTTAACAAAAAGCGACTTCATCACTGTGCTCCTTGTTAGATGCCCTACAAGACCATATGGGTCCTGTTCACAATCATTGACCATCAACATCCATATGTTCACACACGTCATTTGCCATTCTCGCTTGCGACCACAGCTTTATTAATCCTGCCCTTATTGTGCGACTCAGGTTTATTTTGTGAGCATTCTATGTCATATCCTATTCTACAAATCCTCTTATTTAGAAAACCGCAATAACTCCGTTCAGAACGGGAGCCGAAAAAACGATTCCAATTTCGTGTCCGAAGTGACGACCGTCGTTGCGTGATTTCTGGCTGGCGCACCGAACACGCGTTTGTCTTCCTCGTTGAAGCAAAAACGCCTCGAAATTCGTAGGTGAGGAGAATTGGATGCGCGACGCTCGTTTCACTGGCGGCTAATTGAAAATGGCGCTGGGAACAATCGCCGAAAAGGAGCACTGCCGGAATCTGCTGCCGAAGAGCGCAGCAGCAGGAGCAGCAGCATCGTCACATCGCAGCGCCTCCATCGTGGCTGCTCGCCGATCGCCGTCGTCGACGACCAGCAACTTCATTCTTCCGCACGCCTCTCGCACTCGAATGAGCGAGAAGATCTCGAAGGTGAGTGTCCTTGAAGCTTTTGGCCACAGCTTCTTGAAAATGTGACTGAAATGATCCTGCTGCTGTTGTGCAGTGGTCCTCTGACTATAAGCATTCTTATGTATTGCTGTTGTATTGCCTCTTTATGAAGCCGTGGGAGAAGCGAGCGTGGGAGAATACGTTAGCCTTGTCTGCGCCCTCTCGCGATTGCACACTTGCAACGCGCACCATTCACTCGGCTGATTGTTTCCACATTTTCTGCTTCTTTTGAAAGCTTTACTGCACTACTGAAGATACTGAATGTGCTTGTAGATCTTCGTCTATAATTGCTCTATTCAACAAAAACTATGCGGAATACATGCTATGTTCACGTCAAGATGGACACTTTTTGAATCAAATTTGACACTTCAAGCGAAATTGGACACTCCGCACACTTTTTTTCTTGGAACGTGCGGAACTTGATGCGAGAAGTGTCCAATTTGATGTGAGGAATGCACAAAAAGGATGACGTCATATTCTACTTGGAAAAGCTAATATTCTTTCTGATAATATATATTTCAGTATATTATCGAAGCGAAATGCACGGACAACATACTGTTCGCCGGTGCTGCCGCTGTCGGCACCATTGTTCTCGTTCTTCAAACGGTTCCAATCTTTATGAACAATTGGGTCTTTCTAACCGAACCTCGTCCAATCAACAAAACCAATGAAAATGGCGAGCAAATTGTGAGTATTCATCTACACTTTTATTTATTTATTTATTTATTTATTTATTTATTTATTTATTTATTTGCACAAGATAGTCCGCATGAAATTGTCCCAATACGGACACAGTAATTGTTATTATGACTTTTTCTACTTAGTAGGGGAAAAATGTCTAGAAAATACGATCTTCCAAGATGATTTGATCTTTCAAACTTTCAAAAACACTACATGAATTTTTAAAATTTTGCATTAATTTTAAGACATTGTTTACACACCGCTTCACCTTGCACATTATTTAGCAATTTATTCAATTTAACGAATATCTTATTCAGCTATAAGGTAAAATTGCTGGATTTTTGTGCACTTATCGAGAGGCTTCAGCTTATAGGATCTCTGAAGATATGACTGCGGAAGATGAAGCAAAAACCATTTCTAAAAAATAATAGTGATTTTCTGCAGCTACACTAGCTATTTTCATCTGGCTGGACGTCCATACTTTGGATGCTATAAATATTAGTAGGCACGTGTAGCGCAGTCGTAGGAGGCGCCGGCTGTCGCGTGTACACGATACCAGGTTCCTGGTTCGGATTTCCCGCTCAGACCAACTAAATTTTCTATCCCTATGGGGTCGGTGAATTGGTACCAGAATTGGCTGGGAAGGATAAAGCCTTGACTTGTTCATCGGCTGTCCACCGTAAGTCATTGTATGGCCAAATCAACTGAATCACCTGTGTCATCTGGTGTCCTGCTGATCATCAATTGCTCGAGCGGGAGCCAGCAGCGTCCCCATTCGTCCGTATCGCGTGCCAAAATGCTCCAATGGATCTCACGATCCAATCGGTGCGTCGACTGGCCACCGCAAGTCATTGTATGGCCAAATATGCATTCAAATCGCCTGTGTAGAAGTAGAATGCATGGTGTATCCCGAAAGGGATTGACTAACGCCGTTCTTTATTTTCTATCCTTATCGTCTGGCCACTGCACGTCATTGTGTAGCCAAATGCGCTTCAAGCAGCCTCCTCGATAATCCGAAGAAGATGAATGCGTGGCGCCTCCCAAACAGGGACTATATAACGCCGACCTTCATCCCTTTTATCTTTTAAAAATTTAGGAGTGCACAAGAAAAAGAAATCTACCATGGGGAAGGACCTCCGGCTACATTTGACCAACCAGATTGTCCACTCATGACCACTCGGATCGTCCACTCGAGCCGATAAAGAACGGATCCAAACGAAAACGAGGGACCGGCAAAAAAAAATGAAAAAAAAAAACTTTTTGATAATAGTCACTCTGAAATTTACAGAACATTAAAGCTTGACTCCGTGATAAGGAAAGTGTTAGAAATCTTCTGACTGTACATGTTCTCGGGCAGATATGCAGCATTTCAATCCCAACGCATTTAAAAACCACAAAAAATTACTGGATTAAAAAAACTCACCTACCTACGAACCTACAATACCGCTCCTAATTCGTGTATAAGACTTTTTTCGTCGCAAAGCATGGCACTCGCATAACTTCGTTCATAACGATCCTTTTAAAATAAAACTTACACCAAACGATTCTTCGCTTCAGCTTCAGATTCCGCTGGAATGTAAAAAGTTAACCTCGTTGTAAACAGTTTTCCTTGGAGCGGTCGTTAACTGTTTTACTACCCCTCCGAAGTCCACGTTGGTGTTTCCTCACGAATTTTAAAAATTGTGTCAATACTGCTGTGCCACATAAAAAAATGCCGAGGTTTTACGAAGAGAGAACTTGGAGAAATTAAAAATTGTATTTTTGTCATTTAATTCGTCTTCTGCATTCCGTTAGAATGAGCGCACTCTCCACAAAAATAACTGAAACTGAATCTGTTCAGCAGCTAATGCGAGCAACGTTTTCTTCACATTTTGGCCTTCATTTCGCCGGTCAGCGATCTCTCCCATATAAAACTGATCCAAGTGATACATAAAAGAACGTGCTTTCTGACACTCTTGTCAAAAGAACCCTCATAACTTCGACAAATATCCAAGTTTTATAGCTTTAAATCGTTGCCTTTCTCTGTTCAACAAGATATAAAAGATTTTACAAATGCAAGACTTTTCCAGAAGCTTGGCCAGGGCTTCTGATGAGTAGAACCTCGGATATATTCATGGCTTTGTGAAAAAAAAACAGTACCAGGACAAAACCTGAGTGTATTGCTTTGAAAAAAACTAAAAAATTCACTGCTGTATAAAGAACTTCCATTTCTTTCTTATTCTTGCTTTTTTTTCTTACTAGCGATTGAATTTTTTTTGTCTTACGGAACTTACACAGATTTTATTGCAGGAAACGACTTTCCATTACAACGTTGGTTACTTTCAAGTGTGCCGAATGTATAAAAATAATCAAAGCGGCATTCTTTACAACGAATATGAAATCTCAAGTAAGTCAGTCGTTTCTTTCTCTGCTTTTCAGTCTGTCTTCATGTTTATAAAAATTAGTATTAACGAGTTGGAACTTTTCTTTTGGGAGCAAAATATGCATTCCACTTATACAGTATGTACCGCGCATATGATTTTGTCAATTGATGAAAATAACACTTTGGAGCGTTCCAAAGCGGCTTTTTTAAAATAACTTTTTTACATTAAGCACTTGTGAAAGGAAACATGCATATAGGCCGGACATAATCAATCGAGTGGGCGCGAGAGCTTGTAGAGTAAGCGTTTGGGGAGATTTATCGGAACTTTTTACCCGCCCTACTCAGGAATTGCTCTAAGACTGTCCAGCTTGCTTTTGGTGTGCGCCGTGAACAATGTATATAGAATCGCACCTATCCATCGAGTGGGCGCGGCAACCTGTAGAGTGAGTTACCGTTTGAAGAGTTTCATCCGAAATTCTTAGCCGCCCTACTCAGGAATTGGTAAGACTGTCCAGCGAACGATCGCCTCACTCGATTGATAGGTTCGATCTTATATGCGTTGTGCACGACGCACTCCAAAACCAAGCTGGACAGTCTTAGAGCAATTCCTGAGTAGGGCGGTTGGGAATTTGCGATAAAACTCCCCAAAGGCTCACTCTGCAGGCTGTCGCTCCCACTCGATTGATTACTCCGGGGAATAAGCATTGTTAAACTCTATTGATTTATATGTCAAAAGATAGAGCTTGAGCTGCTGAGCTCAAATATATGTTTTTTCACAAGTGCTTGATATGAAAACACTGATTTAAAAAAAGCCGGAGTTTAGAACGCTCCAGAGCGTTCTTTTCGGCAATTGACCAAATCACATGCGCGGTATGTACTGTAGTTGGAACGGTGGCAACATATTGGTCCGGTTGTGGGTTTATTTATTCCAAATTCTCTTACCATTATCGAAGTTCAACTTTTAACGGGATGAGGGAGGTGGAAGGGAGGATGAGATAGAAATGGAATGGAAATAAGTGGGATGAAAAGCGCCCAGTTTTTTATTCACAAATTTTCACCATTCCTTAAGGAGTTCATCCAACTGATAAGTGGTGACGAATGTGTCATTAAAATGTCAACGCCTCGTTTTAGACACCTCGTAAAAACTTTCTGTAGATGGTGTCGTTGGAATTTCTAGAATTTGTTATGATACTTTCGATCGATTTCTTACGCATTGGATGATTTTATAACCCGCGCTTGAATAAGTAAATAAATAAATAAATAAATAAATAAATAAACATTCTCTTTGGTACTATTCACTAATGTGACCTAAATGGGGGGGGGGGGGGGCGGGAACTCGTCAGCCAATCAAATCCAATCAGGGCACCGACAGTATACGCTCCATCTGGGTGGTGCGTCCATTCAGTCTTGTGTTTCCTGCTTCATATATAGGCTTCATTAGCGACTAGTATCGTTTCACCAAATGCACCGCAACGCTTTTCAGAGGCTGAAAGCGCTTACAAATGCTACCTAAATCCTCTGCTCTCCCGTGAAGATCTCACGGATCATTCCGTGGCCTCGTTGGCTGTCATTAGTAAGTCTTGTCGTAGTAATTGTTGCTTAATTTATTAAATTTAAGTGTTTTTTTTTACTTCAGTGAGGCTTGGTCTGCCAGCGTTGCTACATGTCACTGGTGCCTTTATCTGCTGTTTCGCTTTCGTTCTTGGTGTGACTGGTCATCTCAGAAAGACATGCTACACACTACTTTCTTGTATTAACTACATATGCGGAAGTAGGATGTGCTAGTCATTTACTGAAGATTTCTCAGGAATGCTTTAATTTTTGAAAAAAATTAACGCTCATTAAGGTATTATTCTTTCGACTGCAGTTCTAATGGTAGTCTGTGTTGTTGACGACGAGCTGGCACCCCGAATGAAGCCAAATTCAGCGGGAGAACCGAGCAAATTCAGCTACCTATACGGTAATATTTCGGATTTTTTCCGCTTATTGGCTGAGATAATGCGTTCACTTCAGGATATCCCTTCTTCTCAGCGGCATTGTCATTCCTTCCAGTGCAAATATGTGCGTGTCTTCACGCCTTCCTCTATTTCAGGTAAATCCTTCCTTTCTAAGCAAACCCCGTTTGTTAGGAGAAAATATGTGTAGCAAAGTATAAAAGATCAATAGGGTGAATTACGGTATTTATCGATCTATTTGTGGGATACGCCGTATACTCTTCTTCAACGAGATATCGTCGGGGCAATCTGGAGCAATTATTTATTCACTATTGTGACTTGTGGTGGCCAGTCGACGAACAAGTCAGGTTCTTGTTCTTCCCAGACAACTCTGATACAGTATGCCGACACCGAAAGGATTGAAGACTTGGTTGCCCTAGTCGGGACCGAACCAAGAACCTTGAAAAAGGGTGCACGTGGAACTCGGCACGACATCCGATTGTGCTATCACGCACACAAAACAAAAGAGTTTGAGTGTGATATAGGTGAAGCTTATGAATATTAACACTGCCTGAAAGAAGGAAAAATAGATGTAAATACAGATGTTACACACTCTCTACTTATAGGTGAGATCGCTTCCTGAATGTATATGAATAGCAAGGGGTGACTCCTGGTTCTATCGTTCTAGTGAGGCTACACCAATTCAGAGAACCATGAGAGTTGTAAGGCTTCATTGACCGAAGCGCGAGCCAGATCGAAAATCGATTTACGGTGATCACGGGGCTGACATTCCTGCCGGTTGGACCACATGCACCATAAGTGATTTAAGAACAAAATCACACAATTTTTTAAATTTTTTTTTCACCGGACAAGACAATTCACAGAATGATAAATTTGCAAAGGTTTGGTGGCGATGTCCGTTCCTCCACGTGGTGCCACTGGAAACTGTTCGCTTTTGCGAGCCGAGCTGAACACGGACACTCGAATGCAGGCGACAGGCCCTAGTGACAGGCCGGCCTACGAACAGCCCATGTCACATCATATGGTTGATGGTGCTGAATGTTTCACGAGATAATGCTACGGCGTCCGCGGGAGCCGACGCGCACTCGCAAAGCCCGGCGAGTGTGAAAAGTATGCGAGGGTCCCTGATGCGAGGACGGCATCGGGGGGAAACTGAGCTAGTCCAAAAGTCCCGCAACTTAAGCAAGACCCGCGTGGCAACGCTGAATGTGGGTACGTTGTCGGGCCGCTCCTTTGAGTTGGCAGAGGCACTGGAGCGAAGGAAGATTGACTTGTGTGCGGTGCAGGAGACGAGGTGGTCCTGTAGCAAGTCAAGGGACATAGGCCGAGGCTACAAAGCCGTTCTGTGTGGCAGTCCCAGGACCACCAGCGGTGTCGGCATAATCGTCTCAGAACGGTTCCGAGACGCGATTGCAAGCGTGGAACGTTTCAATGACCGCTTGATGAAGGTCGTAATCGCTGCAGAACGGCGGCGGTATCATCTTTTCTCTGCATATGCTCCACAGACTGGATGCTCTGAGCGAGCCAAGGATGAATTTTGGAGCCTGCTGGATGAGAAGACAGCAGAAGTGCCGTCACAAGACGTAATCATTGTCGCAGGTGACCTTAACGGGCACGTGGGGGCTGCGAAAGACGGGTACAGCTGTCATGGTGGTTTCGGTTTTGGTTCACGTAACGCCGATGGTGAGCGTATCCTCGAGTACGCGGAGTCGCACGACCTCACCATCGTGAACACTAGATTCCGAAAACGTGAATCCCACCTTATCTCATTCTACAGCGGGAATTCTAAAACGCAGATCGACTTTGTCCTTGTGCGAAATCGTGACCAAGGGCTTGTCACGGACGCGAAGGTCGTGCCGTATGAAACGGTCGCCACACAACACCGCCCACTAATCTGCACTATGAGGATCACACCACCGATGTTTAAGCAGGTCGAACGGAGCGGTCCGTCAAGAATTAAGTGGTGGCGACTGAAAGAGAATGAAGCAGCTGTTACTTCGCGCATTCGGTTGCCGACGGTCACGACCGTCGACGAGACATGGCAAATAGCAACCGACGCGATTCTCAATGCTGCGCGTTCCGAACTCGGCACTACGAAACCGGGACGGCGTAAGGTCGATAAGCAGACATGGCTGTGGACTAACGAAGTTAAGGAAAAAGTCCGAGAGAAGAAGAGATTGTACCACGCATTCCTCGGCGATAAGACAGCCGATAAATGGCGTCTGTATCAGGAAGCCAAGAAAGCCGCTAAGAAGGCGGTAGCCGTTGCAAGAGCCACTCATTACGATGATGTCAACGGGAAGCTTGAGTCGCGCGATGGCGAGCGATTTCTTTATCGACTCGCGAAGGTACGCCATCGCAAGACTGAGGATGTTGAGAAGTTCTTTGGCATCAACGATGAGAGCGGTCATCTACTTATGGACCGCAAGATGGTTTTGAAACGATGGCGCACCTACTTCGAGGAAGTCTCGACAGTAGAGTTTGCTCATCCAAGCATTCCATCTTCTCCTCCTGTGTACGGTCCCGTTCAGAAAATCACCGTAGAGGAGGTAGAAGCGGCTTTGAATAAGATGAAGCCGGGCAAGGCAACGGGCCCCGATGATTTGGCGGCCGACTTATGGAAGTCGAAATCCTGGTACCCAACGAAGTGGCTGGCGACGTTCTTCAACCAGGTTATTGCGGAGAAGAAAGTGCCCGATATCTGGCAGAGAAGCACGACGATTCCGATTTGGAAAAAGAAGGGCAGTCCAGCAGACTGCACAAACTACCGTCCAATCCGATTGCTTTCGCATAGCATGAAGATCTTCGAGCGGATTGTCGACGGGCGCATTCGTGATACCGTCCAGCTCTCTACCAACCAGTGCGGCTTCGTAGATGGTTGTGGCACAGTCGATGCCATACACGCCGTTCGTCTTCTGATAGAAAAACACCGCGAGAAACAGAAGCCGGTGCATCTTGCCTTCCTGGATTTGGAGAAGGCCTTTGATCGCGTTCCGCGTGAAGTGATATGGTATGCTTTACGGAAACATGGAGTCCCCGAAGAGCTCATAGAGTGGGTACGAATACTGTACTCTTGTCCAAAGAGTCGAGTGCAAGCTGCAGCAGGCACGTCGATGGAGTTTCCCATCTCTATCGGAGTACATCAAGGGTCTGCGCTCTCCCCACTACTCTTCGTCGTCGTTATGGATGCCATATCGCGTGATCTTCAGCAGCCAGTCCCTTGGACGTTGCTTTATGCTGATGATGTAATGCTTGCTAGCGAAGACAAGATTGAACTCCAGCGGCGGGTACAAGCTTGGTGCGATCGCTTGGAGAGATTTGGACTCAAACTGAATGTCAAGAAGAGCGAGTATATGACGACTGATGAAGACGAGTCCAGCTCCATTAAGGTGAATGGCATTGAGCTGCCACGTACTTCGGTATTCAAGTACTTGGGATCAGCAATCGCGTCCGATGGCGGTTTACTCGTTGAAGCCAACTCACGCGTGAGTGCAGCGTGGTCCAAATGGCGCTCTCTGACGGGAGTGCTCTGCGACAAGAAGATACCAGAGCGCCTCAAGTCGAAGATCTACAGAGCAGTCGTCCGGCCTGTAGCTATTTACGGAGCTGAGTGCTGGCCCGTTACCAAAGAAATTGAAAGGCGCCTCAGCGTAATGGAAACGAAGATGCTGCGGTGGACGGCCGGAGTTACGCGTTTGGATCGAGTACGCAACGACTCCATACGGCAGAGGTTCGGTGTCACCCCGATATTTGAGAAGATGCGCGAAGCTCGTCTGCGATGGTACGGCCACGTCCTTCGCGCAAAAGGTGACACTGTCCGAAAGACTGGTCTTAACCTTGATGTGCCCGGTAGGCGGCCACGAGGGCGGCCAAAACAGCGGTGGCTTGATACGCTGCATCAGGACTTGAAGATGGCTGGGTTGCACCCTGATCAGGCATTTGATCGGGAGAAATGGCGCCAACATTCCAGGAAAGCGGACCCCGCAACTAAGCGGGACAAACGCTGAAGAAGAAGAAGAAGAAGAAGAAGAAGAAGATAAATTTGCAAAGGTTTCAGATAGTGTTCCTAGCGCACATGTTTAGGAAAGGTAAAACGCTGATTTGTTATTGTTCAGTTGTTCATGCCAGGTGTAAAGGTCACGTACGCTCTCAGATTGCCTTCAATATTTCTGTAGAAGTAGGATACGTGGCGCATGCCACGAACGAACTGGTTGACCTCTGCTTTTGACCTTCATTATTCTTCTACCGGTGTAAATTTTCAAGCTTAAAACTAAGATTAGAGAATACGTATTGGTGATTGTAATCACATGTAGTGTCAATGGAAAATATTTTCAGAAGGTTTCCATCTGTTGCGGAGAAACTGAAATTCGTGCCAGGACTGGAAGCAAAGCGTATGTTTTTCAATATCAACTTCTTACCCTTGGGTTACTTGCTAGGCTTATGGTAGGTGCTTTATGCACCTCGGTTGCGTTTCATAACTCACAGGTGTCGGCCATCCCTGAATAATTATCTTCAACTACCACGACTGTAATGAAAGACTCACTCAAGATCATGTCTATAAAAATCACGAAAACTCGTGGTACTTTGTGGTACCTTCCGGGATAATGGACAGCACGACGACGCTGCGATGACATGGACACGCCTTCATACTTCATCTTTTATTATCGTGCCTTCACAGGAACTCGTCCCCTGATAGGTTGTCACACATCTCGATAGACTAGTACGATTGGTGAATGCCCATTGCGCTGGCACCAATGAAAGTGTCTGCCAATCATAGGCACAAGGGGTGTGTACAGTCTTCGCTGGGCGTCGGGCTACGGTTTCCCCGGAAAGTACCAAACTCGCACCTGTACTTACAAGAATTAAACATTTTCAGTTCGGCATGCTCAACTCGATAAGGAACTTGGCATTCCTCCCTTGGAATCATGGCGCCGTGGATCTCTGGCATCTTACCTACCACTGCCTTCGTTTGGAAACTTCTCACAACGCGGATCCAGAAGAAGCAGCCAAGCATCATTCACCAGTCCTAATGTATTTATGCAGCAAGTGTAATCGTTATTAAACATTTCGCCTCACCCTCCTTACCCTTTGATTCTTAGAAACTGGAGGTTAATTTTACTGGTTCTGTTACACACTAAATTTCAACGCTCCTAGTCACGAATGTGAGCAGCACTGGGAGGCGAAAATCCGCTATGGAAATTGATTGGTGTGCCAATCAGAGAGAGTGTGCATGGTCTGCGCTTTGATTGGCTGGCGCGCTGCTCCTTCCAGTGCTGCCCACATTCGCGACTAGGACCGTTTCACCCTTCTCTCATGTCCAGCTGCTTGCTTAACCATCCACTACAGTATCCTTTTACACCTTGATTTCGCAGTTATGCCTCGAATTCACTAACAAGGCCTCACTATGTATGCAAAGGTATCTGGAGCTTCGACCTTAGCGTGAATTAGGTGGACCAGTCACGCATTCCGTCCAGCTGACAACCGCTAGATGACAACATTTATGCTTACTCAGGTTCAGCCTGCAGACTTCACGATTAAGGTAGAGGCAGGCCAAAACCACTGGGCTATTTTGTCACAAAAGAGTATCCAAATATAGGTATTGCTGCAGCCAATCAATACGCTCAAGCAACTCGATTATCAATGTGAGTTTAGCCGATATAGGCATAATCGAATCGACCTGACTCTGCCCCAATAACGAGTTTGAAATAGTACAATCACAGTAGCGTGCTCCCATGATCACGACCCTTTCAACAACAACTTTCAAAATAAAAATTTATTGATCATAAAACATATAAATACAGGATCTGCATGGTTTAATTACTTCCACTTCTTCTTGGCAGGTAGGATAGGCAGAACTCTTTTGTTGGTATGGTGACCAGTTTTTGGTGCCTCGACCGACAGATGACCACCGTTGTCGAGCTCCGTGCGAACGGCATCCAAGTCACACTCCTCGGGCAGAGCCCATTTATGGGTGAACGCCCTGGAAACTCGCCCACTGAGCATATATTAGTAGTGTTTTCCAAAGGTATGACTTACTTCTTTATGTATCCATGCTCGGTCTTCACCTCCTGATGTCCTTCAATGGTCAGATCACGTCCATCTATATGAACTTTGAGCTGCTCTGGCTTAAAGTGGGAGACGTCAAGCGACACGGCGAACTTCTTCTCGTCATTCACCACCTGAAAACAACGGCGCTGTTACATGTAAATCTTCGCTCAAGTGAACTGGCTTCTTCACCTCCTTGGTGTTTCCAACGTGGAGCATTGAGTGGTCGGCATCTCTCCAGTACGGCATGACCCCGTGGTCCATCCATCGATCCATGTTATGCATCAAACCGAATCGATCCAATCGATCGAGATGCCTAAGTGGCTCTTCAACGAAGCGCTCAACAGGCCACATAACGCCGTCGACTCTGACTGGCTACCCTGAAAAACGCACCCGAGGGTGCCATACTTCAACAGCGCCAATAACGACGACATGAGTAGTAGAGTAGCGAAAGCAGCATCTGGAGAAGAGAACAACTACGGAAGTGTAGAAACAACACCTAGAAGGAGAATAAGACGAGAACAGCGCACTGCCAGGCCTCCCGTCTCTATTTATAGGCCTCCCAGATGTTTGAAGAACAACATGGCGGGAATTTTTTGACCAAAAACCGGTGACCAGATTGTTGACCTGGGTGGTTTCACCCATCAAAATTAGTTTTGCACCAATATTTATAGCGTGCATATGTTTCTTATATTGAAACAACTGATTTTGATGACCTGATTACACAGAAGAGAGCGGAAGTAGTAGACGTGATGGGCAGATAGATCACATAGAAGGGAAAGATATATCCAGAGCACAGTGGTCGACGAAGGAAGGAGGACAGGAGATCACAAAGCTGAAGACCTCTTCAGAATGCACTACACACTCTTCCTCATGATGCCATGAGGTGAACTGAATACGTAGTTGAACTGTAGCGTGACTGGGACTGAGATGGTCACAGCCTTCCTTTCCCGAAGAATAGCGGATCAGAACGTCGATCTCCAGCAGTGCATCGTAGGTTTGACTGGCTTGGAAGCGACTCGAACCTACAATCGATTCGTAAATAACACAAGAGAGAACAACGCATTCTACCAACTGCGTCATATGGGCATTCTATGGTGTTGAATGACACAAATGAACACAGTGGTTTCGGAGCTATTAGGTTGCAAGGAACGCTATGTCAGTTTTCGAGGCTTCCATTCAGATGGCTGTAATTTCGCTCAGAATACACCTTTTCACTCCAACTAAAAGTCGTTACTCCTCTTCCGATGCACCCACATGTAGCCGACAGTTCGTAAGTGATAGCCTTGGACTTCCCCGTCAAGGCACTTGATGGGAATTTCGTCGTCTAAGGTAATATGGAGAGTGGAGTGCAGTTGGAGTAGGCGCCGTCTGTCGTCTGCACCCGATACTAGGTTCCTGGTTCGGATTTCCCGTAAAGGCCAACCAAGCCCTCCATCCCTCCGGGGTCGGTAAACTGGTACCAGACTTGTCTGAGAAGGATAAAGCGCTGACTTGTCCATCGGCTGGCCACTAAAAGTCATTGTATGGCCAAATACGTATTCATCTCGACTCTACGACATCCCGTAGAAGTAGGAGGTTGTCGAAAGAGAAATGCGATCTCTTCAGCAGCTGTACCGTTAGCGAATTTGGTAGCAGTTTCCGTTTTTTCTCTAATTTTGAAAAATTCTTTTTCTTTTTTCGTAACAGCTTCAGTTTCTATTAGGACGAACTGGAAGCTAGGTAGGTGCCTGGTAGCGCAGTCGGAGGAGGCGCAGGTGTCGCGTGTAGCCCGAATCAAGGTTCTCCCTCTAAGCCTTCTATTGCTCCGAATTCAGTGCTTTGATACCAGAGTTCGCTTTGTATGATAAAACACTATACTGGTCGTCCAGGGGCGGTAGGGGCGTGTGTAGCGTATAGTTGTGCTCCCGAATTTTTTGATTATTCGAATGGTCTCGAATGCTTTAAAAATTCGAATATTCGCATTTAAATATATACGAAAGAAGCGGTCTTTCCAAATACTCGAAATCGAATACATTCTATAACCGCGATTTTTTGAATACTCCAATGCGAATATTCCAATTTTCCTAATCATTCGAACGCCTATTCGAATGGGTCGTTTGAGTGCAACTATATTGTAGCGCGGTCGGATGAGGTGCCGGCGGTTGCGTGCACCCGATACCAGATTTTTGGTTCGGATTTCCCAATCAGGTCAATCAAGCCTTCCGCCTCTCCCCAGACGGTGAATTGGTACCAGACTTGTCTGGGAAGGATAAAGCGCCCATTTGTTCATCGGCATCGGTCACTGTATCGCCAAATACGCATTCAAATCGGCCCCATGACATCCCGTTTAAGTAGAATGTGTGGCGCATCTTAAAAGGGAGTGAGTAACCCATTTTGGGATGCACCACACAGTTATATACCTTTTGTCTTTATCGGCTGTCCACTGCATGTCACTATATAAGGCAAATACGCATTCAAGCAGCCTCCTCGATAACTGGTAGAGAAAGAATGCCTGGCGCCTCCCAAACAGCGGCCAATTAGCGCCGACCTTTATCCCTTTTATCTTTTAAAGTTTAGGAGTGCACAAGAAAAAAGTGGTGAATAGGAAGAAGAACTTCCGGGAACATTTGACCACCCAAATTGCCTTCTCATGGCCATCCGGCTCGTCCACTCGGGCCGATCAAGGACGGATCCGAGCGAAAATGAGAGACCGGAAGAAAAATGAAGAAAAAACATTTTGGAAATATGCCCTCTGAAATTTACAGAACATTGAGCCTCGCCCTCCTTGATTAGGAATGTATAAGAAATCTTCTAACTGGACATGTTCCTGAGCAGATATGCTGCACCTCAAGCATTTGCATATTGAAGCAATTGTTTTTTTTTTCTTAAATTTCATTCAAGCGTGGGTTACCAAATCATCACACGTGTAGGAAGTCGATCGAAAATATCACTGGAAATTCTAGAAAATTACGAAACCATCTACAAAAAGTTTTTGCGAGCAACAAGCTGTCTAAAACGAGAGGAGGACATGTTAATGACATTTTCATCATCACCTATAAGTAGGTTGAGCTCCTTAAGATTTCGATACGTGAGGAAGTTTGACATTAAACCCTACTATGCCACAATGAAGCCGTACCAATACCCCACTAAGATGACTGAATCGACATACGAAACTCGTCCATCTGTAGACGTCGAGTCAGAATCAAAGCACAGGTGCCTTGGACAACACATTTTTTTGTTACATCTTCCAATGGGCGCGTGTAGCGCAGTCGGAGGAGGCGCGACTGCCGCGTGCACCCGACACCAGGTTCCTGGTTCGGATTTCTCGCCCAGGCCAACCAAGCCTTCCATCCCTTCGGGGTCGGTGAATTGGTACCAGATGTGTCTGGGAAGGACAAAGCGCTGACTTATTCATCGGCTGGCCACCGCAAGTCATTGTATGGCCAAATACGTATTCATCTCGCCTCCACGACATCCCGTAGAAGTAGAATGCGCTGGCGCATCCCAGAAGGGACTGAGTAACGTCGTTCTTTATCCTTTATCTTCCAATAAACTCGATGTCTTCTCGTCTTGAAACCTGCTGCTATTATCAATGTTTATAATGCTTCTGTGCCACGAGGTGCTTAGGTGGAACTGAAGAACTGAAGCCAATAAATAGTTCCACTTAACAACCTCGTGGCACAGACGCATTATAAACATTGTTATATGTTCGCCGCGCTTTTGCTACAACCGATCTTAAGCCTTCATGATCGGAAAACTCCAGAGATAAGGTTTGTCACTTGTTTGCTTGTCTACAGAGTAGCGCAGAAGTATTGAGACAAATTCAACCTGGCCAAAAACCACATTTTCGAAATAAACAGTTGTTCTTTTTAACACCATCTCTTACAAAGCGCTATGTGTGCAGACTTAGGCGAACCCTATAAGCACTTGTGTAATTTTAAGAAGCAATGCAGAAGACGAAAAAACCACCGGTTCAGAGTTGACCACTCGGATTACCCTCTTTTGACCACCCAGGAACTGGATTTATCAACAACTAACCCGCGGGTATAGGGTAGAGATACCCACGATGAAGCCTGTGTCTCTTACCTTATCTTTACCTTACTCTTATCTTATCTCTTCCCTTTTACCCCGCATACCCACGGGTTTAATTGTTGATGATTCCGGCCCCAGATCGTCCACTCGAACCGATAAAGAACCGATCCAAACGAAAACGAGGGACCGGTAAAAAAATGAAAAAAGAGTTCTTGCAATGGGTCCGCCTAATGCTTACAGAACATTTAAGCTCGACCTCTTGGATACAAAAAGGGTGAAAATTTTTCTGATTAAAGATGTTCTTGCGCAGATATGCTACAGCTCCATTCTCTTCGATATCGAACCAATAGCCATATTTTCGCCACCCTTCCAATATTACAGATTCAAGGCGTCGTTGTTCGTAAAACTCCAATCAAATCAAGTCTGCAATTTATTAACGTACCTATTCATTTATTTATTGAAGGCCTAGGCAACGCAGTGTAAATAGAGGATAAAGGACGGCGATAGGCAATTCCTTAGTGGGATATCCCATCTGCACCATCTACGCCAAATTACGTAGAATGAGTGGCGCATTCCAAAGAGAGATTGAATAACGCCATCCTTCATCCATTACCCTTCACATAAACAATTTGCGAAGCCAGCATGGCCATCAACCTGTAGCGGAAGCCGGGCAACAGGCAACAGCGCCTGGAAGACCTTTCAAAAGCGTCGAAGAAGTGGTGAAGAGGAAGAAGAACTTCTGGCTCCGTGCATACCTATCCAACCCTATCGTTCTTTCTACGATAGCATGCCCTATGAACTGAAGTTGAACGCATGATCATCGTCCCACATCGCAAATTTTGATGATTATTCTCAGAGTAACACCATTCGCACAAGCCCGTTGTCTTCCGAAAGTTCCGGGCCTCGCGTTAGCTCTAGTTTATACTTGCGCTGTGACGCGGCGCGGCACCATGATCGTCATAGATATCGATTTTTCGCGCCGCCCGGTCGATATCTATCACGACAACAGTGTAGCGCCGCGCAGAGGCACAAGTATAAACTGGGGCTTAGAGGGCGAGACGTGCTTCCGCTTGGACCAGGTCGTCCAAAAATAGGTGGACCGACCACGTAATGCGTCTCGCAGACACCCGCTGGACGAGAACCGTCACCGACTGGATTCCATAGGATGTCAAGAGAACACCAGGGCCCACCAACGCGTTAGCCGGACTTCTTCGTGAAATCCCTGAACGAGCTACATGATGCTCTTCACGTATCTCGAGGATCCACTGGAGTACTCTGGCACGCGATGGGGATGAATGGACACGCTATTCGCGTGCACTTCACCACGGCAGCTCACAGAACATATGTACAAGCATGTGTACACGACGAGCCACACCCAGCAATACGGATCCCTCAAATCAAGCTTCTTCTTTTTTGTCCACGATACTCTATGAGCCTTCATTACAGTCCAGCAAACATGTGTTGCTCAGCCACTCCTTTAGAGCCAAATTCTCAACATAAAAACAATTTTGGGTCTAGTATACCATACTCTATTAATCGTCATCTTTCCTTTCTGTCGGGAGAAAATATGAGAGCACCACATTCATTCGAGGAACACTGAAAAGAAAACACAGAAACATGAAGAACACATCGCACATGCTGAAAGTAATGAAAACAGAACGGTAGTCATATTTAAATAAATTAGGAAGTTTATATACAGACTCGTTCATAACAATAATGAAACATGGTGCACATATTCACAAGAACATCTACAGAGATATTGAACGTTTGGATATGACCAATTTGTATCATTCACAGAAAGATGACATCGAAAGGTTACAGACGAACAGCGAGTGCTGCTATAATCATTAAGAATAAATATGTAACATGTGTACTGAAAACGACACCACAAATACACCTGACAGCGCAAAATTAGTTACTTGAGCGTAGATATAATTACTGTTAGAAAGCCAGAAGCGGCGCAGAATACCCGTGACAAAGATTTGGAGCAGAATAATTATAGATAGAAAAATGTATATGAAATTGATAGTGATCGATAGAAGATTTTTTAGGATTCCCCTAACTCTCCCAGTCTAAAACATATACAGAACATGTATTGTCCTCGAAGGATTGGACGAAAAGTGACGCAATAAAAAAACAGACAAAACTTGCAAAACGTTATGATAATTGAATTGAATGGTCATGATAACTTAAAATCTACGTAAGCTTATAAAAGAAACTACTGTGTGTTAGTGAAACAGAAAAAAAACCTATCTACCTAATACCTATTAGAGAAGGAAGGTCTCCCGACTAAGTATCCAACGGCAGCGGTGGATTTTCCGGCAATCGTTGCGAGACCACAGATAAATATGCTCACTTGAAACAATGTGGGACGGTTACTCGTGTTATCGTCGAACACTTCTATGATAACGGCCTGTTATGATTGCGACTTTGATTCAGAACCGTTTTACTCTAGTTTTTCGACATTGTCTTCGGTTCAGTTATCCAAGTTTGAGAAAGATCAAGCTTATCGAGTATGACGGGACAATTGCAGTCCAGAGCACCGAAGAGCTCGCTTACTGCAGCTTTTGCTGATATGGAAGAAGAGATATTATGGAGGGCTACTGGTCGTAGAAATTGGCAGCTCTTTGGCAGGAGATTTTCCTTCATTAACTACTGTAATTCTGGAATTGACATCATGAAATGCAGCCAAGACAATTTGGACAATATGCGGCGACGAAGATGTCTGCAACTTCGAACAAGGAACCTTCCACCAGCTTGGTTAGGATGCTGAGACCTCTGCCTGCCAAGCAGTGACCAAACAGAAGAATACCGAAGAAAACTGCTTTGAGGTCACCGAGAGCCACTTTCCCATGGGAGTAGGCAGAGCATTCTTGAGGGCCCGCAACGCTTGCCCTACGCTGCTACCGAAAAACTCGACCCGCTTAGCCAGAAAACTTGTCGTTGCCATTTGGGATCCCTGTCGCTAGTTAAAAAAAGTCGGGTTAGTACATTCTACTGTAATATTGTACAGGATCCATGCATATAGCATGGTTTTCTATAACATTCCACAGGAACCAGAGAACGTTTTGTCTATCTGTTTTCAGGAAGGTCTAACAAGAAGAAAAACCAAAGAATTTGATAAAATGTGAGGTTCAGAGGCGTACTACATTAAGAGCAAAGTAATTATGGCACAGGAATAAAATACATAGACATTCTACAAGATCAAAACGCATGATGACGCGCTAATTTCCGAAGGAGACTTAAAGAAATCTTGCCTTCCGTTTTGGAACTCAATGGTTTACAGGAACTACATGGCAAACGGCGAAAAAACACCGCTTCAGAGAGAGATGGTACAAGAAAGGTAATGACAGAACGGAAAACATTTTAAGGAAGACAGGAATCCAAACCATTGAGTGCTCTCAAAAACCTGCAGGGTTGATAGAGCATCATTCTCGAATCAAAGCACTTAAAAGATCGTCTTGTTCCCGCAGACGAGCGATGCACGCTGGCATTTGTCCCTCAAACAAAACCTGGAAAAAAGAAAGGCAATTAACTAGAAGATTTTAAGCAAACCGTGCTAAAGGGTTAAAACAGCTTCGGCTCTTACAGAGTTGCGATTATTACAAAAATGACTTTTGTCTGTTTAAAAATTCAGCACCCAACAGACCTAGTGTTGGACGGTGGACCATAACTGTAGGATAAAGGATAAAGGAGGCGTTACTCAATCCCTTCTGGGATGCGCCAGCGCATTCTACTTCTACGGGATGTCGTGGAGGCGACATGAATGCGTATTTGGCCATACAATGACTTGCGGTGGCCAGCCGATGAACAAGTCAGCGCTTTATCCTTCCCAGACAAGTCTGGTACCAATTCACCAACCCCGGAGGGATGGAAGGCTTGGTTGGCCTGGGCGGGAAATCCGAACCAGGAACCTGGTATCGGGTGCACGCGACAGTCGCGACTCCTTCGACTGCGCTACACACGCTCTGACCACAACTGTAACTGAGGATAATGGCCTAGAGTAACGGCATAGGATGTCGCGTAAATCATAAAAAAATTGTGTTCGGAGCATCATATCGCAAAAGCACCACGTTAACCAAATCAATGTCCCTTTTAGAAGCAGTTTTAAAGAGAGAATGTAGCAGAACACAAGAAAGAAGGTCACTCACGTCAACAACGTTCAACAGGTATTTTCTGAACGGATGACTGAACGGCACCACAACGCCAGCTTCTAGGATTTCGATGAAGAGTCTGTGAAGCTGTTCGCTCGATATCGTCGAAGGATCAGTGCGATACATTTTGGGAAATGACCTTCGCATACCAGATGAGTCCTTATGCGGTTTGTCCAAATCTGCATATAAGCAAGAATAAGTAAAAGAATACTACCCAATTCAGGAGCGTTGTTGCTACTATGAAAGCGTCCCTAGGAATGTAGAAGGACCATCAGCAAGCCAATCACAAGCCGCTCCAACAAGCGAAGTGATTGACTGGACCTTACCCTTGTACACACCCAGGCAAACTCCCCCGGCAGTGGTGAAGGGCCACACGAAAAAGTTATTTTCGCCTTCTTCCTCGAACGTTGAGCGATTAAACCGTTTTCTTGACATTTTTTTTCGGACACTCACGGTCCTTCATGATATCGCGCTGCGAAGAACAATACAATGGGTAAGGGCAGTAGATCTCGATGATTGTTAAATCTCACCGGTACGGTATTTCTCATATCCACGTTTCAGGTCAGCATAGATCCAATCCCTCAACGGATGCAGTTCATCTAGCAGTGGATCATAATCACGTTTCGCATAGTACAGTCTGAAGCACCGCGAAATTCTACCATTTCAGGCACAGCGTAAAAGTGAAGCTAT
Organism: Heligmosomoides polygyrus bakeri; assembly: GCA_947359475.1. Classification (NCBI taxonomy): domain Eukaryota; kingdom Metazoa; phylum Nematoda; class Chromadorea; order Rhabditida; family Heligmosomidae; genus Heligmosomoides; species Heligmosomoides polygyrus. The sequence goes on from OX375870.1 coordinate 85,842,535, forward strand.
TTAAAATCTGAAGCTACCTGAGCACAAGGTCCTCCAAATCAGTAATCGGCCGTCCTCTCTGGGTTTGCGTATTCAGCTGATAGATAAAATGGCTTCGCTGTTTATAACGAACCATGGTATCCATATGGAGTTCCAGAAACAGCCGCTAAAGCAGGTCAAAGATATAATTGACACTGTAGGAACATATGGCCGAAATCGTGTCAGAACAGTGCTGAAGACAACATCTATTCAGCTAAAACTACGGCAACTGCCTCAGAAGTGGTATGAACATATCGTTAGAAGATCTAGGAGAACTGAAGAAAAGATGGATAAGCTCGGGAGTGGTTTTGTCGAAGGAGCAACAGCGATGTAAATCGTCATAGGTAGGCTCAGAAGAAAAAGAAAAAGCATGGTCAAAATGCATCACTCACATTTAACCAGTATGGACCGGCTTCGTCACACCTTGCCTTTCCCATGGTGATCATCATCGTGTTCCATGTAATCATGAACCATTTACTGCCATCAGAAAGATCCACAAAGTCCAGTAGGCGCTAAAATGACGAAATGTACATAGAATGGGGACAACGAGGACTTCAACTTCCGAGAGCCTACCCGTGTAGCATTGTGGATGAGGACCTCGTGTCCTGGAGCAGGTAGATGACGAGCATATCTCGGCAGTCGTTCACCTCGATACAACCATCTTCCAGATTCGGGATGAATGAAGCGGCACTCCCTACACAGAAACAGCTTTTTCTTCAGGAGAATTAACAGTTAAGAAAAGATAATAGCAGCTGGAATCTGTGAATACCATTAGTCACTTACTCGACAGGATCGTCCAGTGTCTGTCCTGCAGACTTCAGAGAATCACAGAATATGGTCAGATCCATGCGAAGCTTCGACCTCAACTCGATTGCTTGATCGCTGTAAAAGGTGACAAGATAGTTGACGACCGAAACCAATTAAAAGTTAGATTGTTGAAACAGTCGTGTAAACGGAAATCCGCACTTTGAAACTAGTTTTAAGAGCTCTATAGAATAGCTACAGTGTAGCGCCACTCGACATCATGAAAAACCCCTACATCGATTCGTCGCGCAGTCAATCGATATATCAAAGCTTATCATTATGTCATGTCTCGTTCGCTGGAGCACGTCTCCGCAGAATGACACTTTTTAAGAATTTCCAATGCAAAAAAAAAAAACAATCAAAGAGTAGTAATTCCGAGCAAACCATCGGTAACATAAAAGATTTTGTTTGCTCAACAGAAAATACTGGAACTCCTTTCAGGGAGCCTATCTAATCTTTTAAAAAACTACGAACAACTACGCTATTGCTCTTATTCTTTCCAATAAAAACAAGATGCCTACCGGCTCCAAATGTACAGTGGATCTCCGACACGAATCCAATTTCCTCTTCCATCTGTTGTAACCTCATGCACGTCATCGAAATCGGGATTCAGAAACACATCGACATGAAGACGATGCCAATTCTCGTACTGTCGAGGGTCCTGAATTGTGTGCTTTCATGTCAACATCCTTCAAGGTTTTCTAGACTTTACGCTAGAAACCTGCAAACCCAAATGCCTCAGAAGCTCAGAAATTTGCAATAAAAAGCACGGCTGCCCTCCCACCAGAAAGGAACAATCGACCAAGGAACCTACAATGCGAAAGTTGAGCTGGAAGCTTAGACGTGGGTACGACAAGTGATAATGCAACATCAGAGCATACATATTATGGAACGACCTAAAATTAGTATATTCAGAACGGAACAACATACAAGCTTTCAAACGGAACGTATTATTCGAACTAACCTCCCGCATACGATGCACTTATCTGTTTGATACTGGTCGACAACCGTTAACCAACCCATTTTCTGGACCTCCGTTAAGCTGGCAAAATTCAACACCTGGAATTTGTTCATATGTAAATCATTGGATAGTAAACTAATTCCCTAGCAACAATTGAAGTACCCTTGGAACAGGTTTTCCTCTGAGAGTAGCAAGCGTCTCATCTTCCTCTTCACGAGGCATCATCCCCGACGAAATGCGATATCTGAAAAGATTCAGCATTAAAAATGGCTCACTAATTTAAGAAAAATCACGACATACGTTATCAACGGAGGAATTTCCAAACGCAGCCAATTCTGCACAATGGCCAGGTTGGTCCGTCCCATGCTCTTCAGCGGTCGGAAAACTAAAAAGACTGGTGAGTAAGGTGAAATATTGAGAACGAAATACAATCAGATAACAAATACAACAATACGACTTAATCTGACACGGGGTAGAGTAAAGCTGTTTCCTAACTTGGACAGGAATGCTGAATGCGTTTAACTAGGCCTCCATATCAGTACCCCCCCCCCCCCCCCGAAAAAATATAAAGTGGCGACTTTAATTAGTTCAGTTCCCTGGACCCCTACAGCTAACTTACTCCATGCTAGTCAATTCCACGCTATGCTACCATTTTAATCGGAAGTGGAATAAGAAGCTTCCGTTCAAAAGCCGTAATGCTCATATGAAAAGACGAAGACAGTCATTTCTCGATACATCACAAGAACGAATTCCTTAAAGATAAAGGACGGAGTTACTCAATCCCTCTTGAAATGCGCCATGCATTCTTATTCTACGGGATGTCGTGGAGGCGATTTGAATGTGCATTTGGCCAGAATGGCTTGCGGTGATCAGCTGATAAACAAGTCAGCGCTTTAACCTTCCCAGATAAGTTTGGTACCAATTCACCGACCCCGGAGGGATGGAAGGCTTGGTTGGGCAGGAAATCCGAACCAGGAACCTGGTATCGGGTGCACGCGACAGCCGGCGCCTCCTCTGACTGCGCTACATACGCCCTCAACTGATTATTATATGAAATAGTAATTAATGTATGAGAAAACTCTGTTTGTCCCCGCTTCATGAATGAAACTCATTTTTCGCACTGTGGACTTTCGACTAATGAAATCTGTCAACAGCAATTAGGGCCTTCAGTCCACCTTCAGGTCGAAGAAACCCTAAGCTTGAAGAAACGAAATTAAAGTGGCCATAACTGAAAAAAACAAAGGTAACTAAAACAATTCACGTACTCGCTTCAATGGTTTGAACATGGTTAACATATTTGCCGTCCTCGCCAGGTCGAAAAACACCAAGATAGGGGTCGATGGTCCGTTTGAGCTCGACTCTTTGTGGAAGTGTGTCTTCCACCTCTAGAACAGAGGCCTATGAAACAGATTCACGCACTGCTAGGAGCGTAAGACCTACCAGAACAAGCAGACAGCTCGTCGTCTCCTTTGACACCATTCGACGACTTTGAACTGAAACTGGGAAGCTATTTTGAACACGAAGTTACCGTTGTAATGGGAAAGAAGCGATACCTTCGTTCAGAAAGGCAGCAGTCTGATTCGTCATCATACATGGGCCCACAAACTACTCTCATTTGAAGAAACGGATTAGTGTGAAGTCGCTAAAAATACGTGCTTATTTTCCCACGAAGTATGTCTGCTAGGAGCAAACATGTCAACAAGGGGAAAGTGGAGTGGCTTGAAGAGAATGATAAGCTAGGGAAAGGCGAGCCGTCAGCAGCGATTACCTGACGTGGGCGAGTTGCTACGGGATAACAACAAAGTTGTTAAATAGGAAATGGGCATGACCGCTAGTTTTTTTTTGCTCGAAAATAGGTGGATCTTCAACCCAAAATCATCGCAGTACTAATACCCAATAAATTGTGATGTCAACAGTTCTCACCTTCGTCCAATATTCAAGCTCCGATACGATCATAGGTGACGATATGTCATGATTCATCTTGTCCTGCTCGCTAAAAAGGTAGCATAATACATATAGGAAGTGGGGCAAACCGAACAGCCTTCATGCGTAGACTTGCTCTTCAACAAAGGAAAGAACCTCAGTAAAAAAATCTAGGAAAAAGCATAATGAAACGCACTGAAAGATATTTATTTGAAAGGTAAAAAAGAAAAGAAGTAGAGATAAAACAGTGCTAAACGTCTCGGTTGCTAGAACACGGATAACGCCATGTTCCATTATTTACAGGTGTCTGAATGTGATGAATTCATTACTAGCCAAAATTGACAAACTTCTCACGTTTGTCGGAAAGCGCATTTAAAACGTCCGCTGGAAGAAATGTCACATTCTATCCGTCTAGACGGATTTTCCAAGTTTTATTTCGTTCTTGATATGTACATTGCACAGCATATTGTTGCTGGTGTAATGCATGACATGCTTTAAATAAATAAATAAATTTGCAAACGCCTGGCTTATGTTTACATTTGATTCATTTTATTTTCATTGATTCTCCTTCAAATCAATTTACATCTTTCTCGATTTTTAACCCATAATTTTGGCCAAAATACAAGAAATGTGAGAAATCTTCAAGATGTCAGAATTAGCAAATGCTGCTGTTTTTCAGATAAACACGAAATAAGCAAATAAACAAGGTAAAAATGCTGTTCACCATGAAAATCCAAAGACTCACATTAGAGTGACGTTATTTTCCCCGACCAGAAAACCGCCGCCACCATTCCACGGTGATTCGTTTTTATACAGACACCTCGATCCAAAAAGAGTATGCTAAATCACCCAATAGATTGAAAATATCATGTAATCCAAACAGCTAAAAGGTGTAAACGGATAGGGCAACAAGATGGCAAAGGAAATCACCTCGAACGCAACGCGATGATCTCGATTAACAGTGTCGGAGCGTATAATTCGACTAGGGAGGTGACGAAGTGCATGACCTATAAGGATAAGTGTTATCGATATGAAGTAGGTGTATTTTCGTAGTTGGAAAAATTATCCCGCAGGATTCCATATTTCCAAAGATAATCCTTAAAATAATTTTTTTCAAACCTGCAAACTTCTAACAGCGCCTAGAAAAGAAACAGCAACACTCGACTAAACCTTCAATGGCATCCAAGAATTGTTGGTTAAAATAGACGAATCTGGACATCGTTGCGGGACCACGAAAACGCTCTGTGTTAGATGATGGAGAATGACCGCCGACTACACTAATACTATTGTTGCGTGCCCTCCTTGATTCCCTTGTGCTTCCTACATTTCTTGACTGTTTTCTCAAATTGTCGTGATTCTCGACTATTTTTTCCCGCATTTTGAAGATTTCTGACCGTTTCCTCACGAAGCTGCCCTTGTGCGCTTCATTTGACCCAAAGCAGGAAAAAGTTGAACATTCGGGTTGAGAAAATGAATAGGCGATGAAAAGGTTTGAGAAATACGACAATTGAGAAAGAAATGGTTGGATATCATGAAAAACCTGAATAAATCGGACAGAAAAAAAAACAACGAGAAAGGGTTAGAAATTGAGAAAAATAAGGAAGTAGAAGTGGCATATTTCCCTCTGGCTATGTGGGCGAGCGCTTTCAGGGTCCCGCAACGATGGCCCAAGCTTGCACGACAAACTCGGCACACAACCCAACATTACCCACCCCTATGTTCAGTCGCGAGTAAACCACGTCTCTGTTTCTGCTCAGAAGAGCAAGCATGTTACAGCATAAATACCTGACTAGAGAACAAAGAAAGAAGCATACATTCTGCTCGTCAACAAATGCAAGAAGCTATGAATGACTTCAGCGAAATAGGGAACTTCAAGCTTGGTTTTACTATCCCGCAACCGCTAAATGATCCTCCAGCTTTATTGGACTAAAGACAACAAAAATTCTAACCGTCGATGCGTACGCCTTTCAAATTATTGGTGACATCGACTCGAACTACGACGTATACTCGAAGTTGTGAATCGCTTGTCGAGATTGAAGGAACGTCGATTGAAATCGGCGACATTGGGACATTTACAGAAACTGTGAATGTGGCCGATGGAAGTCTCACCTTTAAAAATACAAGGAAAAATGTGGTCAATGTTTACACGAGAAGACTGCAAAAGAAGCACTCACCGCTTGTTCGAAGACTTCTCCCGTCTGTCGAACTGTGTATACTTGGATCTTAGCCAATCGTTCTCCTTCCAGAAGATGATGACAAACCATTCTATAATGAAGATATGTTGTCCGGAAATGAATACAACAACCAACCTCCTACCTGAACGATAACGTCGCCGAATCTTCAGGAACAAGCGTTAGATGAGGGGGATAACTCACACGACCACTGTCATCCGATGTATCCACATGCTTTCGAGCAGAAAATGGTAACAACTGCAACTATTCTGGTGGACATAAGAACATCGAAGCTACTCAATTATAAATGAGCGCTCATGTACAACGATGGAACTAGCTTAGCCTAGATGATAGGATAGGCCTTATACTTCGGCGACGCTGTTGGCGACGTCGGCGGCAGAGTTGAGCAGGTGCAACGCAGTGCGTAGCCCGCAGAACACTGCCGCTGACGTCGCCGACAACAGCGTCGCCGAAGTATAACATAGGCCATAATGTGGCACTCGCGACTAAACAGCCAAGGGTAGGGAAAAATTCTTCGCCAAAATAGACGCGTTTTTCTACCGTGTTTCGGCAGTCGTTGCGGGACCAAGCGAGCTCGAACTGGATTTGTTGGGCAAAATTCGGTCTGGCGTTGGAGAACAAGGACCGTGTTGTAGTAATGTTTACACATTGTGTGCAAGGAGTGATAACTCTATCAACAGAAGTGGAGTGAGCCTCCACAACGGTCAAATGATGAAAAATCAAGGAGCAAACAGCTGACACCGACTGACTAGACATGTTATGAAGGCAGTCAACAAGGCTTTATTCTTCAAGTAAAAACCAATCCGGGGTGAGGGACATTACCCCTCGGTACATTCATCACCTAATTTAGAGGATGCCTCTAGCATAATTCCGACCGCCGAAGTTAAGTACAGACCAGCATAGGCACTGTCATGAAGTAATCTGTAAATGCTAGAAAAGTTGCTCTTATACCGTGCCATTTAAAGACTGTACCTTTTATAAGGCCCATGCAAAAAGCTGTGGGCCGTCAAACGTAGAATTTGTTCAAATTACAGTCACTCATAGGCAGGGATGTGCGGAAATTTTTCTTGAAAAAGCGGAAGACGAAACACGGAACGAAAACGCTCAAAAATGGCCGAAAAGCGGAATACGAAACGCGAAAACGGAAATGACACACGTTCGCCATTTTTTCAAAAGTGCATCTGAAACTACGTCAGAAGCGGCTTCCATTGCGCCTTTCTTTTTCAGAACTTGGCGAGCAGCAGAATCTTCCACATATTAATGCTCATCCTCATCATAACATAACGAAGCAACAATATAAATAATATAATTCATAATATTGCTATGATAACCTTTTGGCTATGGCTGAGCAATAACAAAAACAAATATTCAGGGGCTTCTTTCACTATTTATCACTATTTCAGCATGCATTCTTTCCATATCTAGTTCCTGCGACGGGTTTTTCGCTGACTTTTTTGAAGCTGATATTTTTTGAACGGGAGACCTAACCGACTTAACCACTTGAGGTTACTTACAGACCCGCATTAAAAAACCGACTCGGGTAAGGGCTAAAACTGGAGTAGCACCTAGATCATTTTCCGACCAGGAAAGACATTCCTCACAACACTTTTAAAAACCTGTGGCGTCATGGACGACGTCATGATTGCACAGATATCTGCATGCTCAAGATTAGCAGTTATATTGTAGTCACCAACACCAGCACTCAGAGTTCATTCTGGTATCTAAGACGATAACTGGATGGCTGACTAGTCATGGTGCGTCCAAACTTCCACAGAGTTCAATAAGTCACCCTAGTCAATCAAAACAGCAGCTCATGAAAGATATTCGTGATGCTTCATTGAAAAATGAATCGCATAACTCTCTATGAATGAGCATCACACCTAACGAAATTAAGCACTGATGAACAAGAACACTGATGTAATCTTGGAGCAGACAACCGCATGGCACAACCTTCACTGAACCCTTTGGCTCATGATATTGCGCGATATGCTTACAAAGAACAGAAAGAAATAAATAATACAAAGTTTTTGTGAGCTATTTGTAACTAATGGATCAAAAATTTTATGATCATTCAAATGTTGAGTGCATTTTCTTTGCATACAATGCCGCATAGCCTTTATAGCACAGTAATTTTGCCCTGCACCCTGCCGTTGCCATTTTGAGTGTGTTTTTTTTGGTAGCCTAACCAATTTCAAGAATATTAATACTGGAGTTATCAAACAGTAATTCTCTCACAATTGAAGGAGAACTCTTTTTAATTGATAAGCTGATTGTGTTCAATAGAAAAGTGTGGAATAGTGCCCATGTGCCCATTTCCGTTTCCGCCTTCCGGCACAAAAACAGGCGGAACGCCGAACGGAACGGAAGAGTCCAAAATTGCCGGAAACCGGAATTCGGAACACGGAAACGGAAATTCCGCACATCCCTGCTCATAGGTGAAAACGTTTGCTGCTATAATACATGCTTTCGCCCACAGCCACTGTTACAGGTGGAAAAACGCTACACTGCACGAGGACCACTGACCCATGCTTGCGCCAGAGCGAGAAATTGATATCGGAGAACGTTTCTCCACAGTCGACGCGCAAAACACGTAGACTGCATCGGCGTCTACGTGGAAATTCGATCGATGGCATCCAACTGATGCCGTTCGTCTCAAGTTCCGACTATTGATAAAGCTGGTCTGCCGCGGAGGAAAGCATAAAACAGACCGGCGTCTGGAACTTATCCTTCCTGGCCAAGCTGCGTACGCAGGGACTAGTATATCGAGCCACAGCCACAAGATGAGCCCCTCCCAGGAATCATTTAGTACTAGAAACTATGGTACGCATAGCTAGATAGATCACACCCACCCCGGAGTTCCTTCCCTAGCCTGATCCCGCTGAACCAAACCGTACATTTCCTGGATGATCTCCTAAATCCCACAGAAGAACACGAATTGTGGAAACAATTGTAGTAAAGCGCTACACAAGACAGCCCATGTGGGACAAGTGAGGAAATGTCGGGGGAGGGGAGCTGGGGGAGGACGCCTGGAACGTTCCGCGTTTCACCTCCAACGAGCGTATGGGGCAATCCGCGCCTCGTGTACTATAGCTCTACTTCTACATGTGTGCTCCATCGTACTATATGAGCTCCGAGAATCGCACCAGTGCTGCTCAGAAGTATCGAAAATCATGACCCATGAGAAAAAGGAAACAGTGTACAACTAACCATGCCACGAGATCTGAGGAAATTTCTGTACGCCACACTGCGGTATAGAGTCTGCTTATCCCTTGTCTTCTTAAACGCTGCCAAGGTGCCAATTGAGAATCGAAAATTTCTGATGTCCTCACATCTGCGGATCTAAACGCCACTGGAAAGTAAGGACACACAGAGAGAACCAGTGGTCACTTCAAACTCCTACATCTTGTTCGATGGCGCTCCTAGTAATAAGAGCCTCCATCAATTCGCTGAGACGCTTTTTCCGTTCTCGAGGAGTTCGCTGAGTAACGGGTCGCACTGCGCTCCACGGCCACACCAAGGGCGGCTCATCTTCGCCGAATGTGAACGACGGGACTGCCTGGAACACAAAGCTGTAGATTGTAGGCGCCTCCACTGGAAATCCGCACTTACAGCTCATATGATATGAAAGCTAAGAATTATGGACGCGCCCGCTGAAAATCCGCACTAACAGCTCTCACGACACTATAAGTCCGGGGTTTAGTCACTCTGGCCGAGCACTTGATCTTTTTGGACTTCATTCGCACCACTACGCCACACTGATGCGATGCGATCGGTCCAAGCCTTCAGACAGCGTAGCCACTTTCGCTTCAGAATGCCTCCAATTTTTCAGCACTACACTTCTCGTTTTTTAAATCAGTCATCATCTCATACGCAGCTGCCTGACGCACACTATTGTTGTATTCCCGAATTTATCAGATTATTCAAATGCTTCCAAATTTCGAATGCTCGACTTCGAATATATCCAAAAACTGCTGTTGTTCTGAATATTCGAACTCGAATGAAAATCATTCGAATACCTAATGCAGTAGGTCATTCGAGCACAACTATAATCTCTCACATATAGTGCGCGTTCTTGAAACGCAAATAAGTAAATAAATAATCACACCAGTAGAACGGCTGTTACTCAACGTCTCCTAATTCATTCTATTTTCATCATCATTGTTTTCCATGCGGCTTAGACAGCGATGTTAAAGAGCATAGTACGATGAACTTCGATATAACCTTGCGGCAACTTCAAGAAATAAGGAAATCTCTCTAGATATGCCAACGCCACTATTAGAGAAAGGTAGTTTTTAGGGATTCAGGCAGGAATATGGCCTGCTGCGTACTTTATTGGGCATCAGGCCGTTTACCACTTCCGTGCGTTCATCATGGACATTCTCACCAGACCGTCCAGGATGGCCATTGGTTTGTGCTGCGCTGTATTTCTGCCTTCAGGTGGCTCCTCCGCAACCGTTCTTATGCCCAACAGCTTGTGTTTCGGATTTCGTTAACACACCTTCCGAATCCGGATGCCAGGTTTCTCCTCACTCGTTTCTTCCTACTGGATTTAATTGCTGGCCCGCCTTTACTGGTCTCCCCCCCCCCCCCTCCCTTCCCTCCCCCACCTTCCTGGCTCCAATCCTGGCACACTCTCTTGTTTCCACTATTGACCCCTAACTGGCCTCTTCTTGCTGGTTTCCCCGTCCTGGTCCCACCTCCAGATTGTTACTTTCCTTCCTTGTCGCTCTCCTGCCCCCTTACTTCCCTTCTTCACCACCCCCCGCTCGTGGAACGACGACGGTGTCACGTCTTCTAACCCCAGGCGCTTGTTGCGCGACGTAGGACCTTCTGGATTCAGACGCAGATACCACTGTGTCAAGCAGGAGGAGGCTGCGCTTCCTCTGCTGCAGCAGCATCCCGTGTTGAACGGCACATTTTGTCCGCGCAGGGTTCGATGAGTATCTCACACAGGTTTCTAACCTGCGTGAGACACGCCTCATCATCTACAGCGCGGGCAAAACTCAGTTATATAGTGGTAGATTTTCTCAACGCTGGCCACTTGTGGTACACCAGCAAGGCAGGTTCCTTTGGCGGAGTGGCGTTCTACCCCCCGCCCTTTAAACAGAGGCGTGGCAAATGTCTGCGCCTTCACTATCTCGTAAGGCAGCCACTGGACTCTCGAGCAAGCCCAGGGGGTTGGGGGTGAGCAGGCCAGGAGGACGAGGGGATAGAACGCTCGACCCCCGGTTCCTTCGCTGTCTCAGGTGATCGTCGCGGGACCACGAGCACACTTTACGTACTTCCTTTAAAAGGAATAGACTGCTAGGGATAGCATCGGTATGCTCTGTCCGTTTTTCAGTTCATGGGCGCGTGTAGCGCAGTTAGAGGAGCTGCCGGCTGTCGCATGCACTCGATACCAGATTCCTGGCGCGGATTTCCCGCTCAGGTCAACCAAGTTTTCCATCCCTCCGGGATAGGTGGATTGGTTCCAGACTTGTCTGGTAATGATGAAGCGCTGAGTTGTTTCTCGGCTAACCACCGCAAATCATTACGCATTCAAAGGGGTAGAGATAAGATAGGAGACAGAGATGAATGGTTCATCTTGGGTATCTTTATTACTTCTACTCGTGGGCCAGTCGTTGATGAATCCGGCCCTTGGTTAGCGCTGATTGGAGTGGACGCAGCGTTTCAAAGGTCCTGCAGCGATCACCAGCGCCCACACGACTCGTTGATAGCAGTGAGTTGTGGTCCCGCTCAGCAGCCAAGGAATGTTCATACTTCGCGACGGCAGCGACTCGTCGCCCATGCAAAACATGCAAATCGATTAAAGCCGAGCGATCGCTGCCGAAATCTGTTCGTACTCGAGCGCTGTCGCTGTCGCTCCCGTCGCTACTGTCGCCTGTTCGCACCTCGCGCCGGCGACGAAAGCGACGGCAACGACTGGGGCGACAGACGGAGTTTGGAGTACGTAATTACACCACAGTGCACTAGTGTTCGAAGCAACCGGTTCCTCTTTTGCCATTCTTCAGATCGAGGTAAGCATGCTATTATACTTCTTTTGAGTGAAAAATTTATGATGTAGGTAATATGACTGTTAGTGTCTGTGTTGACCGATTGACTGATTGGCAAGAAATAGGGGTTATGGTGCAATTACGTACACTACACTACATCCACCGCCCTAAGAGCCTGTTCATACTTCGCGACGGGAGTGACGGCAGAGGAGGAAACGACAGGACGAGGAATACGTATCGATCAGTGCCGAGCCGTTGCCTGGGAAAATTGATAGGTATGCTTTGCTTTTTCGCTCCTGTCGCTCCGGCCGTCTTGTCGCCTGTTCGCACTTTCCCGTCGCTGAGCGCGCGTCGCTCTCGTCGCTCTTGTCGCTGCCATCGCGAAGTATGAACAGTCCTCAAACAGCTCTAGCGCCATTGGAATTTCAGAACCCCAACACATTATCTTCTAATTTCAACTGTTTCCAAGTTGTAAAAGCAGTTATCGGACGAACGACAAACACTTCAGCTGATAAGAGGTAGTCGACAGCATACAAAAGAAACAAAAACGGAAAACCCACTCTATCTGCGAAAGCTAGACGATACAGGAGATTTCGACGAAGGTATGGTTGGAAGACAGGACGAGTTCCAGCGTCCAGGGTCGACATGGCCTTGTAGGTGCGGAGAGAGGCTAAAACGCTCATCGATTCAACTGTTAATGAGGAACACTAAGCTTGTCGTGCAGAACGTACACAGCATCCTGTCGCGAAAATCGACTGAAGTCATGCCATTGAGGGCATGAGCTGTGAGTTCTCTCTGAAAACAGAATGCTGTGAAAATAGGGCTCGTATTACAAACCATACAAGCCATATACAGTACCAAGTATTCGTTTGAGTCCTGAACTTTGCTGTTCTCGTCGACACCCTCATCGTTCTTCGGGATTAAACCGGAGACGCTGAAAATACGTTGCTGACATGGACAGGATTGTGATGGCGGTTACGATTTTTCGCATAAAAGTGATATCCAAGGCCTAAAGTTACAGCTCAGAAAAGGCTTCGACAAAAGTGAGTCACTCCATATTGACCATAAATTATGAAAATGCAAGAAAGAAACGGATTGGAGATAAGCCTACTATAGTTCCGCTCGAATAACCTATTCGAATAGGTACTCGAATGATTTTCATTCGAATTTGAAGATTCAAAAAATCGCGTTTTTCGGATGCATTCGATTTCGAATAAAAAAATCGCATTTTTCGAATGCATTCGAACTCGAACAATCAAACAAACGTGCTCTTCGAACGTATTCGAATTAAAAACAGATACTTTCGAATATATTCGAATTCGAAATTTTAAGGCATTCGAAACCATTCGAATATTCGAAAAAATTTAAAGAGCACAACTATGCTACACACTTGACGTGACTTGCTCAATATCGTTCCGTGCACTGACTTCAGGCAATCGTTGCGGAACCACGCGAGTGTTCAAGCTCTAACCCACTACTCACTACACTGGCTAATGAACCTATTGGTGTTGATTGCATTTTCTCGTTCATTCATTTATTTCTGGCATGTTCTATGATCTTAGAACGCTTTCTACTTTCACTACATATGGAATACCTCTCGGTTGTTGTTTGTCACCACTACAGTGGCTCGCGTTTAACGTAATGATCGCCTCAATTCCCTACGCAGGACTTGTCGCTGCTATGATGAGCTCAGTTGCTACTCAACATTCACCCAGTTCGTTACTCCAACCATTCACTATGGGGATTCTCTATTGCTGTCCGTTCCCGTTGAAGAAGGTAAACATTTTCTTATATATAGTATACATACATAATAGCTTGTACATAAAAATAACGTGCTAGACAGCAGCAACTGGAGTATAAGTTTTAAGAGAGCCTAGGGGTTGAATTTGATCACTTACTGAAGCTTACTCCTACAGGAGTGAACACGCTCATATGTGCAGATGTTTATACTTTGTATAACTGTGCACTTCAGTATGGTTAAGTATTTCTTTTTACTGGTCAGAGCGTACTTGGATACTTGATCGTGTAGTAGAACAACGTCAATTTAAAAGTTTGATAGAATATGAGGGTAAAAATAAAAATGGTAAATAGTACTCTCTTTAATACAAATAAATAAATTTAGAAATGAAAATGAATAAAAAACTAAAAGAAACGATAAAGACATTAAATAATGGCACCTTGTAAAAAAGCAAGAAACAAAATAACTTCCATTGAAGTATGATATTAGTTATGATTTCTGATAGCGCATAATGCATTACAGTGGAGTTATTTTTCGGAAAACAAAGACAAAAGTAACCATGGATAAGCTCGCCCTGCTGGGTATGACCGTATCCCTCACCAACCGTATTCGGGGGAAGGGGGAGGGGCTCTCTCCAGCAATGACTTCTAATTTCTTATTCAGCAGGACTTCGTGGTCGGAAAGGACAGAAAGACCCAAACTTGTTAGCCGTAGTTTTTCTTTCTTCTAACATTACAGTATCAGGCAGGGTTCTACAATTTCTTAGTATTTTTCCAGTTTTAAATGACTCTTCTCAGTAACAGAAGAACTTATCAATATAAGTGTTATGCGCCGGAAAAAATGGAATATTAACCTCTTCGAGTGGAGGAATGAGAACTGTAACAGATTAGAGATTAGAGTATGTCTGCCTGGTCAGTCAACTTCATTCTCACAATACACTGTCAGCTCCTGCAACGAACAAGGTTCTCTTCCGATTGAATGTAGTCTTGGCTATTACCGGCTTAGAGTGGCGTCATATGTGTAATCTCCACCTTCAACATCGCTGTGAGCTCTGCACGGAAAGTATTGTTTACTATCGCTGCCAGCATGGTACTCGTCACAAAACGAAGTTATCGGGCTAGGCAAACAGTCTCTCGTCGCTCTCATTTCGCATTATATACTCTCGCCACCAACGAGTGCATGTAATATCCACTTTCAACTGTGAGCTCTCCCCGGAAAGTACCGTTTACTACCATTGCCAGCGCTGTAGTCGTCACGATACTGGGTGAAGTTATCTGGCTAGGCAAACAGTTTCTTATCGCTCTCATTTGGCATTATTTACTCAATGAAAAGCGTTGTAGAAAAGCCTAGCATTTATTAATTCTAACATTATCAGAGAGTTTTCTACAATTTTTTATTAATTCTTTCAGTTTTAAATGACTTTTTCTCAGTAACAGTCTTGTACAAGAATTTATCATTGTGTCTAATGGTACCGTAAAGAAACAATGTTAACCTCCTCGAATGGAGGTAAGATGTACCAGATCAGACGAAGGTTAGAGTGTTTGCCTGGCCAGTCAACTTCATTCTCACAATACTCTGTTAGGTCCCGCAACGAACAAGGTTCTCTGCAGACTGAATATAATCCTTTGCTTAACTTCAGGGAAACTATTATCCGTGGGCAAGAATTTCGGTTCTATGATCCAAAGGAACTCGGAGGACTACAGCAAACCTATTTAATAAGGCAAGATCGGAAACGTATAGTCTCCAACTTTTCTTTGAAGATTACAGTCAACACGACAGCGAAAGGATTAGCGAAGAATTTGGAAAGAAATGTAGTGAGAAGGTGTACCTCGGTTTCATTGCCACGACATCCTTCACCATTCGCGACCTATTCTATAAAGGAAAGATGTACTCAACGCAAGAGACCAGTGCAGTGCTAACCGAACAGTAGGAGTAGACTTACTAAACGTGCTAACATAGTGGATGGGGGAGCACCCTTGTTGTTGGCCAATGATTCTTTGTCATCGTTGATTTCCTTGATCCTTCTTGTACAGAGCCGTCGCGAGTGGTGAATTACTTCAGTGCCATTCGTGTGTTTTTCCAACGAGTCCTCCTCGTCGGCGGACTGCTTCCTGGTCTTCCGTGGCCGTTGTCGGCCCATTCTGGTGCCGTTCTTAAAGGAAATTCTCGTCTAGCTGCTAACGCAGAAACAATCCTTCGGTGGAAGTGCCTCGAGGATACACGACAAAAGTGAGGTTTTGCTGAGAAAAATAGAAATATCGGCACAGACAACGACAACGTGCACTTTCCAAAAATTAAAGTTCTGTGCTGCAATACGTGTTCATCATTATGTGTTCGATTCGCGAACGATTTCTTGACGACATTGCCACTTAGCAGAGCAAGAAAGAATAAACTTCTACGCTAAATTCGGAGAAAAGCGCTTAAGAAATAAGGCGAGGAATTTCAAATTCTTCGGGGGTGGCCCCGAGCGGAGTTCGTGGGCACAGTAATGGCCGAGCGTTTGCGGCCGGGCGACCACCCATTGCGTGCGACCCGCCCTGTTGCTGGCCGGCTGTGCGGTCACCGCGGGTGGCATCGGGGCCGATGTCCACCTGGGGCCGTATGCTCGTCTACCCCGAGTCTCCCCCGATGGGGGATTGGGGTGTGATGAGATATGCTGATATTGATTGATTCTCCCCCAACGGGGGAGCACGAGCATACGGCCCCTGGGGATATGCCGAGAGGCGGCGTTGGAAGCTCCTGCTGCCAGGTGTTGGGAACCTCCCATCCCCTAGTGTTGTAGTGATGGTTTCTAACGTATGAGCCCCAGTAATGCTGCGTTGCTCCAGAAATGATGTCGGATTTAAGCTGCCAGCCGCATTCAAATCGAATTGTTCATAGAGCAGCTCATCAGCTGATGTATTAATTTGGATGACCACTTTTCGTCAAGCGAGGAGGTCGTACTGGGCTACTTTGACACGCAACGGGGATGAATGGAGACATTGTTAGTGACTGGTCGTACAAACAAATGAAGTGGGATGACACGCAGTAGATGTCTCAGGCAATCTGCACCACAGAATGGTAAGGTGATTTTTCTTGACCGAAAGTCATCGGAGCCGGAGTCTTCTAATTCACTCTTCCAATATCGAAGAGATAGTCTGAACTATTGGACGCGCGTAGCGCAGTCGGAGGTGTTGGCTGTTCCCTGTAGGCGTAATAGATTTCCAGATCGAGCTTTCCGTGCTTTATTCTGAGATGAGGTATTAGGTTCACCGGAAAGTTCTAGCGCTTTTGACTGGTTCACTTCTAACGATCATAACTTTCTTCATTCAGTATAAATAAACACCATTCGAATCCGCACACGTTTTCCAACGCGATACTCGTTGTTTAATTCCATTAGTGGAAACACTGGGTGGTCGAGATGCGAGAAATTCTATTAGGTTGATGCAAAGGAAACGCAGGTTTTTTGTTTTATTGGTTTCAACACTGTTTTTTAAAAACAAACTAAGACTTTTTCATAAAGTATTATATATTGTTTGAAAGCTTATTATATGTGATTTCTATGTATGTATATAGAGTTCAATTCAAGTCGCTTGCTTAAAAATTAATTAGGTTTTTATTTCCAGATGTCTAAACGCGATTTTCATCAAATTTTCCGGCCTTGGATGACGTCGGGGAGCTTCCTCTTTGTTCAGCCACTAGGTAAACGTCGCCCGTTATCATGAAGTATCCATTTCTCATCGCAGTCACAATCCGTTCGAGAAACGGATCGTTGGCGCTGAGCAAAAGGTGGGATGACGATATCTCACGAGGAAAGGCTCTCAATTCAAGGTGAGCTTTTGCGATGCTATTTTGGCAGGATGCAGGGCCCTGTGGTGGAGTCCAGAACCACAGTTGGTTTTTGCTGAACGCTTTTTTTAAAGACCTGAAAAGGAGGTCTGAAAGCGTGCGCGCAACTATCATCAACCTCTACGACACTCCACAAAGTGTGCCTCGGCGGCGCAATTGGTGGGAGGGATGCCTCATAGAAGCACACGGGGGTTTCAAGTTAGAGTCCGTGTACTACCGAAATTTTTGCACATATTAGTTTGTTGTTGTTATTCTTTCTCATGCTCATAGGAGTCAATATTGGACCATCAATGCTTACAACAAATCAAGGCTGTCTATTTGCGCCTTCATAGGTGCTTGTTTTCCAACAATGCCTATCTGCACCACCAATAACACCGTAAATGCACACAACTACGCGTACCTTATGGTTGAATATTATGGATCCGGCCCTATCGGTACATAAGTGTGCTAAAAATATCGTTCTCGGCTGAATGTGTTGTCGGCCGACTACTTGATGCGGTTGGTGTAACAGCGCTTGTGTTTTACTTGTTTCATAGATTTGTACCATAGCTGTTGACTAAAAGGGAAGACAGGACAGGACCTTCAATTTCCAGAGAAATAATATGGCGCAGATAGGCATTGTTGGAAAACTAGCACACATGAAGGCACAAATAGACAGTCTTGGTTCGTTGTAAGCATTGATGGTCTAAAGTTGAGTCCTGTGAGCATGAGAAAGCGCAATAACAACAAACCAATATGTGCAAAAATTCCGGCAGTACACGGACTCCAACTTGAAACCTCCGGTGTGCTCCTATAAGGCGTCCCTCCTACCATCTGCGCCGCCGAGACATACATCGTGGGGTACCGTAAGGATTGATGGTAGTTGCACCCACGCTTTCAGACCTCCTTTTCAAGTCTTTAGAAGGGCGTTCAGCAAAAACTAACTGTGGTTCTGGACTCCACTCACAGAGCCCTACATCCTGTCAAAAAAGCATCGCAAAAGCTCACCTTGAGTTGGAAACCTTTCTTTGTCAGAACGGCGATTTTTCTGACATCCGGTCAATTCAGCTTCTTAGTCCTCCCAATTTGCTTCAAGTGGCGAACACCTGTAGTGTGAACGACGTTGGGGTCCTCGGCGATATCTCGCGTGGTTTTGCTCGGATCAGCTTCGACTGACGCCTTCAATGGATCGTTATCATCGACTGCCATGTGGTTCGTCTTCGAGGCTGGTGTTGCCGGCACGAAACTTTTAAAACCAACGTTGTACTGTGCATTCGTCGATACTTCCTTGACCCCATACTTCATTGGTATTTTGAGCGATCTGAGTGGAAGTCCGGCTCAGTTTCAACTCGTAGGAGTAAATATGACGAAAATCGCGTTTATACATATGAAAATCAAAGCCAAATTATTAATTAATTTTGCTAAGATTCTACCAGCGAGGTGGTTCTGTAAGTGCTTCAAAAGATGTTAGTCGGTTGGAGCAAGTTCTGGTGATTACGGCGGATGAGGCAGAACTTCAACTCCTAGGTGGTCTGCGGAACGTGTGCACGGGCGTTGTCGTGCAGAACAGGGGGTGTGCGTTTAACGATTAACGATTTACCGATTTACCGGATTTACCGGCATTTTTCGTTAAAGCTTTTTAACGAAATTTAACTACGAAAAATTCCGTTAAATTGCATTAATGACATTTTATGACAAATTTTAAAATTTTGCTTCCTCTCCATGTAAATGCATTTTGGTAAATGGTAAATGTAAATGTAAATTAAATTGTAAATTTTGGTAAATGAATAATTAAATTGTAAATTTTGGTAAATGGTGAATGTAAATGCGTTTTTTGGACGAGCTTTCGCAGTATACCGAGGAAACCTTCTACTTACTTGAATCAGTGAAGGTAGTCGATATTGTTCTCGAGTTTCGAAAATTGTTAGCATCTTCCTTGCTCCTTGACCAATTTATTTGCGTGCGATCCCACTTTTCTCTGCCGTAGTTTCGCGTTTTTGACTTCCTGGTCCGCTTCTTGCGTTTGATTGCTACATATTAGTTACTATATACTTACCAACCAGTCAACTTTCACAGTTTTTTGTAATATTTGTTTCATAGGTGAGGTTGAAAAGACGTAGAAAACGCGAAGAAAACACGAAACAAGGATCGGAATTTAAGCAAGGGAAGAAATGGGCTCCTTTCCTCCTCTCCGCAAGTTTTCCGGGAAGTTATTTTTCGGAAAGAAGGGAATTTTTCGTGCAGCATCAGCCAGTGACTGTAGAACTACTTGAAGGCAATTTTGAGCCTCGCCTAATAGATAGAGCATGGCTGCTGGTACATTCTTAGCTTCGGTTTTGCTGAATTTCATGCCGTGCATGTGAACTATTTTTCTTAACTATTTCGTTTCCTTCAAGGGATCTCTCCGCAGTGTTTTTTGTTGTTGTTGGGATAAGTGCAGTCAGTATACACGTGAAACAGTGAACATATGTACATGAAAGCACTAGAATTAAATAAAAAAAGTATGAAGTTGATGAGTACTCCTTGTCAGTTATTATATAGGTTAGTATAAAAATTGGTACCTTACATGAACTGTACTGCATGAAGATATTTTTAAAGGTTTGCGGAAAAGGGATATCTTTGAAGATGCAGATCTGGCTCTAGCAAGGTATTTCCTTTATGTCTGTGGAATTTTTCGTTCGTGTAATTTGCAAATTTACTATAAAACCGTTGATCAATCCGAAATGTGCTCTACAAAAATGGGAAGAAATCGATAGCTCAAGGCACATTCGCACCTCAAGCAAATGTGCAGTACAGCTTGGAACCAGGCGCTTCAAGAAGAAAATCTGAGTGATCAATTGCTGAAAAATCGTAAAAGAGTGACAGTCAGTGGCGAATCCTATTTGGAGCATTTGGGAACGATAACAACAAGAGCACTGTTAATATAGGACTAGGAAGGCCATTTTAATTACTCTTGTCTCTTAAAAATTTCCTTGAAATACAAAGGACTAAGAGCTTAATAATTGAAATCTACGTTGCTTCGCTGGCAAAAGCAAATATACTCGATTCAGAAAAATTCGATTCGACTAAAATTTGGTCCAGGGTTCGTGGCTGTTCATTTGATTATTTGCTATCGTCTGCAGTAAGAATAGAACTTTTGGAATAAATATAAGCATGCTGTAAAGCAGACAGACCTACTTCGTAAATATCTGCCAAAGGCGGACCGCACCAAGGGATTCGCTGTGGTCCCTGCCTGGCTGAATTCTTCATTAAACATTCTGTAGTCTCCCAAAACAATTATCGCAGTGTAGAAAAATGTTGGGCTTCAAAAGTCTACTTAGCGAAGTCATTTTTTGTAAAAATTTTCGTCAAGAAGAAAAAAAAAAGCTCAAAAACGTAGAGCCGCGATGCGATGCACTTTGGATCTTCCCAGAAGCTGGACGACTTTTCAACAGCTAAAGGAACTAGGCATAGTAAGAGACTTCCTACTTTAAAAGTCTTGTTACTGTTTGGTTTGAGAATCTTAATGATTTTCTCGCTTATTTCGTTGACGACAGATGGAATCTTGTTATTTGTTGTGAAGACGAAAGCAAAGTTATATAAGTGTCATGCAGATGGAGCCCAAAAAAGCAAAAAAAAAACACACACACATACACACATACATGCAGATGGTAGCCCAAAAAAATCAACAAAGAAAAAGATCTGGTTTTTTATATACCTAAGGACTGCAGCTCAGGGACATTTTTTTAACAAATTTACCGATTTTAACGCAAAAATTTTTCGTTAAAAAATGGTCGTTAAAAATTTACCAAAAAAATTTAACACACACCCCTGGTGCAGAAGAATGGAACCTCTTCCATTGACCAGTGCCAGATGCAGCTCACACAATCTACATCTCGTCGATTTCGTCCCAGTAGGACTCTGCTGTGATGGATCAGTCTGGTTCCAGAAAGTTGTAGTGAATCACGCCAGCCGCCGACCACCACGCTGTTACCATCGTCTTGTCTAGGTGGATTTCGGCGGTCGGGAAGAGCCTGGGGGTTCATCGACATCAACCCACTGTCCTCATGGTCTTCGGTTATCGCGCAGAACCCACTTTTCATCACATGGGACGACTCGATCCAAAAACGGGTCGTTTCGATTCCAGAGAAGCAGGGAAAAACAGATTTCGAAACGCGACAATTTCTGGCGATCACTCAAGTCATGGGTCACCCACTTTTCGAACTTTTTCACCTCACCTTTCCGAGGCGTTTCAAAACGTCAGCGACAGCAGTTTTACTGACTCCTAAACCCCTCCCCCCCCCCCCCCCCCCCGCAGTCTCACGGACTGTTTTCGATGGATCAGCTTTCACGAAGGCCTTCATGTCGTCGTCTGGGCCTGCTGGAGGCCTGCCACTTCAGGGTGCGTCTTCAAGGTCGAAATCTCCAAAACGAAATTTCTCGAGCCACCGTTGCGTGGTCCTTTCTCCAACACTACTCGGCCCACACACATGGTTGATTTGCCGGGATGTTCCGACGGCGATCTGGCCTAGTTTAAAACTGAAATAAAACATGGCTCGGAATCGCTTTTTCACATACTTCAATAAGTTTTCGAAAAAAAAACACAACTTTTAAAAATAGGCGAAACACAAATTTATCCATCAGATAGAGCGAAGAATGCCGTATTAAACGTTATGTAGAAATGCGAAGTAAGTTGAATATTGATTCACTAATGAACGAACTAAAAACTGTTACATATCGCGGACTAGTCGCTCATCATGGGAAGTTTGTATTAGTTCTTGTTAATAATGATCCTATGAGAACTTCCGTTTACAACGAGGATGTACGAACCCAAAAAGAAAGGTCGAAGAGAGGGGAGAGGACTCTTATCAGAGAAAAATCCATCACAGCTGGGCAGACTGGACGGATGATGGCTCACGTGCTTCTGTAGGCAGCCTTCATTAATTAAGGGTAAGGGGCAGATTATTCCTCTGCTCTGCTGAAGCCGATGACACGTCTTGCGTCTTGCTAGGCCGCCATTCCGAGCTGAATCTCATCCGGATTCCATATGACTAGATCTCGTGTCTCAGAGTCATCCTCACTTCTTGGGGTTAGAATAGGTAGCAGTTCAATTAGATTGTAGCTTTGGAGGATTCTGCAATAGTCTTTTTTTTCTGTAGAGAACTTGTGGCTTGACATGGGAGTATGCTTTAGTTGGTGAATAATACTGCTGCGAGTGTCTTGGGGTTACAGTGGAGGTGTAAAAACCAAGAACGGAGCGTAGAAGAGGAGGGTCCTATCACAGAAAATCTCGCAGGACTTCTGTGACTAACTGTGATAACATCTGCACATACATAATTAGGGCCTGCGCTGAAGCAGCCTCCATACAATGTGAAGGTATGGCCTATGTTAGGCCTTGTTTAGTGTGCTCGCGACGCGCGACGCGATGCATCCGTAGTGGCCAAATTGATTGAGCGACGCGATTGATCGATTCGGCCAGTACAGATGGCATCGCGTCGCGCGCCGCGCGCACACTAAACGGCTCCTTATACTTCGGCGACGCTGTTGTCGGCGACGCTCTCCGGGCATCTCGTCCCCCGCGACAGCAGTCTCTGTTTTGTTTCGCGTCCGGTGACTCACCACCCCGGAGTCCCTTCCCTAGCCCAGTCTGTGCTCTCCTCTGCGTCAGCGGAGGAGAGCATGGTCGTTGCAAGGTCGTCTCGCCAGAAGTTGCAGGAGCTTAGGTTGGAGGTGCTGCCCCATCCACCATATTCGCCAGATCTTGCGCCATCGGACTAACACCTCTTTCGAGCTCTCAAGCAACACCTAAGGGATAGGTGATTCAACGACCGAACCGAACTGGAATCGGAGGTGGAGCACTTCTTTGAGTCACAGCTAACTTCGTTCTGGAAGAAAGGATTTCATGATCTCCCTGTCAGATTGCAGAAGGTTGTAGATGTAAATGATAACTACTTTGTAGATTAAAGTCGCTCACGAAAGAAACAAAATTTTGAGAAAAATACGCTGTGGTGCAAGGCTTTTTCACCAATCTGATATTCCCTTTTCGTGGTTGACTGAAAGCCGACGCCTCCGTTTTCTCAACAGGTTGTGTTTTATTCGTATACAAACATAATAACACGGTATTCAGTGAAGTTGTAGATGTGCATATAGTAGCTGTCATTTCAACCGCATTTCTTCCGATCTTGAAAAAACCTTTATTTTTCTACAAAAAAACAATGAATAAACATAGGGTGAGCTCATCACGGTACACAATGCAGTTGAGAGACAGTTCAGGCGTCAGGAAGTCTGTACGTGAACGTTCATAAGTAAGCAATTTCGTCATCGTCGTCACTTAAAGGCATCAGAAGAAGGGCTAGACTGTCACTCGAAGGCACACCCGTAGTTGCTTCTGAGGATGTGGTGTCGTCATAGGAAGATGAGCTGAAATTTCTGTAATATTCACCAGTAAGGGTAGCGGTCATCAGAATCGCTCTGTGATTGGATTGGAATGAGCACAAACTAAACTAAGCCTTAACGAGAACATTAGACCGCACCGCAACGACATGACAACATAGAACACCAGTCCAGTGGCGTCGTACGCACGAGAGCTGACGGAACTCCCTCTTTCGGGACATCCGGACGAGGGCTCTGCGCTCAGTCTCATCCGCTAAATTTTGGCAACACGTGTCTTCTTTGAAACTTTTTTCTATTGAAAAATCAGTGGCCTCATCGGTTACTCAAGTTTTATCCATAGCAAAAGCTAATAAGAAGTGATAGGAAAGAAGGGATGCGTCGCGAATTCCACTTCTATATCGCAGAGGCAACTGGACTATGTACTAGATCTATGCAACAACTTACGGCAGCCAGATAATGGACAAATCAATGCCTTATCCATCATTAAACAATTCTAGTAGAAGTACAGCGACGCAGAGGGATGAGAAGCTCATCCCTCTGCGTCGCTGTACTTCTACCAGAACGGTACATGTCGCGAAGATGAGCAGCATTGGTAGGCGAAGGCGTCTCAGCCAATAATAACCAAGCAGAGCATAGAGCGAACACATGCCAGACGATCAGAGAACCGACTGTACAGGCCCTCTCTGAACAGCACGCTCACTGAATGCGGTCTGATTGGATGGGGTGTTCCCATTTCTCAATGCTGCCCGTCTTCGCGACATATACCACGGAAGCCCTGTCACCTGACATTCTTATACCTGGAGAAGGCCTACGGCAGGCTACCCCGTGCCGTACTCTGAAAGCCCTTAGAGGGAGAGGTGTCCCGGAATATGTGTTCACGGTGAGAAAAGACATATAAAGGCTTGAAAACAGAATTAACAAGACCAGCAAGGTGGACGTCACAGTGGGTTTCACCGAGGGTGGGCACTGAATTCGTTCCTCTTTCTGTTGACGGTCGTCTGTTGACGGTCGTCTGGTAGCCGACATTTGGAGGAGAAGGTGCAGAAGGTCCAATCAGACAGAGACCTGAGAGTGAACGTAAAGAAGAATACATAGTTCTTCAGCTCTGAACAGGGAGGACACTGGATCAATCGGGGACTATTAAGATCGATCCAGAAGGTATGTAGATTAATTCGGCTGATTTGGAAGAGAGCTATCCCAAGAAGGAAATCTGGAACAGGGATAAAAGCACACTGGCTCAATTGGAGGGGATCCACAAGAATCTCGCGACCGTAGATGCTCCAGGACACTCGAACATAAGCTCAATAGTGACCAGCCATGTTCTCTTATACATAACCCACGCTAAGGCGTAGGAACGACAGATGCACGCTGTTGAGGTGAGGATTCTTAGGTGGCCATTTGGGGTGAATGTACTATACATTGTATCCGATCCAAAATCCTCGAATAATTGGGTGATTCGGATAACGATAATTTTGTGGAACCCAGGATTTCTGGACTAATCGGATGAAGGCGGTTTTTGAGGGTCTCGGATTTTTGAATGATTCGAATCGGGACATTTGATTCGGATATCCGAAAACAATTCATTCGGATCCAATGTGTGAAATGGACCCAGAAGGATAGGTTGCGGAACGAAGATGTCAGGGCGAAGATGAAGACAGCCACGATTTAGATGAAGACAAGAAGCAACGCCTGAGGTAGTATGGGTATATACATCCTGACAATAACAGAGAATTAGCCGACAAGGCTGGCCCTAGAATTCGAATCACTCAGCACCACTACGGGGATACCCAAAAAAGAAGTACAAGGACGTCAACAAGGGAGCTCTCGCTGAACTCGTCGCTAGAGTAGAAGGCGTCCTTCATATGATCAGATGACTACGAATTTCGTGAACAACAAACTCTGCCTTCACATGAGACTAGGTGTCCAAGAGGAGAACTTATTGAATGCGCGGATGGCCTGGGCGGGATCTGAAGCATTCGATCGATGCGAGGTGCAAGCTAGAGCAGGCACACCTCTTCCGATTGCACCGCACGCGGTCAGAATTCGGCCAGCTATCAGAATTCAAGGTTGGTTTTTAGGAGAGTGGGAAATGCAGAAATGTTGTAGAAGGAATCAATGTCCTGCAGTTTAGTTTTGTTTCGAAGAAAGAAAAAACAGCTTTTCAGACTGAGCAGCGCCAAAGCCTTAAGCGATAGGAAAAGCTAAGCTGCTAAGGAAGAGCAAAAAGTGCCTTTTGCATTCGCTGAACATTCACCGCAACACTAACAGCAGCCACAAGACTTGAGGTCCAGTAGAGGCCTCCCAATTTCTGCACAAAAAAAGTGAAAAACTACGAAGGAAACAAGCAGGTAGACAAGGGACGGTAGAGCACTAACCTTGTAAAATGGCATTGATATTTGCTGATATGTGCAGTACATGAGATGTCATGATCAAGCGCAGACATGGATTTGGCTCTGAAATACGACAGTATAATAAAGGATAAAGGATGCGTTACTCAATTACTTTTGGGATGCGCCACGCATTCTACTTCTACGGGATGTCGTGGAGGCGATTTTGAATACGTATTTGGCCATGCAAACTTGCGGTGGCTAGCCAATGAACAAGTCACCGCTTTATTCCTTCCAGACAAGACCGGTACCAAATCGCCGACTCCGGAAGGATAGAAGGCTTGATTGACTTCGGCGAGAAATCCGAACCATGAACCTGGTACCGGGTGGACGGGACAGTCGGCACCTCCGCCACCGCGCTACACGCGTTCTCGACAATATCTTCCTACACATTAAAGAGTTCGTCGATCCGTATCTCTCTCCGCGCAAAATTAATGGTCGACGGATTGACGCGTTTCGATCAATGGAGAATCAAGCAACCGTTCGTTACTGGTTGACAAGAGTATGGTGGACGAATGGATGGGAAGGAAACAATGTCGACCGGCCAATCAATGCTGACTATTATGTTATCGACATTTTGCTACCGTTCCCCTTCCGAGGTGAAAATAATACGAATATGACGGCTGTTGGGGAATATCGATCGGCCAATGAGCATAGATCAATGTTATCGATTCTTGTTTAAAGCCCATCGTTTACCCACCTTCGGCTCAGATTTTCAGTAGAACGTCGTATTGTAACCGTTTTTGCTCCATCAGCTAGCGAACTGTTGTTTGACTGTGAGAGTATCTGAAAAAGTCATTGTTGAATGTTTCCAAGAGTCAGCGAAGAATCGAAGATTGATTGGTACAAACTTTTTCCAGTTCATTCATAAACTCCGTTCTTTCCCTTGTCGTCATTTTATCTTCAGCGTGATCCTCATCAACGTTTGCAGCTCCTTCTGTAAGAAAAGTCTCAAATAATGTTGTAGTGAGTGGAGATGTGACAAAGGTTTGATCATCCCATATCTAGGATGTGCCGCGCGTCCTATTTCTACGAATCAGATTTTTTGGTTAGCTGAGATTACCTAAGAAAACTGAAGCTGGAATTAGGGCACTGAGGTAAACCTAGAATGTAATTTTTCATTTATGTTTATCTGAGCCAATAACGATAAAATCGGCAAGCTAAATAGATAAGGGCGCGTCTAGCACAGTCGGAGGAGGTGCGTGCTGTCGCGTGCTCCCGATACCAGGTTTCTGGTTCGGATATCCCGACCAGGACCAAGCCCTACATCCCTCCGGGGTCGGTGAATTGGTACCACATTTGCCGATCAAGGATAAAGCGCCGACTTGTCTATCGGCTGGACACTGTAAATCATTGTATGGCCAAATACGCATTCAACTCGCCTCCACGACATCCCGTAGAGGTAAAATGCTTGGCGCATCCCAAAGGAGATTTAGTGGCGCCGTCCTTTATCCTTTATTTAAATACGTAACAACTATAATTTTGAGATCCATATTGTGATAGTGGACAACATTGGGGCGCACCCGAGCATAACCAATCAGAACACCGACCAAACACATGCCAGCAAACTAGGTTACCGAAAGAACACGCCCTATTTGAATAGCACGCCCATCTGACTGGCTGGCGCGTTCCCACCTCCCAATGCTGCCCACCTTCGCGACACATGGACCGATTTTGGTTAAGAAATCAGCTTCTTGGCCTCAAACAACCCATACATCTACCGTACATCAATGACGACTGGGAGTTATCTAGGCTTTCTCTGACAGTCGTGCTTCTGAGTCTATTGCCATGATTTTATTATTGTGGTGTAATTTATAACGGTTAAGAATATGGTAAAAGAGGGCACTAGTCAACTACTGCTTGGGCTGCGACACGCATTCTACTTCTACAGTATATCGGGAGACAACTTGGTTACTGTTGATGTTTTCTTTTCATTTGTTTCTACTGACTTTGTTTCTTTTTTGTTCTTTTTTTCACTAAGGTTTTTCTTAGGGGACATGAGCTATTTTCGAGTTACTTATTAGGACAAATAGCTGTTTTAAATGCACTCTCCGTGCGTCCATAGTAACTAAACAAATAAATAAATAAATACAAAAATTTGACAGCGTCTTTGGTGTGCACAATGACCGACGGTGTTCAGTCAATTGGGAGATTTATGATTTAGCCCTGGTTTATACTTGCGGCCCCACGCGGCGCGGCATCACGATCGCCATAGATATTGATTTTTCGCGCCGCCCGGTCGATATCTATCCCGACCGTCGGCCGCTCCGCGCAGCGGCGCAAGTATAAACTAGGGCTTACCTAGCACGTTCCAAATTGGATGGTGCCGGAAACCTAAATAGTAACAAGAACATCATTGTGCACTTCCTTTCCGTACACCCTCGTACTAATAAGAATGACATTGTTCAGAGCATTTTCCACATAGCTGCATCTGTGTCTTCCAATAACGACTGTGTTTACAAGGCTGAGCTAGACGACCTTGCAAGGGTCGTTGAGACCCCCCCCCCACACACGTCAACCTGAAGCCACAGCTCGTTAGAAACCCTCTATGACAGCGCGTGTACCACTCCTTCCTGCATGGTCTGCCCGTACGGTAGAGAAGGCGACTGTAGTCTCGGGAGCTGTGTACACCTCATAACTTGCAGTGAATGCAACGGGGAGTACATCGGTGTGACGGGCAGTCCCCTTTGGGTCAGAGTGAAGGAACATGTGGATGGACTGGACAAGTGCAGGGTCTCCAGGCCTTTGGAAGAACACAGTCTGCGAAGGCATACTCAGTCGTTTGTTATCTAGGACCCGCACAACCAGCTGCTATTGTGGTGAGAGCCTGTTGGAGTGGGTGTGGCGGGCTGCGCCGATTGGCCAGGTGACCCGGCGCGATTACCTGCACCCCGTTGACGCTCCTGTGGAAGTATACCATTAGGCTTAAGGGTCGGCCCCTGTTGCTAGAGTGTTGCAGGATTCTTGTGCAGCCGTACATCTACATATATTCTATCGCTAAACTGCGGACTAAAGCAAATCTACATATTTCTTTTTTACGCTGCCAACGAATGTCGCTGCCGCTTGCTAGCCTTCTATTTTTGATGATTTGGTAAGTTTATCTTTTTTTCTACCATGGTTACTGCTGTTTCTTTTCTATTGCCCACATGTTATGTACGTCGTCTTGACGTCGATAAATAAATAAATATATATATATATCCAGCTCGTACCTACATATATATGTACATACGCGTATAAGCATACACACATGCTACGTATACATATGTATATACATCTGTCTACACATGTATATACATAGAAACAGGTTCTCACCACAAAAGCAACTGGTTGTACGGGTTCTAGATAACGAACGTCTGGGTAGTGGCGTAGTGGTTGGGATAACGGAGACGATCCTAGCGCGTGAGTTCGATATCACAGCGCGCAATGCCCTGGACGCGTTGTGGATTGCGTTTAAGAATTCCTAGATCAAAACGAAAGTGGAGCGGGTGGGCGTAAACCAGGGGCCAGATTCATCAACGATACTGGCCGCATCATCTCACCGCGGAATCACCACATCGGCCTACGTAATAACCGATACAGAGAGTTCGACGTCAAATTTACCACACCGCATGTTGATGAATCGCAGTATCAGTAGTTTTAGCGCTGCTTTTTACCGTTACCCGCCGGTAAGTGGTTGGTGAATCTGGCCCCAGGAGGTGGCTCCATTTGCCGACCTCTCGGGCTTGACCCACCCTGGAGGTCGCCAACCGGTGGGTCGCTGACGGACTGACCCGAAGGAGGGGCTCATTCACCCAGTCGTTCTCCATGCGAGGGTGGCAAATCCGCCGTTCGGTTGTTTCCATAATGTCATGTCGGGTTGCATCACTCCCTATTCGTGTCATTCTCTCATTAACCTCCGAGACCACGGTAGCTTGAAATGATCCTTGGACGAGCAATTTCTGCAACTGCTTTCGTCCTTTCCAGGCTCTGAAGAAGGCGGTTACGCCGAAACGTAAGCCGAATGAAGCTCTCATAACAGTCTTGGCTCAACAGCTTCACAACATCCTCCACCAGTGATCTACCCCTTTCAGGCAAGTCTGACACCAATTCAATTACCCAAAAGGAATACAGAGTTGACATTTCTGGGCAGGTTCCGAACCTTGAATTCAGGCGAGGGTTGACTCCTACTTCGGCTGCGCTAAGCGTGTCTACAAAAACAAACTCTTATACTAGACATTTACTACCCAGCAGAGGTTTAGGGACAAAATTGTGCCTTATACGTCACTCATTGTTGGAAACATTGTACTAAATTGCACAAAAAACTGACCATTATTAGTGTCTGCTACACTTCGTCCACTTTCGGATGTCCTCGGCTCTTCTTCAACATTTGATTCAACATCGACATCACTTTTCCGAGAAGTGGACTCTTTGCAGGTAGATCTGAAGAATTTTGAATGTTGGACAAAAAAACTAACTTATAGTTCTTACTCAGCGAAGAGAGAGTGTTGCGGAAGTCACTTGGGTCATTATTCATTCAAACATTGCATTATTCAAGGGATTTCATAGAATAATCTTTACAAATAGTACAGCATAAAATTTTGCTTTGTGGCCACTTTAAAATATGATTAAGAGCTTTACAGAGCCTTGAGTACCTCTGATTTTGGCAGTTGTCGTTAACGTGGCCTACATTGGCAGAGAGGAACGCGTTAGCCAATAGCAACCAATCAGAGCACAGAACGAACGCGCGCCTGCCAATCAGGACACCAGCCGTACACCTTCTATACGGGACATTCGATGTCTGAACTTTCTGGTGCGTTTCCCATTCCAGTGTAGGCCATACTAGCGACTAGTTCCCGAAAATTTTCACATTTTTTTCAGAAATACATTTAAAGACTAAACTGCATGACTATAAGCTACTATCGTACAAATAAGCCAAGAAAAATTGTCGGCGGACCTGTACTGCCGTGTGGAGGACACGCAGAATGGAGACGCTTCATCATAAGAGACCTGACTTCGCCTTGGGTTGCATCTGAAGGTCGAACATTAGTGCGACATCTTCGTTCCCACGTAGTTTGAATGGAAAACAGACTCAGTGTTGTTGACTAAGCGAGTAGAACTTGTCGCGTATCCATGACTGCCCGCTTTTCTTCCGGAAGTGCAGTGCATCAAATCGGATATCGCGGATCTGAAGCGGGAAGACTTGGGCGGCTGCATAAGAAAGAAGAACTACGGAACTATCGAAGAAATCTGCCTGGGAGTGTACATGTGGCGTGTGCAATGCTACCACCAGCCAATCACACGCTATGCTCGACCGCGCGAAAGTGTGTGATTGGCTGGCGCCTTGCTTGCACCCGCCAATTCTGACTTCCCCGGCAGTAGAAAATTTGCTTACTTCAGTTGACCACGCATCTCCTTGTTCAGTGAGAAATATATCACTGGATTTATCATATGCGTTGTCGAGTAGAAGAAACTGTTGAAGACCATCGCCGCCTTCGATTGAAAGTAACGACTGTAGTAGGACACATAGTAAGCGGTCATGTACCCGTAGAAAATGAATGCGACGACCGATATCTGGACATACGTAGATGGATGAGCCCATGTGTGTGACCACTGACTGCTATAGTGAAGGTCTAACCGAACCTGGAGTAGAATTCGTTGTTGTTGTTGCCTACTGGCTTTTCTGGCGGCTATTATTCTGGCGTGTGATGTCGCTAAGGTTTTGCTGCCTATCTTCATCGACATCTCCACCAGCATCGTGCTTGCTCTGAATTTGATAAAAATCGATTTTTTCAATTTACATACTGTTTTTGTGACCATTTTGGGGACCAATAAAAAATAGAAATTAGTTATTTAATGCAACCTTTCGCACAGAATTAAAGTGAGGAGGGCGAGCACACTTTGCGTTGATCAAAATTATCGATTTTTGCTTGAGGCTGACCATATGAACAGATGGTGATGTGAACATGATGACCGCCAGGTGAAATTCATAACATTTAAGCGATTTCGATTAATTAATCAATGCCAATCAATGAAAAACGCTTACTGTAAAACATTGTCCGTTTCGGATGAGAAGTACGCGAATCCAATGGCTGCTGGACAATCTCAACAAATACTCGAAATTTACCAAGTGATGAAAATCGATTGGTAGTATCGATTGGTGCCCTTAACCTTTTCGCCATTTGAAACAAGCAAACCAACAGCTTTGAGTCTTGCGACTAGCTAGGTATCTTTCATAGGTCAACAGCAATCGATCAATATCGATCAACTGATCGATATTGCTCAACTGTTGTTGTTTTAGCCCGTTTAGTGGTGTAATATTCGCGAAATTCCCACTTCGGGCTACATGATCCGAGCAAAAACAGTACCGATGGATATTAATTGATGGGGTACGTGTAGCGCAGTTGGACGAGGCGCAAGCTTTCGCAGACATACCAAATCGATTCAGTGTTCGGATGTACAATAGCCCAAGCCTTCGGGAAACGCAAGTCTTCGTACAGGCCAAAAGCGCTTCAACATGTCTTTGCAGTAATCCGCAAGAGTAAAATGCGTGGTGAATCCCAAAAGGAAATTGATTCAAGCCCACTTTTATATTTTGCCATTTTGTCAGTGCTTATTCAATTACATATTCTGAGGCTTTCGAAGGCTGTGTTGATATACACGAGATTTCTAGTACTACTATAGTGCTGCTACTTGCTATAGTGGTGCTTTTGAGAAATTGTTATCGACTGGATAAATGAACGAACAAATTCAATGTCCAATTCGAATGAATAAATGGACGAATTTATTCGATTTCGAAAAATTTCGAGCGAATAAGCGAATAAATTTATTCGCTTATCAGTTTCATCATATGGGCGAGAAACGAATAAGCACAACCTTTCGTTATTCAAATATTTGAATAGTTGAATAATTTGTTCGAGTTAAGTTTTGTGCTTAAAGATTAGAAGTTCACTCGATACTCGAAGAAATCATTCGATTTTCGAATAATACTCGAATATTGCTCGCTTTCGATGTTCGAATTCGATCGAATATTCGAAAATCTAGAAATATCGAGTATTTGACTATTCAAATAAAAATGTAGATAAATTATTCGAATGATTATTCGTTTGAGCACAACTATATGTACTATATACTGTGAATGTCCCTAGGTGGTCGTTAGTTTTTCGTGAACGGACGAACCAATCCTTTTTATGTATTACCACTAGAATATTTTGTTATTGAGCAACTATAATGGGTTATTTCGGATGACGTCTTCTGGCAATGCGATCGAAAATATCGTTTGTTGATAGATAATTAAATAAATAAATAAATAATGCATAGATGTTGTGAATCTGCTCTAACAGTCATCAAATTCGGGTCACGCATAGTTTGATAATGTAGACCAAGATCAAACAAAGTGCAGTGCGAGATTTTGCGGTCATTAATTTTACGCACGCAGACGGGTTAATTCTTTCACATTTAGATGGACGTTTTGCAGTTATAAGCATTTCTAACGAAGCATCTAGAACTTTTCGATTTTTCAAAGACTAACGAACACCTCTAAATTTTTGGCTGTTTTCCTGCGTCCTCATATAGGAAAAGATAACTAAACGGTCAGAAAATGTAGCGTACCTCTGCCAATGCGATCGGTGTTGCTTGAGTATAATTGGACTGGACTCGCTGTTTCGTGGTAGCCCTTGCCTGGAGGAAAATGCTTTTTTTAAATTTTGAAATTTGTCAAATCTACCATGTACTTACTGTTTAAGTGCTATTTTTCGCTTATGCCTTCGATAGAGTTGTACTAGTGTAGTTGGATTGCTGATGGATAATACAACAATTGTAGCAATTTCCAATGGAGTGTATGCCACAACGTAGATATTGAGAACACCTGTAATTGCTCGCAGATATTTTTGCTAATGCTGCATTGTGACACTTATTTAAGCCGACGGCGGCTGGTAGAGAAATCTTGAGTTGTTACAGGTTGTTTTGTTGCGATGAAAACTCTTGCGCCACGCGGGACTCGAACCCGCACCTTCTGCTTGTTGAGCAGCGATACTACGCCTTACACCGCCGTGAACGATTGTCTTTGGACACTTGTGTGTAGGACGAGGGGACCAGCTGCGAAGGGGATGACTGAAACTCCTAACGTGAACAGCGACTGAATGAGCATGGTGGTATAGGATGGCGGCGTATGGTGGCGTGGAATTTGTGTAGTTGCACCACATCGCAAGCACTACGCTTGAGCCAAAAAGAGAGCGCACCTAATTGAAATTCTGTTGAAGCTTTGGAAGAAAGTCGGTCATCAGCGAAAGGAAGTCCGGTCATCTAATGGTGAATTTCCTAGGACACGTATATAGTTGACCACTCACTCCTCTGCTAGCTCAGCCGCTCTCGACCACTAGGGTTTTGGAATTATTTTCGCTGCACTTGGTTTCACCATCCTATGTAAGTTCCTGTTCTCCTCAATGCTGTTTATGACCCTTGAAAATTGTAGAAAAAATTAGAGGCAGGAAAACATCTTAGGACGGTGAAAATGGTGACGGAGTGTGGGCATGGATGAGCAGCATTGCACAAGCGAGCGGTCGCGTCGCGTTTCAATGCAGCGCTTTGACAATTCGCGGTGGCTGCACATTGAAATTTTCGCCTAGGGAAGGTTCCTCACTACTACCGACAATATGGTGTTCATCAACTTGCGTTTCTGATCTACAAAGTATTTACACCTTTAAAGTGGCGTCGCTTTCTTTACTTTGAGATAAAGCACTACCCTTCGCGAACGAAAAATTTCGTGCTAGTTTCCTTGGTCCTAGAAGTTCACATCATGGAAGTTTATCCAAGAACTCTCAAAAAGGAAAGCCATTAGCTAAGCCGCATGTCAGACTCGTCACAGTATCCCATAGATATAACTTGAAGTTGTGGATTAACCATAAAGATTCGCTGACTTCTGTACAGTTACCCCCTACAACATGCGTTAGGCAAAATTGGCAAAAAAAAAACAACCGCACTACTTGTAAGTCACGACTTGCATCGCAGTCACTCCCCGCCCTTCTGATGATCCTCCAGGAGTGGTTGTATTTTTTCGCTCTTTACTTAATTATATCCTGTATAAGGCTTAGAGGTGAAACAGGATATAACTACTACTAAAATGGCTTCTCGCACTTGTAACAACTCCATTCTTCTACTGATGACGCGGCGAAGCGTCTAGACACGCCGCGATGCAACCGCGCGCTTGAGGAATCATGCCGCCCTCCCCCCTTAGTGAGGTCACCTGCCATAGTCCCGAAGACGTGGGACTTGCTTAAAATGAATTTTCTCAGTTTTTCCCTACTGTCACTGAGAAAACACTGGCGTATAGCGGCAATTCTGTGGTTCCTAGAAAGACATCCAACATCAGAAATGACGTCGTACCTTTTTCGAGATATCCGAAGCTGTAGTAGTGCTGGGATTTGAGCGGTCGAATCATGCAGCATTGATCGAGGGAGAAAAACGTTATGTTCGCTGCCAGGAACAGAGCCCAGCAGACGATACTGAAATCAAGCATCTGATCTGAGTAGCAGTTATGGAGTACACCTTATCATTGGTAAATGGCTTCAGGTTTTTGACCATTCACGCACCTATACGTCCTGATCCGTGTCACTGTAACAATAAGATTGTACCTATCGAAGAACATAATCGCGACCAAGCGATCCAGACATATGGCTGACATATGCCTAAATATGCATAAATATTTATTTGAAACAAGAAGGGAATAGGGAAGGTGAGGGAAATGATATCTTTAGGATCTATCCTAATCGGGGGGGGGCACATAACTAAAAATTATGCAACAGATTGACTTTAGGCTCACGTAGCGGCTTCTAGAAGAAAAAATAGAGCTTAAAATGGAGAAATTCATAAAACTCTACAAAAGTTTACATTCGGTTTCGCTGCGGTTGTAAACAGACAAGACTATCAGTGTTTGAATGCGCTTTGCCCGCCGAGACGTCTTTACAACCGCGGCGATTTGTTTATTTTTTGTTTGTTTGTTTGTTTTTAGGTCCTGTTTCGTCCTCTTGAAGCCGTACTCTGAGTCTCAGGTCAAATCGCTATGTAATCTTTAGTTATGTGTCCCCTCCCCCACTCTGATAGATCCGGTTTGTAAAGTGATTACATGTAGAGCTTGGCTAAATTATAGTGATATTTTTAAGTCATCGCCTTCTAGAACTAGAAAAGCCAATGGTAAGCTGAGGACTCCGGCTACTAGGTCACATTTTCATCATAAAACCTTTCCCACAAGAGTGTTTCCGTCATTCAACAAACTGCTTAATGAGAACATTCTCCCTACCGCTTTCTGCCTTTAAAAAACTGATTTAGTCTCGTAGGTACTTACAAGGGAAGAGTCTGAAGCGTATGTCTGAACGGGCAGTGCGAGTCATATAGGGAGAATCCTCACCCCTCAATTAGTATGAAAATGTGTCTATTTTTAGCTAAGTCATTAAACCCAAGGAGCAGGGGACCTTATAATCACAGTGGAGTACGGCGTTCACGGCATCACGAGTTTGGGAGTCTTGCACGCCCGCGATGCCTCTGTCGGCAAGCGGCTCGAAGCGCAGTGGATATTGACGGTGCTTCATACGAGGAAGGTCGGGGTTCGGTTCTTCTGCGCTGCTGCATTTTTGCATTTAAAGTGACTGGTTGAGATTTGGAGAATTCTGACGTCTATATCATTTTCAGACGTTTTTGCCTAATTTTCCAGCTGAATGATGTGGCATTCAACACGATGATGCAGAAATGTTCGACATCAGTGATACACAGGTACAAAGTGCATGAAGCAGCGCTGGGCACAATACGGGCAGCGTATAAAGGCTGCAGGCTTTTCACAGTCTGTTTCCATACATGGACAAATGACCTCGGGAAGAAACCATCCTGCTCGGGTTTTCAAAAGAGACCAGAGGATGTGATCGCATCGCAGGCGTACAAGACCCCCGAATTCGTAATCCGCCGATTCCATTGTAACTTCAAGGTCCCCCTACTCTTTGGGTTTAACGACTTGGCAAAAAATGAGCACATTTTTATACAATTTGAGGGGTGGTGATGAGGGATTCTTCCTATATGACTTGGTCTCCCCGTTCAGACTTACGCTTCAGAGCCTTCCCTTGTTATTATTATTTGTTACATGGCTAAAATCCATGTGAAGAACAATGAAATTGCAATAGAAACGGTATAGAATGATATCACATGACATTGGATAACGATCCGGGCCAAAGTATTATAGAATAATTAGAAAGTACATGCGATAAAAAAACACCCAGGGAATGAAGAATAGAAGGGAGAACGAACCAAGTGGGGTTCTGCTACAAGATCTCGTTATGTCCTAGAATTATTTATTAATCGATTTGCATTCGTAATAAATCGCTTCAGCTTGTATGGAATAACTGTGTTTTTGCCAAGTTTCATATAATCCGAACCTATTAGCAAAAAAAGTTAAGTCGAATTGAAGATTTTGCAGTACTTGATAAAAGTTTCTGTCCTCCACCTGGGGCTATGGATGGTCTCACCATGAAGAAGTTACGTTTTTCAAATCCGCAGTAACCGTGGAAAATTTTGTGAACCATTACGAGGTTGTATATTCTTCGACTGTTTGAAAGTGCCTGTAGTCCAAGCTAACTGTTTCTTATTTCACTGTTGGGAATAGCATGGTAATCAAAGCCACATTTCCTTATAACTAGTTTTCTAGTTATAAGGAAATATTTTGGACTTTTCCAAGTCTGAGAATATTTATAGTCTAAGAATATAAGAATATTTTTCTTCTTAACTGGATAAAAGTTATTGTTCCATACTCAAGTATTGGCCTAACGCAAGTCCAAGAGGCTTTGACGAGGACAGAGGGGTTTTTTTTGTGGAAAGACTTCTAAAGAGATTGTGTACAACAGCCATCGCTTTTTTTGCAATTTGTTCGCAATGCGTGTCCAAAGTCACAAAATTGCATTGAGGAGAAACCCATGATTTGTTGCTTGATCAGTGCTTGTTATCTCATTTTCACCTAACTTGTATGTGTATCCGGGATTTGTTCTTCCTATATAGAGCACCTTAGTTTTTTCTTTTGACAAAGAGAGCCGCCACTCGTGGGACCAACGATCAACAGCATATATGGCTTGCTGCAGAAAGCTTTGATCAAGGATTGGTGAACTGTGGTAAATTTTCAAGTCACAAAAGCTATGCATTTCACTCCTGAGCTCTTTATTAGTGACGGTAGTTCGTGGGTATAAATATTGAACAGAATAAGAAGGGATAGAACGCAACCTTGTGGAACGCCACTGAGAGCCGGTTGAGGTGCTGAAAAATTGGAATTGACGCGTACAGTAAAACTTCTGCGTTCTAAAAATTCAACTATCCATGAAATTATTCGAGGATGTATGCCCACCACAGTTTAGGTTCCGGTCTCTTATGGCCTACCCTATCAAAGGCTTTTACAAAATCAAAATAAATCACATCAAGCCATCCAATGTTGTCTAGGTCATTGGTGCAATCGTTCAGGGCCTGTAATATAGCCGCCTAAGTGGATATTTTTTGTTAGAGCTTCCTGATGAATTCGTTCCTCATCTGCAGTTTAATTTCCTTGTTTCCTATACAACCATATCGCAGTTCTGTTGGAGTTTTCTGGTGTTTTGCTTCACGTCTAGTTGTTGTTGTGACTAGCGTGGACGTGACTTACGCCTCCAAGGATAGGATAAGAATAGAGGGCATTCTGAAGAGCTGTTGCCATCACTGTGTCATCTGAAGCAGCGGATCCCTGGTTAGTTAAGGTTCTTCGAGAACGAACTCGTCTGCAGCTGATTCTTCCAAGCCTTGCTACGAAACCGAAAGCAATCTCCGTTCTTTTCGCTTGGATAGCTCCAAAATCATTTGCAAGCCAGCGCGTTCAGCCGCAGCTAAGCGCTTTGACCTTTTTTCTGAGCTTCTTCAATTCCTGGGCCAATTACTTCGCAGCTGTGGAGATTCAACAAATCCCTAGCCGTTTATCGAACACGCCACAGCCAGTAAGTCTTATCACGATGAAGAGCTTGTAGAAGTGGTGAAAAGACGGGAAAATGGACTGGTCTCCTGTCCTCTTCAGGATGTTATAAGTCATAACTTTGACAAAACGTCTCACAATGGAAAAGCGATTTCGGGAAGATTTAATATATTGTAAGAGGAACGACTGGAAAACGAATTGAATTCCAATGCTACAATAACGGCGCGATTTGTAGTCTTTGGGCGGATTGATAGGATCGACGCTGTATTTTTGCGGCTTTTCCATAACTCCTTCAGGTACGTGTCGCGAAGACGCACCGCAGGGGTTCGGGAACGCGTCGTTGCTACTGCCATAATCGCGGCAGCCAATCAATTGCCTTGCCTGTCCGTCTGAGCCGGTGCCTGATTGGCCGGCGAGGTTACGGTAGGAGCAACGGCGCGTTCCCGAACCCCGCTGAGCGCCTTCACGACAGATCAGATATAGATGATACAGATCAGTCCTTGATTTAGACAACAGTCAGTGTGTCTCAGAAGCGGATTTGGTTTCCAGTACGCGCCAGCGGTATCACTTCGCCGCTCGAGATAAGTGCGCCAACAGGATAGATCGTTATGTTTTGTGAGAGCCCAAAAATGCTAGAATTTTTTATTTTTTGGGACATTTACAGCTAACAACCCACAATGACTACTGTCGGATTTATCCTAGTCGGGAGGAGTAATGTGACCGTTGCGTGCCATCCACTACTCACCAGGGCAGCAACCTGGAGCTCTTGCGCGAATTTAAACAGAGGAATGGGGAGGCAAAACAGCCCAATGCCGTCCTTCTCGACTGGGACAGATCCATTTGATGTCATAACTTTTCCCGAAATTTCTTGTGGTTCTGCTACTGGGTTGGGGAAAAACAATGTAAGGACAGAAAAGTTCTTAGGTTTATGTTTAGTTGCGATCAAAACCCTTGCGTCTGGCGGGACTCGAACCCGCACGGCCGCTCAAGGCTGAAGTAAAAATATAAGAATGTTAAAACAACGTTATAGGAAAATATTGTGGAGGAAATATTCAATCGTAAAAAAGCAGGCAGTGTTGCCAAAAGTGCCATGTGGGCAACTCTGATTGCGTGTAACTCCTGAAAGGGAGTTATACGCAGTCAGGGTCTCTTCCATCTTCTAGGCGTTTCCCTTTTTGAAATGGAATTTTCTTGTTTTTAGACGAATTAGGAGCGTATATCCTATATAAATAGAAAGGAAGGATCGCTGCGCCAAGCAGAATATAGACCACTGAATGAGTCACTGAATTATTATTATTATTATTTTGACATTCACTGAACGGTTTCCACCTTATCAAGGAGACAACTCGGCATCGATTCCAAAAATTCAGATTTTTTTCACCTCATTTGAAGAATACTAGGGAACGGCGTCGAAAATGGGGTAATTTTACGTTTTTTAGCGAAAGACTAGAAGATACGGTAGCTCTATGTTTGACTGGAAGGCTGTATTTTTTCTAATGTTCTGATTTTTTAAAGCTTTCCCCAATTAGGCAGAAATATTTGATTCATCTTCGCCAAGTGTTATCTGCCTATGATTCATTGCTTGGGGGGATCGAAATTTCCCTACACTCTTAAACGGAACGTTTTTTTCGGACCCATATTTCTGCTTGGAGGGGACTTTATTGCGATCAATTTGAACTTTGTTTGATTTATGAAGAGGCAAAGAAGAAGTATACGAAGAGGAATGAGAGAAGGAAGTAAGTTGTGGCAAGAAGAAGCGTTGAAACTTCAAGAAATAGCGAGCGAGCGTTACTCCTGCTGATTTTTACAGTTAGTTATGCATAGATATTTCACAAAATGGAATGAAAAAATGCTTGACGAACGTAAGTGTGATAGCCCATGCTGTCCAGTCAACGATGTTGAATATACGAATCGCCAGCTCGCCGACGTGAGTTCGTTTCAGGACGATTGGTGGGTAGAAATAACATGTGGTGACGATTCCGTGGATGACGTCGGCAATCGCGAGATTGAGCATCAGAATGAAGCTGTAAGTATAGCGTATTCATTTCATTTATTTATTCCTTTACTTAAGCTTTTACAATAATGTTTTCTTGCGACAAAACTTTTCCCGCCCGGTTAGCAGGAGGTGCGGGTTCGAGTCCCGCCTGGCGGTAGAGTTTTGATCGCGACGAAACATCGTTGTAACAGCTTATAACTTCGATATCTCAGGGTCACTTGAGACTTAATAAGAGTGACACAAATCATTTTAGTTTTTAGTTTTTAATTTTGTTTTAGTTTTTTAAAGTTTAGTTTTTTGCTGTTCTGAATACAGTGTATTCCGGAGGCATCTATTGCAGTTTGTTATCTCACGACTGCCTTATGCGGCAGCAATAAATCATTATTTATCTATCTTGTGAAGAAATAAAAATAAAAAGCTTATGTGCGTGTAGCGCAGTCGGGGGAGCTGCCGACTGTCGCGTGCACCCGATACCAAGTTCCTGGTTCGGATCTGCCGCCCAGGCCAACCAAGCCTTCCATCCCTCAAGGGTCGATGATTTGGTACCAGACTTGTCTGGTAAAAATAAAGCGCTGATTCATCGGCTAGCCACCGCAAGTCATTGTATGGCCAAATACGCATTCAAATCCCTCCCCCCCCCACCCTCCACGATATCCTGTAGAAGTAGAATGCGTGGCGCATCTCAAAAGAGATTGGGTAACGCCGTACTTTATCCTTTATCCTAATGCAGTAGTAGTCCACAAAACCTTTAAAGGATAAGGGAAGACAGGATAAAAGTGGCGTATCAAATCACCGATCCCGGAAAGATCAAAGGTTGGGTTGCCTGAGTGCGAAATCCAAAGCAGGAACTTGCAATTTGGTGCACGCGACAGCGGGCGCCTCGTCCTACTGCGCTTCCGCTCGCACCAAACTACCTCGTTTTAAGGATTAGGTAGCATGAGTCCGTCAGTCTCATCAAACCCCGAACACTTACTCCTCGGTCTACTTCATGGCGGTTTCGATCAGGAAGCTCTTGAACATCATTTCTGAAGACGTCCGACGTCTCGATGTAAATAGCTATTTTGAGGCTGCGCTCGGCCTGTTTTGAAGCCGAGCTCACTGGGAGGTCCCGGCCCCTAAAACTAAGGGTTCACAGTATGAAGAGGGCTGTAAAAAGCAGCTGCAAATTTTCGATTCTCCAATGGGTTCCAGGCGCTTCTAGCGATCCATTTGGCTTGCACGTCTTTCGGGAACGGATTGGGCGGATTTTGTCACACTTGCCTCCTTCGCTCAAATTGGATGGAATTTTTAGCCGGAAAGATTAATGGCGGGCACTATGTAGATTGATGGATTTTACTGGTTATGTAGGGCGAAGAATGACAAATATATAGAAGAGGCACATTCATGGACATACATATCGCCGCTGCTCTTGTTCGACCATTTTTGTGAGAATTCATCACTTTCCCAGGGCGAAATGTATGCGACAAAAAACTGGCCGAGAACTGCCAGTGTCTACGTTGTAGAAAACGCTGCGTAGAGGTTTATATCATTTTCATTTTGAACTCGACACTTCCGAACGCAAATAAAAGGGATAAAAGGACAAAGGGCTGCGTTTACTTAGTCCCTTGTGGGATGCGCCACGCATTCTACTTCTACGGCATGTCATGGAGGCGATATGAATGCGTATTTGGCCATACAATGACTTGCGGTAGTCAGCCGATGAACAAGTCAGCGCTTTATCTTTCCCATGCACGTCTGATACCTATTCACAGATCCCGGAGGAATGGAAGGCTCGGTTGGCCTGGGCTGGAAATTCGAACCAAGAACCCGGTATCAGGTGCGCACAGCAGTCGGTATCTCCTCCGACTGCACTACACGCGCCCCAAACGTGCCTAAATTCAAAATATAACAGACACTTTATACCACATGTAAAACAATCTTTTGTTTTACCAAAATTTTTATGAAAAACTCATACACAGATTAATATAAGGAAAGTGTGTGCACTATTTGAATGAACTTAGTATTTCATAGAACTTCTACAAAACAGTGCTTAAGTGATTTTGTGTTCCATCCTAGTCGGAGGGGGCACATGGTATTTTTACACACCATTCCCTCCCTTAAACTCGTCCTCGCCCAAGGGCTCCGCTTGCTGCTTCATGATATTGACGGCTCTTGGGCAGATTCACATGGGTAGCCGTCCCAGCGAGGTAGTGCAGACACAACTGTAACCTTAGGGTTCCCTCCCGACTAGGATAGATCTGAATTATGTGCTCTAAAGTGGTCCGAAAGAAGAATTTGTTCGTGTGAAGAGATCCCGCCGAGCACTTGTCAACAACATTGTAATGCTTATCTGGTTGATGGTGTAAGTGCTGTTTATACCTGACATTATGCTGTGGAGAATGGTGATATTTTTCTTTCATTGTGATTGCCTTTGCTATTTCTAGATCGATACGCATGTAAACCGCAATCAAACTATCATTCCTATATGCAATTCTATCTAGAAAACGAGTGCGTGGCGCAATCTCTCCCTATACCGCTCCAGAAGGATAAACATAAGAATATAGTTTGAGGTCAACTGATAGGAAATTTGCATCTATTCATTTAGTGTGGATATTTTTTAAAGACACTCTAAAAGGTGAACTTTAACACAAACTTCTTTGAAAAAACATAACTTTAACTTTGTCAGATAGTGATCATTTAAGATTTAGATACGCCTGATTTGATTTGCAGAACGTTCGCCATTTTCTAAAGATAATAGGTTTGAAATTAAAAAGTGGCCAATGTAAAGTGAAAGGCGACCAGTATAAAACGAAAAGTTTCCACTTTGAAGCGAAAATGGTATTTATTAGACGAATTTGTGAAGTACTAGTAAAGTTCAAAAAAAGGTGAAAATTTTTTTAAATCCACGTCCATCCACACCATGAAGGTTTTACCTTATACAAGAGTTTTATAGCTGCTAAGGCCTCAGAAATTTAACGTCGTTTTCTTATGCATGAGATGCGTACATAATGCTGTTCTTCCACTTTTATTAATTCGAATGCAGAATTCAAAAATATCTGTACATGTCGCGAATGTGAGCAGCATTGGTAGATGGGAGCGCGCTAGCCAATAATAACCAAACAGAGCACTGCTCGAACACATGCCACCTACGCGACATATACCGGCAAATTATAGACTGCAACGAGGGTATTCAGTAGAATTCAACCCCTTGTGGCCCGGAAAGGGACTTATCTGCAACGTAACATTTCATGCACTATACATATAGGGTATATGTCGCGTAGGTGAGCAGCATTGGTAGGTGGG
Source organism: Heligmosomoides polygyrus bakeri (assembly GCA_947359475.1). Classification (NCBI taxonomy): domain Eukaryota; kingdom Metazoa; phylum Nematoda; class Chromadorea; order Rhabditida; family Heligmosomidae; genus Heligmosomoides; species Heligmosomoides polygyrus. The sequence continues at coordinate 85,886,951 of OX375870.1, forward strand.
AATGCCTAAACCAATCAGATGGCACTGAATGGGCATGCCGTTCAGAGAGGGCGTATTCAGTCGGTACCCTACTATTGGCTGACGCGCTCTCACCTACCAATGCTGCTCACCTGCGCGACATGCATCAAAATATCTCTCCGGTTCGTCGCTGTCGCTTATCTCTCCGAAAATTCGAAAATCTTAACTTTTGAAAGCCTACTAAGGAAATCCCCCGGTTGTACCGATGCCGATATCATTTGCGAAAAGAGATGGTGAAACGTGGCATTTAAGAGTGCACGAATGTTCACAGGAATGTTCTCTAAATTGAAGAAAAACTGGTGGGATACAGCGTCGCCGATTGCTGCCCTAATTCTTTATTTCGTTTACCGAAAAATATCACCCTATGCTTAGTCCAAATCCTGGTCGAGTAAAGTGTTTCAGGACAATCTCCCTCGGGGGGGGGGGTCAAATTTTATCGCTGTTGATTATCTATACTCTCAATAGGCCATTTTTGTTTAGAAAACAGAGTATAGTCAAAGTGCGAGCGCTGAGAAAAATAAGAAATGAATAAAAATAAGATTAGCGATAACGTACGATTACGGTAGAGAGGTCAGAGTTTTATATTTTGCAGATATGCCTGCTACAATTTCTCCGACTCCGGAAAGATTAGAGGCCTTGATTGGCGAGGGCGAGAGCCGAACCTTGAATCGATTCGTTGCACTCGTGACAGGTGGTGCTTCCTCCACCGCACTAACTATTTCCCTTCCTCACACAAGACAAGGAAGGCAGGTATTAGATTTAAACTTCAATATCGCACTATTTTTTACTGAAGACTCCTACTGAAGATGTCGGACCTCATCTGTAAGGATGTTTTCTAAAAATAGTGCAGTAGAAATAATGATATGGCATGCCAAGTTCATATTTGCAAATATTGGGCTAACGTAAGAGTAATATCGAAGATCTGCATAATGCTCTAAACATAACGGTCATCTATTATGTTGATGCACAAATTCCTTCTTGACATTTGCAAATGTCTTCATTCAAGAAGAGTTTTCCTTAACGGGAAAAGAGGTCCTCGATGAAGGAAAGAAATTCCTACAAAGCCATCTGCATCACATAATTCAATTATAATAATAGTTTCTAGTTGATATTATATCTTCGCAACTAATGCTTTCTGTACATAAAATTAAGGGGCGTGTAGCGCAGTCGGAGGAAGTGCCGGCTGTCGCGTGCACCCGATAACAGGTTGTTGGTTCGGATTTCCGGCCCAGACAACTAAGTCTTCCATCCCTCCGGGGTGGGTGAATTGGTGCCAGATTTGCATGGGAAGGATAAAGCGGTGACTTGTTCATCGGCTGGCCACCGCAAATTTTTATAGCCAAATACGCATTCAGAATCGCCTCCACAACACCTCGTAGAAGTAGAATGCGTGGCTCATCCCAAAAGGGATTGAGTAAACGCCGTTTTTTGTCCTTTGTTGTTGTATACCAAATTCGTAGCGTCGCGCTGCTCCTCTCCATATCTTCCTCATACCTCATTCATTGTGTCTGTAGAAAAGTGTCTAAAATTCGAATGTAGGTGTGTGTAGCGCTGTCGAAGAAGGCGACGGCTGTCGCGTGCACCCGACACCAGGTTCTTGGTTCGGAAATCCCACTCAGGCTAACCAAGCCTTCCACCCTGCGGGGTCGGTGAGTCGGTGTAAGACGTGTTTGGGAAGGGTAAGACACTGACTTGTTCATCGGCTAGCAAGTCATTGTATGGCCAAATTTGCATTGTATGGCCAAATTTGCATTCAAATCTCCTCCACGACATCCCCTAGAAGTAGAATGCGTGGCGCCTACAAAAAGTAATGTAATAACGCGGTCCTTTATCCTCTTATCCTTATTCGAATATGAATCTTTTTTGGGGTTCGATTTCGAACGAATATTCGACTTTTTAAAACCATCGATGTGAGAATTCTAACGGATGTTCGAAAATCTATGTAGAAGTGTCGAATATTCGATTATTCGAGTAATTATCCGAATAAATTTTGTTCAGCGCGGCGGAACCCCATCCTGATGGGAGATAATTACACCTAAAGTTCACGTTCTGAATATAGCTCGAGTTCAACACTTTAGACATTTACTGAGCGTTTTTCAATTCATCGGGAAAATCATTCAATGCTGATTCCGAATGTCAAATTTATATTTAAAGCGCTTTCGCCGTCTAAAGACCGAAAGATGCTGCCGGTATTGCACGCTGGCCTATTTTATCCTGGTTTTCTTCATTATTTATTTATTTATTGTTTTTCATTTCAAACTGTTCCACATTTACTTTTACCGATGTAATAAATAGTATAGTATTTCGCCGCTTTTTCCTAGTTTCTGCCCGAAACAGATTAATCAACCCCTTCGGCTCGGAACGGGGGCGAGGCAATGGACGGGACGGACGGACGGATGCCTGAGAGTAAATGAGAAAGAGCGCCTCACGTCCACTTATTCTCATTTGTTCGGCTCGTTGAGTTGAGGAATGCATTTCGCTGCGACGATGATGATGATGAGCTGTGTCAGTGATGAAAATTCCCACCTTACGATTATACGATGGCCGTGTCCGTTCGTCGGAGAAAAAATTGAGCAAAAATACGCAAATAAACAGCTAGCACGTCATAAGAGCTCACCTTGCTCTTCCTAGATATTTGCCGCGAAGTAGAACACAAATGAGAGACGCGTTGCCAAGAATTGCCAAGAATCCGAGTGATTCTAGTCCGGAGAAGATTAGGACGTCGAGCGGATGAACTTCTTGCCCGGTCTCTCCATCTGTTTCCATTAGCTCTAAAATCGAGATCGTCCTTCTTTAAGCGGGGAAAAATCAAGAAATAATCGACACGACGACGACACTAGGAACGAACATGGTGTTCCTGAACAAACACGATGTCTTCTTCGAGTTCTTAACAAGTATTGTTTAGCGGTTTTATTTCGGCTTGCGTTTCGGCGCATTCGCCTTCTTCAGAGCCTCAAACTTGGGTAAATGAACATCGTGATGCTCTTGGATTCATGTCGGCTGATGTGCCAGTAGCATAGAAAAATCGTTACAAATAAATTGAAACCAATAAAAAAGGATAAAGAATAAAGCTGGGCGTAACTCGGCCTCTCGGTTTCCCTGTGGGATGCGCCACGAATTGTGCTTCTGTAAGGTGATGAGGAGGCGATGTGAATGCGTATTTGGTCTCTATAGTGGTTTTCGCCTGCTCACCGATGAAGAATTCAGTGTTTATTCTTTTCATCTTGTTAAAAAAGCAGAGGTAACGATAACCTTAAGTCTACAAAGGCGAGCTTCAGTTTTCGGTAATTTTCAGGCCATTAAAGTGGAGTGTCCAGAAGACATACATTATTTTTACCAAGAGCTCCTACTGTTTGGTTATTTTTTTTTTCGACAATTTTGTATGTCGTTCGAAAGTAAATCTTTTACTCTAATAGGAAGTTTTCTCTGTTTTTTCCATTTCAATTTTGTCGATTTTTAGTGGAATGTTGTTAATGTTAGTGAAGTGGAGAGAAAATGACCTTTCTAAACAGCTCCTCTCCAACATTCCGCTAAAATTTAGCAAAAACCGAAATGGAAAAAAAGCAAAACCAATTTTCTGATAGAACAATACATTATCTTTCGAATAGTTTCTAGCAGAATTTAGAATAAAATGTTCAAAGAACGGCAGGACTTAGTTTCCAACCTAATACATTGGAGATTTACAAGATTATCACTTCAAAAGTTCTTACTTTGAAACATTTTTTTAAATAAGAATTTTTAGACTTTTTAAAAAATTTATTTTCTTTCATCATTCACCTCTAAATTTAAAAATTTCTAAAATCTAAAAATAAATTCTGAAAATCTCTAAAATACAAAAATAAATTAAGTGATAGTTTTTTTTACTTCTTTCATGATAATGTTTTTGAAAAGTTCTTACTTAGTATTTTTAGCTGGTGCGTATAAACAAATAGGAGATTGTCTTTTTTTACTGTATTGCGTAAACATTCACGCTTCATTCATAATTATTTTTAGAAAATTGAATAGACCAGACGGTGTGTTTAAATGCAAATGCATGACAAGCGGAAAATTTTCCACTTTGAAATTGTTTGAAAAAAACGAAGGTATAGGAAAGCGTTCTGTTCAAGCCTGTAGAAAGGGCTCTATGTGCAACTCAGGGACATGTCCCACTATGTCCTACGACGTGTTTTACAGAGCTTATAAATTTATTTTTAGCGATTTATTTTTAGATTTAGAGGTTCAGCTTAATTTTAGCGTTTTTGCTTTGTTTCTAAACTCGCATTCGTTGTGTACGACTTGGACGAATAGATAGGCAAGTCAGTAAATGATCATTGGAGTTTTCTCCTTGATCTTGTATCGTCAGAATAAAGAAGGTGATATGACCATTGCTTCGATAACAAAATGAATGGAAGTGTGGCATATCTGCTCATAAACATGTTCAATCAAAAAATTTTCTACACCTCCCATACTTCGGAGGTCAAACATCAATGCTCTATGAATTCTAGACAAAAATTTTGAAAAAAAAATCCTCAATTTTTTGCCTTACCCCCATTTTCGTTCGGACCCGTTCTTTATTGGCTCGAGTAGACCATTTGGGTGGTCAAGGGAGAGCAATCTGGGTGGTCAAATGTAGCCGACTGCCTTTCCCGATTTTTGAATTCTGTTTCATATGCATTCTTAATCTTCTAAGAAATAAAAGGATAAAGGCCAGTGTTAATTGATCCCTGGTTGGGATGCGCCACGCATCCCACTTCTGCGAGTTATCTCAGACGTGATTTGTATGCGCGTTTGGCTGGTTGAATGGTTTTTGATGGCTAGGTGGTGATTTTAGCGATTTTTCTTTCTATCGTGTTGAAAATTTCCAAGTAGACGCCAAGAGTGTTGTATATTTTTAATCGATTATTTCTGTTTTTTAGTACCGTACAAGTTCAGCATAGTTGAACAGCACTTTTATAACATCTAAGTACTTTTATAACATCTCCATAAACGTTTTAAATATAAGCGGATGCAGATACACATACAGCTGTATAAAAATACCTAACTGATGCTTTTGCCATTAGGATAAGGCTGGCAGTTATGAAAGAAATAGAAGGCGTAGAAAGCAGCTATCTCCGTCCCATTCGATAAAAACATATATTCCAGTATTCGTTATAAAAAATGAATAGAGCAAACCACGAATTTAATAAGCCTAAAAAAACAAAGAGTTTCTACCTGTCACAACTTCGTGTAGCGTTTTCTAAAGCGGCATTTACATTTGGAAGGAATATGCTTTGTTATCTGTTATATGTACATCCACTGGGCTACTTTAGCACGAACCAGGGACAAATGAAGTCGTTCCTGGCTTTTTTGCAAGCTCGTAGACGATCAACGGGACGGGTAATATGTGGTGACGTAGTCAAGAGCAAGTTTAGTAGAACAGCGAGGCAAAATCATGAATAATTCCATAGTTTACCTTTGTTTAAAAAAAATATTTTTTTCAAAAAAGGAGTGAAAGCAAATTTCATTCTACATTTATTGAAGCTTCTTCTGAAAGAGTGAGCAATATCGTGATATTTCAGAAGCCGATCAATCATACGGAAAAAAAATTTGAGGCGGTTTATATTTTGTTAATGCGCGAATGAAATGACCTACTTAAAAATATATTGGAACATTTCCAGGAGTTACCAGCATGCAATGCCGCTCTACGACGACTAGAGTGAAGCCACATCGTAGGATTTTGTTCGCAGCATAATGAAGGTCTGCACTTGTAGAGTATTACCGGCTCTTTCACGTGATGAAGATGCGCAATTAATAGCTTGGACTGGCACCACAACAGGGCTGGCTAGCTATTCTGGCAGTATATGATCCTTGTTGTTGCAAACAGGATTAATTCCACTTGATGACATGCAATAATACGTAAAAGACATGGCGGTTTAGATGACCATCTTCATCCCGACACGCCCAGCACATGCGATGATCGTCAGAATCATGTACGAAATGTATGGTTGTAGGCTGTGACGAGCTCGATGGTGCAACATCCATCAGAATTCACAGAGGGCTGAACCTGACATGCACCTTTTAACGATTCCATTAGTGTGGTGCAGTAGTTCAATCTCAAACTTGGGTAACTAAACCATGCCACGTTATAGGTATTTGAATAGGCGAGGATATATACCATTTTCCGATCAAATTGAAGTAAAATCAGATGAGACGCTTTTCAAATCAAATTCGAACTTTTAAAACCGGCTGGGCACTCATCAAACGGAAGTGAACCCTTTTTTAAGCGAGGTTGGCGTTTTTGCGATCAAAATGAACATCTTCCAAATTAAAATGAATTCCTGTCACTATGCACCATAGATTTCCAAAAACGCTGAGGAACGCAAAAACAATCTTTTTGTTCGAGAAAAATTTAGTGCTCCTTTGTTTAAATTTTTTGAAACCCCAGACAAGCCATTAGTCCCTATAAGTGAGCAAACTGTTCGAAACTTTATAAAATTTTATTTTCCAGGAAGAAAAATGATGTTTAAGGTTTATTATAGAGTACAGAAAGGCAGCAATTTGAACAGAAGAGATCGCGCCATGCATTCGTCTATATCATTGTGGTTTTAGTTTGACTAATGCTGTAAATGCTGCTTACTTGAAACAGTAAAATGATGTGTGTTTTCTTCGGAAAAGTTTTTAACGTATAAGTTTCCAAACGTTTATTTACTTATTGGCAGACAAATTATCAATCGAAAAAGTCGAACTAGTTTTTAGAGTTTTCTTTGTCAGGAAGTTATTTTAATTTTCTTGGAGAATCTATGACTTAATCGGAAAGGAGCTCATTTTGAATTGGAAGATGTTCAGTTTAATTTTAGAAGCATCAGGCTTGCATAGAAGAGTGTCCTATTTGTCGTAAAAATTCTGTAAATACACAAAAGAAAAAAAACATTACATGAGTTATACCTATACCACAGAAGTATTTAGCATGGATGGCGCAGCCCAAATTGAGATTGGTCAAGGTCGCATTTACTACTTTTTTCTACTTGATGACGTTTCTGACTGCTAAAAAATGTTATGCGTTTTCCAGTAGCTGCTATTAGTTATAGAAGTAATCGAGAAGCAAACTTTCTTCGAAGTATAGTATAGTATAGTGTAGTATAAATAAATAAATAAATAAATAAATAAATAAATAAATAAATAAATAAATAAAGCATAAAGTATAAGTGGAGTATGAAGTATAAATATAAATATTCTTTATGCACGATAGAGGAGTAATATAATATTAGGTAAGCGAGCGGCTAGATGAGCGCATGAACCCTTGTTTAGGTTCGCGCTGCAGTACGTGTGGATCGGGTTTTCTGATTTCAATCAAAACACACAGCGCGAAGAAGCTACTAGACGGAGCACAAGAGGGCGACTTCGCCCTACGACGGACGGGATGAGCCTGAAGAAGAATGGGATTTGAGGGTACTACGAGAAGAGAAATGACGGGATTCATCGAGGCTCTTTTCGATAAAAGTTTCCTTAGAAGGAGTGAATGTGCTCCGAAAAGAATCCCTTTTGCATTCGTTCGAATCGGTTTTGTCGTGAAAAACTCTATTCGACAACGTCTTCAGGTAGCCGTTTTTTGTGATCGAGGAAACGAGAATTGATTTCAGGCGTCGTCGCTGGGTTTCTGATGAAAAAAGCGAAGACGAATCTCTATGAAGTGCATGACAATTCTTTATTTTGACTAGTGCCGCTACAACCCAGGCCATAAATCGTCGGCTATGAAGTGACCGATAAAGATTGATGGCCGTGCATATTATGTAGCATTGCTGGTAGGCCTTGGACACGAAACGGCGAGCTGCTCTGAATCAGGTAGAGACGGTATGTATTTACTTTGTTGGATAGAAGTAAGAAGATTCTCCAAGAGCTACGACCTCCAAGCGCTGTTTAGTAATGCGATTTATAGCTTATACGTTCGTTCCCAGAGTCGGCAGTTTTCCATCGTTTTCCCAATTTGGCTGTGTTACACCTTTTTTCTTGCATGTTGTAGTGCAGGTGTCAGAGGAGGTGCCGGCTGTTGCAAGCATTTCGATTCGGGGGCAGACATAACTCCAACGCCGCGCGAACCTCCCTGGCGTCGCGCACGGTGCGCGACGAAATTGGACGAGTTGTCGCGGTCCGGTACTTCCGACGGCTAGAAACGCTTCCTACAGGGACGCGGCACGCCTTTGCCTTATTTCAACGTTTCTTGGAGATGGTATATGAATGTGGTATCAATAGGACGATCAGCGACAGTTTATACAGGAATCCTGGTCATGTGGATGGTTTCCAGCGTCAGTATTTGTCATCTACAACTTCTTCGGTCAATTTTTACTAGCGATTATGGTTATACTACGGAAAAAGGTCACTATCACCCATTCTCGGATCAATTGTCCTGCAGACTTTTGCCTACCACATTCTGAGGAATCTTAAGTTCCTTGCCAGAAATGTGGTCTGGGAGCTTAAACACTGAGAACATTTCGTGCTCCGCGGCTAACTATGCGGCACCGAGCGCACGTCCGCGTTTCAGCGCCGCGACGTCGCGTTGGAGTTAGGTCCTGGAGCCATCTCGATTCAGGGTTCTTGGTTCGGATCTCCCGTCTATGTCAACCAAGCCTCCCATCCTTCCGATGTCGGTGAATTGGTAGCAGACTTGTCCGAAAAGGATGAAGACTGACTTCTCCATCGGCTTGCTACTAGAATTCATTCTGTGTGTGCCAATTTGTCTTTTTACATTCTTTCTGAAGAAATTTAACCAAAAAGGCCGTCTTATAGAGGATAGATAGAGGACGGCGTTGATCAATCCTTTTTAGGGATGTGCAACGCATCCTACTTCTACGGGGTTATTCAACGCGCATCTCCTACTACCACTCCACATTTGTTACTAAATGTTTTTACTAAAGGTAGACTCTATTAATATGAAGGATAAAGGGATGGTTTTTTACCCAATCCTTTTTCGAGATGCGCCACGCATTCTACTTCTACGGGATGTCGTGGAGGCGATCTGAATCGTATTTGGTCTATACAATGTGGTGGTCAGACGGCAAACAAATTGGAGTTTTAATCTTCCCAGACAAATTTGTTATCAATTCGCAGATACTGAACAGATTGAAAGACTGGTGAGCCCGGGCGGAAAATCCGAACCAAGAACCTCGAGTCGGATGCAAGTGACAGCCGGCACCCCCTCCGACTGCGCTCCACGCGCCCAAAAAACCCCAGATACGTAGTATAAAGTTGCCAAACCTTTAAACCTTGAAAAATTAATCTGAAACTCTGAAAGAGAATAAGAAGCAATAAACAGAGGTTTTTTACCTATTTACGTTCTTGCTTCAGTAATCTACAAAGCTTTGGATTCGACGGCAGTTTTAGCGTTTCAACGCAGGTTCACTTCACAGCCTGTGCGTCGTGGTTGTGTTGCAGCGCCATTTAAAAAGCGTTATAATGCTCAGCTCTTGCTAACAAGGTTTGCCACACAGCTAAAAACACGTTATCGAATATCTACGTCACTCTAGGAAAAAACGCGAAGCGGCGCATCTCGGGGAAACCGACAAATGCTGCACATTCTGTGAGGATTCCTTCAGAAAGAGTGCAGTAGTGAAAATTTCATGGCGGTTTTCTGTGTTCAAGTCACACACTTATTAATGTCAAAGGATTTCTGCATAATTCTCAGGGTGATTCTGGCCACAGTTCTGCAGAACTCCGGAAGAAATCCGATTAAAGCGTTCCAGTAACCAGATAGGATAAAGGATAAAAGACGGCGTTATTCAATCCCTTTTGGGATGCACCACGCATTCTACTTCTACGGGATATCGTGGAGGCGATTGGAATGCATGTTTGGCCATACAAAGATTGCGGTGGCTAGCCGATGAACAAGTCAGCGCTCTATCCTTGCCAGACAAGTCTGGTGCCAATTCAACGACCCCGGAGGGGTGGAAGGCTTGGTTGGCCTGGGCGGGAAATCCGAACCAGGAACTTGGTATAGGCTGCACGCGACAGTCGGCCTCCTCATCCGACTGCGCTACACGCGCCCCAGTAAACAGATACCATCGAAGAATATCACAGGAAACAAAATCTATTACAGAAGACAGAAGCTGGTAAGAGGATGTTTAGTTGCGGTCAAAACTCTTGCGCCAGGCGGGACTCGAACCCGGTAAGCAGAAGATGCGGGTTCGAGTCCCGCCTGGCGCAAGAGTTTTGACCGCAACTAAACATCCTCTTAACAGCTTCTATCTTCTGTAACAGCCGCTCTAGGCTTAAGCAGAAATGAAAAACAAAATCTAATGTTTAGAAGAAAGGCTGAATCCAAAAGATATTCCGTTTCCGAAGAATTTCAAAAGATTCGCTGAATTGGACTTGAAGACTTTTACATGTTAGGCCCGTTAAGAATTCAGAATCCTCATTGAATGTATGAAGCATGTCACGATAAAAGGATAGAAGTTGGTGTTAATAAAACTCTACGCGGGATACGCCACACATTTTACTTCGATCCGTCGTGGCACAATATTCCGCAAAAGCAGAATGCGTGGCGAATCCTACAAAGAGATTCTTTAACACCGACCTTTATCCATCTGTATCTTTTACTTGTTACCAGGAAAGTTAGTCGACAAAATATTGCTGAAACTGCGGTTTTCGCAATTGCAGAAAAGCCATTTTTGATTTTGCTCGGATATGTGCCAAAATCAGCGCGAAAATTGTAATATTAGGCCCCGTTTATACTTCCGACGCCACGCGACGCACGATGGGTGTAAGGCCCCCTTTTATACTTCGTCGCGGCGCGACGCGATGGCCCCGCAATGAGGCCAAATTGAGCGATCGCATCGCACAATCAATATGGCCACCATACGTGGCGTCGCGTCGCGCCGCGACGAAGTATAAACGGGGCCTAAAGTGGCCAAATTGATCGATCGCGTCGCTCGATCAATGTGGCCACCATACGCGGCGTCGCGTCGCTCAGCGTCAAAGTATAAACGGGCCCTTAGACAAACTCCTAGCCTCCACTCCCCAAAGTAAATGCTTCGAATAAAACGCAGAAAGAGCCCAAATTATCCATCTGCAGAAGTGGCGTAGGATGCGTTCAGGGAGAAGTCCTGCTATAGTCCAAACGTAAACTATAGAAACTTATCTAGCGATGGCTTCTAAGAAGCCATATCGCATATTACATCGAGATTCGGATTGCAGCGATGAAGTTTAGTCGAGTTTATGACGCAAATTACAAACAGAGTTCTAGCGGCATAGAGAGGGGTACCAATCTGATGGTCTCCAGCATTCTATTCGTAGAAAAACTAAATGAAATGGAACACGACTAGCCCCGAAGTTGATTGCATGTTTGTTTTTTGCTTGCTGCCAAGGTTTGTGCTTGAACGATAAGGCTTAGTGAAATGATGAAACTGAACTAAACCAATAGTGCTTCTCGTGTCCCCTACAGAATCTCCGTAAAAAAAAGATCTGTGAGCAGTTGCAAAAAGGTTAACAGAACCGGTACTATTAGGTTGTCCTGAAATTAAAGCACTGACCTCCAACTTTAGAGTGGTTTTTTGACAAAACTTTATCTTGGATCAGCGCATAATTGTACGCTGTTAAAAGCTGGTTTTGTGCGCTTTCTCACTGTGCTATTCGTTTTTAATATGGATTATATCGCGACAAATTTTGCAGGCTATAGATGGACATGTCAAAGCAGCAATTTCGGCAGATTTAGTTCTATGAGTTCAAGCTCGGTCGTGCTTCGGCGGAGACAACTCGAAACATCAGCCAGGCATGGGATCAAACTATTGACCGTTTGAGAACTTGCGAAACGACTCTGCGCAAGCAAATCAAGTGTTTGGGAACATTTGCCGAAAATTGGAAAGACGAAGAAGTTAGATAAACGGATATCACACGAGTTGAACGACCGTCAAAAAAATCGTCGGTTCGAAAATTCGTCAGCGCTGCTTCTTCGCAACAAGAACGATCCATTTCTCGACCGTATCGTAACTTGTGACGAGAAATGGATCATCTATAATAGCCGGCGACGATCGGCTCAGTGGTTGGACTGCGATGAAGCTCCGCAGCAGTTCCCGAAACCGAAATTTCACCAAAAGAAGATCATGTTAATTGTTTGGTGGTGTGCTTCTGGATTAATTCAGCACAGTTGCTTGAATTCGGGCGAAGCGATGACGGCAGAGAAGTACGTCCAACAGATCGACGAAATGCACGAAGAATTCTGACTTGTGCACCGGGCAGTGGTCAATAGAAAAGGACCGGTCCTTCTTCACGACAGTGCGCGACCATATGTTGCGCATCCGACGGTGCAGAAGTTGAACGAGTTGGGCTACGAAATTCTACCACACTCACATATTCATCGGGCCTTTCGCCAACCGAATACCACTTCTTCAAGCATCTGGATTTGCTCTTGAGCGAGAAATGTTTCAATAACTAAGCCCAGGTGGTAACTGCCTTCGACGAATTCATCCGCTTCAGAACTCAGGACTTCTAGGCAGCATGGATATGTAAGCAAGTATTTCGTTGGCAAAGACGCGTAGGCTCGAATGGTTCTTACTTCGATTAATAAAATTGCGTTTGAACTGAGATATGTCGTTCTAAGTTTAGTTTGTGGTCCAAAATCTGCATTAATTTCCGGACAACCTAATAAAATCAAAGGAGCTCAGTTTACAACGTCGTGTCCGAGAACAACATCAGAATCAAATTCTATTTTTGGCCCTAACTCACGAGAGCTGCGCAGCCCACACCCTCAAGAAGCCCATGAATATTGAAGCACACGTTTGTGCAGACGTGATTGAAGGAGCTTTGAAGGTTGAGAGCGGGCAACGTGGAGAGGCCGACCGAAAAAGATGTGATAAACCAGAGATCTATAGCGACTGCTGAAGCGAACGTATCGAGTGTACATCGTCAAAACGAAGATTCGCGCTCGAAGGCTTATCCTACATAATGTATTAGGTCGTGCCGAAGGTTCCCGTCGTTTTAGTGCCTTGAGTATTCCCGCCAATGTTTCAGCCTTCTACTCCTCGACTTCACATGAGGTTTTGGCAGCATTAGGTGGGGAACAACCTGTAAGTTAAAATGCTTATGAATTACACCAATTTGGACACCTTCAAATCCATCTGGACCCTATTCAGGCTATTTTGGACAGTTTTCACGTCAAATTGGAAACGTTTCGAATCAAACTGGATACTCTTCTAGGCTAGCTTAAAACTTCAATACGGATTTTTCAAAATAGAAATGAATTTCTTTCACATTAAACTAGATACTCCACAAAAAGGTTAAAATATTTTTTTTGTTCTAGAAAATTGGTTGGTACTTAGTAGTAGTTTTAGTATTTTTTGTTGAAGTTTTAATGCATCTGCTCGATAGGTGAACGCATTGTTGGAAGAGCTTCATTTTTGTTTTCAAATTCTCATTTTTTTAGAAAAATAATGGCCTAAAGCTGTTAGAAGGATGTTTTGTTGCGATCAAAACTCTTGCGCCAGGCTAGATTCGAACCCGCACTTTCTGCTTTCCGGGCAGCGATGCTACGCCTTACACCACCAGTGCTACTTGACCGAACTACTCCACTCTCTATTATTGGCTTAAAGCTTCTTCCACGTGCAGGAAGGAGGCCACTTTTTAGCGGCAAAATAAGGTTACACAGTTCCAAAACGCTGTGATTTTAATGGATTGATAGCAAAATTTCTGAAGTTTCATACTTGTAAACGATACAATAAAAACAAAAAGAACACTCCTATTCTCATTTTGATCCCTCACGTAAGAAGCATTTACACTTCCAATCAAACATAAATCGCGACGAGCTTTTCGAGTGCATGGCGGGATTTGGTCTTTTAATGCGCTGGATAATTGATGCCTTGTTGCGGTTTGAAAGAAAAATTATTTTATTATTTTTTTCGAAAATAATAATTTTGATTAATAATTTAATATTATTCATTCGGGCAGCTGAACTAAAAGTTTCAATGAAAGTTATTCTAAATTTGAACAAAAAATTCTAATCATCTTGAAGAGGCTGCAGTTTATCCTGTAAGAAGGTCGCTTCGATTTGGAAGACGTTCGCTTCGATTTTAAAAGTCTTGGGCTAGCTTAGAAGAGTATCCAATTTGATTTTTAAAGTGTCGCTGTCCGGTTAGACACTTTTTACGTCAAATTGGACATTTGAGGTCTAGTGGGATACGAATATTTATAATTTGACATATTTGAGCTGGCAAGGTGAAAATGATTCCTGAGCAAAAAAATTTGAAAATGGATGTTGCGAGTTAAATCCGGATATTTATTGAACCAACCTAATGGAAGAAATGTGACTTACATTAACGTAGGAATGGAAGGAAGGGCTATGATGTGGGTTCGAAAGTTTTTGTTTAGGCTGCCAAAGTTGTCTATGGGTGGCGATATTTCAATATGAATGCAGAGGTTGAAATCCGCCGTTATTTTTGGACCAGCCTAATAGTCAACGTTTAGCTTTTGCAAAAACGGAATCGATAAATATTGTTGGATAATGTTCGGCAGTGGCAATTTCAATAGTGTTTATATCAGAATTTTTTCTCAAGACTGGATGTGCTTATTCTTGATCACTGTATATTAGGAGCAGCTAACAAAAAGGGTCCATTTTTGCCTCAACAAAAAAATGCGGTAACTCTGCTGCGAAGACTGGCCGATAAGCCACTTTCTCAAGGAGAAGCATCCCAAGGGATTCGCCGAGATATTGATGGAGCAACTACAGACCAGTCTGCAGCCGGCCAGTCGTTCTCGTACATTATAGAAATGCTTGGATGGCTTTGCACGAAGTTGCCAAGCTAGAAATAGAACGCAAGAATTAGGAAGCTGATCTCAATATTGGATAGCGCTATTAAGTTACAGGATAAAGGATAAAGGATGGCGTTACTCAATCCCTTTTGGGATGCGCCACGCATTCTTGTTCTACCTATCGTGGAGGCGATTTGAATGCGTATTTGGCCATACAATGGTGGCCAGCCGATGAACAAGTTTGCGCTTCATCCTTCCCAGACAAGCCTCGTACCAATTCACCGGTTGGTTGGTCTGAGCGGGAAATCCTAACCATAAACGTGGTATCGGGTTCACGCGACAGCCGGCACTTCATGCGACTGCGCTACACGTGCCCTTTATTAAGTTACTCAATTTATTAACAGCCTTTTTAAATAGAACAGCAAAGATCAAGTAGAATAATTGACGGTAATTATGTAAGGCAATGGAGCGACGATGTGGCGAAGATGACGCTGAGAATACTGGGGGTCAACTGCAGGTGAACTTGCGGTGATAATGATTCAAGGTGGGGCCCACGTGACGCGAACCTAGCAGTTCAGTGCGGGGGACAAGCTTGCGGCACGAGTTGTATTGTATTCATCTTTACCGGTTTGCTCTATTTTGCTGGGCTCGAGGATTTTTCATAGTTGAATCTGGTCACCTCTTTTTCCTCCTTGCCTCTTTATTTCCATTTTACTTACGTCAGCATTCTGACGAGTTTCGTTGATTTGAGGTGCATACTTACAAATAAATAAATACATAAATAAATGAATAAAACTAGAGGCACTGAGCTACAGACGATGGAATTCTTATTTGATTTGCTTATTGGATAGTACGAGTTAAATTAGAAGTCTTAAGGTACACATAATATAGTTCTTTAGTGATTTTTGTCTTCCTGATACTTTCCGCGCACAGTGCCATTTGGAGGCTTTCTTGTTGGCTAATCAGTAGAGTGGTACCCTGCTCTCCCTCGTTAGGGCGAAGGGCAGCCATGGATAAGGGCATAGGCAAAGGAAAGGATTCCGGGATCGTCACCGAGGAGCATCAGTAATCCCCTCCTTCTAGCGACGCTGTGAGCTCATCGCGGAAAGTACCGATTTGCGGGGTCGATAAGAACCCTGTAGCCTAACATCATATGGTGAGAACATTTGAAATCTTCCTACAAAATTATTTATCAAAATGTGTACATTAAACACCTCTAAAGTTAGAGAAAAACCTGCATTTTAATCAAAGACAACGAGAATCGAGGTAACCTCGCGATGATCACCCTCAAATTTTGCTTCATTTGTTTACGTAGGTTCACGGGGAGAAGCAGGTTGATGCGTGCAGAGTTGTCGTTTGCACAATGTGAAGGTCCCGCAATGAACGTCTATATCATACGAACAACTCAAAGAATTGCGTAAGATTGACAGGATGTAGTGTCCTGAGAGCGGAGTCCAGAACTATAGCTAGTTTTTGCTGAACGCTTTTTCGAAGACCTGAAAAAGAAGTGTAAAGGCGTGTGCGCAACACTCATTAACCTCTTTGACGCCCCATGAGATCTGCCTCGGTGGCACAGTCGGTAGGAGCGCCGCTTTGTAGGAGCACAGCGGCGGGTTTTTCAGTTTGAGTCCGAGTGCTGCCGATATTTTTGCATGTATCAGTTTGTTGTTATTACGCTTTCTCGTGATCACAGGAGTCAATTTTAGACCATCAATGCTTACAACAAACCAAGGCTGTCTATTTGCGCCTTCATATGTGCTAGTTTTTTTAACTATTCATATTTGTACCACTACCATGTCATACCGTACCACGAATGATACCGTAATTGCACACAAACATACTCATATTGAAAGTAGGTAACTGGCATGAAATATACCAGTTACCTACTTTTATATATTATAAAGGGTATAATATATAAAATATACTTTTATTGAAAGTAGGTAACTGGTATAAAATGTTATTCAAAAAGGGTACCACCCGTGACTTTTCTTTTGATTGCAGATTATAAGCCAGACCTACCGACAATTATGCGCTCCGATGTTTCGGCCGTGTTCGTCATACGCGTGGATGGCGGCTGGTCACGTTGATGTCCACCCAGGACCCTTCTCTACACAGATTATTCAACGAAGAGGAAGGGTCATTTCTTGCTAAGGAGAGGTTTGTTCATCACTGGCCTTTCAGTAGATCCTGCCGGTGACACTCGCTTGTGTTTTACTTGTTTCGCAGTTTGTCCCATAGCTGTTGACTAGAAGAGAATTAATAAATATAAGACTTTCAATTTTATAATAAATAAGACTTTTTATTTCCAAAGAAATGATATGATGCAGATATGAATAGTTGAAAAACTGGCACATATGAAGGCGCAAATAGACAACCTTGGTTTGTTGTAAGCATTGATGGTCTAAAATTGACTTCTGCGATCATGAGAAAGTGTAATAACAACAACTTAATACGTGCAAAAATATCGGCAGTACTCGGACTCAAACAGAAAAGCCCGTCGGTGTGCTCTTACGAGGCACCACTCCTACCGACTGCGCCACCGAGGCACATCTGGTGGGGTGTCGTAGAGGTGCTGATGAGTGTTGCGCAAATGTCTTCACACCTCTTTTCAGGTCTTTAAAAAAGCGTTCAGTAAAAACTAACTGTAATTCTGGACTCCGTTCACACGGTCCTACATCCTTTCAAAATAGCATCGCAAAAGTCACCATGAGTTGGGAACCCTTCCTTGTTAGAACCACTAGATGGAAGCCAGTCACCAGTTGGAGAAATTTCCATCACCTATCGGTGATACTAGAATGCTCCTCACTAGCACGTGACCCAGTTGCTCTCCATAAGCGCCCAATTCAGTAAGTGACGACGTGAAAAATTGCGGGGAGCAAGCTGAACATACAAAAGCGCGCGGCAGCCGCGGCGACTGCTGCGGCAAGCGCGACATCTACATAGTATGTGCTGCTACAGTTACGAAATCTAACGCTCCTGTAACTGCATAAACTGCTTTGGATACCCCTGATCAGCTATTTTAGGGTACTTCGATGCACTTAATTAGAGGAAATGATTATTTTGGGTGGGAATTGGATGACCTAATCCAAGCAATAGACAATTGCTGCCATTGTGAAACAATTTTGGGTACTTTCATGACACGAAGCTTCATTTCAAAAGCCACATATCTAGATATAATACAGCATAACGCGGGAGTTTGTTAGAGCTCCGTTTTCCCCATAACAGCCAACCTAGAAGCGATGCGTCATTGGCGATTCATCGCGCGTGCGGCAGAAACCGCCGCGCGCGCGGCGAAAACTTGTATGTCCGTACTACCAGCCAAAAATTGCGAGTCCTCAGGAGCTGACGCGCTTCGCGGCCAATCACAAGATCTTCTACTGTTTCACGTTGGCATAGCATCTAACGCAAAGCGAAGAGATTCTTGACCATTTGGATCGATGAGTTTTCAGCAGACTTTCACGTCATCTACGATTTGTTTTCATATAACTCGCTCAGCTCTCAAGAACTGCCGAATCTCGGCCGTATAAATAGTCAACACCACAACTGGAGAAAGCACTACTCCTTGGGGCATACTACTACTCTTAACAAACATGATAGATGAGAGGCTCGAGTGGCGAATTTAACTTGACAGCTGCTTTCAGCTGTATAGTACACTTTGATCAGTACATACATAACATAATATGTACTAATGAATGGAACCTATCCAATTCAGCTTTTTGGAAAGGTTATTTTGCACTTACTAAACATTTTAAACATCAATCAGTTTTGAGCTATTTCAACAAAGAAAAAGCGCATGAAGTTGCGAATATTTTTGAATTTTTATAAATTCATTGTTAGTGGTCGGAATTTGCGAGATTGAAGAAGCAGTGATGAAAGATGGCCTTTCTGCTGCATGACATCTCATAGGTAGATACAACAGGAATTCGACGACGTTTTGGTGCATTCGCTGACGTTTTGATGCTTCAAATCTTCTTGCCTTAACTGGGGAAACGGTTAGGTTTCCATTACATAGAGGAGCATTGGTAGCTCCAAACACATCTAAAACATCGGACGCTTTTTGAGAACTGAAAATTTTATGCCATTTTTAGTGCCAATAGAGAAGCTTCATTTTCCGGTCATGGCGTTTCAGGGCTTGGACCTTGAACAGAATCCGTCAGAATTCGGTAGAAATTAGGGCACTAGATCAGGACGGAATTCTTTAAAAGAGCAGTAAACAATTGGAATATAAGAATTTTAGTCGGATATACGGAACTACAAAGCGAATGAACTGTAAGAGCTTTCTCAGAGTAAATGGAGGAGTAAGAGCAAAGTCCAAGTAATCTTTAGTTGCTTTGTCGAGAGGTTTATACAGGTCTATTCATGGTGTTTCCTAGGGTCTATCCTAATCGGAGGGATATGCGGTATTTGGTACCTCTGTCGCTTTTCTTGAAACTGTCCTAGAGCTTTAAATAGTGACAGATAACATGATGATGGTTATGCGGACTCAGGGATTGTGGTGTCGTGTCGTATGATGCTCGTCTCAAGTGTCACCTTAGCGCTTCCTCCTCCTCACTAGGATACATCCGTTCCATAATATGACTGGCTATATTTTTAATCAAATAAACAAAGATAGTCACAAAATAGCAACAATTAAAATTGAATAGTATCCTACACGACATTCAGTGGCAGGAATAGAATAAATTTATGTGATGGAACCTTCCACTCCCCCAGAATAGGATAGATTAGTTTCTAATATCGAAGAGAACGCTGATAAATCGTTCTTCCGTATGTTAGAATAAGCAAGAATTTCACTGATCTTATGCATACATATATGAGATGATGCGGCAATTGTAAGATGACGATGCCACGCAGTCCTTTTTTATAGGAGGAATAACGAGCATTTTCTTCAAATGCAATTGTAGTGCGTCATCAAGGATTGAATTTTTGGAAAGAGCTGAAGTAAATATGGATTCCTCGAAACATGAGATCATACGTTATTTTCAGGCTACGCTTCTTGATATTTATTGGTTCGTTGGCTTTATAATTAAAGAATAAAGGATAAAGGACGGCGTTACTCAATCCTTTTTGGGATACGCCACGCACTCTACTTCTACGGGGTGTCGTGGAGGCGAGTTGAATGCGTATTCGTCCATAGAATGACTTGCGGTGGCCAGTCGTTGAAGAAGCCAGCACTTTTTCCTTCCGTGACAAGTCTGGTACCAATTCACCGACCCGGAGGTTAGAAGGCTTGGTTGGCCTGGGCGGGAAATCCGAACCAGGAACCTGGTATCGGGTGCACGCGACAGCCGGCGCCTCCTCCGACTGCGCTACACGCGCTCGGCTTTGTAATTGGCTTTTGTGATAAAGTACGTCAGCTACATATATCCTTGATGACGGCAAAACCTAAAGATGAGGATTCAATTGCGAAACTGCATATTTCTAGAATCTGTGACAGCATTCTTCTGACCTGGTGAGCAAAGAAGTTCCTACACCTCCGCTTCGGAGCGCTAACGGCATAGAAATGGCAGGATTTGAAGCTACGATGGTTATTTCGTGCAGGGTATTTTCCCGACATATCACTCATAAAGTGTTGGTTTTCCGTGTTTTAGAGAAAGTTTTCAGAGGAACCTCCTCGGATGTTAAACATGGCTGTCAACAACAACAATTTGCGAGCCCAACCGCCTATACATTTATATTGCAGACGATTCACAGCTCTTCAGTAGCCATTCTTGTCTTGACCGCCTTCTTTCCCTCGACCTCAAACTTAGGCAATTAAACCTTCATTATTTAGGGATAATAACGACAGTGACTCCTAAAATAATGCAATAGAAGAGTACTAGAGAGAAACAGTAACTGGCTTATACTAGACAATTCTTTCATATGAACGCGGCAATAAAAGGAATGTAAACATTGTAGAACAAAGAGAATAGAAACATAGCTAGCTGAAATGCTTCTAGGAAAACAATTTTACTGATCGGCAAAGTATGCAACAAAAATAGAGGAGGTCTCTAGTCTATCGGCCGATTTTTGTTGCCTGAGAAAGGAAAAGAAAAGAGAAGGAACAGCTAAAAATTCTTCAAGAGACTAGGTCGTTCAAGACGAACCCGATTAGGATTATTTGGATTTTGAAATGAAGAAGGGCGAAAACCTGGAGTCCTACCTAGTACAGACTTTTACTGTATTTGATTTCATGAAAGGCGTCTTCTTACACGTGCTGAATATTGAGATGGTAGGATTCAGGCGTTGGAGTTCTAGTTCGCCCAACGCCGTCTCCAAGCCTGTCTACTCCTTCCGTGCTGTTATCGTTTTGGTTGTCTGAGGAACACTTCTGAGTCGAACTGTAACTGCTTATGGAAGCACGCATAAAATTTGAAAACTTTACACGATTTCAGTAAAATGTCTTCTATTCTGGGCTTCTGAGCGTTTTGAGCCCTAGCAGTCAAAGAATTCACAAAAAGAAAATTCGCTTCAGCCGTGTCTCTCCTCTGGGACTTTATTTCGGCTGGATTTCTCGACTGGACCAAACTTTAGTAAATTTAATTCAATCATTTAGACTTACGAATGGCAGACGAAGACCAGAGGAAGGGATATGGATCTAGAACGATGTCAACGTACTAACTTTCTTGAAAGATAAAATGATTTACCTTGTTATATGGTATGAGTTATCTTTCTGATAGTGAATACTCTATTAAAGGATAAAGGATAAAGGATAAGGACGGCGTTACTCAATCCCTTTTGGGATGCGCCGCGCATTGTACTCCTACGGGATGTCGTGGAGGCGATCTGAATGCGTATTTGGACATACAATGACTTGCGGTGGCCAGCCGATCAACAAGTCAGCGCTTTATCCTTCCCAGATAAGTCTGGTACCAATTCGTCGACCCCGGAGGGATGGAAGGCTTGGTTGGCCTGGGCGGGAAATCCCAACCAGGGACCTATCGGGTGCAAGCGACAGACGGCGCCTTCTCCGACTGCGCTACACGCGCCCGAATACTGTATTACAGTGGAGCTATTTTTGTTACAACGAAGACTAGACTTAGCTGATCGACATACTGTAAGTTTCATATTTTTAACTCAAAGATAAATTATATTAAATATGCATAAGGTATATGAACTATATATACATTGAATTATAAAGCGTGAAGTATAAAAAAATACATAAAGTATAAAATAAAAGTTTTTTTTAACATTTCACGTTTAAAAACATGAAGGTTTGCTGAATTCAAAATAGTAATGTTACACATTCAAAAATGTTATAACACCTTCCTCTTCACTGATGAGCCAAAGTAATAGTAATAACAAAAAAGGTCCATCTAAAAACATGTGGCGAAAGGAACCACTTTGGAGTAGGAAAAATCGTAGTTGTACGTTTTTCGCTTTCACTTTTCTTTATTAATATTTTTAAAACAATGACAATCGTTGATGATCAAGAGAGTCGTGGTCCCTTGGAAGTGGAAATAGGGAGGACCTTGGGTCGGACCTAATCAGAACTTCTTGTGCATTAATCGCTCTCTCATGAAATCGCCCTACATGCGGGGAATATTGAAAGGCTTCTAAGTGCGAAATCCTAAGGCTTCCAAGAGCATTTATCGCGTGATGGCGCTTGTTCGGGAAGACTTCGCAGATGTAGCGGACATGGGGTGCCCGCAGATAGGATTTCATTGCGCATTAGATTTGCAGACGGAGAGGTTTCGTCGTCGTGTCGTCGGGTGTGTGTGTGTCTGCGTGCACTCTTGGTTAGGTTGCTCGAAGCGGTCAAGCGCCTGAAATGGTGATGGAGGGAGAGGAGGTGGGGGGGGGGGGGGGGGAGAAGACGAAGAGTCCAACACGAGAAGAAGAGCGAGAAGCATGCGAACGATGAGAACACTACGAAGCTGCTGCTACTGCCTGCTGCAGCTTGATGGTGGTGGTGATGGTGGTCGACGTTGGCGTAGATAGGATAGCGCCTGCTCCCTACTCCTCCTCCTCCACGTCCCCCCCCCCCCCCCCCCCTGTTCTACGTTGAGGAGGATTGGCCTGGTGGCTGGCATGGGCCGGCCGCATTGGCTTCAACACTGACTAGGTAAATCGGGTTTGTTAGGGGTTGTTGGAGGCTCTGAGCTCACGCTATCCGTTACAAATTCGCCCCCAGCGGCACCGCTCGCTGTTCGGCTCCGAACTCTGGTCTTTTCGCTGTCGAGGAAAATAGCCTGGCCTAATCTGACATGTTTGTCCACAGAGAATAACGTGTTGGTTCTCGAAACGCGCTAGGCAAGACGAGCTCGGCCTCAGATAGTATGGTGGTTAAAGGACGGAGTTACTCAATTCCTTTCGGGATGCGCCACGCATTCTCCTTCTGCGGGATGTCGTGAACGCGATTTGAATGCGAATGCGGCCATACAATGACTTGCGGTGGCCAGCTGATGAACAATTCAGCGCTTTATCGTTCCCAAACAAGTCTGGTACCAAGCCACCATCCGAAGGGATGGAATGCTTGGTTGGCCTGGACGGGAAATTCGATCAGGAACGTGTAATCGGATGCAGGCGACAGAGGGCGCCTCCTCCGACTGCGCTACACGCGTCCTCAGATAATATAAGCCTACCCTAATTTTGGAGCAAAGGAATCATGAGCTATATGGGTAACCGGAGGGGTTTTTCCAAGTCGGAGCGGGCAACACTAGGAATGTAAAACAAACACAAATAGGACAGGTTCCCCCGACTAGAAAACTCTAAAGGAACGTCCTTAACTAGGGTAGCGTCAGTGCATTGTCCTTGTAAGATAGTTTAACATCATTTCCCCTTCGATGTCAGAAGAACTGGATGAAGTGCCCCACCCCACTAGGATAGATCCTGGTGATGTATTGTGCTAGTGCATAATTATTTTCTAAAATTTCCGTTTTTTGAGTTTTCCAAAGAAGCTGGTTCACAAAAGTAATATACACTTTCTTGGATGCGTGTAGCGCAGTCGGATCAAGTCCCAGCTGTCGTGTGCAGCCGATACCGCGTTCTTGGTTCGGATTTCCCGCCAAGGCCAACTAAGCCTTACATCCTTCCGGGGTCGATGAATTGGTACCAAACTTGTATGAGAACGAGACGCTGACTTGTTCGTCGGCTGGTCACCGCAACACATTGTATAGGCCATGTACACATTTCAATCGCCTCCACGACATTCCGTTGAAGTAGAATTCGTGGCGCATCCCAAAAGGGATTGACCAACACTATAATTTATTTTTTATATCGTTTTTTGTACTACCCGTGGCTATCAAAAGCCAAAAGTAGGACTAGTAGTAGAATTTTAAAGGTAGAAGAAATTTTTTTAATTACAGTAGAAGTGTTATAGAATCGCATCTGACACTTTACCGTTGCCCCTCTCGACTAGGATATATCCTCAACTGGCTGTCACACGGATACCAAATCGGCGTTTTAAAAATGAATCTAGACAATTACTACACGTGCCAGACGTCTGTCCGTCTGCCCGTCGGTCTGTCAATCCGTCTGTCCAGCAGCTCAAAGAGAAAGTGGTGTGGGAATGGAATGAGAGGAGATTTTGGGGAGGTATGGGGGAGGAGCAACCAAAAATTACTTACATAGGAATTACGACGGCAACCGTCGAAGAGAAATCGATATCGAACAATTTTATCGATCCGATCGCACAAGTACGACTAATGGTGGAGATGTCTGTTCGTACCCTATATTAATAGTAAAAAGCGAAACCACTTAATTATCTATTTATTATACGTTCTAGGACGTGCTCAAAATCACTAAAAAAAATCCTAAAATTGTTTTTGTGACAATCAGACAATGGACATTAATACCGAATAGAACACGTAAAATATTGAATAAATTGGAAGAGGTGGAGAGAAAGTACGAAGAACAGAATGACCAACTTAGCCTGCAGAAGCAGAATCGGGGGTAAAATCGCTCGATTTCTCTTCCTCTGGTAAAGAACAAACGACTCTAGGCATAGTTTTGCTTAAGCCTGTAGCAGCTGTTACAGAAGATAGAAGTTCTTAGATGGGTGTTTAGTTGCGGTCAAAACTCTTTCGCCAGGCGGGTCTTGAACCCGCACCTTCTTCTTTCCGGGCAGCGATGCTACGCCTTACACCACCAGCGCTGTTTGACCGCACCGAACATCCACGATATCTTCCTATCAGTAATCAAGCTGGTGGTGTAAGGCGTAGTATCGCTGCCCGGGAAGCAGAAGATGCGGGTTCAAGAGAAGGCCAATGAAGAATGAGTAAAACGTTTCATTTATTTATTTATTTATTTACACGAGTACAAGTACAATCGTGCACAAACTGTATAAAAATCACCAAATGGGAAAAACAGATACAATCTACGCATAATATCTAGGTGAAAAAGTGAATGATGGACAAGGTCTACGGTATCAGTAAGTTACGGCTTCAGATGTGATTTCAGAAATTTTTTAAAAGCTTCATAATTCCCAGGAAGATTATGTCTTCTCCGAAGCTCCTCATATGAAGGGAGGGTCCTATGGTCCTATGCAAGAAAAAGAAGCGCCTACAATTTCGCATTGCTCTTCCAGCATCATACCTTTTTGTACCACCACGAGTGTTAGATGCTCTCAACGTCACTAGGTCAGTGAGTTTTATACTGCTTTCATCGTGAGCAATTTTGTGAAAGAGCAATAGGTCATTTCTCCTTCTTCTAAACTCAGGAGTGTCGAGCCCAAATTCACGATTCCTGATTTTACTTGACGGGATTTGTTCATATGCAAACCCCAAACCACGTATCATAAATTTTATGGTGAAGCTGTTCTGAACTCGTTCTATCATATCACTAGCCCTTCGTGTGTAAAGGTTAAAACTGACGTACCGTACTCTAGTATTGGCCTCCCAAAAACCCTATAAGCCTGGAGAAGAATGTAACCGTCATTTGAAGACAAGGCTCTGAATAGATTAAACATGTCTTTCATAGCTTTGTTGGCTACCGTTGCACAGTGCTTATCGAAATTCAGATTACTGGTAACTAGAAATCCAAGATCTTTTATTTCTTCAACTTCATTAAGTGGTGTACTATTAATAGAGTAGTGAGGCACGTTGTCATTTCTAGTACCAATGTGGAGCACTCTAGACTTTTCTTCCGAAAGCGGTAAGCTCCACTCAGAGGACCACTTCTGGACATTATTTATAGCATTCTGTTTTGTAAACATATGCGCAGCAATAATTTTAAAATCATTTTCTAAATGCTCCCATTTTGTTGCTAATAAATATTTGTTTAAAAATGCGTAGTAGTTGTTCACAAAATATTAAAGACAATAACTACACGTCGTTTTGTGTCGTGTCTCAATACAGTCAGACGGATGTAGTGACTAAGGCAGTTTCAGTCAACAATCAGCTGTTAGAATTGAAGGCTAATACATAGCAGTGGAGGCTTCATGAAATAAGGAACTAATTACGAAAAGTCTGATGGGATTTCGGTCACTGCCGTTTCTTGGAAACCAGATCTTAAGGCGGTCGGTGTTAGATGCTTCACTCAAGAAATTTATGAACCTTCTGTGGAGTGCTTAACATCAAGAAAATTTGAGGAAAATTAGGTTGTTGGCCTTGCTTGTTCAGTAACAGCTGCTTAGAGAGCTCAGCTTCTTTTCTAGAGCAGGTGTCGGAAGTGGAAAGGTGGCCGATGTCGTCTGTTAATGAGATCTTACGGAAAACATATAAGAAAATCGAATTAGATGGCAGCTCTTCTGTTTTCTTCTGCGATTTATGAATCATCATAAGCCCCGTCATGGAGGGCATATCCACGAGCGTATCAAAGCAAATAAACAGCGGAAAAATAGACGAACGAATAACGCCACAGAGACCTGAAGCAGTGGGAATGCGCTGGGTGGTCGGGGGTGGTCTGAAGGCGGTGCTCCTCTTCTTTTCTAGAAAAAGAGCGTCTTCCGAAGTTCAGAGAGGCGAACCCGTTTCCATTTGTCTAATCAACTATGCATTAGTACGCCAGGGTGGGGGGGGGGAGGAATGCACTGTTACGCTTGGGAAACGTGGAAACGAAGAACAACAATCAGGGCGGAAAGAGGTAAGAGAACAATGGATAAAGGACGGCGTTACTTAATCCTTTTTGGGATACGCCACGCATTCTACTCCTACGGGATGCCGTGGAGGCGATTTGCGTTTTTGGCCATAGAATGACTTGCGGTGGTGTGCCGGTGAACAGTCGCTTTGTCCCTCACAAAAAAGTGTGGTACCAATTCACCGACGCCGGAGGGATGGAAGGCTTGCTTGGCTCGAGTGAGAAATGCGAACTATGGACCTGATATCGGGTGCATGCGACAGCCGGCACCTACACCGACTGCGCCACACACGCTCAGATGTATTACTTTCATAAAGCCGCTGTCAGGATCGACTCTCTATGAATCACGGCAATGATTCGAGTCGGTTGATTTCTAGGGTGTTGAACTTTGGCCCGAAATTGTTAGAAGCGAGTCCATGGAGACCTCGCTTCGGTGAGTTCTTATTTCTCTGATCCTCAAACTTGGGTAATTAAATCAGAGCCTTCTCCGGAGTCTTAAATTTGTGTCTACTTACCTATTATATAAACTGAGGGGATAAGAGGATGAATTAAAGGATGTGATGTTTGGTCTCCGTTTTGCACGGACCCTTTGACGATGACCAATTATAAAATACTTTTCCTCTCTGTGCTCATCAGTAAGGAATATGTAGGAGTTATTTGTGGTCTAGAAATTGAAGGTATAAGTTGACTGAAAACAGCTTATTGTTGAAGAGTCACTCAAGGTGGTGGAATAATTCGTGAAGACCTTACAAGTAGTAACGTACGACAGCGATGTAACTGAGCAAAGGAGCGACGGAAGGAGTATTTTCCTGAAAAGATTTAAAGGATACGGTAATGAATAAAACTTTTGTAATCGGTCTGTAATTACACTCTTTGGAGAGCATATGTGTGTATAAGGTGCGTGTAACTTTTAACCGTGTGTAAATGAATATAAGGAGGGATAACGGGGGTAGAGGCATGAGTAAGTGAGTAAAGAGCTCTAGCAATAGGTGGTGGTATCTGTATCAAGTGTCTGGCACCAAGTCAAGTCTGACACCAATGCACCGACCCCGGAGGGATGGAAGACTTGGTTTGCCTGGGAGGGAAATCCGAACCGAGAATCTGGTATCGGTCGCACGCGACAGCCGGCGCCTCCTCCGACTGCGCTACACGAGATAAAAGATAAAAGAAAGATAGAGACCATGAGATTGAAAGAGATAAAAAAGAATTTAGAGGCATGGTATATAGGTGAGAAAAATTGACGTCGACACTTACAATATGAAATGGCCAAACTTTCTTAAAAAAACATCTGCTGCTGTACACTGAGGGCATGGGTGACTACAGCGTACCTCAAACCTCATCAGCCATGCTGAAAAAATCTACAAGTCCTCAAATACATTTTTTGAGACTAGAGTCATTTGTTAGTTAATCTACAAGTACACGATTTAGTAAACACGGCCACGACAACACGAATAAAGGCTCGTTAAAATATTCATCTCTGCCGAAATATTCAGCATACAGAAAACCATAGCTAATTAAGATACCTATTTGTTTATTTAGATGCACGTGTAGCGCAGTCCGAGGAGGCACCGACCGGCGCCTGCACCCGATACCAGGTTCCTGGTTAGGATTTTCCGCCTAGGCCAGCCAAGCCTTCCATCCCTCCGAGTTCGGTGAATTGGTACCAGACTTGTCTGAGAAGGGTAAAGTGCAGACTTGTTCATCGACTGGACACCGCAAGTCATTGTGTGGCCAAAATACGCATTCAAATCGCCTCGCATCCCGTAAAAGTCGAGTGCGTGGAGCATCCCAAAAAAGGATTGAATAACGCCGCCCTTTATCCTCTTTATCCTTTATTTGTTTATTTAAGGCGGATTTGTTTATTTAATTGCCTATTTTTGAGGTACAAAGAAAGACCAAAAAACGTGAATTTACAAGCAAAGCAAAAACTCATGAACAATGTTAGTATACGTGGATGAGACCAACAGTCGCATAAAATAGCGCATCATAGGGAACACGTTATGGGACATCGTAGAGAATTCCACGAATTTCAGTGTGAATACGGGAATGGCCTCTGCGAATGAAACATTTTCTAGTTGTTCTTTGTATAAATGTAAAAGATATAGGATAAAGGACGGCGTTACTGAATCCGTTTTCGGATGCGCCACGCATTCTACTTCTACGGGATATCATGGAGGCGAATTGAGTGCGTATTTAGCCATACAATGACTTGCGGTGGCCAGTCTATGAAGACGTAAGTGCTCTATCTTTCCCAGACATATCTGGTACCGATTCACCGACCCGGGAGGGATGGAAGGCTAGGTTGGGCTGGGCGGGAAATCCGAACCAGGGACCTGGTATGGGTGCAGGCGACAGTGGCGCTTCCTCCTACTGCGCTACACGCCCCAGCAGTACATAGTTTATAATCTGCATCTGCACATCTTAAAAGTGATTTTAATAGTGCATCTAGCTAAAAGGGCCCATTGAGCTATTCTGTCACACAGTAGTGAACGAATGTGAACAGTTGTCACACTGACTCGAGCAAATTGTGATGGGTGTCATGACTATTGTTCAAGGTAGCCTTGTAAAACTGGCTTTTTATAAAATATCCTAACTCTGCGGGTGCGCGTAGCGCACTGGGAGGAGGTACACCAGTTTCTTGGTTCAGATTTCTCGCCCAGTCCAACCAAGCCTTCCATCCTTCCAGGGTCGAATGAATTGGCGAATTGGTACCTGACATGTCGGGGAAGGACGAAGCGCTGGCTTATTCATCGGCTGGTCACTGCAAGTCATTGTATGGCCAAATACGCATTCAAATCGAAGTGGATTGCGTGGAACATCCCAAAAAGGAATTGAGTAACGCCGCTCTTTACCACAACGCTGGCTAGGACTTCTTATGTTTTCTCGTGTATTAAATTCCATCTTTCTAACTGGAATGTCCATGAAATTTCTTTTGAAGTTAAGAATAACGTGATGCGGCCACTAATGTATGAACTCTAGTGAATCAGTGCCTTTATGAGTCACTTGCATGTCTCGGGCGCGTTATAGCGCAGTCGGAGGAGGGGTCGACTATAGAGTGCAACCCGATTTGGTGTACCTGGTGATTTCGGGCCAAGCCCTCCGTTCCTGCGAGCGGGTTAGTTGGTGCCATCTACCTGTTGCCATTAGGCCTAGCCACTTGTTGCCGTGGCAATGTGCCAGCGCCTGCTCACGTCATCCGAGCCGTTTTCATTGGTGCTGGTTTTCGTCCCCCAGGGGGGTCCGCAGCTGGGTTCTGCGCTCGAAGAGCGAAACCTCGAACCGAACCAGGCTAGGGAAGGACTTCAGGGTGTGTGCGATCTAAGCTACTCGTGTAGAAACTGCTTTCGTTGTTCAGGGGGAATCCGCAGCCGGGTTCTGCGCTCTCCGCGCTAGGGAAGGGATTTCAGGAGGGGGGGGGGGGCCAAGCTGCTTGTGTGGAAACTGCTTTCGGCGCTCAGGGGGAGTCCGCGGCTGGGTTCTGTGCTCTTCGAGCGCAGAACCAGACTAGGGAACGGACTCCAGGTGGTTGTGGTGCCGAAATGCAGCAACGCACGAGAACCGAATTCCCGACAACCTTATTGGCGTCATTTATCCTTTTGATTCTCGAAGCAACAGCGTATCAAATTTTGTTTGTTAGAGCTCAATGTGATTAGTTTCAATAAAGCGGTAAAGGGATAAATGTCTACGTTAGTCAATCCCTTTGCCGGATGCGCCACGGCATGGCGCAATCTCTTCTTCTACCACTAAAAAATCGCCGCCTTCTGCTCTTTAAAACAACTTTAAACCATTATTTTTCCTAAAAAATGAGATAAAAAAAATTAAACAAAGTGTTGACCTATTGGGCAGGTATGATGAAGCCTCAGAGAAAGTCGTACAAACTTTCCATGAACAAAAACCATTTTAAACTTTTTGCGGAGTCTCCAGTTTAATATGGAAGAAGCTCGCTTTGATTTGGAAGAGGTTAAGTTTGATTTCAGCGCGTTAGGTTATTCAGAAGAGTGTCCAAATAGAACTGAAAAGTGTCTAATTTGACGAGAAAACGGTATACAAATTTTCACGTCGAATTGTACACTTTTCAAATGAAATTG
The DNA here is from genome assembly GCA_947359475.1 of Heligmosomoides polygyrus bakeri. NCBI lineage: Eukaryota > Metazoa > Nematoda > Chromadorea > Rhabditida > Heligmosomidae > Heligmosomoides > Heligmosomoides polygyrus. The sequence goes on from OX375870.1 coordinate 85,917,742, forward strand.
GACACTTTTCAACCTAATTTGAACACTCTTCTGAGCTGGCATTATACTTTCGGAATCAAGCCGAACTCTTCTTCTTTCGAAATGAGCTTTTTCCACATTAAACTAGAGATTCTCCGAAAATGTTAGAATAATTTTTTGTTTTAGGAAAACTTAGAATAACTTTTTTGAATTTTTTTTACTTTAGCTGCCGAATGAGTGAAATAATTTTTTTAAATAAAATTTTTATTTTTTTGAAAAATCATTATATAAATTTTGTTTTAAAGCCCAGCAAGGCAGAAATTATATCTTAAATTAAAAGACTGGATCGCGCCATGCACTCAAAAAGTTTAGCGTAATGTTTATTTGATTGCTAGTGTAAATACGGCTTACATGCAGCAAGAAAGTTAGGATATGTGTATTTTTTTTACAACTTTTGTAAAAATATACATATTTTTTCAGTTGTTTACCGCTTGCAAGTGTGAAACTACACGCAAACAGAGATTTTGCTATCAATCGAATAAAAATCGCGAAGTTTCGGACGGGAGCATGACGCAATCTCTATTTGGCGAAATAAAATGGCCGCCTTCCTGATCTTTAAAATGAAAATTAAAATCATTATTTTTCTTCAAATAATAACATTTTTATAAAATTTCAAACTATAAGTCCTCTTATTGGGAAGTAAATTAAAACTTCAAAGGAAGTTATACTAAAATTTTCCTTAAACAAAAAATTATTTGAACATTTTTGGAGAGCCTCTAGCTTAATGTAGAAAAAGTTCATTTTGATTTGGAAGAGTTTGCTTAGATATGAAAAGTCTTAGGTTAGTAAGGAGAGTGTCCAATTTGACGTGAATAGTGTCGAATTTGGGTTGAAAAAATGTCCAATTTGATTTGAAAAGTGTCCAATTTGGTTCGAAAAATGTCCAATTTGGTTCGAAGAATGTCCAATTTGGTTTGAAAAATGTCCAATTTGATTTGAAAAGTGTTCAATTCAACTTGAAAATGGTATATATATATATATATATATATATATATATATATAGGAGAAACAGGAGAAGGCATGAAGACTGCTGGCAGCAACATGATGGACTAGTACAGCAGGAGCGACCAAGAGACGACGAAACGAAGCCAGTGGCCGGCGGCGAGCTACTGTGACGGAGACCGCTCGCGCCGAATATCTCCACCCCGTCTTCGGAAGGTGTGACGTCAGAGGGCTGTTCCATCGTCTGAATCCAGACGACTACACACCTACTGCAGGCAAAGTGGAGCGCCTTCTCGAAGCCAATCTACACTCCACTTTCTCGAGCAGTCGTCCACACTCACTCGGTTATATAAACACCAGCCGAGTTGGGGCCGGCGCTGATAATCTATATCCCAATTCCCGACGGGGATGCTCCGTCGGTTCCTTCGTATTTTCTCCAGTAACGCACACACCACCACCACCACGGACGGACACCACGACCATCACCACCCGACAAACGTCTCTGCTGCTACTCGCGCCGGCCCGTCCTTTGCGCCGTCTCTGCACTGCCTGCATTCGGTTACAAAATGGATCCAATTCCAGTGGAGTGTTATTGGCTGAACGATGTTCATTAGACTACGGTTGAAAACAGACGAAAAAGGCAATGAGTTCATTCCCGAGAACAACCCGAGCTTGCCTTGCTTGTTTTCTTATAATGTTTGCGTCTGCGATTTCTCTAGAATTAAAGAATAAAGGATAAAGGGATACGTTACTCAATCCCTTTAGGGATACGCCATGCATTCTACTTGTACGGGATGTCGCGGAGGCGACTTAAATGCGTATTTAGCCATACAATGGCATGCGGTGGCCAGCCGATGAACAAGTCAGCGCTCTATCTTTCCCAGACAAATCTTGTCCCAATTTATTGACCCTGGAGGGATGGAAGGCTTGGTTGGCCCGTGCGGGGAATCCGAACCATAAACCTGGTATCGGGTGCACGCGACAGTCGGCACCTCCTCCAACTGCACTACATGCGTCCTACAGAGAAATATGGCGCCAATTCTCACCATTCTCTGGTCAGACCCGGGGCCGGATTCATCAACGACTAACCCGCAGGTATAGGGAGTAGAGATACCCACGATGAAGCCTGCGTCTCCCGACTCTTCCCTTATCTCGACCTGACCCTTATCTTATCTTTACTCCTCATACCCCTCATACCCACGGGCTTAATTGTTGATGAATCCGGCCTCCGGTGGGGATGGGATGACCCGAGAGGAGCCTGATCCAAGAGCTTCGAAGACGTCCTCCTTCGAGTGCGCTGCACGCGCCTATTTCTAGAATTAAATGATTTTAAAAAATAGAAGCATGATAAATTTCTGTATATTAAACAAGGAAATCCATAGAAAAATTAAGTAGAAAAGTGAAAATAAGTCTTAAAGATCGTCGCTTAGATACTTGTTAAAAAGCCCATCTACGTTTGTTCGAAAATTTGTGTTTCCTTTTTGAGAAGACATTAATACATGGCAGAAAATTAATACGGAAGTAGGTTAGAGTAAAATTGCTCCAATGGTTCGCGCGCGATATGTATCAAGGACGTATCAGAAATACGAAATCTGCATTATGAGCAGATTTATTTCATGAACTGCCAGCCGTCAGAATGGCCTCTCGGCCACACTGACGGCTTCTTAACGGCTTCACCGCCATAATAATTTCTCACCATCAATTGTAGATGCCACCTGTGTCATGGTTTCCTCAGAAAGAACACCTTAACTACGTTGATTAGGGAAAGTTAGGAACAATAGAAAAATAAACGACATTCACAAAAAAATCGATAATTTGATCAACATCGATTGCTGGCGATCGATACTTCAAAAACAGTCTTCACAATCGTGTTCAGCGACCTCGATTATCCCCAGGGTTGAAGTTTTGGGCCGCTGTTGATCGCCAATACGTCGTGCCCCCACCACACACACACACACACACACACACACACACACACACACACACACACACACACACACACACACACACACACACACACACACACACACACACACACACACTACTCTATATATAGTAGGTTTATTAGGATCAATTTCTTAATGTAAATCACTGGCGTGAAAAATCAGAGACGCTGTCGCATGGGGCAAGTCGTCGAAAATTAGGTGGGCCGGCCGCGTAATGCGCTTCGCAGACACCCGCTGGACGAGAGCCCTCACCGACTGGATTTCGAGTGGGTCAAGAGAACACCAGGACGCCCACCAACGCATTGATCAGTCTTACGCGTGAAAGCTCTGAGCGAACGATATGACGTTCTGCGTGTCCCTCGAGCGAAGGGGCTCCTTTGGAGCACTCTGGTACGCTACAGGGACGAATGGAGACGCTGCTGGCGCCCGCTTGACCAACTTGATCATCAACGGGACGACAGCTGATACAGGTGAAATGACTGGAGTGGATGATAATGCAGTCTGATAAGGCACCGGCTGTCGCATGCACTCTCTATCGAAGTTCTTGGTTCAGGATCCTCCCGGACCTTCCATCCCCACCGGGTCTAACCAAAGAATGGTGCCACATTTCTCTGTGGGGCTCGGGGTAACGCAGTCGGAGACGGCCCGCACCTCGAATCGAAGTGCCTGGTTTGGGTCCAGCCCAAACCAACCAAAACCTTCATTCCTGTCGGGTCAGAAAATTGGTGCCAGCCATATCTGGCAAGAGAGAAGCACTGAATGGATCATCTGTTGTCCACCATTGGTCGTTCATAGACCAAATAGGCCCTAAAAATCCGTGGAAGTAGATTGCGTGGCGTATTCCAAAGAGAGATTGATTAACAGCGACCTTTATTAATAAAACAATTTACCTAAAAATTACTAAATATAAAACCAATAAAATTAATTAATCAAGTAAAATCAAATATAAAATTGTTAAATATTTCCGACTTTTCCTGGCTCCGAATAAGACGAAACTGCCGAAACGTCAGCCGAAGTAAAGTAACAATCTTGGTCGAATGCTTATCAAGAACACATTACCCTAAACATAGGGATGTGCAGTAAGTAGAGCATAAATACAAGGAGAAAGGGTTAAAGGCGCAATAATCAATCCTCGTTGGCATGCGCCACGCATTCTACTCCTACATGATGTCATGGAGGCAACATGAATGCGCATTTGACCTACAGAACGACATCCGGAGATCAGCCGATGGATAGATGAGCCTTCTTATATACGCAATTCTGACACCAATTCACTAACTCTGAAGGAATAAGAAACGTCGTTGGACTTGACGTGTTCAGCTGTGAACGCGACAGAAGACGTCTTCTTCGACCGCGCTATCAGACGCCATTGTACAGTATAAAGGGTAAAGGATAAAGGACGGCGTTACTCAATCCCTTCTGGGATGCGCCAGCGCATTCTACTTTTACGGGTTGTCGTGGAGGCGACATGAATGCGTATTTGGCCATACAATGACTTGCGGTGGCCAGCCGATGAACAAGTCAGCGCTCTATCCTTCCCAGACAAGTCTGGTACCAATTCACCGACCCCGGAGGGATGGAAGGCTTGGTTGGCCTGGGCGGGAAATCCGAACCAGGGACCTGGTATCGGGTGCATGCGACAGTCGCGCCTCCTCCGACTGCGCTACACGCGCCCTTGTACAGTATAAGACTAATAAATTGTTTGTTTGGTACTTTCCGGCATGAAGCCAGAGCACTATCTGTAGATCCCCTTCTCGGTTGACAACAGCATGGTGGCTTCGTGATTTCCCTCGATAACGCGAAGGACATCTCCTGTAAAGATCGGGAGAAGGGAGTGGGAGTGGTCCCTGCCGGAGAGCGCATGCCAGCTCGCCCTTCAGCGGCGCTATGAGCTCATCCCGGAAAGTAACATTTATTCCTCTATTAGGACCCGTTTCTACTTCGACGCCGAGTGAAGCGACGCCACGTATGGTGGCCATATTGATCGTGCGACGCAATCGATCAATCTGGTCAGTATACGTGGCGTCGCGTCGCTCAGCGTCCGAAGTATAAACGGGGCCTCAAGGATCTATCCTAGTCGGAGGGTGCACCGCTAGAAACGCGAAACAAACACCAACAAAGTGGCCTATAGCGGCTAGAAAATTGCGAGGTAAGGACCTCTGGTAGGCCAGATCAGTATGCCATCTTTGTAAGGGTAGCTCATTTTTAATTTCATCGTCGTTGTCAAAAAATACACTGAAGTTGAAGTGCCCCCACGGGGTTAGATTAGTTTGATCCCATATTTATTCAACCACACACACAACTGCAAACATCAAATAAGGTGAGAAAATAGATAGATAGTATCCATATTTCCCAGAACGAGACAACTAAAAGAGAAAGGGGCATATATGTTATAAAAAGCACATTTGTTTAAGTGCAATTAGTCAACAGCATTATTCACACAATTATTATACAGATTTAACAGCAAGAAAAGTATTGGATGAAAATAGGGAAACCTCATTCCCTACGAGCAACTGCATTTGTGTGTAAGGCATCACAAAATTGAGATTTCGAATGCTAGGTGTTCTCTACCTCTGATAGCAGAAACACAGCTTAACAATTAGATTTTTAAAAAGAGAACTGATTTTGGAATGCTTCAAACTCTGATACTAATTCAATGACCCTGGAAGGATGGAAGGCTTGGTGTTGGTTTGAGCGGGGAATCCGAACCAGAAACCTTGTGCACGCGACAGCCAGAACATCTTCCGACTGCTCTACGCGCACCCAATTCTTCAATATTCGCTGGTAATGATTAGAACTAAAATTTTAAAAATAGAAATCATGGAAGGTACGGTCACCACAACACGCATATCAGTTATTACAAAAAAGTTGCGTTAGTTTGATCAAGACGAGGGATATGCTTGGCGATAAGGAAGACGAATCCAGAATACATTTTCGACCGACTCTGTAAAATTTATAGAGAATAATAACAGAGGCATTGTGAACTATTTCAAAATTATGCAGAGTGGAGAAATAGAGGTTTTTAGGTTATCTGCACCAGTCTCGAAAAGCTGAGGTGCGAAAATGGTTGAAGATAGCTGTCTAAGGATGACAAAAGGGCTACATAACTCCTTGCACGCATTCTGAAAGTATTCTTCTTGAACAGAGACGATGTAATAGATACCAAATAAACGTATGAATGTGTAACGATACAGTGGAGTAGAATGCTGCGGAGATGAAGAAAAAACTTCATTCGGCTTACTCTTCTACGTAGTCGCCGTCGTCGTCCGTTCAGCTTCTGCACATGCAGAAGACACGTGTAGCTGGAGAAATTACTTATTCATGGGCCATTTCAAGTTACACCAATTCCGATGATGAGCAGTTGAGAAAAGAGACGAAGCGCAAGTAAAACAGTCCAATTAACCTTACGAAAACAGCCAAAAAGCTGGCAGTTCATACACGAACCAATGGGGTAAAAAGTACTACGGTGCTTTTCACCAAAGGTCAGCGCTAAATTTAAGTTAATTTTTTCCTTAAATCTGATAAATATAATCGACAGCCGGTTCAGAAGCACTGTAGAAGGCGTGTGGAAAAGGGGTGGCCTGCTGTTTTTTATCAGTGCTGATTCTCATAACAACTCTACCATTTTCACGTCGATTTGGGCACTCTTAATACCAGATTGGACGCTCTTCTAAATAGGCCGAACGCTTTGGGCGTCAAACTGAACATCTCCCAAATAAAAGCGATCTCCTTCCACATTAAACTAGATACTCTCCAAAAAGGTTAGAAAAATTTCTCTTCAAGAAAAAGGCTAGTCAAATTTTTTAAAGTTTTAATTTATTTATCCAATAAGTGAACAAATATTTTGAAATTTTATAAAGTTTTTTTTAGGAAAAGTAACGGTTTAAGGCTTGTTTTAAATGGAAAAGGCCTGCTTTAAATCCCGTTAAATAATTTAAGTGAAAATGCCGGCAAATTCTGTAAATCGGTAGAATCGTTGCACACCCCTGGTTCTCGCCATGCACTTGTATATTCTTCGGTTCTCACAATGTTTAATATTTGGCTATTTATTGCTATTTATTGCGCTCCGGCTCAATCGCTCTTCTTAAGATATGAAAAAAGCTCAGAATTTTTCCCGCTGTTGAGGTTGGTGGTTCAAAGGCATTCTACCTATAATCTAGTTGATAACAATAGCTCCAAGTATGGTAGGAAGAAAATCAACTTCTGCTGCATCCGAGGTGAGTCTCTGTTATTCGGTGCAGAAGAACACAAAAACGAAAGTGGTTAGAAAACGCGCTCATTTCAAGAAGATCTGTCTCGGAGACTCTATTTTTACTAATTTAGGGAGTAGAAAAGGCACATAGAGAGGCTGAATTATACCTTCAAGACAGAAGTGTCATACATATGCTTCAAGAACGTGCATAGAGAGCTTCTTTGATGAAATGATTCTCTTACACGAAAGAAGCTCCAGCGGAGCACATTGTACAACACTTGATGAAACTGAGAAGCAGAAGAAAATTTCTGAACGATCATATAACGCTGAATTAACTTAGGGAGTTGTGCATAGATGGGGTCTGATATGTCGCTTTCTCTTGCTCATGAACCTCACATCACAACGGTTTTTCTGTTTCTCGCATGAAGTCTTTCCCACATGCATTGGATAACATGGGGTAAACCACGCCAGATGTCATACAATCCTTCAACACAACACAGCACAACCCATTAGGGCAATCCAAGCAGCATGAATGACGTGGCGTGTGGAACAAAGCGGACTACAGATACGGATTTGAACCAGCAATTCTTCACTTCACGCTACTGTTATGGAAATCAGCGTTTCTGATTTGTTTTTAGATCTGTGAAACGTAATTCTCGAAGAAAGCGCAATAGAAGCGGCAATTTAAATCAAATCCGGAGTCGTCTTACAGGCCACAGTGCAGCAACTAAGCATGGTAGTCCGAACTACATTAAAGAATTGCCTCAAGAAACATAAAGAAAAAAATTAGGCATTGGTCAATCCTTTTTTGGGATGTGTCACGCATTCCACTCTAAGTGATGCTGCGAAGGCAATTGTGCAAATGCCTTGGCCAATGCTCCTTATTTTCGATTCTCTCCTACTGTGTTTTCTGTAAGACCTTCTGACCTTCTGTAGTATTAGGTTGTAACGAATTAAATGGCATTGGCTCGCGCCATTTTTTGGCCCGTCTTTACGCGTTTGATCAAGAACAAACCGTAACATGTGGCATATCATTTAGAAGCGCAAACTTTGCTCTACCGGAGAGTATCAAATTTTCTATGTAAAAGTGGGGAAACTTTAGAGTTTTATTGACTTTTTTGCAGATGGACAAAAGGGTAATCCGAGGCATTTATTTGTATGAATTCAAGCTGGGCATTACAGCTAAGGAGGCGGACGAGAAGATCAACGCCGCATTCGGTCAAGGATGTTCCACAATTCGGACGGCGTATCGTTGGTATCAGAAGTTCCGGAATGGAGATGAGAGCTTGGAAGAACATGAAGGTCGTGGGAGGCATAGTGATGTTGATGAGGACAAGCTGAGAGATGTGGTAGAGGAGGATCCACACAAAGGTACCAGGGAGATAGCGAAGGTTGTTGGCGTCAGTCACAACACAGCTGCCCGGCATCTGAAGGAAATTGGAAAGACCAAGAAGCTGGAAAGATGGGTGCCTCACGAGCTGTCTGAGGAGCAAAGAAACCGACGATATGAGATCTCGTCCGCACTGCTTCTACGGAACGAAACGGACCCATTCCTTGATCGCATCGTAACCTGTGACGAGAAATGGATAACGTACGACAACAGGCGACGATCGGCACAGTGGGTGGACAGCGATGAGAGCCCCAAGGTTTTTGCGAAGCCGGAATTGCACCAAAAGAAAGTAATGGTGACAGTATGGTGGTGTTCGCTGGGAATTATTCACCACAGCTTCCTCCCTCCCGGTGAATCCATCACGGCAGAGAAGTACTGCATTGAAATTGAAGAAATGATGAAAAAGTTGAAGGATATTCGGCCGGCCTTGGTAAACTGAAGGCGAGTTCTCCTTCTGCACGACAATGCTCGCCCCCATGTAGCACGAATGACGTTGCAGAAATTGAATGAGCTGAGCACTGAAACTCTACCACATCCTCCGTTTTCTCCCGACCTCTCCCCAACAGACTACCATTTCTTCAAGCATCTTGGCGACTTCTTGGTAGGGAAAATATTCAAATACCAACAGGATGCCGAAAGTGCCTTCGAAGATTTCGTCAATTCCAGAACTTCTGATTTTTATGCTACTGGGATAAAAAAGCTTGTGTCACGTTGGCAAAGATGTGTAGAATCAGAAGGTTTTTATTTCGATTCATAAACTTGCCTACAAGCCGAGATATTAACTGTTTAAATTTACAGTGGTTCAGTGCCATTTATTTCGTTACAACCTAATATTATCATAGGTGCTTGTTCAGCTGCTTTAATGTTTTGCATGCTCTCATTTGAAGCAAAGAAGTCGAACGGGTTTCTACAATCCAAGGCAGAATTTTTCGCTAGACGTCGGTTTTGCTGCACCGTCTCGATAACTGCGCCTGGAACCGCACATTTTCTGCCAATGGTTACGGTAGCCCTGCGCAAAGTGACCTAAAATTTCACTTTTTAGCTTCCGAATGGCTTCTACTGTGTCTTTAGGGGAATGAGGAGTAGTCCTGAGAATACTCTTGTAACTCACGTCAACTTTTCTGAGTCGTAGTGGCCGTAGTTCTAGGTCGAAGGAATTAAAGATCTGTCGAATCGGTCACGCTTCAGAAAATGACGGAGGCTAACTGTAGTTGTTTAAGCTACGCTCAGAGTGGTTTGCCAACTGCACAATTTCGGTCCACATTCGATTAAGTTTACGGTGCTGTCCTGAATAGACGTGACGTGTAGAAGTGGAAAGACTTTACACGGTCTAACATCTTGGGGGAACAGATTTGGCTCTAGATTTGCTGCCCAAGTAAAGTATACCCTATATGGTGGACTACATGTACTGCACGTGTACTGGTAACCGGGACATTTTCAACGTAGGGTGCATGGAAACACTAGAATATTCACCTGCAACATCCAGCGACAATTTCGTCGGTCGGTGGTGATTCCGATGAGTCATTCGGTGTTCTATAAAATGACGTCAGTTCTACTCACTGTGCCATCCTCAGCCGGACAATGGCCATTATGATCTCATCTGTTGACAAATGCTGAAACCTTAGAGTCGAAGTGTGGGGCCGCGCCTACAAAAGAGCTCGAACGGACAAAAAAAAGTGTAGAAGCGAAGAAGCCATTGTGATGTGTGTAAAGAACTTCAGGAATCTATGGCTTCATGAAGTGAAACCCGTCTCCTTGCAAATACATGGTTGAGAAATTCGAGAAAGTTTTCAAGAAAATGCTTCGAAGGATTTATTTACCCAAGTTTGAGGATCTGAGAAAGACGAACTCATAGAAACGGGCCCATGGAAGCTTCTAACAATTTCGCACCCCAGGAGTCAACCGACTCGATACTTATAATTGAAGCACGGTTGCTACATAGCAAGCTTGACTAATTTTATAAAATTTCTAATTTTATTTTATTTTATGAAATTTTATAAAAGCTAATTTTCCGGTAAATAGTTTCACACAGATACCGCCACCTATTATTAATGCTTTTTACTCACTTACGCATCCGTCTACACCAGTTATTCCCTCTTATATTAATTTACACACGGTTAAAAGTTACACGTACTTTATAGGTTATCCATGGAGTGTAATTACAGACAGACAGGTTACGGTACTTTTAGTCATCATTGTATCCTTTATTTATTTATTTATTTATTTTGTGGCGCGAAATATCTTGCGATGCAATACATCGCACTCACATGTAACACACATCAGAAATGGCATGACAGCACTAACATATCCAAAGAGAGATTGCTATAAAAAAATTAGGACACACAATTAGATAAAAAGAAGGGATCTAAATTTAGAACTCTTTCAATCGCTGGTCAATGAATTTTTTAAAATCGACCGAGTAGCATCTCAAGCACATTGCCTCTGAGCTGTGATCGGAAAAGTCGAATGGTTCTGTTCGAAAAAAGTTTGACCGGATTTGGCTTTGGCTCCTCGCAATTGGATCGGTGGCTCTTAGGTAACCACATCTTGTTCTGGCCTCAGGTAACACCGAAAAGAAGTCTGATGTTTCTATTTGTACTCTGCCCGTCAGTATTCTGAACATCATCACAAGATCGGATTTTATTCTACTTCTTATGGACGGCGAACCCAATTGAGTATTCGGATTTCACCATCGGGAATGGAGGCATAGTCAATCGCAAAACACCTCAGCATCAGTTTGCGGGCGAAGTTATTTTGGACTCTCTCCACCAGACGTATATCCTTACGTTTGTAAGGGTTGAAAACGGTAGTCCCACTTTAAACGATTGGTGGCTCTTAGGTAACCGAGATCTCTAACTGATGTACATTTTATAAGCCCTTAATAGAACCTTTGCTTTTTCGTTCTAAACATCAGAAAAGGATAATACAAGCCATACCTTTCTTTACGAGCATACTGTAATGGCGATCAAAGTCCAGGCTGCTGTTCATGAGATAACCGAGATCTCTAACTTCGGTCTACCCTTCTCGCAGGGTGGATCCGATAGAATACTTTGTAGTGGCGGTTTTATCCCCAATGACGAAAACCTGAGTTTTTCGGCAGCGCGTCAGGAGGTACACCGCTGTTTTGCGGATCGGAAACTTTTTTTTGCGTGTCAAAGGTTTCGTAAGGCAGCCGTTGGACTCTGTGAAGCCCAGGGGGTTGGGGGTGGGTGAGCAAGGGGGATGAGAGGAAGATCGCACGCCCCCCAGCAGGGGGGCGGGTGTACCTCCTGACCGTCACCCGAGTTTTTCCCACGGCAAGGGGTAGTTCCCAATATTCGGACCACATGCTAATAACATTTATAGCAGTTTGCATGCGATCCGTGTCCATTGGCGACTCTATGTCCTTTTAAATTTTCATATCGTCGGCGTACATTTTACATGTGACTCCAAGGTCTTCGATAATATTGGAAATTTCGAAAGTGTAAATCAGAAATAGGATGGGTCAGAAATAGGATGGGTGAAGAACTTCACCTTGTCGGACACCGCTGCATGCTTCATACACAGGTGAGAAGGCTTTACCTATACGTGCTTGGAAAGTCCTACTATCGAGGAAATCACGTATCCACGATATAACCTTATGATGAATTCCAACAGCTGATGATTTATGCATTAATTTGGAGTGTGAAACCTAATCAAATGCTGTCCGGATATCAAGGAAGATAAGTCCACCTTTTTTTTGTCTTTCCTTGCTCTAGTCCAGTCATTCATCGCTGTAAGAACTGCGGATTCCAGTGGCCTACTCTTCATAAATTCAAATTGGGCGTTCGAAATAACGTTGTGCCTCCATAAATAAGCTACAATACGTTTTTTCGTAATATGCTGAAATGCTCTAGCAAAAATCGAGGTAATGCTAACAGGTCGATAATTTCTAGGGTCATTAAATGGCGCTTTCTTAGCTATAGGTGTAATAAGAGCATGCTTCCAGCGTTGAGGTACTTCTGATCTCATATAACTCAAATTAAAAATGTACTCTAGTGGGACGCCAATAAGAGGTAAAATTCTTTTAATAAAACACAAGTGCTCCGACACGCCTAACGGCGTATCTCGCACTTGCGCGCTTTGCGCAGCCTTGTACTGACCTACGAAAAGCAATATCTCTAGAACATAAAATTCGCCAACATCTAAGTTTTGCTGCGTACATTATCGGCATGAACCCGTTCACTACTTCCCCATAGGAATGCTCACCGGACCGTCCAGTAAGGTCATTGGTTTGTGCTGCTCAGTAATTCTGTCCTCAGTTTGCTCCCATGAATTCAGACCCTTGTTACGTGACGAAGAAAACTTGTCTTCTGAGCCCATACTTTTCTTGCATAACGTAGGGAACCTTCCACTGAATTCAGAAGCTCAGAATAACGCATTTGCCGTTGTGTCAAGCAGGAAGAGGTGTATTTCTGGTTCTCTGTATTAATTCGCCTTACAACTTCCTTCTTGCTGGTTCCCCGTCCTGGGGCCGGATTCATTAACAACTTACAGCAATTTAACAGAAAATTACAGCCGAAACCCTTGATAGCGTGCCTTGTCAAGCGATATGGTGAGCGATGAGTCGCGTTATCTGAGTTTTCCGCAGTGAATTCTCTTTAAAGTTGTGTAAAACGTTGATGAGTCCGACCCCGTGGTTCCACCTCCAGGTCCCTCCTTCCTGGTCGCTCTCCGGGTCCTCCCCCGTCGTGATCTCCCTTACTTCTCTACTTCATAAAGTTGCCCTCTCACACTCATGGCACGACAACGGGGAGCGGAAGCCCATAGCGCAACATCTGTCACATCTCCTAAACCCGCACGCTCTGTCTCCCTTACTGGTCCACTCGTAATGGACCCCCAGCTGGTCCCCTTACTGCTCCCACTTATTTGTAACTCCCTAATGGTCCCTCCTTATTGTCTCCACCCTTCTTGGTGCCACCTCCTAGTTTGCTTCATTGTTGTATGTGTCCTTCCTATTGACTATTGTGTCCCATCCTGGTCCTCCTTCAGATCACTCCTTGCTGGTCGCTCTACTGGCCCCACCCTCGAAGTCCCCTACTACTCTTACTCCTTTAGTGGTCCTCCCATGTTCATGGCACGAAGTCGGCGACACGGGTTTTGAATCAAGACACTCAGAAACGCGCACAGTAATAGCGAACACTTACTCTGAGTCCAGAAGCTAACAAACGCGAGCAGTTGCCGCTGTGTCAAGCAGGAAGAGGCTGCTCTTCCCTCCTGCACAAGAGTCCCACGTTGAATTCTGAAAGCGGCTGCTAGCACGATGCCGGTGATACATCGTTTTAATCCAGATGCTTCTAGCAAGACGTGGAGAGCCGTCTTCTGAATCCAGACGCTCAGAAAGGCGTGCAGTTGCCGTTATGAGAAGCAGGAGGTGGCTGCTCTTCCTCTGCAGCCCCAGCATCCCATGTTGAACTTTGGATTCTACGCTCGCGGCCGCACGATGCCGGAGACACATTTTCATTATCTAGATGCTTCTAGCGCGACGTAGAGAATCTGCCTTTTAAAATCAGAAGCTCAGGAGATCCGCATTCCGAATCCACAGGCTCAGAAGCGTGTGCAGTTGCCGCTGTGTAAAGCTTGAAGAGGCCGCACAGATGGCAGATTCCTGTTCCCCGTATGAATTACCTTACGGCTCCCTTCTTGCTGGTTTCCTGTCCTGGTCCCAATTCCAGGTCCCCTCTTCCAGGTAGATCCATCCCCCCCTCGAAATCTTCCTTACTACTCTACCCCAATTAAGTAGCCCTCGCACGCTCACGGCACGACGACGGCGAGCGAACGCCAATTGCGCGATATCGGTGTCACATCTTCTAAATCCGGTCTTCCTTACTGGTCCCCTCGTAGTGAATCCCCTTGCTGGTCTTCCTTACTACGCCCCCCCCCCCCCTTTATTGGTAACTCTCTACTGGTCCCTCCTTTTTGCCCAAACCCTTCTTGGTACCACCTCCTGGCCTGCTTCATTGTTTTCCTATCGAACCCCCCACCCCCCCCCCCCCCTCTCATCCCGGTGCCTCTTCCAGGTCGCTCCTTCCTGGTCGCTGTCGAAGTCCCCTACTACTCTTACCCCTTTAGTGGTTTTCCTATGCTCATAGCACGAAATCGGCGGCACGGCTTTTGGATCTGGGCGCTCAGAGACGCACGGTAATGTTGTTGTTTTAAACTGTAAAAGGCTGCGCTTCCCCTGCTGCAGCAACGTTCCACGTTCAATAGCAAATTTTGTCCGCGCTGTGGATGATGCGGCGTATCATACTTAAGTGAGATCACTCGACCGCTCTCCATGTGGATGATGTGGCGTATCTCACTTAGGTTAGATCACTCGACGGACAAACTCTTTTATATATAGGTGGTGATAGTAGCACCAAGTCCGGGGTCGTAGACGACGATGAAGGCCAACTGTCAAGCAGTTTAAGGATTTCGTCTCTCTGGAACCACAGCGTGGGCTCCGTTCCAGGATAAGACGGAAAGTTCGTGATCTAGAAATCAAAAGGCGCAGTACCGCTGCCCGGTTTATTGAAAGAGTCATGGAAGATCTGAGCCATGAGATCTGTTTTCAACTCCTCTCGAACTACCGGAGACCCATAATCCGCTACTATTCAGGGTGTCGAGCGTAATTCTTTCCTCGAGTTGACATATCGGCAGATCCTTGCCAAATCACCAGATTCAATGATTTTCTTTTCTACAAAATCAAATACCTTTCTAAAACTTTTTCCGTCCTGTGATTTATCCTATTGTCCTATAGCTCGGCCAGTCCTTGACAAGGTTGTTCTGCACCGCTCTATGCCATACGTTTGCTCGTTGTCTCATCATTCTGATCAAGTACGAAGGTAAATTCATTTGTCCTAGATCTACCACCCCACGTCTTGGGTCGAACTCTTCAATAGAATGTTGT
This sequence comes from Heligmosomoides polygyrus bakeri, assembly GCA_947359475.1. Classification (NCBI taxonomy): domain Eukaryota; kingdom Metazoa; phylum Nematoda; class Chromadorea; order Rhabditida; family Heligmosomidae; genus Heligmosomoides; species Heligmosomoides polygyrus. Next base: position 85,933,137 of record OX375870.1, read on the forward strand.
AAAACTGCTAGAAATATCCTTCAGATTTTTTCGGGATGATACTGCTCCGTTGTTGCGTTATTCATTTAACTGTCGTACGTTACCACAGGAAGCGTCTTCACGAATTCTTCCACCACCTGAGGCCAGATTCATCAACCGCTTGCTGCTGGTGAAAACACCGCCAATCTGATGCTGGTGAATGTCATATCAGGGGTTTGGTGGTATTTTCACCGTTAGAGGGCGGTAAGCGAATGATGAGTCTAGCCACTGCAGTGATTCATCAACGACCAGCTGTTTTCAGGTAACATATACCTTCAATTCTCAAGCGATAGATAACTCCTCTCCTTTTCTTACTGAGGAGTACAGAGAGGAAGAATATCTACCACTATATAATTGATTTGCGGTCGATGACGTTTGAGTGATCTAACTTAAGTGAGATACGCCGCATCATCCACAGCGGGGCGGTCGAGTGATCTAACCTGAGTGAGATACGCCTCATCAGCGCGGGCAAAATTTGCTCTGGAGGAGGCGTCGTGAGGGGGTCGATAGGGGAACAATGAAGTAGGCCAGGAAATGGCACCAAGAAGGGTTTAGGCAATAAGAAGGGACCAGTAGGGAGTTACCAATAAGGGGTGGGGCAGTAAGGAGGATCAGCAAGAGGATCCATTACCAGTAAGGGAGACCGGATTTAGAAAATGTGACACCGATGTCGCGCAATGGGCATTCGCTCGCCGTCGTGGTGTCGCGAGCATGAGAGGGCTACTTAATTGGGGTAGAGCAGTGATGAGGATTTCAATGGGGGGGGGGGGAGGGATCTACCTGGAAGAAAGGACCTGGAGTCGGGACCAGGGCGAGGAACCAACAAGAAGGGAGCTGTAAGGGAATTCATGCGGGGAACAAGGAATCAGTCATATGCATAGCCTCTTCATGCTCGACACAACGGCGACGGCGCGCAGTTCTGAGCTTCTGGATCCAGAAGCTCAGCAGCCTCCTACAACGCGCAACAAGCGCGTTGTAGCTGAATACGTGTTACCGACGTCTGCCGTGAATGTGGGAGGCCCACTAAGGGGGTGGTGGATAAGGGCAGTAAGGGGACCTCCAGAGTGGGCCAGGAGAGCGACCAAGAAGTAAGGAATAACTTGGAGGAGGGCCAGGACGGGGAAACCAGCAAGAAGAGACCAGTAGGGGTCAGCAGTGGAAACAAAGAAGTGGGCCAGGAGTTCCGACCAGGAAGGGGGAGAGACTAAAGAGGGGGAGGGAAGAACAGTAACGGTGGATTAGATTCATTAAGAATCAACAAGTGACTGTGAACCTGGCTTCGGAAGACATATCAACGACATCCGGAAACGCCTGATGTTGAGCATGAGAACGCTTGCGGAAAAGCAACCTGAGGGACAGAAGTATTGTGCAGCACAGTCCAATGACGTTACTGGATGGTCCGGGGAGAATGTCTATGAGGAAGGTACCCAAGTTATGAACGGCTTGATGCCGATAAAGCACGCAGCAGGTCCCAGATGTTAGCGGATTTTAAGTTTTACAAAACTACTTTCCATAGGTACATATCAATTATCAACAAGCGATATGGAAAAATGTTTCTTATTAGATTGTTTCACCACAAGTGCTCCGACACGCCCTTAGCGGCGTGACACGCCGTTGTCGGAGCACTTGTTTTCTATGTTTGGTCATCGTCAGACGGTCCGTGCGAAACGGAGACCAAACCTCACTTCCATTAATTCTTCCTCTTAGCCTCCCAGTTTATTTATTAGGTGATTGAACCCAAGTTTGAAACTCCGAAGAAGACTGTGATTCATTTACCCACGGTTGAGGATATAAGAAAGGCAAACTCACCGTAGTGAGTCAATGGAGGCTTCTTAGAATTTTTGACCAGAGTTCAACACATCATGGGTCAAGCGACTCGACAGCAATATCGTGATTCATCGAGGGTCGATCCGGACAGCTACTTTGATGAATATGATACAGTCTACCTTCAGCAAAGCCATGGAAGAGTGGTCTATGGAGGTGTGCGTTGGGTAAACCTCCTCCTATTGTTTCTCCGAGTGTTCGCTTGGTTAGTACGCCTCAGTGCCTTCAATGCGCTTAATCTGGTTTTCGTCGCATGGTTACTCATCACACCACATGCCTTTGTAAACACTTACTTCATACAAGTTGACAAATACATAGGGGGAACCACTAGTGTACGGGCCGCCATAAAGGCTGACCAAAAGGGTTCTCCGCCTTCGGAATCAAGGTTCCTGGATCGGGTTTCTCGCCTTGGCTAGCCGAGCCTTCCATCCATCTGAGTCGGCGAGTTGGTATAAGACTTGTCTGGTAAGAATTAAGCACTTAATTGTTCATCGGTATGCTACAGCAAGTCATTGAATAGACCAAATATACGCATTAAGCAGCTTACCAAACATTTCGTGAAATTTCGTAGAAGTGGAGTGCGCGGCGTATGCCAAAAAGGATGATTAACGCCGTCGTTTATACTTTTTTTTATAACACTCATTGGTGTACTCCTTCAAAAATTAGGTCATAAGAAGTCGAAATAAAAAAATCCGGCTCATTTATCGCTTGGAATAATAGCTGAAAACTCCCTGTCTACAACCGGTTCACTAAAGAACAATTTTTCAACAAACGTCACCATCAACTTGCAACGACGGTTTTGTTTTATATTTACTTAAATTTTTATATTTATTTAGATTTTTACGAACGAGGGGAACGCTTAAATGGGAGGGCCAGTTAGGCAGTTTTGTCCAGCAGCCCTAGGTCACGCATAGAAGACCCTGGAACTCCAACAGATGCAAAGAAGAGAGAAGTGCGGCAGTTTGAAGACGTTTCGATAGAGGATTCGAAAAAGATCATTCAATCTCCTAGTAGTAGTAGGCAGGCAGGCTAAACCCTGCACTCTACTGGGGGGGGGAGCATAGTGAACGTCACGTGGAACTATGTCTGACTGAGAAGATAAAGCAATTGGGCATCGACTGGCCCTATAATTTGCTGCGCAGACAAAACGCATCCGTGCGGCTATATACGAGCTGAAGAAGTAGGGGTCGTTCGAAGAGACGGGAGATCCAAGGAGATACGTCGTCCATAGCTGTTCATTTGAGTTCGCAAAAACCTATCTACACCGCACCACTATCAAACACTGCCATTTTCGTTGCTTTTTTCGTCATGTCCAAATATTAATTTTCAAACCGAAGATTTTTGCATGAAGGATAAAAGGAAAAAGGACGTTGTTATTCATTCCTTTTTTGGGATGCGCCTTGCATTCTATTAGGGTGGGCCAAAAGTAATTAGACAAATTCAACAAATTTCTTTTATCTCTTTCTAACTCAATTACTGGGGTGGTCTAAATTTTAGGTAGAAATTACAACTCAACGGTGTTGAGGAATGTATTCGCCATTAAGGCCAATGCCAACGATCAGCCATCTTCCTGATCCCATCCTTCCAGAACTGCTTGGGCCTGGTGCTGATCTACTGCTCGTTATGGTTGTCGAGGTCTGCTTGGGTTTTTGTGTCCCTTCCGACCAAGAAGTCCCATAGGCCTAAGAAGTGGTGGTAGTCACATGGAGAGATGTCCGGCGAATACGGTGGGTGAGGCATGTGGACGTAGCCCAGCTGATCAAGCTTATCCGTGGTCACTTTTGCCCGATGGGGTGCGGCGTTGTCGAAGAGGAGGACCTTCCTGAAGCGCTGAGACCGAATAAGTGCGAGTCTCCGGTCGATCTCTTCTATTTCTTTCACCATGGCCTTGGAGTACGTCGTCGTGCTTTTGGAAAACAGCTTCCAGTATACCGGTCCATGGGCGCAGACCCAAAAGCTCAGAAGGTGCTTCTCGCCGTGAACATCCTGCCGAGCGAAGGTCGGTAACAGGTCACCAGGCCTCACCCAGAACACTGCTTTACAGCGTTAAGGTAGAAGACGTACTTCTCATCTTGCGAGACTATTGAGTCCAGGCTTGCCGGGGTTGGGCATTGGACGAGATTTGCGCGATATAGGTCGACTCGTCAGACTGGGGTTTCGGCATGAGACAGACTGGGGTTTTGGCATCCTTCTGGAAAGGGCGAAAGTGCTCACTTCTCAGGTGGCCTTCAGTAAATAGCATACAAGCATACAAATACGAGAAGCGCGAAACTGGACTCCAGTCACGACATATATGGGCACGGCATGGAGAGTCTCATTGCTTTTAGCCCACCTTAATACTTTTACGAGATGTATGAAGGCGATTTGAATGCGCATTTGGCCTTTTGATACCTTATCGTCCTGCTTTGTGATGAACTTTATACGATCCAAGGGTTTCACCGGCTTGTCGTCTTAAAAATTGTACTGTGCAATCGTCCCCAAGTTCGATGTTCTTGAAGCATGGCCATTTTATGCGTAAGTTTTTTTATTCAATCCTCTTTGCATACCAGCATTGATATAAAAGTCTTCATTATGTTGAAATGGCGACTGCAATAAGTTCTACCGAACCTTGTGGTCAAAGACCATTAAAGAAAATGGGTGCTGTGTTTTGCTTGATTGATTGATTGCGAAATTCCCTTTGAAAATTCTACTGCACATTCATTGATTGACTTCCCAATTTTATCCCTACCGCGACTTTTTCGCGATCATAGGACGATTCCTCCGATATTAGAAAAATTTTACTTCGAGTATTGTCAAACATATTATCACCTAATTATTATAAAAGGCAGTCATCTGAAAAACATACATTGTGCTCATCACGTTGTATGTTTCATTTAATTTCCATTTTAGGCTCTTGTACGATGTATATATTTAAGGTGCTCTCTACATATGAAATATATGTCATATGTAGAGCACCTTAAATATATACATTGTACTTGATGTACTTATAATTGGGTTTAATTACCCAAGTTTGAGGTAAATTCAGATTAACGACTCGGTTATGTATATGATGTAAATGTATATGATGCATTTATAGTTGGGTTTAATTACCCAAGTTTGAGGTAAAATCAGATCAACGACTCGGTTATGCGGCTTAATCCCACATCCTTGTTGGTTGTTTTACGGGATGTCGTGGAGGCGATTTGAATGCGTATTTGGTCTGCAGTGGCCTGTCGATGAACAATTCAGTGCTTTTTCTTTTCTAGACAAGTCTGATACTAATTCACCGACTTCAGAGGGATGGAAGGCTCGGTTGGCCTGAGCGGGGAATCTGAATCAGAAATATTGAATCGGCTGCACGTGACACTACCCCTGCGACTGGCCTAAGCCCGATCATATACGGCGGAAGCAGTTACAGAATCTTTGGAGGAAGAAAGTGACTTTAAGCAGAAATTTGCAAATTCAACGAAAAATACATGTTTATGAGTTAAAATTTGAAAATGGCTGACATTTTTAACGGTCTTTTTTTAAACGTTTATTTTACGATGACAAAGGAACAGTTTTTGCCATAAGAGCCGAAGTCATCTATTTATCTATCACTCTGCAGTACAGGAAAAAAAACATTGGTAGAACAGAGAAAGCGCATTATTTCTACATCAGCGAAATACAAGATAAATAATGAAATGGTTTTTGTGTAAGGCCTACAAAAATGTTCATGAGCAATTTCTTAAGCATGAGGCTAGCGATAGGCACGAGGTGAATATAGCCGATGCGGTTCGTTCGTCAGTCGAAGACCAGATTGAGCGACTGCTGATTCTGTCCTTCGGCGTTCTTCACAACACATTTGTATTTAGCCTCGTCTTCTTTTTGTGGTCCATGAATTTCCAGCAAAAATTGGAAGCCATCCTTGTCCTGGAACAGAGCACAGATCACAGTAGATACGTTGCAATTATTATAAAATTTATTATTATTATAACGCTTGATACCTTGTCGTCCTGCTTTGTGATGAACTTTATACGATCCGAGGGTTTCACCGGTTTGTCATCCTGAAAATCGTTTTGTACAATAGTCCCCAAATTCGACATTCTTGAAGCATGGCCATTCTATGAGTTAGCGTTTTTTCAATCCTTTTTGCGCACCAGGATAGGTATAAACGTCTTTATAGTGCAAAAATGTCGACTGTATTCTCTGCCCTGGTAGTCAAATAGGATTGAAGAAAACGGTACTGTGATTTTATAGATTGATTGATTTCGAAATTCACCTTGAAAAACCTAGTGTACGGATTGATTCCGAAATTCATCTAGAAAACTCTAGTACTCCAGAGTACAGCTAGGTGGAGCCATTGGAGCACTCGGCAGCGATAAGGATGAATGGATACGTTGATTCTAGTGTGCCTAGTGTATTGGTTGATTTCTTAATTTTTTCCATGTCGCGACTTTTTTTTAGGACGATTCGTCAGATATTGGAAAAAAAATTTTGCTTCGAGTATTATCAAAAAACTGATTATAATAGAAAACCATCTGGAAAATCCACATTGTACTCACCACACTGTATTTTTCATTTAATTTTCATATTACCTTCGCATACCATGTATTTAAAGTGCTATCACACCACATATATAAAACATCTATACGGAGGGTTCAATTACCCAAGTTTGAGGTAAACCGTGATCAACGACTTTCACCCTTTCACATGAGTAGCTGTAACCGGAAAGCACTCGCTGCAGCAATTGTCTTGTGTTTCTAATTTGTACTAATTTTCAATCGTCGCGCGTCATAGATCGCCTGCATCATATGCCTCTCGTTGTTCAACGTATTGTGGCCGCCAGCAAGGTATCCGTTCATCCCTATCGCGTGCCAGAGTGCTCCAATGGCTCCTCCTATCTCAAGGGACAGGAAGAGATTCAGACCGCCTACTCACGGATTCCATGAACATTTCCAGCTAACACGTTAGTGTGTGCCTTCGCGTTCTTTTAACATCCCGCGGAATTCAGTCGGTGACGATACTCATCCAACGGCTGTCTGGGAAACGGATTACGTTGCCGGCCCACCTAATTTCCGACGACCTAGCTCATGCCATAGATGATACTGAAGATAGCACGTAACGGCTACATTTCTTTACTCCTTCATTAGTCCTCACTGACATAAACATCACTACAGCTTGATCAGCGAGAGAGATAAATAAGAAGATATATATATATATATATATATATATATATCGCGGATGGGCGTGTGTAGCGCAGTCGGAGGAGGCGCGACTGTCGCGTGCACCCGATATCAGGTTTCTGGTTCGGATTTCTCGCCCAGGCCAACCAAGCCTTCCATCCCTCCGGGGTCGGTGAATTGGTACCAGACTTGTCTGGGAAGGATAAAGCGCTGACTTGTTCATCGGCTGGCCACCGCAAGTCATTGTATGGCCAAATACGCATTCATGTCGCCTCCACGACATCCCGTAGAAGTAGAATGCGCTGGCGCATCCCAGAAGAGATTGAGTAACGCCGTCCTCTATCCTTTATCCTTTATATCGCGGAAGGAAAAAGAACTAGAAAAAGATAAGAAGAAGCATGGTAGTGACCTCTTCCACCTCTTTAAAACCGACCTTGAACCATTCGGCTTTCATTTCCAAATGTGATTTTGCTCGGACTTTGATTATGATCACATTTCCATTGTCTCGTTGAACGATATGTGGCTTGTCGTGGAAATCAGGAGCATCTGGAGCAACATGTGGATTGACAATAAAACCTGTGCCTGTGCTGTAAAGAGCGCAGCTCTAATCAATTATTGGACATAAAGTCGCTTACAAAAGTTGTGCAAAGCTAGGCAGTGTGAAAAAGCGAGGATTGAGAGAGATAGTGCTGCATGCCCACTGACTTACTTCCAGCTGTAACTGTGAACGTTGCCGAATTCTCGCCATCGGCTGAGTAGAATATAGCCTTGTACTCTCCAGCGAGTCCTTTATCGAATTCCTAAAGTAGAAGTGTTTGCTTACCATATTATAGGTTTAACCGCTTTAAATTGAACATGAGTTATGCCATTTTCGCTTCGAATTGGACACTTTTCAAATCAAATGGGACACATTTTAAATCAAATTGGACACTCTTAAAAGAGTCTTAGGTGCTAAGCGGAAAAGCTAGCCTAAGACTTTTGAAATCAAAGCGAAATTGAATTTTTTCTACATTAAAGTAGAGGTTTAAAAAAAAGGATAAAATAATTTTTTGTCCAAGGAACGTTTTAGTATAACTTTCTTTGAAGTTTTAACTCACTTATCCAATAAGTGAAGATATTGTTTAAAATTCCACAAAAGTTTTATTTTTTGAGGAAAAACAGTAGTTTAGGATTTGTTTGAAAAAACAGGAACGCGGCTATTTTTACTGCCAAGAAGCCTGCGCCATGCCCTCGTTCGACACGTCGCGATTTTTATTCGATTGATAGCAGAATTTCTGTTTGCGTGGAGTTTGACACCTGTTATCAATACGACAAAAACAACTGTAAAAACACATTTCTTCACTTTGAGGGTTTATGTAATTGGCGTTTACACTATCAAATAAATAAATGTTGTGTCAAACTTTTTGAGTGCATCACGCCATCTAATCTTTTAATGTGCTATTTGCTTGCTCCTGCTTCTGGTTTGTAGTTTATAACATACTTTTTTTTGCAAAAATAAAAATTTCATAAAATTATTACGCTTATTAGGGTAAGTAAAGGTGTCGAAAAAATTATACCAACTTTTCCTCGAACAAGAAATCTTTTTAACTAACTCACTGATTCTCTAATTTAACCTGCCTGAAGGTCGTTTCAACTTGGAATTATTTGCTTTTATTTCAAATGTCTTCAAGCCAGCTAAGGTTTTGGTGGTGAGAAATAGCAAATTTACGAAATGGGGCTCAGTATAATCTTTCTATGAGGAAATTTAATGGTTTTCGGGGTAGCGCAGCTGCAGGAGGCGCCGGGTGTCCTGCATCCGATACCAGGTTTTTGCTTCGGACTTCCCGCTCCAGCCAACAAACCCTTTCATTTCTTCGAAGTAGGTGAATCGATACCAGACTTGTCTGGGAAGGATAAAACATTGGCTTGTGGATCGAATGGTTACCACAGCTCATTGTATAGCCAAGTGCGCATTCAAATCGCCCCCCACGACATCTCGTGGAAGTAGAATGCGTGGCGCATTCCAAAAAAACGCTGATTAACGCCGTTCTTCATCCTTTATCCATATTTATATGTTGGTGTTTATGTTTATATTTTCTGATGTTCTGAAGAGATGTTTGCTGATTGACAATGGATGTCTCATGAGTTTTTCTCACGTCTTAAATAATTCATAATAAATAAGGATAAAGGATAAAGAACGGCGTTATTCAATCTCGCCACGCATTCTACTTCTTGGGATGCGCCACGCATTCTACTTCTACGGGATGTCGTTGAGGCGTGTTGAATGCGTATTTGGCCATACAATGACTTGCGGTGGCCAGCCGATGAACAAGTCAGTGCTCCATCCTCCCCAGACAAGTCTGGTACCAATTCACCGACCCCGGAGGGATGGAAGGTTTGGTTGGCCTGGGCGGGTAATCCGAACTAGGAACCTGGTATCGGGTCTAGGCGACAGCCGGCGCCTTCTCCGACTGCGCTCCACGCGCCCATGCGAGCATTTGTGCAAGTAAGCCAAATATGTGGACATTGTCTGTTCAGCAGGTTAAGACACTGGTCTATTTCTTCTTCTGTTCAGCCGATAAGGAAGAAGTCCTCCCAGAATTATCAATAAACCAAGAGAAGCTGCTACAGCACAATAGTTGCGATTTTGGCCAGAACAACGGTAGCGTTTGTTTATGTTTACGTTTATTGAGGCCAATAGCAAAATAGCAAATCATCAGACGAAAAGCATGACAACTCTATGAATTGATTGTATTGATTTGGTTTCGCTACATCCCATGGAAGTAGGGCACATCCCGAAAGGGACTGATTAACTCCACCTCTTATTCCTTATCTTTTGTGTTAACAATAATGGACTGACTTTTTTTTGCCTGAAAATGCCCACCTTAATTTCACAAATCAGCTTCTTTCTGTTCCCTCCCTCATCCGAATGACTGAACGCGTAGACGCCGTTCTCGGCCAACTCTTTGTCGCCCAGCATCCATTTCGTCTTCGTCACGTCGGCTCCGGTGACCACAACCTACAAACAGAAAACCTCTTCGGTGTGGAGGTGGGTGGGTGGTGGCCGAGGTGGCCGGCCACCTGTGCCATTGTGAAACGTCGGCTTTTGAATAACGCCTGTGCTGGGAGTGAGTGATTAATGAGTTGTTGTTGCAGGGCAGTGTTTATCGCTCTACCTCAAGAAATACGGATCCGTTCTCTGCTGTTCGAATCTTCGGCTCCCCGTAGATGCTGGGCGGTGCCATACCTGAAGCTGGTTAGAATGTTGAGCGGCACTGAACAATGCGCATCGTAATCGCTACATTTGCGAACGGCAATCGAGAAACATCGGTGAAAGTCGCAAAAATGTCGAATTCTATCAATATTGATTGAAATTGATCTTACGACTCTGCGAAACTTTCTTAGCAAAACGACTACATTTCTTAGATTTTTCTTGTTTTTTATTTTTCTTCTTTTTTATTTTTCTTATATTTTTCATTTTCCAAATTTCCTGACAAGCGTGCTTTCAATGTATGCTTTAGAGTCTGACAAATAATTGCAAGAAACTATGTTGGAGATATAGATTGAATGAGATGGTTGACTATTCAAGTACAGGTAGATGTCTTAAAAATACCAAAAAATAGAAGAATTATAGGATGTGTGGGTCTCTGAGTGGGAACGACAACGGGTTGCCGGCAGCGCTCAAGTGGAGAGAAACATCGCAGAAACACTGAAGTGGAATGCGTAGAGCGGACCAAATGTTTGTTAAGGAGACCAGCTCTCATATTGCTCAGTGTTTTAGAGAAGTAAGTAACTATTGGTAGGCGCATGGAGGAGGCGGCGGTTGTCGCGCGCACCTCGAATCAGCGTTCTTGGTTCGGGTTCCGGCTAGGCCTACCATGCCTTCCATCACACCGAGGTCCGTGGTAGAGTTGGTGATAGAGTTGTCTGGGAAAAGTAAAACACTGACTTTTTTATTGGCTGACCAACGTCAGTCATTGCATAGGTGAAATACGTCTTCAAGTTGCCTTCACGACATCCCATAGAAGTAGAATACGTGGCGCTTCCCAGCAGTAACAGATTTACGTGCCCATCTATCCTTTTATAAATCCTTTTATCTATACAAATAAGGTTGACTTAAAAGAGAACCTTCAAAACCTTTATCCTTTATATATAGTAAGACAACAATGACGACTTAAAAACGAAACAACAATTCAGCTTTCCAAATTCATTAAGTGTAGCTATATTCTTCACCACTGGACAAGTGGTAGCGCCGTTGGAGTAGGCGCTAGCTGACACGTGCACCCGAATCCAGGTTCTTGGCTCGAGTTCCGCTCAAAAAAAAACGAGGCCTTTCATCCGTTCTTGGCCGCGGAATTGGTACCAGACTTGTAGTGGAAGGACAAATCTCTGACAGTTGAGCACCGCAAGTGATTTTACTGGCCAAATACGCCTTATAATTACTTCCACGATATCCCTTTCAACTAGAATGTGTGGCGTATCCCTTAAAGATATTGACTAATGCCGTATTTTATTTCCTTTTATTCTTTATGTTCACGTCTTCATGAAAGTTCTTTGCTCGATCTGCGCCTGGTGTGATGGCCACGAAGGCTAAATCGGAGACCGTATGAGATGGGTTGAGCGGTAGCTTCGGTCGAGTACGCGAGCCAACCACACACCGACAGAGTTGTTACCACAGAGTTTAGTTACCCAAGTTTGAGGATAAACTCAACCCATCTCAAACGGTTTCCGATTTAAAGGCATTGCGAAGATAAAACATGCCGTAAATGATTTTTCAATGGAAGATCCTGCATATGTCTCACCAAAATCATCAACTGCCTTTTTACAGTTCAAGTCTCATCTGAAGATAAGTATCAATGCAAGGTGAAACGCAGCCGTCTTTCTTCTCCCAAGGTTTCAAGGAGAAGCCAAGACACATCGGCAGTGGTGAGAGATCCTACGGAATTTGGTTCATTTACTGTAAGTAATAAGGGGGATGCTCCTACATTTTCGAATTTGCTGTTGATATTAAGTCAATGAGGATTCCGCAGATTTAAAATTTTTACTTGTCAGAAGGTTCCTCGCACGGAAAATTGTCCTTGAATCGGCCACATTGAGCAGCATCCTCGTTGCGAAGCTCTAGTAAACTTCATAGGCTGCCATAGATGCCTAGTTCTCGAACTTTTATGGCATGATTTATCTCATCAGTAGTGTTCTTTTTGCAAGATACACGCTCCTTGTGCGCCTCGAGCGAGGAGGATCTCTTGGAGCACTCTGGCACGCGACAGGGACGAATGGAGACTCTGCTGGCGCCCGCTCGAGCAACTCGATGATCATCGGGATGACAGATGATGCGGGTGATTTTTTTTGTCAATTTCAAAACATGCTGAGGCGTCTTTCTATTCTGATTTTGTTGACTGCTTCATTGAAAAATGTTCGCCGAGATCATATAGCGGCACTTCTTTATAGCATGGATGGATTTTACAAAAAGCGAGAATCGCCATGAGAAAGTTTAACGGAGCTCTCAAAAGTGAGAAAAATCGCAAGTATTAGCCAAAAGCATAGCATTTTCAACCTACATTCCATATCCATCTAACTATTGCTAATGGAGAGCACATGGAATCCCCTCTTGTTTACTGTTAGTCGAAGAACAGTTAGGTTTATACAATTTCCTATAGTCTTGCGTTTTACTAAATATTTGTTCATAACGGGAAGTGACAAAAAAGGGCAACTGATTGTTCATTGAATCGAACCATTCGGGTTATTGAACGAAGGGCGGATCTCTCCTAGTCGGGAGGGGAAGGCGGTAAAGTGCCAATTGCTTACGTCATCCTATGCCACGCAACACCATTTTTCCCGATTTAAATGGGAGCAATCGCATGAACGGACAACAGATGAAGCTCTCACGGAAGCGCAAGGGAAAGAATGAAGACGCAAACCTCTATGTGCTCACCCCTCCGATTAGGATAGATCACGAATGGCTTTCACTGTGAAGACAAAAGGATGGACAAAATGTGCAGGGGTAGTTCTGGATGCTGCGTTGACAACGATTAGCAATTTTACCGATTTCCAGTAGCGCAGGCGGAGGAGGCGCCGGCATCCCAAGCTGACGATGAGTCAATGATCAGATCCCACCCAGTCCAAGCAAGCCTTCAACTCTTTCGAGGACCGTGAACTGACAGCAGACTTGCCAAGAAGGACAGACACCGAGTTATGCATCACTTGGCCACCCACCGTTGTTCATTCTTTAAGTAAAGTACGCCTTGAATTAGTTTCCACGACGTCTTGTATAAGCAGAATACGTAGCGCATCATACAAATGGGCGCTCTAATCCCTAGTTTATACTTACGCGACTGCGGGGCGCGGTACGATGGTCGGGGTAGATATCGATCGGGCGCGCGAAAAATCGATATCTATGGCGGTCATGGTGCCGCGCCGCGTGGCGGAGCAAGTATAAACTAGGGCTAACGCAGACCTTTATCCTTTGTCTTCAGAACTTCAATTTTTAGATAATTATCTTAAAATACTAAACGTACTGGACCGAATAGAACTTTGATTCAGTGGTTTCCCCATTGGTAAGAAAGCAGTAATCATTAGTGTCTTCATAGTCAGCAGCAGATTGACCTTTCACCGAATTTATTCGTTAGCATTCAGCGATAAAAATACGTCTGAGAAAAGTTATTTTTTCATACAATTCATTTCGACCTACTCAGGTTGTTGATACTAACGGCTTCAGCTGAAGAGGAAGAGCGGAGGACAACGTCGAAATATGTAGATACCCAAGGATGACGCACGAAAGGAGGATAAACGATAAAGTGCTTCGTTAGTTAACCCTTTTTTGGGATGCGCCACGCATTCTACCTCTATAGGATGTAGTGGAGGCAATTTGGATGAGATTGAAAAAAAGATGAAGACAAAGAAGATGAAATTGTCCTCTGATGTCAAATTAGATGTGCACGCTTAAACACAAGCGTTGTGCTTATGATTCCTCATCGTTTTGCTAGTTTTCGTTATACAGTACAGTAGGGATCTCACGAATAAAAGGTCGGCAACAATATTTTTTACACCTTTCCGTTAGCTGAGTTATTACGGACTTCAAAACGTGTTTTTCTAGTCTCAGACGTTTACAGGACAATTTTTGGCGTAAAATGGAGTAGGGTTTTATGAATGATTTTTCGGCTTAAACCGCCATCTTTAGAGCGTGAAAAAGGCCGAAGGAAAAATAGGCTAAACATACGCTTAGATGCTTAGAACAAAGTTTTGTAAGGGAACGGTTCATATCTTGGACATCTTGGGGCGTTTCGTTAAGTGCAAAACGAAAGCCAAACTAATTCTGGATCTATCCTGGCGGGTGGGAAGGGGGGGGGGGGGGAAGTCCACTCTGACTCTTACACAATGGCGGCAAAACTGAAAGCAGACCAGTTTACAAAGACAATACCGTGAACTGATCTAGAAGAGAATCTTTAATTACCTGGCCGGCCAATGCCACAATGTTTACATTTGGTTCACTTTTCTAGCGATGCCTCCCTCCGACGAGGATAGATCCCTATTTGTTTTTTTTTACAGTTGAAGTTACTATTACAATTATGTCGTTTATTCTTTTATAGCTCGGGGCGCGTGTAGCGCAGTCGGAGGAGGCGCCGACTGTCGCGTGCACCCGATACCAGGTTCCTGGTTCGGATTTCCCGCCCAGGCCAACCAAGCCTTCCACCCCTTTGGGGTCTGTGAATTGGTACCAGACGTGTCTGGGAAGGATAAAGCGCTGGCTTGTTCATCGGCTGGCCACTGCAAGTCATTGGATGGTCAAATACACATTCAACTCGCCTCCACGACATCCCGTAGAAGTAGAATGCGTGGCGCATCCCAAAGGGTATTGAATAACGCCGTCCTTTATCCTTTATCCTTATCCTTATTCTTTTATAGCTCTACTGCTCTGATCGTCTGGCTATGCTTGGCTAGGAGAGGTCTCCTTCCTATCTTTTGTACGTCTAACTGGTTTCAAAATCCAGTAGGGTTGAGGAGACCTCTGGTCACGTGATAACACTTAGGTTTATTTCCTTTCATTCTCCCAAGAAGGAGAACTCGCCGAAACGTAAGCATAATAAACGCTGACGGTGGAATGCCAAGGCGGGAATGCACTCTACCCACTTGTAAATACATATTAGGCTGAGTCATATATTTTGCAACAAAATTTGCCTTCCAGCAAAAAGGTTATACCACAGAAGACAAATGATTGACTTTAATGAAGTAATTGCTGTTATTCTCAATGAGATTCTTCCGCTTTTCATGAACTGAATGGATTACATCTCTGAAGAATTTTGACGGTTTCGACCTGTAGAAGTCGAGTACCACCGCAGTGACCTCATCGGTTTCGGCGAAGCGCCTACCAAAGAGGAAGTGATCCATCGACCGAAGTTGATGGCAGTCAGATGGCGCAATGTCCGGGGTGTATGGTGGTTGCTTGATATTGGTCCAACCAAACTCCTATATTTTTGTTAGCGTCTGAAGTGCCGTAGGCGATCCGCCGTTGCCCTGGTGCAAGAAACATTGGCTCGTATCGACTTCCACTAATTCTTGCTGGATCTAGTCGGGTTGTTGGCAAAAGCGAGCGTCGGGGATAGTTTGACTTCGTGGAGCAGCTCCCTGTGCACTGGACCACTACACATCCTCCAAATGCACAGCAGGACCTTCTTTCGGTGGAGCTCCTGTTTTGACGTCAGAACCCTGGCTCGTTGTGTTCCAGCTATTGCTTTCCGGCTTCACAGTTGTAGTGAAGGATCTCTTTTTCATCGCTGGTAAGGATTCGATCCAGCCCCTCGCTTGATCAGGTGCCGGAGCTCTCGGCAGTCGGAAGCACAGCGATTCACTTGGGTTTCCGTCAACGCATGAGGTACTCACGAAGGCGATTCTGGTGTCCTTCCAATATACTGCAGCCAACGAACAGTGGTTCACCGGGAGGTGTGGAGATCAGCGGTCAGTCCTAGTGTGGTGTGAGAAGAATTCGACTTGATGGATTTGCACAGGCGCCCTTTGTTTAGAGCAGTTGATGTTTCCGGGAGTGGTTAGCCTTTGTTCCCTTCTGGACGGAAAGGAACTTCTTACATCACCTCCAATAATTTATTCGGTTAGCAGTGAACTTGCCGGTGACTTCCTGAATGTGCGTGAGCCCCGTCGCTGGGTTGCTGCCGAACTTGAACTAACTGAAAATGAAGTCACACTCTTTTTCACTTTGAGTGGTCGTCGTTCTACGGAATATAACTTTTCAACAACGGAAGGAAAATTACCGACTCATAACTCAAAATGATCGCTAGGAAACAGGCCTTTAAACAGTATATAATTCTTAAGAGAGTTAACCTTCAATTCCAGAAAAAAAAACAGAAATTTTGCAAAATTTGTGACTCAACTTAATAGTACATGAAGATAAACTCACACAACATAACATATCAAAGTGCTTACTTTATGCCGTCCCGTGAAAACAGCTGGTCCCGTCACCGGGCTATTGAAAAAATTTAGTTATAAAAGCACGAAAAGGCACCAGCGGCTAATCCTGTTCAAATTCCCGCGCTACCGAATGTGTGGGCGTCGACTGATCTACCGTGGGGCGTTACGTAGAGGTGAACCGGGACGAATAGGGTGCATTTTTGCTTATTATTGTTTGCTTTCGTTTTTTTTGTTCTAATGTTTTTTGTTGGATCTTTCCAGGGGATTCCTTCTGTTGGGGCTTCCCAGGCGAGTCGGACACGCCGAGAGAGTGAGGGTAGGGCGCAGTTCAATATGTTAAACAATAAACTTTCCTTGAAGAGGTATAAACATGGTGAGGAAAAGAGTAGAGCAAGTAGAGCAAGGAGAGCATTGTCTGGAGATGCGTTTTCGAGAAATAGAATATATAGCAGATTTCAGGTAACAGCCGAAGGAGAAGACTGACTTCAAAAGTCTCAGAAGTCATGTGAAGCAGCACATAAACAGATTTCTCTAATCAGAGAAGAGAGAAGTGCTGAGATGTGGCGTTGTCGACGCTGTTCAAGGCTGGCTAGCTGGCTGGCTGGCTGACTGGAGAAACGTCGTGGGGGGGGGGGTCGGTCTCCTCCGACCTCCTCAATTCCTCGCGGCGGCGCCTCCTCGAGCAGCAAACGAGCCGTACACCGCAGGTAGAAGAAAAACTGCGTGGTGCCCCCGGCCGACTCTGTGTCTCTCTCTATCTGCCCCTGTGTGTGTGTAAAGTGCCTCGGACTTGATGCTCAGAGTGTCTCGGGTTTCATACTTTATTCCGAGCCCCGTTACACGGTGACGATCAGCGGATGCGCTCGACACCGGCCCCGACGCATTCACATAGTAAACGCTGACATCTCACGATCTCATAAAAACGGCAAGAGGAATTGGGAGGGGGGGGGGAACGAAAGTTGACTTCAAAGCGGCAAGCGCAGCTGTCGCCTGGCTTGAGATTCCATTACTCAGCCTATGCATCCGTTGTTTTTGTTTTCAATAGTATATAGAAGTCCAGTAGCGAGTGCCGATCGCCTGCATTCACTTGACTCAAGTCAATTTGTCGAAAATTAGGTGGGTCAGACGGTTAGTCAGGCATCGACTCGACGCTGAAGCATGCCTACAGAGCATCCGGACGCCCATTGATTGAATTTCTTCGTGTCGTGACCAACTGGGCTACTATGGTGCGCGACATAGATCAAAAAGATTCACTGTAAGGGATTAAGGGCACATGGAAAAGATAGATATTTATTGACCACTTTGTGAGATGTTCCACGCATATATCTTCTGCGGGGTATTGTGGAGTGAAATGAAACGTTAATTTGATCTACAGAATTGTGGAGGACAACTGGCACACAGTCCACATTTTGTGCTGCTCAGACAAGTTTAGTATCAAATCACAAATCCCGTGGAATAGAAGGCTCAATATTACCCATGGTACATGCGACAGCACCTTTTCGAACTGCGCTCCACGCTCCATCTCTACATAAGACTTGCCGAATGGGCTACTTCGTCTATGAGTCCGTCCGTTCGTCCGCGCAATAACAGTGGAAGTTAGACATGAACGCTTCTTAGCAGGTAAAGAGTGTCATTCATCCAATCGACCAGCATCAAAATGTACAATATGTGCGATCTAATTGACGCAAGTTTGATGGAGTTTTATCGTCTTCACAACAGGAAAGCGATCGGGCGAAAAATCAATATCGATCACATCAATATATTGATCTTTCCTGTAGATCACGGTTTGACGTAAAAGCGGCTCGGATTCAACAACGACTGGGCAGGCCTCCCACAAGTGGAAAAGATTGTGAAGAAGTGGGGATCAGTGATCGACTTCAATCGAATTGTGCCTGCAATTGGCCGTTAGGTTTGAAATGATAATTCGCGTATATGATATCATAATAATAGTAATAATATATGATATCAAAAAAGGCCTTGATTTTGCTTCTGCAACATGAGGGGAACAAGGCTGATCCTGATCCACTAATCAAGATCGACCAATGGTAGATTTCTAGCGAATTGCATTTACAGTAGGTCGTTGAGACATGAAATGAGAACTCGCGTATACTCGTGATATCAAAAAGGCTTCGACTATACTTCCATATGGGAATCAAGATAAATGAGCCGATCAATAATAATCGATTGCTGTGGGGGTGGAGGCGAAGCTCCAAGCAGTAGTAAGCAACTACTGGATTTAAAGGTCGTTTTATGCATCCGAATTCGTGAAAACTTTTACTGCTAGTCTTTAAGACTCTTAAAGACTTGGCTTACACTAATAGACTTCGTAGGGTCTTAGGCTGGGAGAATTTTAATTATTTAAAGGCCCAAATCTCCTGTGACATATCACAAAGTACGGTCAGCCTGCTGAACCTGTTGAGATTTGAAGGCTTTGCCGATTTGTTTATATCCTTGGATAAGATTGAACAATAACAATTAATTAACAACACTGTTTTCAAGAAAAGGGACATTTCTCAAATTAAATTGGACATTTTCCAAATCAAAGCGATCGTCTTCCAAATTACGCTAGATACGCTTTAGGGTAGTCAAAATGAATTTCAGTTCCTTTAAATAAAGGATAAACGACAAGGGACCGTGTTAATCAACTTCAACTATAGGTCGTCGAGGCAACTTGAATGCCCATTTGGCCCATACAATGACTGTGTAGCGCTGGCCAGCTGATGGACAAGGTGGTACTCCATACTTGCCAGGCAAGTACGGTATCAATTAGGTCGACCCCGAGGGGCGGAAGGACTTCAGCCAAGAACCTCGACTTCAGGTGCACGAAAAGGTATTTCTAGAATACTATAATTCCCTAGCACGTACACGTGTAGAAATAAGATGTGTCAAAGGTGAGGTCCCTCGAAAAGCGGCCTGAAACCCTAGCCAGTGGTCGTTTAAGTGAGAATATCCTTCGTGATGATGTCGTTGATGCGTGTCGATGACGCAAGCTGTCAGGACGCGGCTGTTGTTCTCCAGTTACTGGGCTTTTCACGCGTGCTACGGCTCTTCAACATAGGTTCGTGTGCAGGCGAATTCCGATAAAAGGTTTGGTGAAAGGGTAAAGAATAGAAATCGATTGGCTTGAATCAGTACCTTTGTACGAGTTCCGGCCGTCAATCCGCGCGAAATTATCAGCTGGAGCGCCAGCTCCATAACATTTTGATCTACACCATTGATTTTTGCCTACCGCCGATTGACAATAAACATAACATTATTATTATTTTGTATTATTATACTATGCACATTATAGTCCTATTACTACACTATTTTGTTGTTATTTGTTTAATATTTATTTTATTATATTTATTTTTATGCTATTATAAACGTATTAACATACGGATGACACAAATGTAATAAACAGATCCACAACAATTAAGAACTACCTACCGAAAAAATCAGTCTTGAAAACCCACTGAAATCGTTGGAAGCAAAAATAAAATGAAAAATCCTGAAATCGTAAAATATTATAAGAATATATGGCTCATTCGCTCGTCTGTTTGTGCGTCAGCGAAAACTTAAATGCCGCAGATCGAACGTCATGCCATCTTAAGATATGTGACGGCCGACAGATTTTCACAATAAATTTAGGAAATTGCTCCAGCATTTAGTGACAACATGAAGAATAGAGGAGACCGAGAATCGGCCCCATTCTCGATTACGCAACGCATTCTGCTTCCGTGGAATATCGCTGAGTTGAGGCTACTTGATTGCGTAATCAACCTGTACAACGACCACGATGATCAGGTGACATTTTATGTACTTTTGTACTAATTCACGAAGGGTCAAAGACCTGGTTGGTCTGGGCGGCGCCCAAACCTGAATCGATTCGGAACGCATGCGATAGTCGATACCTCCCCCGACTGTGCTACACACTCCTGAAGGAGTTCCCGTTTCTGCAAAACCACGAAATCTTCATAAATTACATGTGAACCATTGCCGGTATTGATGTCGCAAGCAGATGTGATAGTCCTCAGCCCTTCGTTTTTCTCAAGACTATCCGCTATTTCAACTAAAAGGCAGGCCTCCTTGATTCAAGACACGATGAAGAATCTAGAAGCATGTGACTATAGACTGTAGAGAGTTCAATGACTCGAAAGATTAGTCTCCGGAAAGCAGACCAGGTCACATCAGCCAGCTATGATGTCTCTAATCAACGGAAGTAACCGAAGAACAGAGCAGTTTAAAGGCAAAACCTAGTCAAGCTTAATTTGTGGCAGATCCTACTGATTCTAGAGAATTACATACTAAAGTTTTGATCATTTCTTGCTCTCAAATTGTTATGTTCGCAAAGCATAACATGAGAAATCGAAAAATTCTGACTTATTTATTTATTTATTTATTTATTTATTTATTGCACCATGTGAGTACACATGTGAAAGAGAATTAAGTAAAACAACAACATAGAAATACTCAAAACAAATCGCTAAAACGGTAATAAAGGCAAACAGAAGGAGAGAAATACATAAAACAGCAGTGGTGGTGAAAGTGTAAAACATGAGATATTAGCAAGAGTAATTAGCAGACGTAGTGGGAGTTGTGGAAACAGCATCAACCAGAATGTAAAAACTTGTTCAAGGTCCTCTTAAAGGAGGAGAGTGTAGGAGCTGGAGGAAAACGCTTGGCCATTTTTACATATTCTGTACCCGCGCGATGTATGAAGAAGTTGGCCCGCACCGAAGCAGTGGCATGAGGTAGATATAGTTTATTTTTAGCACCTCTGGTAATGGAATTTCGCATAGGAAAGAATTTGTTAGGTTCAAGGTGAACGAGTCCGTGTAAGATTTTATATACCATTATTAAGTCAAGCTTCTTCCTGCGCAACATGAGCGACTGCAAACCGAGAATAGCGTTACGCGAACGAGTTATATGTGATTGTAGTGCAACGCTGCTGAACACAGGATCCGTTTAGACTTCTTGAATTCGCAGATTCGAAAAGAGATGCCCGACTTGCCCTAGACGTTTCTTAAAAACAAGGACACGATGCACTTGTTTTCTATAATTTACTTTGTCAGACGCTTTAAACGAATCGAACTAAATTAAAACAGTAGATTATTATTAGGCTGTCCGGAAAGTTTTTAGACTAATGTCAGGGAACAATGTGTAGTTCATAACTTTATTAATAACCACTATCATTCAACAAAATATTCACCATTATGATCGATTACATATTGCCACCTTTCCGGTAGAGAGCGAAGAACTCCGGAGACTTGGACAGCATGAAGTTGTTCACACCACTTTTGACTTCCTCCGATTTGCGAACTTTTTTCCAGCTAAGAAAGACTGCAGCAACCGGAAAACGTGGTAGTCACTGGGTGCATGATCAGCTGAGTACGGCGGATGGAGTACTACTTCAATCCAAGGTTCCTTCAATTTCTTCTGCGTATTCTTTGCTGTGTGAGGTCTGACGTTATCCATGAGAAGAAGAATTTTTCCTCTTCTGGGATTGCGATTACGTAGGATTTCGCTCATTTTCTCCAGATTAGCGCAGAACACGTTCGAGTCTACAATGGAACCGGTAGGAACCAATTCCCAGAATACTAGGCCGTTGATGTCCCACCAGAAAGAAAGCAACTCCTTTTTGTCGTGATCAGGACGTTTCGGCTGTGGTTGAGGCAACTCATCGAAGTCCACCCAGTGCTTGCGACGCACCAAATTGTCGTAGACGCAATACTTTTCATCCATCGTGACGATCGAGTTGATCCAAGCAAATGTGCGGCGACGGTTGAGGAGAGAAGTGCAGGTATCAACACGCTTCCGTTTGTCCTGAGGCGTCAAAGCATGTGGTACGACTCGAGGCAACTTCGCGACTTTGCCAGAAGACCGAAGAACGTCGTGTGCTGTGCACTTAGGAGTATTTGTAAGGTCTGAAAGTTCGCGTACAGAAAGATCAGGTCGAGCACCGCAGGTGGCGAGTACGAGCTGTCTGTTCTGCGTATGTGGTCGACCTGTGCGTCGGGAATCCTCGAGCGATTTGTCACCGTTGTCGAACTTGCGGTACCAATTGAAGCACGTCGCCCGAGAGGGGGCTTGGGCCTAGGAAGGAAGCGATGGGCCTCGTTCGCGGATCGGCCGGAGCGGTACTGTAGAAGGAGAGCTGGTCGGTAGAGCATCTTCTTGTCGTCCATTGCGAAGGCGCCACTGGGAAAAGGAGACGATATGTCGCACGTGCTGCTGTTAGCTACATATACAGGACGTGAAACACAAATTTTCCAAGTCCGGCCCTCTCACAACTTCAGCCGGCAAAGATACGTTGTTTTGAATCTTACCATGCAATTAGTCTAAAAACTTTCCGGACAACCTAATATTATTTACAGAAATTTGAACGCGTTCCGAGAGGATGATGAAACATGGAAACGGTATATCTCTCGTAGAGGAAACAATAGTGATCTCCCTGTGTGTTTTAATCACGTCATTAAATGCCAAGCCCAAAATTATGTACAATGGCAGCTTCATCGGTGGAACTCGATAGTGCTCTAAAGATAGTTGCAGTGGGGGAAGAAGTGTAATGGAGGGAATGCCGGTCGTTTATCACCGGCAGCAAAGCAGTGGAGGATTTCGAAACCGTGTGCACACATTAAAGTTGAGTGTAAAGTAGTAAAACTGCAGATGGTTCAGGCATGACTGAGCTCCCAGAGGATGGTTTAAGCGAGTGTTCAATTGCGTGCATCTCGACGGTGGCAGTTGAGCGCTAAAACGTCGACTTCCATGTCTATGGAGGCTCGTCGATTGCCTACGCTGGATTGGTGAGCCAGAAGATCGAGGACACATTTCGAGCAAAATCAATGTGCAATCACTTCTTGTAAGAGTGGGTAAGCCTAAGTTATGAGGCGCGTCGTGACGCAGCCGGAGGATGCATGGGGTGACGAGTGCAACGCATTCTATGCTCCTGGTTCGGATTTTCCGCTCAGGCCAACAAGGCTTTTCATCCTTCTGGGCTCGTTTTAAAGATCAAAACACTGAAATGTTCATCGAATGACCATCGCAAGTCACTGCATGGGCCATTTACGCACTAACACGATGACGAGAGCGATTTTCGCATGTCCGGCCCGTGGGTCGAAACAACCGCCCAAACTTCGTCTAACCAGTTGATGGGAAGGAAGACCTGAACCTGAATCAGCCAGCTGGATCAAAAACAATACTCTTTTCTTTAAGTCAGGAGGTTCCAGAGTAGAGGGTATTTTCCTGAACTGAAGAATATGGCGGGTATTATTGAGGAATAAGGTCTGACTAAAGAACACATGTCCAGGTTTGGTCTATAATATAACGTAAATATGTATGTAAATAATACCCCTAGGTAAACCATCTATTCATCTATATGATAAACATGGATTTTGCAAAAAGCAAAACAAACGCAGTCTGCGGGATCCAAACCCCCGACCGCTCGCTTACGAGTCCGGACGCTTCCCTACTACGCCACCTGTGCAGCGCCGGGCCGCGATACGAGCCCTCATTCCACGCGCGCGCCCGTCAGCTGCGGAGCACGCGAATCAACATGCCGCCAACATGCGGCTTCCGTCGCCCCTAGCTCTGCGCAGAGCTGTATTGGGGTCGAGATACCTGCAGTTTGTTACTTCCCAGGGAGAGGCGGTTCTGCCCATATGAAACACTTGGGCCGTTCCGACCTACCGTTGAGATACCAGGCTGTCCAATAATTATTGTCCGAAAATTTACCATTTTTAATTTTTTTCAACTTTATTGAAAAACAATATAATCTAATCAACAATATAATCACCACAGTTATCCACAACAGTGGCCCATCGATTGGGCAGGTCGCCGATGCCCTTGGCCCAGAACTCCGGGGGCTGCGACTCGAAGAAGTCCGCGATGTCGGATTTGAGGTTGTCCTAGTTGCTGAATTTTCTTCCGGCCAAATGGGGCTTCAGCGGGCGGAACAAGTGGTAGTGGGAGGGGGCGAGGTCCGGGGAATACGGCGGATGGGCAACCGTCTCCCAGCCGAGCGTCGCCAACTTCTGTTGGGTCCCCTTCGCCACGTGGGGGCGCGCGTTGTCGTGCAGCAGGTGGACCGAGGCCCGTCGGGGACGCTTTTCTCGGATGGCGGCAGCTAGTTTCTCGAGCTGATCGGTGTAGATGGAGGCGGTGGCCGTCCTGCCTTGCGGGAGCAGCTCGAAGTACAGCATGCCCTTGGCGTCCCACCAGCAGCAGAGCATGATCTTCAGCGGCTGCAGGTCGGCTTTCGGCGTCGTCGGCGGCTCTTCTCCGCGCGGGATCCAGGCGGCACGGCGAACGACGTTGTCGTAAAGGACCCAGCTCTCATCCCCAGTGACCAAGTCCTCGAGAAACTCCTTGCGATGCGGACGAGTCTTGTAGTACACGAACATACGAATTCGACCTTGGTCCATTTTAGCTTGCACTGGTAGCTAGACGCGGCGACTGCGCCTTATATACCCCTAGCGTGGAACTCTGGAGAACGTTCTAGAAGGTTTGTACACTTGCCTGATATTATAACACTTCTAAGGAAAATTATAGAATTTCGAAAATTTTCGGACAGGAATTATTGGACAGCCTGGTAGTATCCTGGTAAGTATAAATTTGGGATGCCAAACATGTTGCTAATGTTCGTCTTAACAGTTAAGCTCGGTTATCCCTCCCCCGCTTCCCTCCCATACTTCTATATTTTTATTTTTATTATCTGTTTGTTGTTCTTTTTATATTTATTATTATTAAAATTTTTCTTTCGAGAGAAAAATCATAAATTAAAGATTGTTTCAAAGCACAGCAAAAAAAGCAAGCATAAAGCGCATTAAAAGATCAGGTCGTGCATGCACTCAACAATTTCGTCGCAACTTTTATTCGGTTGATACTTCCATGAACCATCAAGATGAAGATATTGTTCTCTTTACAGTACTTATTGCTGTATTGCTAACAGGTGTCAAACTCCATGCGCACAGAAATTCTATTATCAATTGAATAAGAATCACGAGCTCTTGGAAGAGAGCGTGGCGCAATCTCATTTTTTGACACTAAAAATTGACAGTCTTCCTGTTCTTTGCCACAAATTTTAATCGATTCTTTTTCCTTCAAAAATAAAATTTTCCTAAAATTTCGAACAGAGTGTTCACTTACTGGGTAGTTGAATTAAAAAGTCGGTGGTCCTGACATGACTAATTTGAGTTTTCATAAAATGTGCTTATAGAAGAGCAGACACTCCTCTAGCACTGTTTTTCACTTAATTGATAATGGGAGTGCTGCTCACTTGAAACAGCAAAGGGAAGATGTGTATGTGTGTTTGCTGCTGTTGTTTTTCAAACACCACTGGCAAGCGTATAATTCCACATATTGAAGTTTTTTCCACAACACAAAGAAAAATTCTGGCATCTGGATGAGTGCACGGCGCAATCTCTTCTTTTAGTACTAAAAATGCTGCCTTTCTGCACTTTATATTAATATTTTTTCTTGAGAAGTAAACTCTTTGGTTTTACACCATGCGTTTACTTCTTAAGGTAGGCAAATTAAAAGCTTTTAGAGAATTTCATGCAGGTGGTGTGATGGCCTAGAGCATTCCCGCCCTGTCAGCATGAGGGGCGGGTTCGAGTCCTGCCTGACGCTAGAGTTTTGATCATAACGAGACATCGTTGTAACCGCTTACAACATTGATAGCAGCCGCTTGAGGTTGAAAAAACTGACTTGAAGCTTTTAAAGAAAATTATAATGGAGTAAATTGACTAAAAAAATTAAATTATTTATAAATTTCTATTGAAAAAATATTATCTCCGTGTTAGAAAGTGTCCGGTGTAATCTGAATGGTACATGTCGTGAAGGTGAGCAGCATTGGTAGGTGGGAGCGCGCCAGCCAATCATAACCAATCAGAGCGTCGATCAAACACACGTCAGCCAATCAGGATACCGACTGTACACGCCCTCTCTCAATGGAACGCCCATTCGGTGTGGCCTGATTGGCTGGCGCGCTCCCACCTACCAATGCTGCTCACCTTCGCGACATGTACCGTCCAATTTGTTTGAAAAGCATCCCATGTGACGACGAAGTGGTGCACACCTACAGGAAGTAGGGTAGGCTGCGGTTGTGCTACTTCCAATGCCAATCCAAAAGTGCAGTTTCAAAGGGTCTTCTCCTACTTATGACGTCTCGCTTCTGGACGTCAATATGATAACAGGGCAGCGTTTCCGATAAAGAACGCTTCAACCATTGCCGCTATCAGCACAGATCTCGCTTTCATCACTATGGGATCGCGTACCAATTTCTTCTGTATTGTTTTCTTCACATGTTTAGCAAAGGTACGATTTCTCTTATAGCCGGACTTTCGCTATTGTACCGATTGGATTGAAACCATTTCGCATGGCTATATCCAAAGCTTATTGTGCTGACCTTTATTTTATATTTCATTTCAATTTTTTTCAATTAATTTCATATTTTTTCGATTTTTTTATTTCGACCCTTTCATTGCTAAACGCCGAATCGATGTCAAGTTTTACACTAGAAGTGCAAAGCGAGATTACCTTTGTACCGATTAGCTTGCAAAGGCAGCATTTTGAGAAATATCAAATATGAAATATTAATAGTGTTTTTAGAGTTGCAAAAACGTAACCTTTTCGATTCAAATTTGACACCTTTGCTTTTCTTTTTTTTTCTTTCTTTTTTTTTCTTTTTCATACTCCTGTGAAAGCTTAAGAAAATTAAAATTTTCCGACATACAAATGTCGGAAAATTTCAACTTTCGACGGTAAGGATTGCGCCATGCACTCTTAAACCTTGCATTTTACCTTCGACTGATTGTTTTTTGCTTGAATGCCTGTTACAATTACTTCACAAAGTGGCCGTATCGATTGATTTGTGCTTTTAATGGTTTAAAAATATAAAACACAGTACGGCTTGCAAAAGATGCAAGGCATCCGAAGAAAGGCAGGTACTGTTTGAAAGGTTCTAACATTGCTGCTAGTGAAGCTTTTGAAGATGTTTGAGACCCGTATGTGAAAGCAAAGGATAGCGAAAATTCTGTAAAGTGCAAATAGTTAAGATTGCGCCATGCTCCCGGCTAAAACCTTGCATTTCAGTTTCGATTGATTGTACATGGGCTGCATGCTTGTTCCAATGTTGTTACCACTTGGCCTGATTAACCCGCTCTGTGCTTTTTTAACGTTTTACGCCACCCAGCAGCTTGCCGATTAACCTCTCCATTCGGCTTGAATGTTGCTTAATCACTCCGCAGAATTCGTCTTGGAGAATGGGGCTTCTGCTGACACTTAAATTGTGCAATCAATAAATTCACATTTCACGTGTCTTTCAACAAGTTCTGAATGTTAAAATAAGCACAGCACAGATTAATGTGGCCAAGTAGTAACAAGGTTGTATCAAGCATTCAGCGCATGCACAATCGCTCGAGTCTGAAATGCAAGGCTTTGGGCGGGGCATGGCGCAACAATGACTATTTACACATCTCAGAATTTTCCCTGTCCTTTGCTTTCATATGAGTTTCAAACATCTTCAAAAGCTTCACTATCAGCAATGTTAGAACCTTTTAAATAGTTCAGCATTTTGTTTACGACACCTTGCATTTTTCGCAAGCCGTAGTGTGTTTTAAGCTTCACACCTTCTTCACACCGCAGAAATCAATCGATATGGTCACTTTGTGGATATATTATAACAAGTAATCAAGCTCAATACTTCTACAGAATCTTGTTGAGCCTGAGGTTGATTTCAATTCGAATTTGGCTTATAGAATGGGTGGGAAATCTGAAACAAGAACCTTGAACCGAAGCGCACCCGACAGCAGGCGCCTCCTCCGACTGCGCTACCCCATGTCCGATAAAAAATAATGCGACAAAAGTAGGTTTTTTCAATGTTACAATATCAAATAATATTAAAATTTGCAGCTCTCAGAGGCATATCACCTAGTCTGCATTTATTCATTGTGTTTAGTTTTTCCCATATATGCATTTCTATAATAATTGTTTATTTCTATAATATTTCTAGCTTCGCTTAGGAGGGGGGTGTAAGTCTATTAGGGAGGAGCCCTCAAATATTCTCTTTTCGATGGAATGAAACAAAACCTGAAAAAAGCTGTATGTCATTTATAGTTTCAACGCAGAAGCTTTCTTAGACCAAACGAGATAATAACTTTAAGACTGCTTTTTGTTTTGAAATGTGCACAGTTTGGGCTAAAATTCTATACTTTAGCGAGCCAAATTCTGCCTATTTTCAAAAAATAACTGTAGTAATAAGGTGGTTCAGATTAGGGTTGTTGGAGAATATGTCTTTAATGTCAACCACTTGTGACATAAAAGATAAAAGGATAAAGGACCGCGTTAGTCAATCACTTTTGGTATGCGCCACGCATTCTACCTCTACGGGAAGCCGAAAAGGCAATTTGAATGCACGTTTGGCCAATACAATGACCTGCGGTAGCCGACGGACGGACAAGTCAGCGCTTTATCTTTCCCAGAATTCTGGTACCAATTCGTCGACCTTGGGAGATCTTGGTTGACCTAGGCGGAAAGTCCAAACCATGAGCCAGGAATCGGGTCTACCCGATAGCCGGCACCTTTTCCGGTTGCGCTATTACGCTTCTCTTGATTACTATTCTAGAACCCTTACTACTCAAAATGATTTTTTACTGGAAATTACAATTCGAACATTGTCGCTATCGTTTTTAAAATCTTCAATGATTTTTCTTCTCGTGAATCTTGCCTAATGGCGCAAAAACCAAATGTTTTAGACGATCTCTGCCGATGGCGACTCTGTTGTGACAACAAATCCCGGCTATCCTAAACCTTACAAAGGTTCTCTTTCCAAGTACGCTTTTCTATTTTTTTAAATTGATCTCAACGAATCAGATTATTGACTAAATGATCGATGCTTCTAAGGGTCTCTATAGTGTGTTTACGTAGGACATCGTGTTAGTTGTGAAAACTTGACAGTGTAAGCGAGTTCAGAGTTGAGGCGAGGATTGTAGTCGCACTTCAGAAGTGCTCTATTTTCCGGTATCGCTATACGCATTCGGCCGAACCGGGTCAAGGTGTGGCCGTGTTCTTCTATCAATTCCTCGCCAATGCCGGAGACTGTGTGACAGTATGCGATGTGGAGGCAGTCTGCCTTAGGTAAGTGACTTCTGTTCAAAAAATTGTTCAAAAATAAAAGAAAAAGGAATTCAAGGCTGATACAGGTCATTTC